>JAAKBF010000339.1:0-597908 GCA_012656075.1 Phytophthora hibernalis
TAAATACTGCGTCGGAAGTCCTCATGAGGCCTTATCTTCACGGGGGCGGATTATAAGACATTTGCGTAAGTCAGAGTTACATATGTTAAATATTTTTGCGCTTAGCTCGGCAGAAGGAGTAGCCACAAGTCTTCAACCTCCAACAGCGTCACCTCCTCAAGTTCCTCGTACTCAATGTTCCAGTACCGCTTGCCACCCCGACTGAACAGCGGATTAATTTTGACAGCATGATCGCAATATAGCTGAAAAAATTCCTATTGAAATCCACGCAAATTATTTATCGCTCAAACTATCCGATTAATCCTGCTTCGAAAGTAGCTGAACGCTTTACACTTATTTCTACTGCTTACAATCAATCCCCTTGAATCAGAAAGTAGCTAAAAAGAAGGTTTCCCGTAACGGCACCCCGCCGGGTGTCTCAATTATTTCCTCGGTCGACAACGAACGCGCATGGCCCGAAACAACACGCTATGGCTCAACTGCACCTCACATTTGCAAGTAGATTTCGGAGCTCGTGTGCACGGTCTCGATAACCATCATGGGTCTTCCTGCGCGCCGGCGGTCAACTCAAAAAGTTCTCTTGTGGGGATGTGCGCCTCATGAAGGAGTGCCTATCGATTCTCAACATTTGAATAAGGCGGAATCAAATACCTTGGGAAACTTGGCAAACTAGCCTGCGTAGTCTCATAGAAGTTTCTTTAGTGAAATTGAGTGAAACACACTCTCCAGACCTGAGTCGGTTCTAGTGCTCCTTCCCACTTTCGGTTGAACGGTCTGTAGTTCAGACGTTGCATTCCACGCCTTCTGTCCCGTTTCCTTGTTTCTTGCACCATGTCACGCTGAGGGGGTATGTATAATTGGAAGGCTGCAGTTGTATGATACAACTCGAAACAAGTTGTATCGAGTTCGTCGTAGCAGCTTCATAGTGGTAGTTTCATGGGATCCTCTGACGAGTCACCTAAACGCTCGAAAACGAAAGGTGAGTCACCTTTCGTTTTCGAGCGTTTGCATTAGCAGCGCCCTCTGCATGTTGTGGATATGGCCCACAAAGATGGAGAAGCATGCGTGTATGTGAAGGAATCCGTTCTCTATGAGCTCGAGCAGGAGCGGCGAAGACTCAAATGGCAGCTTTCTCGTGCTTTACAGACGTCAGATACTCGAGCGGCTAAGCTAGAGGCGAGCAAAGCCAAAGTGAAGGATCTGCTGACGATTGTGGAGGTGAATAAAGGAGTTGCAGACCAGGTCGTGCAGCGTTCCCTTGGTCAAGATGCTAAGAGGAGAGAAGAACTGGAAGGTTTGCACCAGAAGAACAAGCGGCAACGCCAGCGATACGTTGATTTGGTAATGCGTTCAATAAACCGGAGGGTTCGCGATAGACAGCAACGCGAAGTCTTCCGTTCACTGCATGGCGTCGTGTTGCTGCATGGTCGACGTCGTGAAGCTCTTTGAGGTTGCAAGTGCGAAATCGATGGAAAACGTTACGACGAAGTGTTGAGAGGTGGAAGTGTTTCTGGTACTCGTATGGGTATGGTGGATCGAATTATACGGGAAGTGCAAAAGTCTATCCTCAGGCAGCTTTCACGACTGAGCAACTGCTAACGCAAAACGGATCGACCATTGTAAAGGGGTAGGAAGCGATAACTCGCGAGAATTTGTGCGATGGCGGCTACTTCGAGAGATATGGGGAAGCTGGGGAAGAGTCATTCGCTGTAAGCGAAGACGCAAAACGTTCATGAAAGTTATCTCACAGCGCTCGCTTCGCTCCATTTTGTAGTTTGGAGATCGCGTGCACGCATTCTACAACAGCGCAAACTGCTTCTACGTCGAATTCTTGCGAGGACAAGTCGGAGAATACAGCAACTAGGAATCTCGTCACTTCGTCTGCGGTGTGCGGAGGTGTCAGCTCATGAATGGGCCGAAGTGCTTAAAACAGCTCACATTGCGATGGAGGAGGAGAGAAATCTCAGAGCAGAAATTCAATCGTCAGCGGCTAGTGAACTGCACACCGCCTACATCCGAGAGCTGCATCGACAACAGCGCTTTAAAGATCTACAGGCACAGCGACTGCAGACATTCAAACGGCGAGAGAGTAAGCATAGGACTCTGTTGATGTTGCGGTCCGAAGTGATCTGCACTCGTCAGAAGCACGCAATCGCGCTTCGATTCCAGAGACTTCAGCATCGCCAGCGAGAACTCCGAAAAATCTTTACAGCGTGAAAAAGGAGGCGACGCTATCGAGGCGTATGAATAGCATAATTGCAGAGTGGGGTTCTCGTCGAGTCTGCTCAATCAAGGAAAAGAGCCTCAAATTGTTTGTGCGGACGCTTCGGCGTAGGCGACAGCGGCGATTTCGACTTCGCGCACTGACGACAAAGCTGCAGAGAGCTTGGTTGCTGAGAGGTTGGCTATATCTGCGTATTCGATCTGCTATCGAAGACCACAATGCAAAAGCTCACGTGGAGAGGTGGGAGTTCTCGCAGCAAGCGGGGGCAATGCAAGGTGTCTATCAGGAGGACATCCGTCGAAGCAGAAATGTGGTTTTGAAATACCAGATCATGTGCTCTCTCTTCATGTCCAACAAAAGGCAAGAAAAGATCCTTCGAATTGTATTTTCTTCTTGGTCTACATGTAGACGCACAGCACATAGTCGTCGACAACGACGTACACTGAGGAGATTGATAGCTCGTAGGCACGTTAAAGTTCTCCAAGCTGTCGTTCAGAAGTGGAACACTGTCAACGAGGCGAAGGCCGAGCGGTGCAACCAGTTGCATCGATATCGATATCAGTGCATGCGACGCCGTCGTGCTTTGGAAACTGCTTTCGACAATTGGAAGTGCAAAATGTACACCCTCCGAATGAGGCTGGCTGGTACCGACAGCGTTCTTGTTCCGAGTGTGGCGTCAACGGCACTACCTCAGACAACAGCGAGTAAACTGGTTCAGACTTTTCCTGAATCGATCGATGGATAGATGGCAGCGACAAGCTTTTCAGTCCTGGAAACAACAGCATGGTTTCTATGTGAAAGCGTGCATCAGGAGTGAACAAGCAGAGTGCGAGCTGACATCGCGGCTTTGGCGTCGGTGGATTGGGTTCGTTGCATTCCGATTACGCAAGCAGCGACGCCAACAACAAAAATCGCTGTCCGGGGTCATATGTGCTCTGCAGCGAACGATTTTGTTCACAGCCTTCATATCGTGGCGAACAAATTGGAAATTAAACGAGTCGCGAAAGAAGCTCATCGTTCGTGCATTTCGAAGAAATACCAGTCATTTTCGGACGAGTACATACTTACACGCTTGGTGTCGCCACGCTGCGTTGATGGCTCGAAGGCGTACAGCCCTGAAAAGAGTGTTTCGACGGCATCACCTTCAGAGACTTAAAACCAAGTGGAGCCACTGGATACGAGAATCGCTCTGCACTACGATCACAATGTTGGAAAACTCATCCATCCAAGCTCAGCAACAAACCGAGCGCATATTTCGGTTGGTCAGCAGAACTAAGACACTGCGTCGGACGCTTTGGAAATGGAGTCTAATCAGTGCTGAAAGTAAGCGGCAGCAGCGCAGACGATCCCTCTTTGCCGAGAAACGACGATATATGACGCTCCAAGCTTCCTTGCGGCAATGGCAAAGAAAAGTAGCGTGCTGTTCTTTGAGCAAGCAGACCCGACTGTTTCAGCACTTACTCAACAGACTTCGATTATCCTTTGAGCGGCAGGCTTTCAGATTCTGGGAACGAGAGACACATGTGAAGATTCTCTCCGAGCGAGACAGAATCAGCGCCGATCTATTTTGTCGCTCGGAAATTCGAGTAATGATTCTTGCTAAGGAAATTCGTGCTGAGAGAGAACGCCGAGCCATCTTCATCTCGTGGAGATCTATCACAGCTCGGAACAAAAAGGCTTGCGAAAATCTGCAAACCATTTTGCTGAAGCACCGATGTTGGTTCCTACAGAATTCATGGAAGGTGTGGACCTGTGCAACAAGAGGCAGCACTGCGTCGCACGACTCCAGACAATCATCGTTCAGCGACTGAAAGCTCACGCTTGGCGAAAGCTTATGCAAATGTACCACCGCCGTGAACTGATGTCTACTGGAGCTCGACGAGCTGGAGTTCTCTGGCACAAAATCCTGCTACGGCATGCTTGGCATCACTGGAAGCGAGCAGATAGTTCCATGACAAAGCACGCGGCATTGAAGGATGTAAAAGCATCTTCAATCGAATCCATGCTAGCATTCAAGGAAATAATAGCAAGGAGGCATCACAAAAACGAGTTGTAACTCTGACAATGGCGGCATGGATACAGCGTGTTGTCCGTACCAAGCGATTTCGTCGCCACCTGTGCGATGTACTCAACAGACGAGTGCAAGCGACCGCTGCGTATCATTTTCAGAGATGGCAAAACGTAGTAGATCGTCTGAATCACCTCAAGCAACTCTTGTTTCTGAAGCGCAAACAAGCACGAAAAGTGCGCTCGGCATTTTATCATTGGGGAAGGTGGGCTTTGGAGGTGGCACATCGTCAACAACACAAAGCTCGCGTTGTCCCGTCAGCGAGGTGAGTGCTCAGCGTATTGCAGTGGTCACATTCTTGGCGTGGCAACGGCCATGCCTTGAAACCCACTTCGTTCGCTGGAAAGTCCATGTCGAGCATCGTCGGCGATATGTTGTCGAACAACAGATAACTCTTTCACATCGTCGCACTCATTATCTTCTCCAAAGCATTTGGCGATCTTGGCATGACTTGGTTTCTCAGTCGAAACGGAGAACGTATCTACTCGCGAAAATGCTGACTACGACACGACTTGGGTTTCTAGCACTCAGCTTCTATCGTTGGGACCAATGGAGTATCTGGATTTGGGACATTGACAATAGAATCATCCGATTAATAAGGATACACGAATTATGGCAGTGGCGGCGAGGCTTCGCCGCTCTTCGCCAACATCATCACGAAGTCATTCGACGCCATTCTGATCGCAGCATCAGCATTTTCCGTCTACAGCGCGCGGCAGCGAGACGTCAAAGAAAAATTATGTGCGCTGTTGCGCTCGTTTTGCAAAAGAAGTCACGCACTGCTCTTTGCGATCGCTCCTTGCGTCGCTGGACACTTTACGTAAAGGCCAAATTGAAAATGATCTCCATGATCAGGCAGGCGCGCGTGCGATCTCAAAAACGGTCTGCACGTCGCTGCTTCATCGAGTGGCAGCTCTACAGTCGACAAAACGCCATCATGCAGCTGAAATTTCGTAGACATCAGGCAACTTGGGAATGCCGCCACCAGCGAAGCGTCTGGGACGCGTGGGTCTTCTTCACACAGCATTCAGTAGATGTAAAACATTACACCTACGACAGATTGGTCATTTGCGCGCTTCGGCACAGCATCCAAGGCGCATGGGGCGTTGGAAGTCCTTCACAAGGCATGCTAACGGTTTGCTGGATGCCCAACGAGCGGCACAGTGGCAAAATGTAGCAGCTGAACGCGAAAAACTAATGAGCACACTGGAGAACAACCACGAAAGCGTGTTGTCGAGGCCGCGCAGCTCGGACATCAGAACAATATACTCCGCCAGAGGTTAGTGGCGTCAGGAACCAGAAAAATTCATCGCGTACTGGAGCTTGGGCACAGATCTCGCGGCTCAGGAGCGTTTGGCATCTGGAAGCACAAACTACAGCAGGTTCGAGCGCTGCAGTCGCGAATGGCTGCTCTCGCCATCCGATTTGAACGCTTTCAATTCTATCGTTGGTACTACACAACTATACATCTGCGGGCTGCTGAGGGGCAAAGCGAGATCAGCTCGCAACGGAGTGGGCAGCACGCGTAGTGCACACGTGCGCCATGCAATGGCTCAAGCGACGGATTTTCCTGTCATGGAAGGTTTTCGTGCGAACTCATAGTGGAATCAAACGCCACATTGCAGCGGCCAAACGCAGACGTGAACACAAACTCGTTGGATACTGCTGGGCTGGTTGAAGTCGACACTTGAAGCGCGAGATCGACAGGAAGATGCAATTACAGCGCTTCAAGCAAGACATACGTTCAAAGTGTTACTACAGGCGTACAGGAAATGGCGCAGCGTGTACGAACGCACTGAGTTCATGAAACACAATGCAATACGTACACTCTTGTTGTTGCGGCGTGCGTGGAAACACCGAATCTTGCTCCATGGATGGAATCGTTGGAGAACTTCTGCAGTAGCTGAAGATGCATCAATGCTGCAAACGAGACTGGTGTTAGTCGAGCTCGAGCAGCAGCGAGCTGCAGATCGCTACATCTGTTCAATGCTCTTGCTAAGCACTTTCAGCAAGTGGAGGCTGTACACTTGTTGCCAATGCAAGCGCCGTGAGCAGAGCCTTGCTACAAGTCGCAGACGTCTCCTTCACAGACAATTCACGTGGTGGAAACGAAGAACAGCTCGGAGCCACAGGCAGTTGTTGCTGTTACATCGAATGAAGAGACACCTGCAACACCACTGCGTGACACTCACAAAGTTTGCGTTGTGGGCGTGGTTCGCTCGAGTACAAGCCGGCTTCCGTTCACTGACGCGCATGACAACCCAGCTGCATGTCGTTTCGACGCAGTTCACCCCAACAATGGACGTCCCGGCGCGCATCGCGCGTGCACTGTTCACGGATCTGGTGCTGGCAGAACATCGGTTGTCCCGATCGCAGCAGCGCAATGCCTGGAGACTGGTCAACGCTACAGTCCGCAACGCACGCCGACGACTGCTCCAGACTGCGTTTGACCGTCTTGCGAGCGGCGCGCCTGTCCGACTCAAACGCCGCTTCTTGACACCGATACATGTGGCCAACGCTCGTGCGTTCACTGATACGTTGACGCTGCTGCTACTGCGCTCGGGCTTCCAGCGCTGGAAGCGGCAGTACGTGGTATTGGCAACCCAAGAGGCGGAGGAGGTGCAACAGGAGCTGCTCCGCGCGATTCACCACGTGACTTCGTACCGCCAGACGCTGGATCCGTACACGAGGCAAATCTAACAAGTGAGGAATAGACACAAACTCATTCGTTGCTTTTAACTTACCAGCAGACACGACGTCTGCCTTACGGGGTGAGGCCGTCGGTCGCCGCGTCCATGGTGGCGGTCGTCTCTATTCCCGCCTTCATCTCGGCTGTCAGCGCTCTCGCCCTCTCTATTGATTCGATGGTCTTGCCGCCGCTGTCGGTGGTTCCGTCATGCACGTGAAACCTCGAGACGAGCGGGCGGTGGTCCGACACCATCCGCCAGTAGTCCACGAGCTCCTCCTCGTCCGTGAGCAGCACAGGCGGTTGCACGTGGCGCCAGTCGTGCCCGAACTGCGGTCTCTTGAGGCGCGCCACGTCCGGCAGCCTGCGCGGCACCAAGTGGCAGTCCACGGGCTGAAGCTGGAGCCTCGCGTCGTCCTGTGTCACCGTCGGGTCTCTAACCTCGCACCGAAGATAAAGTCCACGCCCACCTCCCTGTTGTTGTGGTTGCAGTGCGTGATGCGCGCCTCCCGCCCGTGCAGGTGGGCGAACATGCTGGCAAAGCCGTGCTTGGCCACGAGGCGGTACACGGGGTCGTCGTAGTCGTTGAAGTCTCCGCAGAGCAACACGGGCACATCATACAGCTCCTGTCGAGCCACGTACTTGCGCACGGCCGCCAGCACGCGGTCGATCTGGTTGAGCCGCAGACTCGCGTACATTTGCGTGTGTGCTTCCGGATGTACTACAAGACCATCTTCTTGGGTCTCGTAGACATGGCAATGGTAAACGCTAACATTGTCTATCGCGAGGCGCAAAAGCAGCAAGGAAAACCCCCAGCCGATCACGCGGTTTTTAGGTGCTCCAGGCTCAGGTACTGCAGACTACGGGCGCCGACTTCATTGAAGAGGTATACAACATGTTTGAGCATCAACATGTTATACATGCTATTATTTGCTAACACTGTGTTTTCATCAACAGATCCTTTCACCTGGACCAGCAACGCCATCTCGCCAGCCTGCTCCAATTGCCTCCGCACACATACTGTCCGAATTCCCCGAGTGGGTCCAAGTTCGCGAGGGCTTTCGAAGCGGCCGCAGCATCAATGCAAGGTCTGCTCTCTCAGAAAGACTAAGGTTGTCCAGCGCAGTGCCACCAGATTCTTTTGTGAAGCCTGCAACGACGGCACCAAGCGTGAGTCTTATCAGATCTAATTCCTGCGAGCCTAATGACTAACTTGTTGAGTGCACATTGCAGCGTATATCTGTGTGACCGTGTTAGGCCCGACCACTATGCGAACAACAACATGACGTGCCATCAAACCTGGCACATCAAGTGGAAGGACGGTGAAGAGCGCCCGCGTCCTCGCATCGGCCGATACATTCAGATGCGAGGTCTCGGCAAGAAGCGGCACCGCCTCGAGGATGCTACGACGAATGAGGAGGCGGAACAGGACGAAGGGGCAGAGTCCAACGCCGCGCCGGAGGAGGAAGAGACCGCGTCGCCGAGAGCAGGAGGAGGAGAGACAGGCGCCGGCGCCGACGCAGGAGGAGGAGGAGGAGACTGCGGCGCCGGATGGAGACGAGAGAGTGAATAGCGAGTGAGGATGCGTTACGTCGAGCACATTGCGTACTGCATGATTTATAAGTTACTTGAATTCATTGCTATGCATAGTTGGGCGATTTCGTTTAGCCTTTGTTCATTTCAGATAAAAGGGCCAAAATGAAATGGAGTATATACGGCATGCTTCGTCCGTCGACCAGGCGTCGGTGTATTTGACTTCGTGGCTGGTATAGAGCGCCGCGCTGGATGTGAAAGCAATCATTGGGGATCAGGTCAACTTCCCGCAATACATAAAATGGAATCGCACTTATCGCAGGCTATACAAGAATCTAGATTAGACTGGCTTTAACATGATGTATTTAACAACCTGTTAAGGGACGGACAGGGGAGGGGGTGAAAGCTCATAAAATTGCTTGAGAGCGGTGGGGGTTAACAGCAATCAGAATTTCGAGAACAGTGAGCGTGAAGCTCGGGTGCGGTGACGATCGCGTATCTTCGATGAACTGCTTGTACAAATGACTCCGACAGGTTTTAGCAAGACGTTTGTGATGCTGGCCTTCATGAAATGAAGATAATACTTAAGGTCTTGATGGAAGTAAGTGCCGCGAGTGCATCACTTGATAATTGGTTGATATGTGATTTACCAAGACAAGAGGAAACTGCTACTGTGCAGTGTTGCATCAACAGAAGGTGAGTACCCGTAGTGATGTTTGACGGTTAAAGGTACGTGGAGGGAAACCTACTTTATGATTGCCTGTGCAACGAGAGATTGTGACATCGATAGCTGTATCCTGTCGGGTTGGAGATATTGCAATTCGGATACTCAAGTTTGACAAGACTGTGTCGCTAGCCGACTGAACGATACGACTCGCGTGAACCGATCTTGCACGAACAGGCAACGACTTTGAGTGAAGCAACGCCTGGACCTGTTGAAGATGATATGTGATACTGCAGGAGTTTTAAGCGGAGAAAGAACAGCAGTGTAGGCGACCGAGGATCAAGACGGGACTTGATCGAATCCAGCAGACGTACACAGATGTGCTGTGCATTGGCCAGCTGTCGGTCCTCGGATCGATCAAAAGGTTGTTGAGTGATGTGATCTTGAACCCGATGGCGGACGATATTGGACTGTATTGCAGCTAATTCGAGGTCAAGATGACACGAGCAATAAGCGTTCGACGTACCGAGTATGCCGGATGGTTGTTGAAAGCAGGTTTCGAACAGTGTTGGAGCGATATGGAATTGAAATGAGAGCGAAGTGCAGTGATGAAGCTGCGTTGCAGGAATCAGTTCTATCACTGTGAACGTGAGTTCTCTCGTTTCGATGAATTGGAGATATACACTTTCGTGGTGTAACAAATGTTCACGAAGGGTGAGCCCGCTTAGCAGTGTGTGATATACGGCGACGATAGTGACAGTACTGTCCTCGAGTTGAGGTTCAGAGCAGTTGTGGGCGAGAGACAACAAGGTCATGCAGTACTATTGCAGTCTGGAAAAATGGTGGGTCCGCGAACTCAGGTACAAGGGGTTTCTAACGGACGAACAGATCAAATGGAGACGTGACCAATGTTGGAACTTCCAACATTGGAAGACGCGTTCATCGTGAAGCGTTCGACTTGCCGTCGCAATTCGCTGTTCAAGACTCACTATTGAAAGTGTGAAATTCTACAGTTGACGATGTCTTCAAATTGGAAAAGGATACCTGACGTGTTTGACCCCACGCCTTGGAGGAAGTGAGGTTGAATATGGATATTTGTTAGTGCTACATTTAGTGGAGTGGTGACGATGAGGTTCATGTCCGTGTGGACTGCGAGAAGTTAATTGACCCAGCGTCACTGGAACTGTCGCTCGTCGATCAACGTTTGCACTGCGATCTCAATATTTTGTGACTTTGGTTAAGACCCGCCCTGAGGACAACTATTGGTACGGGGATGTGTGTGACAAGGTCATGCGGCCCAAGGAAACATTGTCGGCAAATTTGAACCTGAGTCTAGAGCCGAGCGGCTACGCAGTAGTGTCCAAGTACTGGACATGATACTGCCAGTTTCATTCGGTGTCCTGCCCGTATCATTTGGTGCTGGTGTCCAAGGTGACAATGCAAATTTGTGGTTCGATGAAAACTATCCAGGATGAAGTGTGGCGATTCGTTGCTTGACGAATTGTCTGCTTCAAAAGGCCAGTGATGACACGGCACATGCCTGGCGACGAAGGTCACCAGCGAGAAGAGAAAGGTGGGGATCGTCAATGAATTTGCTAGCAAGACACCACTGTGGTGTTTCTTGCGGCTGAGTAGGTGCCGTCGCTGGGGTGACACCGAGATGGCTGCGATACTTGATTCGTCACCAAACACTATCGACCTGTAATGTGCAGTGTTGATGCTATGTGGAAATGAAAGACCTGATAACTGGTCAGCGATGGACAGCGTTGTACACGGCTAGCGGCGTGTGTTGACTAGCATAACGTCCATGACAGGACCTAGCTGGCATGCTGTCGGGTTTATCGAAGTTGGTGGCGAGTGCCAACCAACAGGCACTCTGATGGCCCCGATATCCTGATCAGCATGATGCTAGCTGTTCTTTTGAGCTGCTGGCGAATACCAACTAGCGAGTGCTGAGTGTCCATGATGTGAGAAGCGCTGACACCGGCGTGAGGTTTGGTGGTCATTGTGGAGGACAGAGTTTTGAAATCTGTCACATAGCGCCTAGGTGCAGTGTGCGGGTAAGACGATAGCGGCATATTCGCAATCAGCGCCGACATGGTGGGCCGGCGACTTGTCGTTATGTCGAGCGAGTCTCTCTATTTCCGTCAGATAGTCCAGCCAAGCACGAAAATGTTGTGATCCTTTGTCGGCCACTACTTCTGCGATCCTCTGGCTCACTGCAAACACCGACAAGAACGCGAGTAGGAGGATCTTCAATGTCTTCGACGTAAACCTTCTGCGTGGAATCGACAGGAGTGCGTCTTCTTCGTCTTCATCTGCAAGAAGCCATCGCTCCGGTATCGCCTCATACGGAATGATGGAGCACAGGCGAGAATTTTGTCTCCATAAAAATAGTACGTTGTCGACATGGAAGCAACATGGTCTGGTTGAACGCGCAACTACAGGTGTTTTCGACTAAGCTCACTGCATATCGACCTCCCGACTTTGCACTAGTTAGAGTACAAAGCTCTGGCGCGTTTTCATCACTCGACGTGTCGTACGCTTATCGGCTGCTAACCATGTACTGTTCTTCAATCAAATTGCACGCGTGCTGAGCAGCTAACTTTGCCAACATACTCATCTCCGCATCGTAGTTGTGGTTGAAGCGGAAGCCCACGGGCTTGACCGTGGCAGTGTACTGATCTTCGGCGGACTGTTGTAAGAACAGAAGGTGGTCGATGCACTCGTCCATGACCATATGACGATGTAGCAAATCCTTGGCAGCCCCAACTTGCTTCCAGGCGGTTGTTCGTGTTAGTATCGAGATGAGGGATGTTTCCACGCTTGAATGTACACCGTTGATCTTTACAGTTGAGCCAATCCTCCGTAAAGTAGTCGAGAAACGATGGCTTTCCTGCACATAGTTTTTTCAAAGCAGACAGGAATTCGTCGAACACGCTCTGTTTTTCAGCCCGAACCATCGTCGTTACGATAATTTTTATGTGCATCTTCTCAAATGGCTAAAATCCGTAGTCTTTCTTGCTAGCTTCTCGTTTGAGATAGTCGATAACGTGAAAATGGCAGAGAATGACCGTCGCACAAGAGAACTCTTCACGCAGCACCGCCAATTCAGTGAAGTATTTGTCGATTACGATGACTTTGATATCCGTCCACGCTGGGGTGTTTTGCTTGAAAGCTCGTACCGCGCACAACATGTTCAATCTGATTTCTCCGTCGACCAGTACGTGTTGTGCAAACGACCCACACCCGAATTTGTATGTAACCATTAAACTGAACAGGCGATGCCTAGGAGGGAACGAATTATCCAAAGCAGTGAGTCAACCGTTCACAAATAAGTGTGTATGTTTGTGAGAGCACCACAAACATTGGTGATCCGAAGTCAATGTTATGGAGCCCCATAACGATTGATATTCGGCCCATAAGTAGCATCAACACAGAGTGTTTCTGGGAACTTGCGCGTCATCCTTCTCATGTGAGTCGTCTGGAAAGTAATACAGGACGTAAGGCCCGTTGTCTTATCGCGAGAAACGTTCACAGTGTTCCCAGGACCTTCACTAAAATCCGGCAGGACCTGTGTCACTCGCTCGTTGTCATCTTCTGAAGTGTAAGTCTCGCGGCGCATTTTTGCGACAAGATTCTCTACACCTTTAGGCAACACTGGGTGCCCCGACACCTCCTTTAGAAAGCGCAGGATCTTCTTCTCCTTGGACCCGCCTATAAATCATGGACGACTCTTGTTAAAAGGATGCATCTTCAGAATCGTGTTCATCTTCGTACCTTGCACCAGTGTCTTGACCACACCTCGCGTATCAGGGACGTAAGTTTACGAGCCTCGGGGTATGAATAGTAGACGTCTCGACCGACGTCGTGGTTGTGAGTCGCAACATGCGAGTTAACCCTGACCTTGTACTCGTCGTCCTTGACCTTGACAAGCACTGCATTAAGTTTTGCCGGGCACTCGATGGAGCGGATGTTGTGGTTGGTTCTCAATGTCCATCCATGCGTACAGATAAGCGTCTTCGTGTAAAACTTGAGAGACTCATCAAAAGAACCGCTCGTTTCCCCGTCGACTTGTTGAAAGCTTACGCTGCTTATTGCGGTCAGCTACCAAGTTAGTAGAGCGAACCCTGTAGAACTGGTGCGTCTACGACTGGTACCTGTTGTTACGAGTACAGATTACCTCCACAAAGCCGTACTTATAGATCAACACACGCGTACCTCGTCAACTCTTCATGGAATGCGTCCCAGGACGAAAACTCCCCGCTGAACTGACTGAAAAGGAAGCCGGTGCCTTCAGCATCATCACTGTCGCTGGCGTGGGCACGCTTCTTTCCCTTCGGCGCCGACATCACGCCGCGCGGGGGCCACTTACTACGCGGAGAAGGCTGGGGTCGGGGGGTTGAGTGGTTGGCCGGAATGGTTCAAAATCTCTAAAACTCAAAAATAGACATTTGCCCAGCGGTATCTCGGTAACCCTAACTCGGCCTTTCTCGCAGCAAAATGCTGGTGATCGTAGGCACTTCCTAGTTTTTTAAAGGTGACCTAATTGTTCGGTATATGGCCTATTTATGCACGTTTTATTTGAGTGCACCAAATAATTATTTTATTTGAGGCCATTTTATCAGATATATAATGCCGTAAGTACTTTCGATCTCCTTAACTATGGGGTCGAGATGTCACACAATCCGGCGTTTGTATTGGCTGAAATTACGATATGTGTCGATCCTAATACGTTTAAATGTCTCCAACTGTGTCCACCACATTTCTCTGGGCTAGCATTTTATTACTGAACACGATAGTGTACCGAATAGTGGGTACATTCAAACTTGGGACTGGAAGTTGGCAATGGGATTAGTAGGGTGGCCAATGCAACGCAGCAGCCCCACAAACGAGCAGGTTTTTTAAAGATCGAACCAACGCTCTCAATGTAGTTTACAGTCCTCGACACGGTCGAGGGTGGCTTTCTAACCCCTACATATTTTGGTATGGATCGATTCGTTTTGATCTCCTGAATATGACCTTGTAGAACTGGTGCGTCTCGGACTGGTACCTGTTGTACAGATTAGCTCCACAAATCCGCACTTATCGATCAACACGCGTGTACCTCGTCAAATCTTCATGGAATGCGTCCCAGGACGAAAACTCCCCGCCTCAACGAAGACCGCTCATCTTCAAGCACCTCCGGGTCCATGACCGAAGAGGTGTTCAGCTTGACCGAGTCGCGTTCGCAGTGGATGAGGAGCATCTTACTGCACTCGCCCGCCTTCAGCGAATCCAAGAACTCCACATGAGAGCTCTTCCAGCTCGAGTAGCTCCGCTACCGTAGGCAATGGAGCCAGCTTTACGCCTTCCTTGCGTTCTCCCGTGTGAACATCTAGCACCACTGGTGCGATTATCTTGCCCGAAGTGACCGCCCCGCGGTGTGGCCTTGCTGTGGCTGACCCAGCCTGAGCGTCTTCCACCGTGGGAGACCCTGCTCGACCACCCTTCGTTGCGTGAGCACCGGCTCCAGCGACTTGTCCTGCACGAGCTGACCCCAGCGTCGACGCCTTGCGTAGTGGGAGACCCTGCTCGACTACTCTTCGTTGCGCGAGCTGACCCAGCTTCGACGCGTTAATCATCGCCAGCTCCAGGGGCCTGAGCGACGCTCTCGATCTTGAGAGATCCATGAGCCTCATCGTGAGACGCACATGGAACCTCCGTACATTCTCCCACATCCACCGAAGGCTCTTGAGCTCTCGAAGATGCAGGACACGCGGACGAGAACGTCGTAGGCAGATCGAGTACTCAGTAGTACCTGCGAAGTGCCGTTCGCCGCGTGGCATGCGATGCTCGTGCACAAACCCGTCCTGGAAGAGGAGGGGACATGACCCGCCAGGGCTCTGTCCGCGATGGGCTTGTGACTAGCACCGATGGTGCGACTTCTCCAGTCGGTCCACGGCTCGTGCTTAGTCAACCAAGGCATGCCGAGGATAAGTTCGTACCGATCATCCATGTCAAGGACAATGAACGGTTCGACCGAGTTGAAGTCGTTAAACATGACGTTCAAGGATAAAAGAACCTTTCGCGTAGACACGATGGATCCAGTCGCAAGGCGAACAGATACATTGGTATTATTCTTAGATGCTTCCAAAGCACTAGCATACAATGCACTGTTCTGACCACTGGACTTCGTCGCGAAATTGTAGGACGCCTCCGAATCAATCACAATCGTCAGCGGTTCGTCGTACCCTTTTACGATGGCCGTGACAACCACGAGGTTAGACCGCGCGACGGCCACGGAGAGACACAACAGTGTCGTCCCAGGGACTTGCTCTCCAGGAGGCGGAGGTGGCAGAGCCACCGAGCTCGAGGAGGAGCGAAGTCTCCCAGCAGGGTATCCCGCACCTACTGGGAGTTGTCGTTTTCCGACCCCGCAGATTCGATCATGTTAAGGGACGGCAGAGCCGCCTTGGCCTTGCCTACCTTTCACGGGTTCGTTGGACAATTCCGACGGGCTGGTTGCATCCAAAGCAACGACCACTCGCGCGTTGGTTACGCTGAGGTCGGGCCGACTCAGCCGACGAGAACTCCATGGGAGTGGGACCGTCGTTGACCGTATCCGAGCGGCCTGCATACCCCTGCGCCGAGCGCACGCAATGATCTTCCAGCATGGCGACATGCACCGCATCGTTGAAAGACGTCGGTTGTCTGCGGAAGAGCTCCGTCCGGACCGGACCCGGCCGAACGCCGTCCATGAAGACCGTCACCTTGACGTCCTCAGAGAGGGAGCGCCCGCCATAGCGGCCTCGAGGTTCTGCAACTCCATGACGTAGTCTTGAAGCGTACGCTTCCCTTGCTTACAGCGCAAAAAGAGCGACCGATAGCGGTAGGCCACATTGGCCAAGAGGAAAGTCGAGCGCAGCTCTTGTTCCATGACGCCCACGAGGTGAAATACCCAGGAGACGACGTCTCTCGTGCCATCGCCCATGCACGCGCGCCCTCCCAGATTGGAAAGCGCGAAGGCGACTTGGGCCCTGGATTCGTAGATCTGTCCAGCGCTCAGCGCTATCTCGATCTCTCGAATCCAGAAGACCAGGCTGTCTGCATCTTTGCCATCAAATGTCGACACCGACATCTTAACGGGCTTCGTTGTTCCTTGTCGCGCAGCGTACGGAGCAGGGCCCGGAGGGATCACCTGCGCCGCACTCTGAGCCTCAGCTCGCATTGTCTCGCAAGCAGCTTTCTGCGCTGCGGCGCTCACGTGGGCAACCAGCGCCGACTCGTACTTGTCGAAGCGTTCCACGCGCTCCCTCTGCTGCCCCGCAGGCAGGTTGGGAATCCAGCGAATGCTGCCTCGTTCAGGAAACTAACCATCTTCTCCTGCGTAGCCCAGTGGGCATCCGAGAGGTAAGTAAAGTCCTGCCGGGACGGCAGTCGGCTCCTTGAGTCGTCCATGCTCAGAGAGATCTTGATTGTAGTAGTCCGCGCCGGTCGCGGGAGTGACTACAAGTGCTACAAGGTGTGACGGCGGTCACACGCACCTTAGCTTTAGAGGAAACGTTAACGCGATAACCACAACAGCCGCCTGGCGTTCCTGCTGTAAGCTTGCAAAGGCCTGGCCTTCCTATCCAATATGGTACCGAGTACCAATTGACTTGCAAACTTCCGGGTTAGAGTTAAACTGCTATTAAGAACAAAGTTGTAGTTCTAACTACTGCTAACTATCTGCATACTGAATCCATGTCTAATCTGATCTGTCCAAATGGAAGCCACCCATTTGATGAACTGCTTTAATACAACTGACGTACTGCTTAAGTACGACTGAAGTACGGTTTAAATCTTGACGTGCCACACACCACGCGTGTGGCGGACACCAATAGGGTGGACCACACCACAGAGAACAATGGTCGCCCCCTGTCAAGTGGCCCATTATAGTGATCCAAACGAGTCACGCCGCCAGTGCTGCCAGCCTCCATCCGCTGGATATCCGTCCGGTTGTACTTTAGCACACGAGCGTAAAACTGGCGATCCCCTCTTCTGGACAACGCAGTATCTGGTTCCATGGCGGTAAAGACGCACTCTGCAGGACTAAACTCCGTTTTGAATCAAGAAGGCTTGCATTGGGTGTGTACTGGATGCAGGAAGCGACATTCGCGAGTGGCATTGGTCGCACGAACGAGCGGTTCGTCGAACAGGACGCGTGAGGATGTTCCACAGGCAGGGGCTGTTGAACCTACCTTGGAAGCTGCGCATTCTGCGACGATTTGACTCAGCTGATGCTTGTTCGCCGTGGAGGCGTCGTCTGTTGAAGAGCCGAAGCGCTCTGTGAGTACATCGATATACTGCGTTGGTTTCGCGAGTCGGGCAGTGCAGAGTTCCGTCTATAGCGGCACTTGCGCGTGTTTGCCTGGGGCGAGCTCCCTCCAATGTATTTCAAGAGCGCGTCTTCTCAACCGCTGGAATTGTTATGAGCAACCTGCGCATGCGTACGAACAAATTTCCTTCTAGTAAGCAGATAGAAGTTGGCTAGATTTGAGTGAAATAATAGCAGCAATAGTAGTAGCATTTTCAGTTCCGCGCCAAACTACTAGCTGATGTTGTAGTTTGATAGTAGTTCGCTATTAGATATTACCAAAGAAGCACCAAATGTTCAAACTACTGTCAATCCCTGCGTGGGATTCTCCAAGAAAGTCGTAAGAGTCCTTACGACATGACTAGGCTTTTGATTGGATATTTATATTATTTCACTCAGCACCAAGCATGCATGACACCTGAGGTCGCCAAGCCCGCTACCCCTTTTCTGCCACCGACGGCCCTACCCGCCCGCCGCCCCCTCCGCCCCTCTTCAGGCGAGCAGTCTCCTGCTGCAATACCCACCAAATCTGCGAAGTCGAAGCGAAGGACAAGCGGGAAATTTACCGAGGAGCAAGAGAACCAAGAGGAGCTAGACTTATTCATCTTGTATGTTATGACTAAGTACGCCCCGTACGCTACTTATTAGCATGGCAAAGGCAAGGGGTGATATCGCTAGGTCTGCCCTATTAATAGCAAAAACTGCACAGGGCCTTACTGCGATATGACCCTGGAAATCGCAATGCAGTCCTGAGTTGACGGATTCCTTCCTCCGTGAGGCAATAATCCTGGCAATAATCCTGGCAGTGCTCGTTGAGCCTAAAGCGGACATCCGGGGTGCGAAGGCGCTCTGTCTCATTGGGTAACAGGCGAAGTAGCAGTGCAAGAGGGGTGCGTGGGTCTCGAGACAGGACAGCGAGCTCCATGGTTGAGAGATTTCGTAGATGAGAAAACTTTTTACGAGATTGGTAACATAGTTGAAACTGTCGTAAATACCAAGAACAAAAACACGCGAGTCGGAAGTCAAACATCTTGTATTGGAATTTCCCTAATTTTACGATACGGAGGTAGTACCAATTACTCAGTTCACGGTCATCCTTTCGATGGCAATCGGCGGAAAACTACAGTTTTCTCGCCATCTCCCGGACGATCCGCAATTCCACGTCTTAAGTAACAAGGTGAATCAGTGGCTGGGCACGAAGACACTACCGATTCTACATGTAGTGTACTCGGTCTTTACAGCGGCATTCATGGTGCTTTCGCGTTACCAGCAGCTGTGGGCTTCTCTGTTACTTCCACTTCTCAAACTTACTGTTCGTGGTGTACTGTTGTCTGTTGCTGTAACAGACTTCAGTGCACCACGAACACCCAACGAGATCATCATCGTTGGGTTGGAGTGATTACTTACTGTGTTACCGCCATAATACCCCAGAACGCCAAGTCTGTGGAAACTCTGACTGTTGTGGTCTTTTTCAGCACGGGACAAATGCTGTTCAACTGCATCTACTGTACAACGATTCGAGCACAATCAACAAAGTCAGAGCAAAAACGGAGGAGGAGGGGCCCGAAAAGGAGACGGACAACTTGCGAATACAGTCACACCTGCTAGTATGAGGCATGGTTGATGCCCACACAGAACTCTGACTCATATAAGCCGAGTGGAGCCCCGCCAGCGAGGCTCTTTGCACAAAGTTTAAGCTAAGCGCCCTCGCTTCGCTCAGCATCAGCTTTGCCGCCTCGCTACGCTCGGCGGGATTTAAAACAGTCATAACGGTATCGTATGGGAATTTGCTAAGGCCGTGTAACTACGAAGTATGATAAGCTTACTTTGAATTATTGTCTGAAGAAATTTTGTCCACCAATTTCCGATTTACTTTTGAGTCGAGTCTAATCATAATCCATGTATGTACATTTCAGATGTATTGGTTTGAAACCACAAAATGACCATAGTGATAGCGAAGTGACTTTACACATCGAGTATTAACATGTGGGTGAGGCTCAGTTAGAGACTCTAGCTGAGTTCATCTAACTTAGAGTGCCACGGCATGACTCATAGAAGATCCGTGCTTGCCCAACTTCATTTCTAAGTTCTAGGCTCACGATTTAAAAGTGCTTTGAAAGGGTATACTTTAGAGGCCATCGGATTTGCCGTTTTAACGTGGCAATTACGATTATTCGTAATTATATAGGACTCGTGGCTTCTGGAAGTCCCAATATAGTCGTACCTGTTTATATGTTTAAGGCAGTATGCATGTACTGTAGAACTCCAACTTATCTCAATAAAAATCATTACAAAGCCGCGGAACAGCTCTAGATTTTACTTTTGAGCTCAGCAAAGTAAGTCTCAAAGTGTGTAATGGGGCTAGAGCCACGCTATATTGCTCGCACTATAGAGTGCATTGAGGAAGCTTGGTTCAGACGAACGTCCGAGAAGGACGTGCGGGATTTAAGGTTAAATGACTCTGTTATTAGGAGTAGACACTGGCGGAAGGCCAGGGCCATTGTGGGCCACCCAACTGGGGTATATCTCTAATAGGCTAAAACTAAGATATGTAATTGCACTTCTGACCGATCAGATAGTGCCAGGTCACTGTCCCCCTTTTGACGAATGGGAGGACAGAACCTGTAAATAAAGATATGACAGAATGATACGGAGGCCCATTTCACCCTCTCACACTTAAGGGAGCCAACACAGTGAGAGAAAAAAGAAAACGCGCAGGGACCCCTGGGGTCGGACACGAACTACTGCAGTGGCAAAATGGACAATCAGTATGGCGTGCAAGTGGTCTACGGCGCGGGTCACCACCCTTAGCGCGTGGGTTCGAACCCCACACGACGCAAACTTGTTCAGAGATGGAGAGCGCGGCGACTTCGGCGGATCCTGACGGCGCTGTGTCGACGGCGGACCTACCGCCGACTAAACGAGGAGCACCAGCGGTCGCGGTAACATCGGAAAGCACTCAACGGGTGCAAGCTAGTTGCGTCGGGAAGCTCCGGCACGTTGCAGCGTAGACGCCTCGACTCCCGCCTCGTACGCCGCCCCACCGTGGGGACATCAGCAAGCAGGGCTTCACGCGCCTACCACGTATCCTCCGTGGGAGCGTAGCCGCGCCAGCGTACGCGATACTGGCGCGTTCGAGGAACACTCGGTGTACGGCCGCGGGTGGCCCGCGGCCAGGCTAACTGGGGTCACGACGATTGCCCACTTAATCAATAATGCGGTCGATGATCCAGCGACTGTCGCCCGCAGTATCCACAAGCGGGGGCGGTCCATCGCGCCGGAAGCTGGCCGGCGCGGATTGATGGATTGATCGGCGTCCAGGATACGAGCGGTGCGACTGGAGATATCATGCGTCGCACCGGGACGGATGCTGGAATCATCTGGGTCACGTCGGGAGCTCCCCACGGGGTTGAGTTGCAAGCAATGACCAGGCGGGACATCAGGCTGGTGATCCACTATGGGGACCGGCGGGGTCTGCGCCGCTCCCAGATCTGCCAAGCGCCGGGAACGTCGGCGTTGCGGGTTCGGCGGCCCGCTTGGACTTGGTGAACCACCAAGCCGATCCGGCTGCGTCGACTGCACTGAACAACGCACCGGATCTGAGCCGTCTTCACGAGGAGGCCGTCGCACTGCGTGCGGTGCGCGACCGTCCGAATCAGGAGCATGACGCGATGCAGCGGTCGCTGCGTCGTCTTCAGGAGTGGACGGAGTTCCGTGACGAGCTTGACCAGGGATTACCGACGGGTAGTAACGCTTGAGACGCCCCACGTAGAAGTGGGGTGGAGTCGCATAGCGGTCGGAATGTCGAGCGTGTAGGCATCTCCTTTGACAGTCATAACCGTAAACAGACCAGTGGACCGTGGCAGTAGCTTGTTGGCGCCGAGATTAGTCACGGCGCCAAGTTGAATGCCTGCGATGGAGAGTAGGACCTGGTCGCCACCATAAGACACGTCCGTGTTCTTGTGTCCTCTCTTGTCTGCATTTTCTTTTTGCTTGTCAACTGCTTGGGCGATAGCGTCGCGCACAAAGCGCACAACGGATTGTCGGCGCAGCAGGAAGTCCGAAATCGCTGCGGCGTTTGCGGCCGTGAAGTCAGGCGTCTTCTCGAAGTTGGCCACAGCAGATCCGGAAGTGGTCGCCGGATCATGAATTGCAGGGGAAAACACGGCACGTTTCGCTGTTGCTGCGGGGTTGATCAAAGCATTGGCAGCTCATTCGACGATCGCGTTGTTCTTGGACTTGATGACGTCGACGCGTGCCGATGCCTCTTCTGCTGTCGGACTCTGATATGTAGGACGAATCCATTCCACCCACACCAAGAGTCGAACCACCCGCAGCCGTGGACTCGCCCATGGCAGGAAGAGCAGGGACGCGCGGGTGCCGCGCGTGGTTGACGAAGAACGGCGTCAATCCAGTTGACGCCTGGACTGCGTTGTTCAACGCGAACTCGGCTAACGGCAAGAACGAGCTTCATAACGCGTACAACGTCGCGTAGCTGCATAAGACGTCTTCAAGAACACGGTTCACGCGCCATATGGACCATCTTGCAGAACCGGTCGACGGACACGACGACGCTGACGTTGTCATCGGCGTCTGGAGGCAAGCCAAAGATGAAGTCCATGCTGACCGACGACCACGCATCGGACACGACTGGAAGTGGACGGAGCGGAGCTTGCGAAGACGGCGCGGGTTTGAAGCACTGGCAGACTTCGCACGAACGAATCCATTTTCGAACCCACTTGTACATTGGGCCAGAATAAGTCGCGCGACAGCGCGAGAAATGATTTCTCGCACCCCAGATGTCCACCACTGGAGTGTCGTGGTACTCGTGCATCAGACGAGCTATAAGGTCGTCGTCAAGAGGAACGACGACGCGCGGAGCGTCGAAGCGATCGACGATGTACGTCAGCAGATCACCTTCGAGTTGGTAGCGCACGACCGAAGCGCGCGCTCGCTAAGAAAACTTGTTTAGCGTCAGACGGCTCGCGGATATACGCTCGGATGTTAGAGAGGAAGTCGTCTACGTCACACGCAGTCGCGATAGCTTCGCGTAGCGGACTGGTCGCGTGAACTTCAGTCGAGTTGATGCCTGCTACGACACACGTAGCACAATCTTCGTGTTCGTCGGTGTCCGCAAAGCCGGACGCCCCAAGTCAGGTCGAGGATCGTAGTCGGGACGACGAGACAGCGCGTCCGCCAGGATATTCGACTTGACTGACTTGTAGTGGACGACAACGTTGTACTCAGCAAAGAAGGAGAGGCAGCGAGCCAAACGCTGACTCAGATGGGGACTCTCGGTTGCCGTCCTCCGCGACGTGTGCTCCATGTACCGAGCGAACGTCTGTTCGCCCAGTAGATAAACGCGGAACTTGATGAGCGCGTAGCGCATGGCAAGGAGCTCCTTGTTGTGGACCGGGTAGTTGTGCTCCGCGGGTTTTAGTTGTCGTGACTGATAACTCACGACACGCTCCTTTCCTTTGTCGTCAAACTGCATTTGCGCGCAGCCGATTGCGAAGTCGCTGGCATCGCAGACGACATGAAAGGCCTTCGAGTGGTCTGTCAGCGCCAGCATTGGTGCTGAAGCGAGACTGTTCTTCACATTTATCGAAGGCCCCCTGATGATCGTGGGACCAGGTCCATTGCATGTATTTCTTGAGTAGCTGCGACAGAGGTCGGATGATACGAGCATAATCATTCGCATACTTGTGCATGTAGTTAGTTAGACCAAGCCATTGCCGTAGATCCTTCACGTTCCCGGGCACTGGCCAGGAACAGATCGACGTGATCTTCTCGGGATCCACACGAACGCCCTTACCGCTGATGTAGCACCCAAGCACCGGAATCTCCGGCACGCAGAAGATGCGTTCTTCAAATTCGCGTACAACTTGTTCTCGAGTATCGCCGCGAAGACTCTCTCGAGGTTCTTGATATGAACATCGAGCGCGGGTCGGCCGCGTTCATACTTGCTGTGCACGAAGATGTCATCAAAGTAGCTGGGCGCGAAGTTGCGCAGGGGGTCTCAGTACGTGTGAGACCATGCGGTTGAATGTCGCTGGCGCAGTCTGCAAGCCCTGGGGTATCACGAGCCACTCCCAGAGCATGCCGCTTGAAGCGATTACAGCTGTCAGCTGAATGTTGCTGGCGCACATCAGGAACTGATAGAAGCCATCGGTCAGAGCGATGGCGCTGTAGATCGTACTGCCGGATATCGAGTCCAGAATGATGTCCTTGCGGGCAATCGGAGTCTGGGCAGGAATGGTCGCATCGTTCAGGTTGTTGAATGAGTGAACATGTGCCATCCGCCGGTGGCCTTCTTTACGCAGAATGTCGGACTTGAGTGCGGGGGGATGCTTTCCCGCACGTGACCTGCTTTACGACGGCCTTCGAAGAAATCATCAATCGCTTGCACCTGATCTCGCGGCAGCGGCCACCGCCGTGTCACGCAATACTTCGCTCCTGGCACGAGGTCGATCTCGTGTCGCACGCCGCGGTCAATTGGGAGGGTCGCGGGGATCTTGTCAGGAAAGACGTCCGCGTACTGCGTACTTGCGCGCGAGGTCGTAGACAGGATTACCAGTCGCCTTCAGCGCATCCTAAGATTGACTGCAAAGTTTCGACGCTCATGATTGCCGAGCGCCGAATCCGAACCAGACGCAATGGCGTTGAACGAAGCCGTCGCGTCCGCTGTCGTTAGCAAGCCAACTTGTTCCACGTCGCCGCGACGAAGGTTGCGTAGGAAGCCCTTCCAGCATTGAACATAAAGCTCTGTGGGCGAAGACGCTGTTCGCGGCGGATTATGTACGCGCACGTCGCGCGCGTACGACTCTTCTCCGTTGTGCTCGATGGCATGGATAACTTCCATGTCAGCGGCGGCACCGTGTTTGACACCGACTCGGACCCAGCGTCCAAGCCTGGACGCCGGCGAAGACGGCCGCGACGCTTCTGTTTCTGCTTCTTGCGACGGAGCGCGCTCCCCTGGAGCGTGACGAGGCGTTACTAACTGAACTCACGTCAGACAACGATGCATCGGATCCGATGCTGAGGGTTGCTGCGGCCACTAAATCGAGCCTTACCTTCAGTCGTCGCTTGATCAATCATCGGTTGGTCGTTCATCTTGGTCGGTGAAAGAACTACAAAGTGCTACCAGGTGTAACGGGTCTAGAGCCACGCTATATTGCTCGCACTATAGAGTGCATTGAGGAAGCTTGGTTCAGACGAACGTCCGAGAAGGACGTGCGGGATTTAAGGTTAAAATGACTCTGTTATTAGGAGTAGACACTGGCGGAAGGCCAGGGCCATTGTGGGCCACCCAACTGGGGTATATCTCTAATAGGCTAAAACTAAGATATGTAATTGCACTTCTGACCGATCAGATAGTGCCAGGTCACTGTCCCCCTTTTGACGAATGGGAGGACAGAACCTGTAAATAAAGATATGACAGAATGATACGGAGGCCCGTTTCAAAGTGGTTGTGGTGTAACTTTTAAAAATGAATGGAATTCGTCGTGCAAATTCACTATACATGCACGCCATTTGTAGGTACTGTACAGATTGCATTGATTGGGAAATACTGATGCGAACGATACTCAAACGGAGGGCGGAAAAGAATTTCGTTGATCTAGCTTCACTTCGCTTCAAGATGTGACTGGTTGCTACTTGTAGGTATGCAATCATTCCTGATATTCACTCAAGCGAAACACCTATCGAAGTGAGGTCATCGTAGTAGCTTTCTTACCGTGTATCCATATGCCACCGGTCGGAATAAAACCTCTTAAAAATTTTCAGCCCGTAAAACTGCCGGGAATGCGTCGTGCAAAGTGCACGAAGATGTTCCGTGATGCGATTTTAGATTTTGTATGCAACATGTCAGTTGAAAAGCAGTTGAATTTATTAAATAGCAGTTTGATAAATCGGCAATACAACGATGCACTATGAATACCAACTTGATGTGGTGTCTTCACTTTTTTACCCCCCACCCGAAATTATCCACACACCACTGAAATATACGGTCACTGTGTTTTACAGTAACGGATTTTAGTATGTTGCTCGAAGAAATGTAAAATACAAAATGATACTCGAACGGGATAAACCATTTGCTGCACGTAAAATACGAAGGTTATTAACGCTCATTGTGCTAAGTATCCATATCGATTATAATAGGAAAGGTAATAGAAATGCAAGGAATCAGAACTCGTTGCAATCCCTGGTAGACTCTGGAAATAAAAGCCAGAGAATGTGGTGCATTTGAAAGCAGCAATTGACCCTATACCGGGCTTTTTTAAAAAAAGTTGCGCAATGAGCCCCTTCGCTCGGCTAATGTGAAAAACACGTACAGATGATCCTCTTGGACGTTTTATCCTGATTTGTAGTTCAGTTCATAGAAAACAAATGCTGTATTTCCAATTGTTACGAACTCATGCCTGATACCTCTCGTTAATAGTAGTACTGTAGATGAAAATGTAAAACCTGGAATATCACTAATTCCAAGGTATTTTATTTAACTATGGCAATTATCTGTTCGACCAAGGGCGCCCACAATCAACTTCAACTATGGTCGGTCCTTTTCTGGCCTACCCATCTCTAAGTCAGCTATCTTGAACACAACCCACTAACACCGCTAAAAGACATCACACTGGTTCGACCCTAACAAAAAACTAAGTCGTATCCATACGAATAATGTGTTGCGATTGGACACTTCGCTATATGACTGATCGGATTTGGACCGGGCACGTGCGTGTTGTAGTGTTGTTGCAGGAGGCACGGCGCAACTCGTACATGTGTGACATTCTAGCGATGTGATTGGTTGATCATCCATGATCAACATCTTCTGATTGGCAGAGATGGCGGAAACATGAAATTGCGAATATCCCCAAACTTGACCTTGAAGTTGCACCGTAAAGGTCCAGTTTGGGGATATTGAATTTGCCTCCCCGCCCGCATACCTTGGAGATAGAGCCTGAGCCTTGGGGAGATTGTTGGTAGGACACTGGAGAATGGTTATTGTAGCAGGTTTAGTCTAACTCGAACTCAATCACTTTCGGATTTCGTTCCTTCTACTAACTTGACTACCAAGCCTCATTCGCATAATCTCAATTTAACCCTTTTGTTTGTTGCCGACTGGGCCAAAACGCATCGTTTTACTATAATCGTCCAATCAAATATTATGATTTTAATATTGACCAATAATATGTTTACCGGAAAATTGACCAAAACGATGCATTATGCCACGTTTTACAAATGTCACCCAAATCTGGTCATTTCAGAAAACTTAGAATTTAGTCACCGGAAAGTAATAGCAAAACGAGGCATTGTGCATCGTTTTGCAATTTTATCCTGATTAAAGTGTACCTATTTTCAAATAGAAAATGCATGGGCAACAGAAGGGTTAATGGAGTTTGAAATGAAGCGATATTGCTTCGTCAGTTCGTTTCCGGTTCCCAGTCATGCTGGGTGTGAGAGGCAATGCAGCTAACAGAGGTCGACATCATCGAGGGAGTTTTCGCCATAATTTTGTTGTTTTTACTCCGATTTCGACCTGACTTTCAGGAAGCTGTAACGTGCTTTCACCCGTTTATGCGTAAAACAGCGCTATAACGTTGAAACAAGGCGGAGATATAATCATAGCAATTTTGTCACCTACCCTGATTCGGGTTTTGGCCAATGATAAATTCGTATTTTAACTGTACCATCCAATAACCTGTCTAAGCCGAATATGATAGGATATTCAATAATAAAGGTATTGACAGATTCATATTGGAATGAAGTCGAAACATTTTGCATATTTTATCAAAAACTAAGGAGTGCCAAGCCTGGAGAACCATGCTCATATCCAGGAGATCAAAACGAATCGATCCATACCAAAATATGTAGGGGTTAGAAAGCCACCCTCGACCGTGTCGAGGACTGTAAATACATTGAGAGCGTTGGTTCGATCTTTAAAAAACCTGCTCGTTTGTGGGGCTGCTGCGTTGCATTGGCCACCCTACTAATCCCCCATTGCCAACTTCCAGTCCCAAGTTTGAATGTACCCACTATTCGGTACACTATCGTGTTCAGTAATAAAATGCTAGCCCAGAGAAATGTGGTGGACACAGTTGGAGACATTTAAACGTATTAGGATCGACACATATCGTAATTTCAGCCAATACAAACGCCGGATTGTGTGACATCTCGACCCCATAGTTAAGGAGATCGAAAGTACTTACGGCATTATATATCTGATAAAATGGCCTCAAATAAAATAATTATTTGGTGCACTCAAATAAAACGTGCATAAATAGGCCATATACCGAACAATTAGGTCACCTTTAAAAACTAGGAAGTGCCTACGATCACCAGCATTTTGCTGCGAGAAAGGCCGAGTTAGGGTTACCGAGATACCGCTGGGCAAATGTCTATTTTTGAGTTTTAGAGATTTTGAACCATTCCGGCCAACCACTCAACCCCCCGACCCCAGCCTTCTCCGCGTAGTAAGTGGCCCCCACGCGGCGTGATGTCGGCGCCGAAGGGAAAGAAGCGTGCCCACGCCAGCGACAGTGATGATGCTGAAGGCACCGGCTTCCTTTCAGTCAGTTCAGCGGGGAGTTTTCGTCCTGGGACGCATTCCATGAAGAGTTGACGAGGTACGCGTGTGTTGATCTATAAGTACGGCTTTGTGGAGGTAATCTGTACTCGTAACAACAGGTACCAGTCGTAGACGCACCAGTTCTACAGGGTTCGCTCTACTAACTTGGTAGCTGACCGCAATAAGCAGCGTAAGCTTTCAACAAGTCGACGGGGAAACGAGCGGTTCTTTTTGATGAGTCTCTCAAGTTTTACACGAAGACGCTTATCTGTACGCATGGATGGACATTGAGAACCAACCACAACATCCGCTCCATCGAGTGCCCGGCAAAACTTAATGCAGTGCTTGTCAAGGTCAAGGACGACGAGTACAAGGTCAGGGTTAACTCGCATGTTGCGACTCACAACCACGACGTCGGTCGAGACGTCTACTATTCATACCCCGAGGCTCGTAAACTTACGTCCCCTGATACGCGAGGTGTGGTCAAGACACTGGTGCAAGGTACGAAGATGAACACGATTCTGAAGATGCATCCTTTTAACAAGAGTCGTCCATGATTTATAGGCGGGTCCAAGGAGAAGAAGATCCTGCGCTTTCTAAAGGAGGTGTCGGGGCACCCAGTGTTGCCTAAAGGTGTAGAGAATCTTGTCGCAAAAATGCGCCGCGAGACTTACACTTCAGAAGATGACAACGAGCGAGTGACACAGGTCCTGCCGGATTTTAGTGAAGGTCCTGGGAACACTGTGAACGTTTCTCGCGATAAGACAACGGGCCTTACGTCCTGTATTACTTTCCAGACGACTCACATGAGAAGGATGACGCGCAAGTTCCCAGAAACACTCTGTGTTGATGCTACTTATGGGCCGAATATCAATCGTTATGGGGCTCCATAACATTGACTTCGGATCACCAATGTTTGTGGTGCTCTCACAAACATACACACTTATTTGTGAACGGTTGACTCACTGCTTTGGATAATTCGTTCCCTCCTAGGCATCGCCTGTTCAGTTTAATGGTTACATACAAATTCGGGTGTGGGTCGTTTGCACAACACGTACTGGTCGACGGAGAAATCAGATTGAACATGTTGTGCGCGGTACGAGCTTTCAAGCAAAACACCCCAGCGTGGACGGATATCAAAGTCATCGTAATCGACAAATACTTCACTGAATTGGCGGTGCTGCGTGAAGAGTTCTCTTGTGCGACGGTCATTCTCTGCCATTTTCACGTTATCGACTATCTCAAACGAGAAGCTAGCAAGAAAGACTACGGATTTTAGCCATTTGAGAAGATGCACATAAAAATTATCGTAACGACGATGGTTCGGGCTGAAAAACAGAGCGTGTTCGACGAATTCCTGTCTGCTTTGAAAAAACTATGTGCAGGAAAGCCATCGTTTCTCGACTACTTTACGGAGGATTGGCTCAACTGTAAAGATCAACGGTGTACATTCAAGCGTGGAAACATCCCTCATCTCGATACTAACACGAACAACCGCCTGGAAGCAAGTTGGGGGGCTGCCAAGGATTTGCTACATCGTCATATGGTCATGGACGAGTGCATCGACCACCTTCTGTTCTTACAACAGTCCGCCGAAGATCAGTACACTGCCACGGTCAAGACCGTGGGCTTCCGCTTCAACCACAACTACGATGCGGAGATGAGTATGTTGGCAAAGTTAGCTGCTCAGCACGCGTGCAATTTGATTGAAGAACAGTACATGGTTAGCAGCCGATAAGCGTACGACACGTCGAGTGATGAAAACGCGCCAGAGCTTTGTACTCTAACTAGTGCAAAGTCGGGAGGTCGATATGCAGTGAGCTTAGTCGAAAACACCTGTAGTTGCGCGTTCAACCAGACCATGTTGCTTCCATGTCGACAACGTACTATTTTTATGGAGACAAAATTCTCGCCTGTGCTCCATCATTCCGTATGAGGCGATACCGGAGCGATGGCTTCTTGCAGATGAAGACGAAGAAGACGCACTCCCTGTCGATTCCACGCAGAAGGTTTACGTCGAAGGCATTGAAGATCCTCCTACTCGCGTTCTTGTCGGTGTTTGCAGTGAGCCAGAGGATCGCAGAAGTAGTGGCCGACAAAGGATCACAACATTTTCGTGCTTGGCTGGACTATCTGACGGAAATAGAGAGATTCGCTCGACATAACGACAAGTCGCCGGCCCACCATGTCGGCGCTGATTGCGAACATGCCGCTACCGTCTTACCCTCACACTGCACCTAGGCGCTATCTGACAGATTTCAATGCGCAAAAGAAATATTCAAATAAAGCGCCTAGGCGTTATATATCGAATATTTATATAATGTCTGAAGACTACCAATCTGGGTCCTAAAATCTGGCTCAGTCGTGGAGACCTGACCTCCTACACGGTTGGCTGAAGTTCAAGCCCACCTGCGTGCAGTTCACACGAGTGTGTAACGTTAGGGTCTATATTTTTTGGTGGCTGTGTTGGAAACGGAGGTTTTGCCAAAGTGGATTAATTTCTTTTTATAATTACAATTATAGCCGAACATGTTTTTTTAAAGCAAAAATGGTATGAATGCATTTACGAAATATCTAAAGCAAGTAGCCATCTACCTTGATAGCAAAGAATAAGCCACTGCGCGCAAGCACCACCGCCTTTTCAGGATTCTCTACATTGTAGATGAACGTCGACACTACCTTGCAGTCTGTTTTGACCGTCTTGACCTCAATGTTCCAGTTGTGCAGATTGGACGCAGAATAAATCTCCAGCTCTCCTGGATCGGTACCATCGGTTCTGATCGACTCAATGTACGTCGTATCAACCAGTCCTTCTAAATCCTCGAGCAACGCCATGTAGTCACAAAGGTCAGCGATGAAGTCATCTCGCGTAGTACCGAGGCCGTGGATGAGGCATAAAAACAGGCTTGAGCGCTCATCGTCTGGGAGGTATCATTCAGGTGCTGCAGGGCAAATCTGCTCACGGCCATCTGACTGCTCCAGTAGATGCTGGTAGGACGCGTTCCAGCGCTCCAAGTCGAAGCCAGGGGCAAGGATTTCCCGAGGGGTGCGTGCAGCTTCTCTTCGTTGAAAATATCTTTGACACCAGACCGCACAGTTGTAATGCCTTCTTGATGTCGTCTGGAGTGCGTGTCGTCATCCAATCGAGAGTCCACTGACCAACAGCATTGTAGCTCGGGACCTTGGGGTTTCCCGCACGTGTCTGCAGCGCTGGACCCTGGAGTGCTCTGCCGATGTACTCGTCGTACTAGTCCCTGTAGTACGCTTGGAAGCTGCAGTTCACTGCAACATCGAGCGGCTGCAAAATATTGGTGAGGTTGGGCGGGATGATCACGACGAAGATATTGTACCGCTCCAGTCGGCGTGACTCCATCAGCTAGACGTGGCACGCGTAGAAGTCGATCAGGTAGAGCACCGGCTCGCGGTAGAGCTGGGTCTCTTTGCGGCTGCATACAACCTTCTTGGCGCGGTCCAGCAATATCTCGTCACTGAACATGCCCGTGCGATTCACGTCGACGATGACATCTTCTGGCACAGTGGGCTTGTTCATCAACTTCGAGAAGAGAAGGTGCGGAGGCATCATCGTACCGTCGGCGATGATAGAGAAGGTGCGGAGGCAGCATCGTATCGTCGACGCTGATAGAGAAGGTGGCCGTAAACCGCTTGTGACTTGTTCCGCCCTTCCGTAATAGTACCTCACGCGAACCTCTCGTGGCGATGGTAGATTTCTTCTCCGTCTTAAAGAAGCGCGGGACTTGGTCCATGTTGATGATGTTCCTTGGTTGAATATTGTGAGCTGCATAAAGTTGCTGGACTCTCTGCATAAAGAGACGGCAGATCTCAGCAGCATCTTCAGGAAGCGTTCGGGTTGTAGTCTAGCGTCGCGATACCAACTGTTTCCTTTTCTTGAAGCGCGCCAGCCACCCTGTCGACACGTCGAATTTTGGTACGACGGGGCCCTGTAGCTTGCGATGGATGTTCTGTGGTTGAAGCCGAATGTAGCTGTCCTTCACTCGTAGCCCCTTGGCATTTCTATCGAGCGCCCAAATGTGAAGTTTCTCCCCCACTTGTCCGTACTTAGGACCACGGCCTCCACCACCTAAACGCCGCATCGATCGCGTTGCGACCTGCCGAATCTTGGAGGTCCCCAGTAGCTTGTGTCGATTCTTCCACCATCCTCGTAGCGTTCCCGGAGCGACGCCATGCTTAATCCCAATGGCGTGGAAGCCACAGCCGGTGACACCCTCTTCATACTCTGCAATGATGGTGAGCTTGTCTTTAATGGTATAGCTTCGACGTGTCGGCTTGGGCTTGACTGTGGCCATCATTGTAGAATTGAAAATGAGAGCTACGGTAGCTGCCAACTTTGGTGTAATGAGTGGCGATGGTGTTGGCATTATAAGATCGATAACTGGAAGCCAAACTACTGGTAGTCGCTGCCCGGACTTATGAGGAATAGTGCAAAGCGTTATATTTGACTAGCGCTTTAATCGAATTATTATCTTTGAATTTAAAAATCAAATATTCGAATAAAGCGCTTAGGTGCAGTGTGCGGGGTAAGACGGTAGTTCGAATGTTGGTGATCCTTTCCCAAATGTTGGTGATCCTGACACAAATGTTGGTGATCCTGTCACAAATGTTGGTAATCCTGTCACAAGTGTTGGTGATCTGAAGGAAACGAGGGTGAACAAGTCACAAGCACTGGTGAACACGTCTCCAGTACGGATGAACTTGTTACCAAATCAGAGTATGGTTGTGAAAAGGAAGTTGTGGTGGATTTGACTTCGTCAACTGTACCTATACCAGTGTCTCCCTCGGCTCGAACAAGAAGAACGTTAAACCTCGACGATCTTTAGAGTGGATCCGATGAAGAAATAGGCAGCATTGTATTAAACACCGCAAGTAAACTGGCTGGACGACCACGGGAAAAATCTACAAAGAAGGCAAAGCGCCGGAAGGAATTTGAAGAGACGAAGGCACTTGTCCGGCAACTCAACACTCACGGCGACATTACTCTGGCTGATTTACGGGACTGTGTGAACCAGAACAACCTGTCGCTGGAAAAAGTTGGACCCGTTTTCAATGCTATTCGACCCCATCACGATGATGCCATATTTAAGCGGCTCAAAGGACACGTAGTTACACGAGGGACGATGAAAACCGTCGAGTCAAGTATCACCCAGAAGCTCTCGTGCAGAAATCACACAAACAGCCCAAATGAAAGCAATCGCTCGCGAACAGTCCAAGTCTGGACGCACGCCGCCACGTGAAGACATCATCATAACAATATTAGATGTTGGCACGTTCTCCCTCACCGACATCACCCATGTACGAATGGCATAGTCTGAAGAAGAAAATTTCGGCGACCCAAAAGCTGGTGAAGTGGCTTGAAACGAAACCTGACACAGAAACGCGCCGTGCAATTGCCAATCAGGTGTCCATCATGAATATGTACTCGGCATTTAAATCGAAGGTTGGGGAAACTGTACAGTTTGACGACTTGACAAAATTAGCTGGTGAAACGTGGCTATACGATGGGTGCGTATTCGTGGCGGCGCTAAAACTGTTAGATGATTCGGCCCGAGTACGAAATGGAAGAATTTCACATGTGACCATGATGGATCCTGTATTTCTCGGCTTTGAAAAAGTTGCCGACCGAGTGCGAATGATTGACACCAAGCAACGCGTGCTGAGCAAAGCAGTCGCTACCCGCATCATTCTGGTCCCTATCTATATTCACGTATATATAAATCATTGGTGTGGGAAATCGTTTCGCAGCAAGTTTATCTGAAATTATGACCCAAAACACAGAAACGACTACCTTGACGAAGTCGAAGCCATTGTAGAGAAAAAGATGGTGCCGGTGATTGTCAAATCATGGGCTATGAGCATTTGACGTTCATCAGCATGTCACCAAATCGACGGGCACAATTGCGGTGTACTGATCATCAAGTGGTTCGAGACGTTTCTCAACGACGCCAAGGCTAGTATGTATCTTGACTGTTGTGTTCCACTCAGAAGTGAGAGGGGGTCATGAGCAGCGAGGAATCCCAGGTGATCACTGTTGGTGCTTGAACGGGACATAAGTGGCTCGCCACGCCCAGGACCTGAAACTACCTTAGTGCTAGAGCTTGCAAGGAGCAGTGTGGTGCACATCAAGCAATCAAGCTCGTAGAGATTTTTTCAGAAATACCGATGATACCGGTGTTGCCCTGCGCCGGATTCCTTGAACCAAATGACCGCTTTCTACCCAAACACTGGTGAACGTAGGGAGAGCCAAAAATAATGTACCAGCTACTTCTAGGGGGACCTGTTATTCTTAAAGTAATGTTTCACTAGATTTCATCGACGACCGAGGACCGAGGACCGTTTGTATTTGCTCCAGCTTTTTACCGGGACAAGAAAGAGGTTGCAAGGTACGGCTGCTACATATCTTACATGTAGTATTATATTGGTACATGCAAGAGCTGGAAGTCAGTATTATTAATTTAAGTGAGCGGGGTTTTAGCAACAGTACTCTCAATTACCTTGACAGTGGAGTCATCGGTTGATAGATTAGTTACTACTACTACTATAATAGTAAACCATTGTACTGTATTCTGCACTCAAAAGACTCAATTTGGTCGCAGCACTTGCCAGTACGAGCGATATTAGTAAGAAACACTTCCAACCAGTACAAATACCTTGGTTTTTCTAAACTTGTATAATTCCCTCACCTTACCTTTTAAGAGTGGTCTATTTTTTAAAATAGAGGGAAATCCCTCACTCGAAAAAGTGGCCTGAGCATCTCCGCTCTCTGAGAGCCTTTCGCCAAAATATATGCAAAGCACAATACAGTAATACCAAGCACGGGAGTGCCTGGTGGCATCTCGAGCAAATCGCGCTCCGGCATCTAGGCAGGGTTAATTCGTACAGTATGGATATGTTATGTGGCAATCAGGTAAAGATATGTGTTCCCTTGTTGCCTATAATCGCGTAGGGTGTCGTAAATTTGTTCAGGCCAGTGGAGCATTCCATATGCCGACCGCAGAGTCAGGCGCTGTGGCTGGCTCGACGTCAATGGCGAGCGAACAGCAAACGCTGGTCTCACTCTCCAATCTGCTCGCTTGCGAGAAGATTACTTAACTCGTTTCAGTTCAACGCCCTTCAAGCCGACAGTCTAGACCGTCACCATGGTCTACTCGCCCAGCACCTACCTCGTCTCTGCCGCTGTGGCCTTCGTGGCCATGCAGATTCAGCAGACCTCTGCTTCATCGCTGTTCTACGCCCCCGTGACCACGTCCGGCACAACCGATGAGATCACCGACAAGTTTCCTGGCCTCGGTGGTGACGTGACCGACCAGGACTGTGCCATTACGGTCGAGGTGGACCCGACGTTGCCGAACATCACGACGATTCTGGACGTGCCGGTGGACTACCCGGACCTGCTGGCCAACCTGACCACGGCTCCTGCCGGCCCGGTTTCCGCCAAGGTGGGCACGGTGGTCCTGTCCGAAGACGCTCCAGCCACTGACGCGGACCTGGACGCCTACTGCGACAAGACCTCGACGTTCACTAATGTTGGAAAGCAGGTCAAGACCGGCGTGAAGGAAGAAGTCAATTGCGCCACTGGCTGGGAAGACGAGCAGGTTTCCGCAAGCTGGAGACGAAGCGTCAACTCGAGGTTAACGCCAACACCGACATCGCCAAGCTCGAGGCGTTCTTCGGCACCAAGATGGAGATGACCCTGAAGGACCTCCCTACGGTCGGTGTGCACAACCCGTCCCCATGGGCTGGTCCATACTGGCCAACATACCAGGACAGCATCAATGTTGTCTGGAAAGCTGGTCAGCTGAGCCCTGCCGAGAAATACGCGAAGGCGTTCGGCAAGGACGCGACGGACTTCATGAACAAGGTATCGAAGAAGAACGGTATCGACTCGCAGAGCACGCGCAGGAAGTGCACCACGCAGAACGACTGTGCCTCACTCACCGATGGCAGTCAATGCTCGATCCGTACGGGCAAGACCTCGGGCTACTGCATCCCGACGTGGTTCGGAATTTGCCATGCCTGGGCCCCGGCCGCCATTCTTGAGACTGAGCCCAAGTGTCCCGTGACGTTCAACGGCGTAACGTTCCAGCCGATGGACCTGAAGGCTCTGGTCTCCAGTGTGTACGACGGCTCCCGTGTGTCTACCGTCTTCACGGGCGCTCGCTACAACGGTGGCGACGAGGCCACAGATTCATATGGCCGCCACACCAACAACGCGTACCGTGACTTGAATCCTTCGTACTTCCATATTGCCTCCGCTAACTTGCTCGGCAAGCTGAACACGACGTTCGTTGTGGACGTGACGGCCGGTTCGGAAGTGTGGAACCAACCCGTGCGTGGTTTCAAGGTGTACGAGCAGACTGCTATGTCGCTGAAGAAGGCGGCCAAGACTTTTACGGTCTTCAATCTTACCCGTGGAACGCTGCCGCCAAGAGCATCGTGTACGTGAAGTCGCGCCTCTCCTGGATCGTCGAGACGTACACGGACGGCGGTCTGGTGTCCTCGGGCCAGATCAACCAATTCACGACGGGTCAGTACTACTACTACCTGCTGGAGCTGGACGCTGCTGGCGAGATCATTGGAGGCGAATGGGTGTACGACTCGGACAGCGAGCACCCGGACTTCCTGTGGTTGCCGAAGGCCAAACCGGCTGCTAATTCCGTAACGAGCGTTGGCCTGAGCTACGCTGATGTGAACATGCTTTTGAAGAAGTCGGCTGCTTGCTCGGCTTAAGCTTCAGCTTGCGTTTTGTAGAAATCGCGCGTACTGCGGTACTGTAGTACTTCGAAGTTGTAGTTGATAGAAAGCCCAACTTTTCATGAATGAAAGCCACGGTATTGACAATCGTGTTTTTCAATTTTCTAAAACAGCATTCCGGGTCTGTGTAAAAGTAGTAATTAAACTACGTGTAGTATGCTGATAATAGCTACTACTACTAGTAATATCAAGCTGGATTTTACTTTTGAGCTCAGCAAACTAGTTTCAAAGTGAATGTTTATAGAAAAATGGATTGGAATTCGTCGTGCAAAATTCACTACACAGTCATGTTCGCAATTATTGGATTGTATTGATTAGGAGATACTGATAGGACGATACTCAAACGAAGGCGAAGAATAATCTGTACCTCGAAGTATTAGCAAATGTAAGTTGAAGGAGTGTAAAAGAATTCCTAAATTCATCGATCTAGCATCACTTCGCTTCTAATTAAACGGTTGCTATTTGTAACTATGACAATAATGCCTGCGTATTTACTCAAACGAAACCCCTCACAATGCGTGTAACTTTCTCACCGTGTATACATAGGCCACCGGCCGTAGTAATTTCCGTAAATTTTGTTTGCGAAGATAGCTGGTGGAAATGTTTCGTTGAAATTGGACGAATAAGTGTTCGTGAATGATGCGATTTTAGATTTTGAACGTAGTCTTGCATGAAGCTGGGGGATAAGTCGGCAATGCAATGACGCACGCATATTCTTACTACACCTACACTGTATGAATGCCGGACAATAACCAAATAAAATCTATGTACAGGGCATTATACATGTACGGGGAGGACAGCTTTAGCTGGCTGAACAGCCTAACCTATTTTATTACACAGACTCGGGTCCCTCAGGGTTTAATTGCCGGAAACTAATGTTGCAATAACTTCTCATATCACTCCACTCGCTCACCCTTCCTTGGAATAGCGACAAGGCAGTGTGAGTATAGCGGACGTTCGTCAAGGGAGAAGGCCGAGTCCAACAGAGGACATCCCGTTCGCAACATCGTTAACTGTGCTTATAACGCTACAATAATGTTTGCAAAATGTTTGTGAGTGCCTAGCAAATATGGCCACCTACAGTGCCGGCAATATATATACCGGTACGAACGACACATTGTTTTTAGGTTTACATATATGTCCAATACAACTACGCCTTTTGTCATTAAGTTCGCCTGTAGGCATTATGGATTTGCTCACCACGGCTCCTGACACAAAAATCGTCAGTTGGCACATAAAAATCCGATCACCACAGATTATGTCATTTGCCCGAAGGCATGCCACGTGTAACGAGGGACACTACCGGTAACGCTCAACGTTGGGTTGAGCTCAAGCCATTACCTTTGTCCATCGGATAGCGAGCCACCAGCTGCAGCTGCGGCTGCTGCTTCGCCTGACGGCATGGACTGAAGATCCATGGACAACGACGCCAGCGAGGCGCACTGCTGACCTCGGCGCCCCTGCGAGCGAGCAAGCGTGCGCCCACGAAACCGGTCTCGAGCGACACTGTGTTGGAGGCTGCCAAGAGCAAGAAGAAGCTGACGAGGCGTCCAGCTACTGCTAGCAATAGCAGCACGCCTCGGAAAGCCGCGACCAAAGCTGTCTACGACTCGGACTCCGACTTGGAGGAGAATCCCCGGCTCCACAGGCGAAGAAGGCCCGGAAGACGCCGGTCCCTGGGAAGGCGAAGGTCGCCAAGAAGGCGGCACCTACGAAGCGTCCATCGCCTTCGGCTCGATCCGACGGCGGGTTTGACCTGTCCACATTCATGGCATCGTTCGAGCCCGGTTCGGCTCGTGAGGAGAGCTTCGCACCGGAGGAGAAACGTGCTGCTCCTGCCGCTGCCTCTCCGGACAGCAACGACACGAGGTCCCAGCTGCTATTGCTGAGGTCCGAAGTCGAGCGGCTTCGTGCGGTGGTCGCAGAGCAGACAAATGGCCAGGCACTACTGAAATCGGCGCCGACGAACCCGTGCATGCCGACTGCACCCAACAGCAAGGGGAGATGTCGTGTTTTCCTGCACGCCGGGCAGTGCCGATTGCGCCAAAGTCCGTCTAGCCGTCGATGGAGAACTTTCCGTCCACCGCGCCGGTGTGTGCCCAACTGGCAGCCTCACCTATTTATTTAACGTCCTTGTCAATACAAATTCGTTCGTCCAAATAGCTGTGTCCACCTACGCTCCGGTACCGTACAAGAAGTCCTTGAGGTCGGTCCACGCTCTCTTAGCCACATGGGCATACGCAACAGGCGCCTACCATCACGTACAGCCGTCAGCAAACTCGAGTAGACACAGCTACTCTGCATCAACACCACCGGATGTCCTTGCTGCACGTTGCGCACGTCGACTAACAGCCGTCCGTCCAGTCGTCCGTCCAATCGTCCGTCCAAATGCAGGGTCTACCTGCCGTCCACACTCGAGTGCAGGTCGTTTCCACTTGCGACGCTCGCTGCAAGTTTCAGAGTGAGAGGCTCAGCTCGCCGCCCACTCCGTCGCCCTCACCGTCCAGCCTGATCGCACCACTTACGTGCTCGCCGATCGTTGCCGTTACCACGTGGTACCACTCCTCGTCCAGCCAATCTACAACCGTGCGTCCATTATGCTGACACGTGTCCTCACTCCGCCCGCTCTCATTCGTCCGCCGCAGTTGTTCATGAGGGCACGCGCAATAGGAGTGCAGCGCTGTCGAGAGCTGAGTCTTGCCTGCTAAGGAAAGACAGCCACGAGAACACAGGAGCACGAGCTTGCTTGCCCACGGAAAGAATGGGATTGAGGAGGAGAAAACCTCGCAGGTGACAACCCCCTCTTGGTTAAACTATACTATACTAGCCTCAGTATGACCGTGAGTCAATCTCTCCAACGGTGGCCTTCATAATGAAGAACAGTCAACCATATTGGTTCTGTCAAATGGCGGAGCTCGACCTGCAACTACCAGCTCCGACACGCCCACTTCGAGATCCGCCACTCAATCTTACTTGACACTTCCGTCTGTCACAGGCAGCGGCACCGCTCGCGCACTTTGCAGAACTGCGTTGCTCCAAGCGGCTTCGTGAAAATATCCACGAGCATATCAGTCGTAGGACAGAAGCGTACAGCGAACTCTCCACATTCATACAGATCTGTAACATTGTGCTACTTCAAGTCAACCCCTTGATCTTGTAGTTGCCCTTCGTAGCCATGATCACCTTAATCGTCGACTGATTGTCTTGAAATAGCACAGTCTGTCGGGTCCGGCGAAGATTCAACTCTTCACAGAGATTGTGTGTCCAAACAATCATCACAGAACACTCAGCGGCAGCAATAAACTCAGTACTGCAGGTATCATCATGGGTAATAGATTGCTTGTGACTCTTGTACGCGTACGTGCATCCATTCATCTGAAGCACAAAACCCGTGATTGATCTGCGATCATCCTTTTCGCTTCCAAGATCTGCATCAGCGTAAGCTGTAAAATGCAAATCAGGGCTTACGGGTTTCTTCCACAACAATCCATGGTCACGAGTTCCTTGTCATCACGAAATGCTCGCTAGTGTACTTGCTGATATATTTGCCGAGGGTTCGTACAGCATTAGCAATCTCGGGGCGTGTACCCTGTACTAGGCACTGAAGACAACCCACCAACTCGCGGTAAGGTATACTAGGGTCGTTAACCCCGGGTTCATCTTCATCAACAGGTTCAGGTAGATCTCCTACTGCTTGCGGAGTTGTCACGGGCCGACAATTCTCCATGCCAAAGCGCTTCAACACTTTGTCAATGTAGCCACGCTGTCACATCCACAGAGTCTCACCAGGGACGTAGGAAATCTGCATGTGCAACAGATCCGCAACGGGACCTAGGTCTCTGATCTGGAACTTGGCTCTAAGTTCACGCAGAACCAGCTCAATGTTCTCATCAGTCCCTACAACAACCAAATCGTCCACATAAACCCACAAACATCGGGCTGCCTCCCACTGAGCATGTGTAGAAACCGCCGTCCATCTTAGTCCGACGAAAGCCACACCTCCGCAGATACTTGTCTAGCGTTTGATACCACATCAAGGGTGCCTTCTTGAGCCCGTATAAGCTGCGCAACAGCATACATACACGACCAGAACCATCATCAAAATATTCAGGCATTTCCATGTACATCTCGACATTATCATCAATCGGTCCATTCAAGAACGCAGTTACGAAATCCACATGACGAGCCCTCAGCCCTAAGTGAAGTGCTAACAGCAGGATAAACTTCACTGCTTCCTGGGCGACAACCGGAGAGTAAGTCTCCCAGTAATTCACTCCATACTTCTGTTGACAGCCCTTGATGGTGATACTAGTGCGATGGCGAACCACATTGCCACGCGCATTTCGCTTCCTCATAAACACCCATTTACTGGAGAGCACCTTCTTGTCCTTGGGCCGCTCAACCAGTTCCCACGTATTGTTTCTCATCAGATCTTTGTACTCCTTCTCAAGAGCTTCGATCCACTTCTCAGCATCAGGCGCAGTCAACGCCTCTTGCACAGTCTGAGGCTCCATCACAGTATTCACAGCCTCAACCACTAGACTCGCAGGAAGATCGACTTCAAAGTCTCGGTATTTTGGGTTAGGGTGTCGTATGCGAGACGATCGTCGAAATGACTCAGTAGTATCACACAACTCCTCTTCGTCTTCGTCACTCCCACTATCGCCAAGCGCATCAGCGACATCAATCATCGGGGTGCCGTATCACCAGAAGCGATAGGAACTGACATCTTTTCCTCAAGGTCATCATCTTCATCAGCATCATCAGCGAGATCAACACCGTCAATATCACCGCCAGACACTCACTCCCCACCGAAGGTGAGGTTCCTCGCGATATCACAGGCTGCCGACTATCATCAGGATGGCTGTTAAACACATCCCGCAGTCCTTGCATATCCTGACCGACATCAGCATCAGCACGTACGACACGCGGAGGGTTAGCCCCACGCACCAACTGCCGATCTCCCACCGTAGCAGGAGGAGTTACCTCAGGACCACTCAACGGGCCGCAGGCACACCTATGCATACCGGAGTCTCCATACCAGCGAGAGAAGAAGCAGCTGCATCAGCGTCGCAACGGCGGCGTTTTGAATAATTCTTCTCAGATGTCAATGCCCTATTGTTATTCGTCACTCCAGTCACAGGAAGACGAACAAACGGAATCACTGCAGAAAGGCGAGCACGCCCTTTCCCATTGCGATTAGCGAGCAACCGATCAACATAACTTCGATCAACAGTCCACTCTTCGTGAAACTCCACCAATCGAACCTCCTGCAGATTGCCAGTAATCATACTCAGCACACGAAAGCTCTCCGAGTGCTGGGCAAATCCCATAAACAAACCAGCCTTGCCAGGATTCTCGAGTTTATTCTTGCGGAGCTTCTTTGGTGTGAACACGAATACTACACATCCCCAAGTACGCAACTTAGAGACATCAGGCCGCTCACCAAAGCGCCTGAAGTATGGTGTTTCACCATTCAGAGCCTTCGTTGCCGAAATGTTTCTCACTTCAACAGCAAAACCAAATGCTTCACCCCATAGAAGATCCGGCATGTTCGCAGTCGTTACGATACAGCGCACCTGGGCCGCAACAATACCATTCATTCGCTCCACCAGTCCATTTTCTTCTGGACTGTAGCTGTTTGTCCAGGTATACTCAATTCCACGAGTAGTAAGGAATGTTATCATCTTGTTGTTGAGGAGTTCGCGGCCGTGATCCGAGTTAAACACTTCGATCTTGTGGTGTTGAGCTAACAACCACTTCAATTGCGCTAATATCACCTCTGAGGCCTATTTCTTTCGTCTCATCAGGAAGCCCCATAAGTAGCGGCTTGCCTCGTCCTGCATGAGCTGAAAGTGTGAATATCCATCATATGTCACAATGCCCATGTAGCACATGCCCGACATGATCTTCTGGTACGGTTTGACAGCTCGGCGAGTCTTTGTCCTTTTATACGACATCCGCGTCATCTTCGCCGTTCTACAGCTCCAGCACGGAGTGTCAATATCATCACGTAACTCGTTGCTCATCCCAACAGCCACTTGTTGGTGGGCCATCTGTTTCAGTGCGGGCAGATTTAAGTGAGCGAATCGAAGATGCCAACGGACCAATGAGTCAGCTTGATCACGCCGTACTTCATCAGCGCCACCACGTTTACAATCACCAGCAACAGCTCGCTCAGTATCACCAACAACACGCATAGCATTATCATTAGCAACACGAGTCTCTGCTTCATGCCGCGTAGCACTGCTACCCTCAGCATCTTCAGCGCCACTGTCAGCAACACATAGACTATGTTGCAGCAGTGATGTAACGTGGTAGACGGTGCTTGCTGTAGTTCTCAAGCGATATCTACCGCGCGACTTCATCAGTAGTAATTGCAACCGCTCTTTGGACAGCCATGCAACACGTTGAGAATCACGAAAGCCAGTCTTCAGATTCCACCCGTCTTTCCCCAATATATCAAGACTCAACAAATTGTCAGGCGCCGAAGGCTTGTACAGAACACTCTTCAACTGCAAAGACACATCTTGGTGTGGTTGCTTGTTGTTCCGAACACGTAACTGCACACTCCCAACCTTCTCATCACCCGATATACCGCCATCATAGCTTTGAAAGACGTGCACCGTGTCGCTCTGCAATTGCGACAGAAAGCTTTGTCGATTGCACACGTGTACATTACTCGCGGAGTCCAGCGCCCACTCCACATCACCTCCACGTGAATCACGCACGGAACTGTCTAAAAGTGTCCCGCGATCAATACAACCGACAGTATCCACCTTTTTCTTCTTGCTATCACCTTTGTTTTCAGCTTTATTCTGCCAACGTTTTCGCTCCGACGTCGCAAAACCTTTTCCGGCACTTTCATCATCAGAAGAATATCGGTTGGGGCAATTTGAGCGCAAGTGGCCTACTTTACCGCACTCAAAGCAGGTGCTCGTTTCCTCTTTATTGCTCTTCTTCCCTCGCTTCTTTCCATCTTTCTGGTTCTTCTTGCTGTCCCCACCACCTCTCCTGCGCTTGCTTCTGCCTTGGTTTTCCCTTTTCTGCTTTTGCTGTGCAGCCTTCTTGCCACACGCAGCAACACCAGCATGCTTCTGATCCCCAGCACCTATCTTCTCATCAAGGGCCGATTCAGCGCGTAAGGCGTTCATCACTTGAGCAGCAGTGGGTACAGGACGGTCTGCTCCACCATCACGACGCACGACGTAATACTTCGAGAATTGGCGAGCTACATCACGATGGGTGCGCGCAACGTGACCTAGTAACGACTCTGCATAGTCCTCGTCACTAACACGTTTACCATAGTGCAGAAGCTGCCGACGCAGTGACTCCATCTCGCGCAGCCACTGATCCATGCTCTTATCCGCCGTTTACACATTGGAGTAGAACTCAGCACGAGCAAAGATGTAATTCGAATACTCTCGCTTAGTCTGCTTATCAACGAAGCGATCAAACATGGCTTGCGCTAACTCCTCCTGACAAATCATCTCAGCGTCTTGGGCGGGCACTCCAGACAAAATTTCATCGCGAGCGACGTTATCCATCACTTCAAAACTCGTCCTCAGTGTTGGATCATTGCGGTCGAAGCTTCCATCAACAACGCTCCAACAATCCATGCGAGTAAAAAGGTCCGCAACTGTACTGCATAAAGATCAAAGCTTCCTTTCATCTTTGGCACGTTATCCATTTTCACTGGTCCTGTAGCCATTCCAACTCGAGGAATTCCGTAGCCAGCGAATCCTGCTTGGCCAGGTGGAAATGCACCAAAGTTAAAACCACCAGCGCCGTATCCTCCTCCACTGAAGTTCGGCACAGTATGGACACCTACGCCACCAGCCATGCCAGCGCTTGGTACACCACCAGCCATGCCAGCGCCTGGTACACCACCAGTACTTGCTCCAGAACCAGGTACGGCAGTAGTAGAAGTCACAGTAGCAGAACTAGTTGTAGATGACGCAGCCGCAGCACTATTCGTACCACCACCAACACCTTGTCATCTTGAAGCTACCGTTGAGGTGCTCGGCGACGAGTTCGTCCCAGCCATTGTTTTTCAGAGCTTCACAAAGTCGTTCGCAAAGCCCCAGCGATCTTGGGCTCATAACCTGAGGGCACGCGCAATAGGAGTGCAGCGCTGTCGAGAGCTGAGTCTTGCCTGCTAAGGAAAGACAGCCACGAGAACACAGGGTTGTGAACGCCGATGCAAGACCGCAGAACAGGAACGTCCAGCCGTAGCCATGCGTGATGGTCCGGATGATCGACTGGTTCTGTTGGTCGTAGTGGCGTCTGAAGTGCGAGTAGGCAACTGCCGACCGACTGTCGTCGTCCAACTGCAGCAGATAGACGTGGTCTAGTTGCCGCATGTTACCAGTCGCCATCAGTTCGTCTGCGTACGAGAGGAAAAGCCTCGAGAACAGCGACGCGGACTGTCGTCTCTGCGCTTTGGGCGATCCCGACGACACCCTGATGAACGTGGCATATTCCCGGACGGACGGGGAGATCTGCAGCATGGATCCTATGGTGGTTGCGTCCGTCGACACAAGTTCAGGAATGCCAACTACGTCGACCCGGAGTGCCGCTCTTGTATCAAAACACACGTGACTATAATAGGAAAGCTACCTTGATCAACGATCTTCCTCCATCGTCGCCATTATTAATAGACGGAAAACGAGAGTTTGCTTCTTTGAAAAACACTGTTGACTCAATGATACTTCGAAGTACTGTAGTACATCGCTAAGAATGCGTTCACAGGTTGGCTCGGCCATTTTCAGCTGAGAGGGTTCTCGAGAACGACACGGTACCGCACCTTGCCCGAGCGCACCATGGCGAGCCCGTTGTTGACTTGCTCCATGGGCAGCTTCTGAATGATGGGGCGCACGTTTCCCTTTGAGGCCAACTCGAGCATTTCCTTCACGTCATGTGGGCCGCCAATTTTGCTTCCCACAAGGCGCTTGCCGTCTCGCACAAAGCTACTAGGACTGCAGATGAACTTATCGTTCGGCAGCCCCACCATGATGAGCGCGCCGCGTGGACGTAGCAACTGGAAGTACGTGTCGTAGGGCATGTTGTCGGCGTCGGCAGTGAGCAGCAACGTCTTGACAGACCTGACCGCTCGCTTCGCGTCTTCCGGGTCGCTCAGGTCGTAGAACTCCTGCGCCCCGAGTGCACGGACCTCCTGCTCTTTGTTGGGGAGCGAGAGAAAGCGACGGGAATGCCACCCATCGCACAGATGAACTGAATTGCCAAGTGGCCCAACCCGCCAATGCCGATGACCCCACACGGTCGCCGGGTTTCACACCCTCGCGCCTCAGCGGAGCGAACACCGTCACACCTGCACACAGCAATGGGGCGGCCACATCCGATGGGATGTTCTCCGGGATCTTGAACGTGTAGTCGCTCGCCACCCGCACGAAGTCCGCGTAGCCGCCGTAGGACTTGGAGCCGTCCTGGTAGAGCGAGTTGTAGGTCATGACGACGTCTTTGCAGTACGGTTCGAAGCCGTCCGCGCACTCGTCGCACGGAACGCTGGGGTCCTTATTGCGGCAGGCCCAGACCATGGCCCCCACGCCCACGCGGTCGCCGACCGCGAGGTGCTTCACTTCCGAACCGGCAGCGGTGACTTCGCCGACGATCTCGTGGCCAGTGACCACCGGGTACTTGGCCGGACCCCAGCCGCTCGTCAGCGTGTGGACGTCAGAGCCACATATCCCGCAGTGCGAGATCTTGATCTCCACATCCTCAGCGCCGAGCGCGGGGCTCGTACTGCCAGGGCTTGCACTCGCCCGACGGATTAAAGGCGGCGTAGGCGTTGATGGTGCGCGCGGACATGCTCTCGGAGGTGCGCTCGGTCGGTGGCGAAAAGCGAAATGAGCTGGAGAGGACTCATGCTAGCCATCAAAGGCGTGTGAGCCAGGCTGTTGAAGGTGCGCGGCCTGGTTAAACTGCATAAGCAAGTGCACCTTCACTCCTCTTTGATGATGCAGTGTCAATTTGTCAAATTTGACACTGACCTAGCGGTATTTTAATACCTTTTTAAAAATACCTTACCGGTACTTACCGACAATCAGCACGCAAATTAGATGTCAAGCACGACGCGGTAGCGCACGCTTCCGTCGCGAACCCTGTCAAGACCCTTGTTCACCTCGCTCATCGGCAGCTTCTCGATGATCGGACGCACGTTCGCCTTTGCCGCCACCTCCAGCATGTCCTTGATGTCCTGGATGCTGCCAATAACGCTGCCACGCACGTGAATCGCACGCGGCACCAGGAACCACGGCGTGATCTTCACCTGGTCCTCTGGCAGAGAAAGCATAATGAGCGTGCCGCGCTTGCGGACCAGGCTCAGATACAGGTCGTACGGCATGTTCGCAGCGTTGGCCGTGAGGAGAAGACAGTCGACGCTGCCCGCGGCCTTCTTCTGGTCCTCGTCGTCGCTGAGGTTGTAGAACTCTGCTGCACCCAGCGAGCGGATCTCCTTCTCCTTCTTGGTGGAACGGGAGAACGCCACCGGTGTAGCACCGAGGGCGCGGATGAACTGGATTGCGACGTGGCCCAGGCCGCCAATGCCAATCACACCCACACGGTCGCCCGCCTTCACACCCTCCTGCTTCAAAGGTGTGAACACCGTGGCGCCGGCACACAGAAGCGGAGCAGCCACATCGGAGGGGATCGCGTCGGGGATCTTGAAGGCGTAGTTGTTGTCCACGCGAATGTAGTCAGCGAAGCCACCCAAAGACCTGGAGCCGTCCTTGTAAGCACCGGCGGTAGTCCAAACGATGCCGTCGCACACGGCATCTTGGTCGTCCGCGCACTCGCGGCAGTTGTCATTCGGGTCACGATTGAGGCAAGCCCAGACCTGAGCGCCGACACCCACGCGGTCACCAACAGCCAGGTTCTCCACGCTCGGGCCGGCCGCAGTCACCTCGCCGATGATCTCGTGGCCAGCTACGGACGGGTACGTCGATGGACCCCAAACGCTGTCGAGCGTGTGCACGTCCGAACCGCAGATACCACAGTGCGATCTTGATTTCCACGTCCTCATCGCCAAGAGGGCGGGCCTCGTACTGCCAGGGTTTGCACTCGCCAGTCTTGTCGAAGGAAGCGTAGGCGTTCACGGTTCTTGGTGCAGCAGCCATGGTTGATAGGAAGCTCGAGCGGTTGTTTGGTTGATTGCAAATTTGCTAATGAGCTTTGGACCCATGGTAACGAAAGTTTGGGCGTTTTCATTGCAAGACTTGCAATTCACTCGGTCGTCAAAGACATGATGTTGTCATTGACACGCTTGTCAAGAATTACCAAGACGCTTTTAAACTGTATCGGCAATCATGCGATTACAGTATGGGACGAGGAATAGGTATTTTAATACATGAGACCCCGCCAAACAAAATGATACTAATATGCATTTTTAAATGCATATTATACCATACCTGACTCAATCGGAACGGAAAACAGCATTCAGTGGGGTTTTGAGCAAAACGAACCCCGCAACTGTGCTTTTGAAACATAAAGAGAGCGTAAATACTAGCTTGTTTCTTTCTGTTTCGATTGAGGCTCGTTTCAACTTAACACACTACGTAGTTTTTGAAATATTGCGTCGTGAACAAGGTTCCAGCTTCTCTTCCATTTTCAAGTAGCGGTTACGTGGACCACATAGCAAACGACCATTTGCCCAACACGCAGCAGATTGCTGTGCGGACGGCTCCATCAGGGGGGCAGTGGAGGAGAAGCAGGAGAAAGGGCCATTATATCACAGTGACAATTTACGCGCTGCTGCAAACAATACCAGAACAGCAGAAGACGGTGGATGCGTAGTTTGTCAAGCAGACCAGTGCAGTCAGCGAACAGAAGACAGCTAAAACACACCCTCTTGTGTGCACGGTGTGTCGCTCTCTCTGAATATTGCGGCAGCTTGTACACGTAACGCTCACTTGATAAACCCGGCACGTACGCGAGCGGGCTGGCGAAGATTCCTCTCGAGGAGAAGAACGATGGTCGAGATGACGGTCTTGCCAGCGGGAACGTGTGCACATCTTCAAGGTACCACTAAGGGCTAGGTTAATAATGTCATTTGGAGAGCAGTGACCTCTGCTCATGAAGTCAATGCATTTGGCCGGAAATATTATTTTGAAGACGCTTGTTCATCTACTCACTGAAGGCGACATCTTCTGCAAGTCGTAAATGGGCTTAACAACATTAATTTTAAAGCTCTGACTCCCGGTGCGGGGTTCGTTGTTTCAAATCCCCCACACTTTCAGCTCCGGTTTAGCCTGGTATACCATCCTAGTAATTAAATTACTTTTGAAACCGAGCACACCAAGCCCTTGTTGACCTCAGGTTGTCGAATCAGTTTTTCCGCAATGAGCACGAAAAAATTATCTCCGGCTTGAAATTTAAAACCAAAATATTTTATTGGTTTTTATACGCAAAATGTGCGTCGCATCCTCCAGTTGTCCAATTGACGTCTAATTCGTCACGTACTCGCTTGACCAAACCATCGCCGAAAACTTTCGGCGCAACGACGTAAATGCTCAAGCTTGGTTTTGCAATTTTATGGTGCTGACATGGTTCCAACTCCGCATGGAGCTCATCGGATGTGGCGTCGTGATGCATGTCTGGTATACCTTCATAAGTTTCTGTCCCCGGGGCTTGTTGGTGTTGCATTCACCTATGCCTTGAGTATCGACAGTCGTCTTGCTCGAATAGTACGAGTATGGTCCTGGTTAGAGATCGAGATGGTGAGCCCCGAACGCATCATGGCTTACGATTCCATTACGCCTGAGGGCAGTCAGCGCCCACTTATCATCGAGCCCGATGCCTCCTGGCCTCGCTCCACCACTCTTCAATTCCAAGACGTCGTCTTCAACTACAAGCAAGGAGGTGAACCCGTGCTCAAAAGGGCCTCTCCTTCGACATCCACAACAACGAGAAGATCGGCATCGTCGGACGCACCGGCGCTGGCAAGTCCAGCCTCACCATGGCGCTCTTCCGCATCAACGAGCTCGTGTCCGGCCGCATCCTCATCGACAGCGTGGATATCGCGACCATGCCGCTGCGTACACTGCGCTCGAAGCTGTCCATCATCCCGCAATCACCCGTGCTGTTCAAGGGTGCGCTACGAGCCTACATGGACCCGTTCGACGAGTTCACGGACGCCGACATCTGGTCGGCACTGGAGAAGGTGGACATGAAGGCGCAGGTGTCGGCGCTGGAGGGCCAACTGACGTACGAGCTGAGCGAGAACGGCGAGAACTTCAGCGTGGGCGAGCGGCAGATGCTGTGCATGGCTCGCGCGCTGCTGACTTGGAGCCGCATCGTGGTGATGGATGAGGCCACGGCGTCCATCGACCACGCGACGGAGAAGAAGCTACAGCGCATGATCAACGAGGACTTCCAAGACGCGACGGTGCTGACGATCGCGCATCGGTTGGGCACGGTGCTGGACTCGGACCGCATCATGGTGTTGAGCGACGGTCGCGTGGTGGAGTTGGACAGTCCTCGTGAGTTGGTGAAGGATGGTAGTGGCGTATTCTACGAGCTCACGAAGGAAGGAGGGTATCTTGATCAGTTGCTGTAAGCAAACCTGCACTTTGCAGCAGTCAGGTAAAGCATTTATGATGCATTCCGAGTACATGTGTATGTAGTAGGTCTCCAGTATATGTACCGGTATGCGGTATGCGAATGGTGCTGCGTGCGACGAGGCATTATGCAGGCTAAGCCAAATTTTGACTCAAATGACGTACCGGTACGCGTTCCAGCACTGAACAGCGTCGTTGCAAACCCGCCGCCTAGTGCTAAACGACAGAAGCAACCACCACTTGAAGAAACCACCATGCGGAGGTTACCAAGGTAGTACTAGGAACGATATGCGGAGTAGCGGTAGCAGAGACTAACGTTTAATACACATCTGAATTTGCCTCCAAGAGCTCGAGTCGACTAACAGCAAGGCCACAGCCGACTCAAGCCCAAGTTCAGTCTGTCGATACACTACACCATGGTGGCTGCCTACGGAGGTCGCTTCCTGCTCTGCGGCCTTGCGATGCTCTTCAGCACCGCCTGCAACGTCTTCGCTCCGGCCGTGCTGAACCACGTCATCACGGTGTTTGCAGCTCCGCAAATCGACATGTACAATTTGAGTGCGTGACTCGGCGTCTTCTTCGCGTCCAGACTCGTAAACGCGATCGTGATGTCACACATGCACTTCTACCTTGAACTTATTGCACTCAGGCTCATGGTGACGCTCATGGTGAAGCTCAAAGCGCTGCTGTTCAGGAAGGCCATGCGCCGTAGCATCCAGAGCAAGGGTGACTCAAAGGCGGTGGACATCTCTAACCTCTACTCGTCGGACGTGAACAACGTACTGTTCGCTGCTTTCCAGATCAAGAGTCTGTGGATCATCCCCATTCAAATTGTGGTGGTGGTCTACATGTTGTATGATGTCATTGACTTGGCTGCGTTCGCGGGGCTTGCAGTGATCGCGCTCTTCATGCTGGTAAGTTTCGTTATCGCTAAGCTGTGGGGGTGTACTTTCGAAGACATTATGAGGCGCAAGGATGACCGAATGAAGACTATCAAGGAAGTGTTCAACGCCATCCAGATCGTAAAGGTCAATGCCTGGGAGGACAAGTTTGCGGACAAGATCCACATGCTGCGCGCTACTGAACTGTCGGCGGTCAATCGATTCGTGTACCTAGGCGCACTCAACATTTTTGTGCTGTGGGTTCTCTGTTGGCGGTGTCGACCGTCTCCTTTGCTGTGTACGGGATCACTATGGGAAAAGTTCTGACTGCGGCTAAGGTCTTCACGGCTCTCGCTCTTTTCAACGCAATTCGGGGTCCGCTGCGTGACCTACCGACTGTCATTCAGACATGTGTCCAAGCCAAGATCTCGATCAACCGATTATCCGATTATCTGGCGCTAGATGAGTTCGAGCCCACTAACGTCACTCGTGACGACCCGGCACAGCCCAACGATGTGGTCGTGTCCATCGTCGACGGCTCATTTGGTACTCCGCGCTACTCACTCATACCAACCTCACAATCAGGAGAGGCGACCTAGTGATCGTCCACGGCTCCGTCGGCAGCGGCAAGTCGTCGCTGTGCTCAGCAATCCTTGGTGAGATGGACAACCTGGCTGGTAGCGTGTTTGTTCGTGGCCGGGTCGCCTACTATTCACAGCAGACTTGGATCCAGAACAGGACGATCCGTGATAACATCCTGTTCGGACTGCCGTACGACAAGGAGAAGTTCTCGCGCGTAATTGCAGCATGTGGACTGTTACCTGACCTGTGTCAGTTCCCTGGAGGCGAGTCCACTGAGATTGGTCAGAAGGGAGTGAACCTGTCGGGAGGTCAGAAGGCGCGCGTGTGCTTGTAGCAGTAGTAATGGTGTCTATTTAACTTTAGCTAATAGATCCCTAGAATTTTTCTAGCCACATTACTATGTGTGGCGTCTGTGATTTTGTTCCTTTCTTTTGCGAGTACTGGCATCCTGCTGCCTTGATGTCGACGTACTCGAAACAGTCCAGCATTTGACGCATGTACATGCCCTGTAACTTTGTCTCTGGTCGTTTGAAGTCTCTAAGAGCTGATGCTCGCAGTTGCTGCAATGCCAATTTCCAGATTTCGAGTTTGCTCTCTTCCGTGGTAAGTTCTTTCTCCCTGAAAACGACGTTGTTGCGCTGCATCCAAAGTGCCGCAGTCGCGATGCTACAGTATGCCCACCAAATTCGGCCTGCTGCTTCGGTATGCATCCTGTTGAACTCACCATAGAGTTCGATGCTGTGGTCACGCATCCTGGGACTGACTTGGGGTGATTTCCGTGCAGCAATGGAGTGCTGGTACTTGTGGAGCTCGGCTTGACTCGCGGATACTCCTGTCCAATGGGTGATCAACTGTGTCCATACTGCCCTGGCCTGAGGGCACTCCCAAAAGAGATGCTCTAGTGTTTCTTTTGCCGTACTGCAGCTGGAGGATAGACGGCAGTGAGATCCGTGACTGCATCCACCGTGGTACAAATTGAGCTGTCCCAATGCCAGGGCACCCGAAAAATAATACTCATAAAAATTAATTGCCATTTTTAATTATAATTATTAATTGCAGCTATTAGCAGAATTTTTCTCAAAATTGTTTGCATGTGCTCTAGAGCTCTCACAGCTAAAAGCTAAAATACGTGTTAAATGCTGTTTATCCAGGTCTTTTCAGGAGAAGATGCTTCTAATACCTCGAGAAAATGAAGTTGATCTCCGTCAATGCTTAAAAATTACTTTATATATGTAAAAGCTCTTATAGAGTGCAAATATTACCAAAAATGAAAGTGAATTGGCGCAAGCACGTCTAGGTTATCGGTAAGCGGTCATTCTTCTTCGTAGCACGTCCACTTGGGGTTCTCTTGATCTCCTTTAGTTCTTATTCACCAAACTCACGCATAACGGACTCAAAGTCATCATTTTCTAGCTGATACAGGGTCACATTGAGATTGGCGCGAATCATTATAATAATTCAATTAATTCTTGTCTGTTCCTAAGAAATATTAATCTAAGAATTGCATTTTCGGGTGCCCTGCCCAATGCAACTCTGTACGCCGTCCAGATTTGGAAGTCCGTAATTGTTCCTTTTCCAGACCATAGTTCGCTTGGAGTTTGATCTTGTGTTGCTCTCACCCAGTCTGATGACTCACGTTTCGCATTGAGTCGTCTCGCAAGTGGTTTGAGTTTACTGTTAATGTCTTGTCGATATCTCCGAAACGGCTGCTTTTTGAGCGATCTCAGTACTTGTCTGTTTTCGATTTTGTCGTCTACCGCCAGTGCAGAAGTGGTGAGGCTGTCATAACTAGTCCGTCTGTGCTGCCATATTGGCGCATCAAATCGCCGTCCTTGAATAAATCCGTATTTCCTGTAATCACCCCTAGCTTCCAGTTGATACCGTCTTGTTGTTGAACGAGCTCGATTGATCCTGTCGCTGGAGCCCTCGCTTTGATAGCCTTTGACTTCTCATGGGCCTTCAAGTCTCCACGTATATATAGTCGATAACTGTGGTGGCTTCCGTAACGAGACCGTGGCTTCGTGCGAGACGTACGTCTGTCGGATCGCGAATGGGGTTGCTATGAGAATTGCAAGAAACGATTGCTGTAATTTTTCCAGGTATGGTGTTCCGCTCGCTCTTGTGGTCGTGGAATACGCACTGTGTAGAAATCATCGTCATAGCGTCGAATGTTAACTGACCAATACTACACGGTTGAATTCGGGAAATCCTTCCTCGTCAGCATTTATCCATGTGCCCCGCAGATCCACGGATTCTCTGCCCAAGAGAATGTATTCCAGAAGCTTGCAATGTGCTCTGGGATCTGCTCCAGAGTTGGTAATAACCCTCCTACTGTGAGAAACATCATTGTTTCAGAGTCGCCATCTTCCCATCACAAGTTTGAACATGTTGCATCCCCTCCTTGCTCTGTTGTTGCCGGCTTAGTCGCGTCTCCTCAGCAGGTGCTATCCATTCACTTAAATCCTGATTTATCTGCCACCCCACTGTCTGCAACCGCTGCGGTGGAGCGCGTTTGAGTGGCGCTCTTGGACTCATTGACCACTCGCCTGGGAAGAAGATTACACTGTCATTTAGTTGCTGCCAGCTTTGCCACGCTCTTGTGTACGCGTCCTTCGGTCGTATAAGCCATTTCATTGCATGCTTTACTCGCTGGGTTTTCAACGCGACTGGAATTGATGCGAGTCCGAGCCCGACTGCTTTCCGTGGGGTATGAACAAGACCTGGATTCATCTTGTGTCGCATGCGATCCAGTTCAGGTACTCCTCTCCACAAAAACTGTGTTTGCATGCGTTCAAGCTCATCAAGAGCTGACTGAGTCGGCTGGAACATAATGGCTGTATACAGTAGCGCCGGCAACATGATGACATTGAGGATCAACATTTGATCAGCAACGCTTGTGTGCTTAGACGCTGCTGTCAGAAGTCGTCGTTGCAAGCGCCGTTGACGATCCGCCCAGTTTACGGTTCTGAGCTCACCAGTCCCTACTGGATACCCAAGAAAGCGCGTTGTAGTGCCGTGTTGCAGCACTGGAATTCCATAAATTTGGTCAGCCGTGATAGCCGTATTCAGGAAAATATAGCAGCTCTTGCTTGGTTGTACGTGCAGGCCTGACAGTTCTCCAAAGCGCCTCACTATTTTTAATGCGACTGGTAATTGCATCGTCTTCTCCAAGAATATTGTTGAATCATCTACAAACGCGGAGAACACGTGCGTTTGCTCCGGGTTCCTCCCGGCACTCGAATTCCTCTTACCTCTGGTGATTGAGTGAGAACCAACCCTAGCAACTCAGCTGCAATTATAAACAGCAATGTGGCCAATGGACACCCTTGCCGGATCCCTGTGACCACCGGTGCTGCCTGCGACAGCTCTCCATTAACTTGAAATTTGGCGGTAGCGTTCGTGTGCATTCTGTTCATCAGATCCACGAACCGAGGGTCGAATCCAAATAGTTCTAGCACCACTATCATGAAGGTTCTGCTGAACGTGTCGTAGGCCTTGCGAAAATCAAGGAGAAGAATCCCTGGGCTGGAGTCGTGATCGTCATTGGCCTGCCGTAGGTGGGCCAGCATCATGGCCACCGTTTTCTGGATCTGCCTCCCGTGGACGAACCCTGCTGGGTCGCACCAATAAGGTGACCGAGAAATTGCTGCATCCTGATCGCGAGTACAGTCATTACAATCTTGTGGCTGGTCTGTAAAAGGGCGATCGGTCTGTAATCCATGGCATTATCGGAGTCACCTTTCTTTCGTAGTGGCAGTGTCGTGGCTTGTAAAAGGTGGGCGGCGGTTCCCCTTTAAGCAATTCATTGCTCAGATCCGTGAGAATAGGATCTTTTCTTCGGCGCTCTCGACGCTCCGCACATATGCAAACAAGCACCGGCAATTAGTATTTGGGGCAAATTCAGCAGACGTGTATTCGGCTTAGCAATGAGAATCCTGTTGATTCACGGCCATGGGGCGTGAACCCCTTGTAAATCAACAGGTTCTCAGCCGATCACTTCTGCTGATGAGCCCTTGTCATTCGCCTCGCCAGCTGAGACGAAGCATTTGGGTCGTATCTTGTGTACCGCTGGAATACGTCTGACTTCCAACGACCGTGTAGCATCACCATCGTGCTGTCCACCCCTGAGGCTAGAAGAGCAGTGGCTCCGCCGCTTCTAAGCGAATGGCACGAGATGCTTGACGAGTCAACTCCCTTCGCAGTCGCTGCGTAGCGCAGTACCTTGGCCATCACCTCTGCCGACAGCATTTTGGAGGGCACTGTGAGGCAGAGTGGGCTTCCGCGGTGCGAGCCGATATCCTCAGCGTGGCGTAACAGGGTTAAGGCAGCCCAAACTGGGCATACGGTGGAGTGACCTGACTTTCCGAGGCGCCTCGTGACCCCGGCGCCCGCTTGATCGTTCTTGCTACCACGAAACCTTATCTCCACGGTCGCGGCGAGGTCTGCATTCCTTGTCGTTCTGCCTTGCTGGTCGCTCACCTTGACGTCTCCAACTTGAAGTGTGTAAACGCGTCGACCTCCTTTCACAGCTAGATATTCCGCACTTCGCATCAGAAAGAAGAAGCCCAACACCGCAGCCCCACCAATGACGCGGTGTAGGGCTTTGTTGATGTCAAGATTTTCGAGGATCCATTGAAGCATGTCGGGCGTGACTGGTTCGCGGGATTTGGACGGGCTGGTGGTCCGCTGCATGTCGGCGATTGCGAGGCTGTAACTTGGGGTGAGCTGCGGATCAAAGTCGGCATAGAGACGATGATACCAGCGGACGTGGCTAAGCTTGGACCGAACGGAGCCAACTGAAACCCTTCCGTTGGGCAGACCGCCAACCCAGCAGTAAACGCCGAAGAGAGCCAGGAGTAGAGATTGTCGTTCGGGGTTTGACGACGATAGCCAAATCGGGACGTTGATCCCTTCGCAGAAGTCGCACCATTGGTTCCACGTGATCCTGTACTGCCGCAATGACGTGGTGGCGAGGGACTTGTGCTGTAAGGCGACCAGGTGTTGGAGTAAATCTTGCGAACTGAGGGCGGCACCGGTACCTGTGACCAAGATTTCGTTAGAGCTTGCCATCGAGTCAATTTTCTCGGCTCCACGCGCGCGAGCCCAAGTCAGCCAGGAAGTTTGAGGCACCCGGCAGGTGCCCGGCCGACACCCACAGCCCCCAACGAGCTTCCATCGATCCCATCACGCGGTTGAGTTCCTGAGCTATCGGTTCGCGGCTCTGGAAGGAGTTGCACCAGGTCACTGCGGACTGGTTGTCGATCCAGAAGCGGATGTGGGTAAGTTGGCTCGGCCTCTCGGGCACCCACGATGCACCCCAGCAGAGAAGCGCGAACACGGCGGAGAGCTGTTCGCGCACATTGATGGAAAACTTTCGAGTCGACATCATGGCAAGCTCCTCTTCGTCGAATCTAACCCTGACAAATTGTCGCGCCGCCGGGTGAAGAGCGCACAGGCCCAAATTGCTCGCGTCCATGTAGATGTGGATGACCGGGTCCGATATTTCTGCGAACAGGCTGAGCGGGACACCTTGCAGCCGACCGTGCTGCAGTATGTGCTCAAACCACAGTAGATCGAGCCTGGCATCGTGCGAGAGCGGGATCGTTCCTCGCCAGGGAGCGCGCATGTGTAGACTAGCGAGTCGCTGGAAAAATGGTTTGGCCGGGCGAATGCACGAACACACGTGACGAAGCGACCCAAGTACCTCGCTGAGGCTCGTCCGTGACGCGAACCCAGCTGATAGTAACTCTTGCACGCGGTGAAGAGCTTTTCTAATCTTCTCCGTCGGCATCGATACCGTCCGAGAGACTGTGTCCCAATCCAGTCCCAAGGCTCGAGCCCGCGTCAACCAGCGGGTGAATTTTTCTCGTTGATCGATCTTGGTCTCAGTATCGCAAGCATGGCAAGCCGTAGAGCAGTCTGAGTCAGTCTCGCTAGAGCAGTCTCCGACAGCATGAGGCGTTCGGCCCGCTCTTCCTCCACGAGAACGTGATCGTCGACCCATGTATAGCAGAAAAATGGCTCATCGTCCTTCGTGTCGCGCGTTAAAGTCGCAGGGCTCTCGCGGCGAACCAGGAAAGTGATGGCACCTCCAAAGGCGCCGTAGTGAGCTGGGGACCCTGTCCACCCGAAAGGCAGGGCCAAGTCGATGACCAGTGCGCCCTGACGTGGCAAGGATCCAGCGAACATCGAGGATACTCTCGAGTGAGCAAACACGTTGCGGAAGGCCGACTTGACGTCGCCACGCTTAATCTTGATGACGGCGAGGGGGTTGCGAGCTCTGAGGATCTCGATCCGGCGAGCAATCTCTCCGACAGGCTCGTATGATAGTTGCGGGAGATCGGTGGTGTCCGATAAGTCGTTGGTCGACTGACCTTTGGGAACGAGAGGTCGTGGATCACCCGGGCTCCCAAGTGGGGTCGACGTCCGCTTTGGGTACGCATCCAAACGGACTCACCTGGATCTCCGTCCACACTGTTGCCAGTTCCGCGTCGACTACTAAGTACGTTCCGGCCTCTTGACCATCGCGGAGACTTCGAAGCAGCGCATTCTCCATGCGTGTAGCCGAGTTATGATTGTCAGTCGACACCCGACGCCCCAGTGTATCGGGCTTCGATCGGAAAGTATGCGTCACTCCATCGCGAATCGTTGCCATCACAAGAGACTGCAGCTTGTAGCCGTGCAGTAACCAGTCAAGTGCCTCCAGAGACAGCGCTTTGTTGGGACGAGGGTCGTCGCGGGTTTGGCCGCGCCACAGACGAATAGTGGCCTCTAATGAGATATTCCGTCGCCTTACCAGAGCCGAAAGCGCCCGTTGCATCTTGCGATCCAACTGATGGCACCCTGAGCTGTCGCTCCTTGGCACTGTATCCGGGGTCAATGCCGGCGCTGATAAAGGCCTGCCGGCGGGCCCGCTGGATCTCCTGTTCGGCAGCATGTAGTTGAGCTCCGAGATGATGCTGAATGGCGGATACGACGGCGAGGTTGAGCCGTGCAGGAAGAGCGACTTGAGGCTCGGTTCATAAATTGCGAAGGTCGGCGCGAAGACCCCGAGCTTCTCCTGCACGTGCGTCTTGACGATGGGATCGAGTTTTTCCGCCGGCGTGAAATGTCCGAGGAACGAGTAGGTGCAGCGGTCCGGTGTCGTTGACGGACACCCTTGAGCTGAGATGAAGCGCAGACAGAGCTGTTTTCCTCCTTGTCGTGGCGCTGCGAGACCGACCTCAGTCGGTACTTGGCGCCGCGCTGCCACCGGCTTGTGCGTCCCCCTGTACCGGTGGTTTTCCATCCCAACTTTCTCTCGCGGTGCGCCGCTCGGATTGGTGTCGACTGAGTGCACTCGACCTTGTTGCCTGGCCCTTGACATCTTCAGCAGTAGTCCGCTCAGCTCGGGTTCGTGGAGCGTCAGTCGATCCTGGACGGTTGCCCGTGTTGTCGTCCTGTGATCGATATCATAGTCGCAGGCGATACGATAGGCAGCCAGGATGTTACTGAACCAAAACGCGAGCGTTTTCGCTTCCACTGTCGACCATGGGCCGTAGTCGCTGAGTTCTTCTGCAAACTCCTTGGCGGCAGACACCAAGCGGCAGGTGTTGCGGTCAAAGAACTCGTTGCAGTACGTGCCCAGAACCCCCAGCGCCGTCTTCAAGTCAGCGTGAGAGGGATCGCTCGGAAGGTTACCTTCACTGAAAAGTTCTGCGCGTTGAGTTGATTGTTGCTGGCGTAGTCCAGTTGAGCCGCGAGGTCAAATCTCCGGAAGTGTAAGACGGAGAGTCCCCAAACCCCAAACGTGAAGTCGTACGGTCTGCTCAGGATGGCCGGGTGCGGAATGAACTTGGTGGCTCGTGCTGCGCGCGCATAGTCAACAAATATGACAGGGGACTTACCTCTGTGCTCCGACGAACAGATGATATCGTGAACTTCTTGCTGCCTTGCCGTGGGGTGGAAGCTATGCTGTCGTTCAGGGCGACTAGCCGTTTCGCGTCCGTCGATCAGGTCCGAGACGGTCGAGTAGTGTTCAACCCACCGATCGAAGATGGCGCGCATAGTACAGGAGGAGGTCCGGTTGGTCAGCTAGAGCCGACATGATCCGCATGGACTGAGCAGAGTCGCTTTCAGCGATCTCATCTCGGTAGCGCTTCCTGGCACGGCCGCCGCTGTCTGCGGTCACCTCACGGACGGAGGGCTGCGCAGACGCCAGGTGGATCGGGCCTGTGGAAGTGTCCTCCAAGGCGTCCATGAACTCAGCGAACCGCGACTGCGCTGGCGGGACTGTTGATCCGGAAGGAGCTCCGGCTTGGGTGGGGTGAGCGTTGACTGAACTTGACTCTTCCACCGGCACCGGCACGTCTGCAGCTGCTCGTGTATCGGGGAGTCCGTCCTCCACAGACGCGGCGTCAGGGTCTTCCCAGTAGTAATTACCGAGGCTGACGCCTGGATTTTCTCGGTTCCCGTTGCAATTGAAGCCAAAGTCGATCACGTGACGGAGACTGCACGAGATATCGTGCCCATTGCATGGATTTACCCACGTGAAGCGGTCGGCGGGCCGTGGATGGACGCCATGGGGACGATGCCGACCAGTAGCTGGCGGATCTGTCGTGTCGCCGCCGTTCCGTGTTCACCAAGTAGTCGATCCAGGATTCGAGTGTGCGCACGGGAGATTGCGACGGTGTCGCGACACGCCTCAGTAGATGCGCCTTGTAGAGCAGGAATACCACGATTGGTGCGACTTCTTCCACCGACGAAAATGGAGCGATGGTGCTTCCGGCATGATGGCGAAGCGTGACTTGGAGGCCGGCGTACGATGTCACTTGACCGTAGATAGGGTTGCCATTGACCATAGCAAATGCGGGTCGGCGAAGAAGTCGGCCTGCGGCGCCAGTCAACAGCTCACCCTCCCAGACCCGGCGGACGTTCGCGGTCTGCCGTGATACCCACAGACACTCCGAGTGACGAGAAGTGCTACCATTAGCGCTGTCAACAGGCGGGTCTGCAGCTACCAATAGGTTCACTCCGACTTGGTCAGCCATAGTATTGTCAACGATGAAGGCGTATTCCGGCGCCGTTAGAGCAGGTGCTGCGCTAGCGTCGGTGACATCTTCAGGGAGAAGGAGGAGAACTTGGCGGGTCATGTCCGAAGAACTGGGACGAAATTTGAGAGGCTCTTGGTCGCTACTTGGTGAGATCGAGAATGGCGCTGAAGCAGCCTTGCGCAACTCGATCTCTACGCGATCGACGACGTAATCTTGAGATGGTGAAGCAGCAACCATCTTCACTTGGAACGATCTCGAGTCCTCTGAAAAAGAGCCTGGTGCAAAACCACCAATGACGCCCGCCGTGTCCTTGTAGAAGTCATTGTTCCGTCCATCCGGCCCTGCTGCTTTATGCCGGTTCAGTTCCTTGATCGCTGTTACATCTTTTGCGTTACCTCCGCTAGCAAAGCTTCATTCTCCACTTGTCGCACCTTACGTTCCTCCGGTACGTGAACAAACCGTTCAACCTCTTCGCGCATGCTCGCTCTGTCCTGGATGGTACTATGTTGCCGTCCCTGTATTGAGCGCCATTCAGCTGCAAATCTGTCCGCTATGGACATGCTGTCTGGATACTCGAGCCTTGAAGAGACTTGGATGTTGGAGACGTGTTGGTCGCGCTCCCAATTTGACCAGCTCTTAAACTTGCGCCGTACGTTTTCCGAAGTAAGTTCTAGTCGGTAACCAAGCTGGTGGGTGCCAGCAGCTAGGACATCGTCTACGCCAGCTTGAATGATTTGCTTGCGGGTAACTAGATGTTCTCGAGTTCTTCGCCTAATTCGCCTAGTTATTTTTCGCCGCCTTGCCTTTTTTTGCGCGTTATTGCTGTGATTGCTTTGCGGCACAATGCCGCTGTATTATCCCAGTCTGCGAGTCCTTTGCTTGCACTCACCCCAGTTTTCGCCATTTCCGCTAACAATCCCGTCAGCACCTGCTCTTGGCTTGCTTCTCTAATGGGGTACAGTGGTTGATTTCTTGCCCGTCGCTGCTTGGGTTTACGTGGGTCCGTCAGATGCAACGTCACTGCCTGGTGATCGGAGTGTTCGCGTGGGTCCTGAACGTCTACCCATTGCACAGCCCATCTCCACCGCGCCGACACATAGAAACGATCTATCCTGCTTGCGCTGTTGCCTTTCCAGTAGGTATAATGGGCTGTCGGGGGCAGCTCGCTGTCATCTTCTGCATGTACCATGAGCTCTCGTGCATCTTTCCAGTTGCGTTCATCCAGCCACTCTTCTAGAATTGGGCTTTCTGCACGAGACGAGTAACTGCTCCCTTGCCGATCAAGTAGAGAGGATTGAACGCAGTTGAAGTCTCCTGTCAGGATAACGTCATCTGGCGCACAAAGCCAATTCCAGCTGCGCAGACCCATAAAAAACTCCTCCCTCTTTATTGTCATTGGGTGCGTAAATGTTGACCAGTAGTCCAAGTCTCTCATGCTGTATCACCATTACTCTGTGGATCCACTTGGCTTGACTCCATGGTTTGATTTGTGCTGTTTCCCTGGTATCACCAGGATCCCCACGCCTCCAGTTGGCTTGTCGCTAATGCTCCAGAAGGTTGTTCGGGGGCAGACTGTGGCACATTCCAGAGCCTCCTCCAATTATCCTCCAGTAGCTGCGCCTCTTCTTCGCTAGTGACATGTGTTTCTTGTACGTAGATCACTTGCGGCCGCTGCTTTCTGGGGAGTCCGCGCCATGCTCATAGCCACTTCGAACGTTTTCCCTTCGAAATCCTTGCAAATTTTGTGTCATGACCTTGACATCACCTGCTGTCTCTAACTGAGGTCGTTTCCACTGCTCTGTACTTTCAAATTCATACTCCAGCTGGTAGTGACGCCCGTACGCATCACTTCCCGACTAGTAGCTGGTCCTGGTCAGGTTGACTACTCTCTGTGAGTAGCCTTTATTTGAGTGAGGGCGTTCCTTCCTCCTCTGCTGTTGTGAGTGCAGCGAAGAAGGAGTGAACTGCGTCCCAGTTCGGCCTACTTGCCGGCCCTTCGACCGCCTCTCTGTAGTCCGAATGTTGTATCTTAACCTGTGTATGCATGCTCATGAGTTCGTGCACCGACGAAGTTTTCGATGCTTGCGAGTTCACAATCGCTTTTAGTTCCGTCGAGTAGATCAGCGCACAGAGGAGGTTTTGTCCGAACGATAACTTCAATGCTGGCGCTGCTCGACGCAAACGCTCCCCGCCGGGTTGCGTAGTTGCAAAAACTTTGTCCCACATGAGAGTGCTGTCTAAAGTTTGCTCATAGTTGGTTTCCGTCTGAGGAAAGTTGGTTCGAGGCGCGCGTGTGTTTGGCTCGCGCGTGCTACTTGGATGCTGACATCCTGTTGCTTGACTCGCCGCTAGCTGCTGTGGACGCAATCGTGCAGAGCCAAATCTTCGGTGAGTGCATTTGCAACCTACTGGCGGAGAAAACCGTGGTGCTGGTGACTCACAGTGCTGACATCATTGCGAGCGAGGCGGCGAATATGAAAGTGCTCGTGGAAAGCGGCAATCTGACAACTACTCGGCTCGATGTCACAGTACCGCGAAACTCGTACAAACTGCCAGTATCGCCTCGCTCTACAATGAATGATGCTAGTCACGATGATGAGAACCAAACAACCAAGGAAAAAGTGGTCGGTCGACTCATCGAAGACGAGGAACGCGAAGAGGGTCAAGTATCGAAGGAGGTGTTCTCGAACTACTTTGAATCGCTCGGAGGCGTGAAGGTATGTATTTTCCTGTTCGTTGTGCAGACGTTGTGGCAGGCGTGTCAGATCGGTAGCGACTTGTGGTTGAGTCACTGGACCGGCCAGGAGAAGGATGGTTCGTACAACCACGATGAGACGGCTTACAACGTCAAAGTTTATTCGCTGCTTGGAGCTGGTGCTGCCATAATGGTATTTGTTCGCTCAGCCACTGTGGCGACTGTTGGTCTTCGAGCTTCGAGGCATTTGTTTGATAACATGACGCTGTCGCTGCTGAAGGCCCCGCTGCGATTTTCGATACCAACCCGATCGGACGTATCGTGAACCGACACGGTGATGACATGTCGGCGGTGGATTTCAATGATTCCGTTCGCATACGGAAGCTTCTTGGCCATGTTTTTCTTTACTGTGTGCCAGCTAGTGACTGCTGTGTACACCATGAACTTCTTGAGTGCGCTGATTATTCCACTGGTGTGGATGTACGTGAAGATCGCCAACTTTTATCTCGCCCCGTCGCGGGAGATCTCGCGCTTATGGAAGGTATCATCGTCTCCTGTTCTGAGCCATGTGGAGCAGTCTGAGGAGGGTGTTGTTATTATCCGCGCATTTGGTCGCGAAACCGTTGACAGAACGACCCTGGAGAATTTCATTCGCAACGATGTGAATAGCAAATGTTGGTTTGCAGAGACCGTGACGCAGCAGTGGTTCCTGGTTCGCATGCAGCTCTTGGGGTGCGGAGTGATTTTTATCGTCGTATCGGGGCTTGTGTACTTGCCTGATTACCTGTCCCCGGTATGGTAGGACTGGCATTCACGTATGCTCTTAGTGTCGACAGCGGACTTGCCGATCTTGTGCAGTCATGGTCGTGGGTAGAGATTCAAATGGTCAGCCCTGAACGTATTCTCGAGTACGCGTCGATCCCAGCAGAGGGCAGTCAGCGCCCACTTATCATCGAGCCCGATGCCTCCTGGCCTCGCTCCTCCACTCTTCAATTCCAAGACGTCGTCTTCAACTACAAGCAGGGAGGTGAACCCGTGCTCAAGGGCCTCTCCTTCGACATCCACAACAACGAGAAGATCGGCATCGTCGGACGCACCGGCGCTGGCAAGTCCAGCCTCACCATGGCGCTCTTCCGCATCAACGAGCTCGTGTCCGGCCGCATCCTCATCGACAGCGTGGACATCGCGACCATGCCACTGCGTACACTGCGCTCGAAGCTGTCCATCATCCCGCAATCACCCGTGCTGTTCAAGGGTGCGCTACGAGCCTACATGGACCCGTTCGACGAGTTCACGGACGCCGACATCTGGTCGGCACTGGAGAAGGTGGACATGAAGGCGCAGGTGTCGGCGCTGGAGGGCCAACTGACGTACGAGCTGAGCGAGAACGGCGAGAACTTCAGCGTGGGCGAGCGGCAGATGCTGTGCATGGCTCGCGCGCTGCTGACTCGGAGCCGCATCGTGGTGATGGATGAGGCCACGGCGTCCATCGACCACGCGACGGAGAAGAAGCTGCAGCGCATAATCAACGAGGACTTCCAAGACGCGACGGTGCTGACGATCGCGCATCGGTTGGGCACGGTGCTGGACTCGGACCGCATCATGGTGTTGAGCGACGGTCGCGTGGTGGAGTTGGACAGTCCTCGTGAGTTGGTGAAGGATGGTAGTGGCGTATTCTACGAGCTCGCGAAGGAAGGAGGGTATCTTGATCAGTTGCTGTAAGCAAACCTGCACTTTGCAGCAGTCGGGTACAGTAAGCATTCCAATAAATAAGAACCGGCCTCAGTGAAAACCACCTTCTTCGAGGCGTTTGTGAGCGTGTGCAGGAACAGCATTGCCAATCAATACTGTGTGCGGTTGAACCAAAAACATGAAGGCCTTTGACGGTGAAATTCACTGACGGCAACACAATGTGCTACCGGTACCATGCCCTGCAACACAAGCTGAGCGTGCGGAAGGCGGTTGCAGCCTGCATCGTGTCACGCTGAGCTTTGCAATCGCGGAAACCATCTGCGGATACCCCACGCCGCTGCAGATTACGAGTGCTCGGGTCACCAAAGCAAGGCACACCTTGACAGCCAAGGTTGACGCGCCTGCTGCTTTTGGGAGCTTTGAGAGCATTTTTTCTCTGTGTCTCGGTTCCGCAGTCGTTGCTCTGCGTCACTGCACAGGGATAGGGAGTCCATACAAAGTCTCTTCAAGACAATGGACTCGCCTTACTAACGCTACATGGACCGAGCGGCGAGAAAGCGTTTTGCGATGGGGTGCAGTTCGTCCGCCCGTCCTATTTGACCCGCTGGCCATTCTCCATTTCCTTTGTGCGCAGGCAAACTTCGAGGATGATGAAAGCCGCCATCGCGTTGATGCTCGGTGCTAGCTCGGTGGTCATCGTTACCGCGGATCCGCGAGTGATGATCGAGTCCACGTACACGGATACGAGGAGGTTGAACGATCTGTCCCAGGCTGCGCAAGGCAAGTATATGGGCACGGCCACCGACATCAAGCAACTGAGCGACGAATACTACACCCAGCAGCTCAACACCACTAAGGACTTCAGCATGATCACTCCGGCTAACTCCATGAAGGTGCGTGCTGTACATGTGAAAATCAATGGTAGTTCGTGGTTGATAATAACATTGTTTGTATTGTAGTGGGATGCCACCGAGCCCACGCAGGGCGTCTTCACGTTCGACGATGCCGACAAAATCGTCGCTTTCGCCAACTCAACTGGAGCTCGAGTCCGTTGCCACGCTTTGGTTTGGGTAAGTTTCATCATTGCTGCACTGCGGTAACGAAATTCTGACGTGGTGTCCCATCTCAGCACCAGCAAGTTCCGGCGTGGGTGGAGAGTCTGGAAAAGGCCGAGCTGCTGGAGGCCATGTCCAACCACATTACTAAGCTCATGACGCACTTTGGCGACTCGTGCTACGCCTGGGATGTCGTCAACGAGGCCATGGACGAGGACGGTTCGTACCGCCAGTCCTTCTGGTTCAAGAAGACGGGCAAGGAGTACATCACGGCCGCGTACAAGACTGCGAACGCTGTCAAGAAGAAACTCGGCCTGAAGGTCAAGTTGTACTACAACGACTACAACATCAACATTGCCAACAAAAAGTCGGACGCGGTGCTGGAAATGGTAGGGGCCCTGCGCAACGTTTCGAACTGGGTCGATGGCGTCGGGTTCCAGTCGCACTACAGCAACAACGACACTGCAAGCACGGTGGGCTCGGACATCTTCTGGAACTTGAGGCGTTTCACCCTCATCCGAGTCGACGTCGCACTCACGGAGCTGGACGTGAAGACGAACTCGGCCAACCCGACCGTGACAGAGCAGCAACAGCAGGTGGGCATCTACACGAACGCCATCTCGGCCTGCAAGAAGACCAAGCGGTGCGTCGGCGTGACGGTTTGGGACTTTGTTGACACGTACTCATGGGTCGAATCGTCCGCCCCGCTGCTGTTTTACCAGCCGGAAGGGCCAACACGCCGCTCGTGCGGAAAGCCACGTACGACGCCGTCACTGCGGGTTGGATTTTGTAAGTCGAGGCCGCACAACTCTAGAAAGCTGTCGGGTATGAAGAAAAGGTGCTTTATGTCAATGCCGCAATGGTAACAATCAATACTACGAGTTGCGTACGAAACAGCTTGTCAAACGTAGCAGATGGATACATTTGCGTTCCGTACACAGTTTTAAAATCCGCTGGAAGCTCGCCATTCCAGCTCTACTGTCATGGAGCGAGTGGTGCAGTGCGACGGCATCGACGTGTCGTCTCTGGACGAGCGTGACTTCAAGTACGTGGCGCTGCCTAATGGTCTACACGCTCTGGTGGTGTCGGATGCGACCACCGAGACGGCGTCGGCTGCGATGGACGTGCGCGTGGGGTTCCACTCGGACCCGGAGGCTGTTCCAGGCCTGGCGCATTTCTGCGAGCACATGCTGTTTCTAGGCACACGCAAGTTCCCAGACGAGAACAGCTACAGCGCGTTCCTGGCCGCCAACGGAGGCAGCAGCAACGCCTTCACGGCCGGGAGAGACACCAACTTCTACTTTGACGTGGGGGCCGCCCACCTGCACGAGGCGCTCGACCGGTTCGCGCAGTTCTTCATCGCGCCGCTCTTCACGCCCAGCGCTACGGAGCGCGAGGTGAACGCTGTGGACTCGGAGAGTATCAACTACCTGCAGGACGACAGCTGGCGCATCAACCAGTTGGAGCGCGGCCTGGGCAACGGCAAGCACCCGTACCACAAGTTCGGCGTCGGCAACAAGGAGACGTTGAGCGACACACCCTCTGAGCAAGGCATCGACGTCCGGGAGCAACTGCTCGCGTTCTACCATGAATTCTACTCGGCCAGCATCATGAAGCTCGTCATCTACGGGAAAGAAGACGTCGAGACGCTGAGTCAGTGGGCGCGCGAGCTCTTCACTGAGATCCCCAACTCAATGAGGCATAGTCCAGCTTTCGACCACGAGCAGCCGTACACGGCGGACCAGCTGGCGAGACGCCTGGAGGTCGTCCCAGTCATGGACTGGAAGGTGGTGCAGGTGTCGTGGGTGCTGCCCCCTCTGCACGGCAAAGGCTACTCGCAGCAACACGCGTCGGTACTCAGCCATCTCATCGGACACGAAGGACAGGGCTCGCTGCTGTCGTTCCTCAAGAAGAAAAAGTGGGCCAACAGCGTCTACGCTGGCATCGTCGAAGACTACGACGAGTTTTCGCTCTTTGTCGTGAGCTTCGACGTGACCGAGGACGGCGTCGAGCGCTCCGACGATGTCTTGAAAGCCATGTTCCAGTACATGCAGCTGATGCGGGCGTCGCCTTGGGAGAAGTGGGTGTTCGACGAGCTCGAGATCATGTCAAAGACGCACTTCATGTTTCAGAGCAAGAGCCCTCCAGCCGATTTCACGAGCGTTGTAGCCGGCAACATGCACACGTTTCACAAGCGCGACATTGTTTCGGAGGGAGTACTCTACTTTCCCCATGAATGGGAACAGGCTCTCGAGCTGCTCCGCATGATGACCCCAGAGCAGATGAGAGTGCTCATCGTATGCCAGACGCTCGAAGAACGGGCTGTGTGTGAAGAGAAATGGTATGGCACCAAGTACCGCGAAATGCCGCTACCCGTCAAGTTCTTGGAAGAGATGGCGAATCCGGGGACGAACCGTGCACTGCGCCTGCCACATCCGAATGATTTTGTGGTAACTGATTTGAACCTTGTCGACCGACGAACGGTGAATACGCAGCACATACACCCCCAGGTCATCCGTGACGATGCTGTCTGCCGCGTGTGGTACAAGCCCGACGCCAAGTTTAAGAAGCCTCGAACGTTTGCAGTTGCCACGTTCCACTCGCCGGAAGTGAACCCCACTCCGTACAGCTACGCTCTGTCGGCTCTCTTCGTTGCGTGCCTGAAAGATGAGCTGAACGAGTACTCTTACGATGCTCTACTGGCAGGCATGAGCTACAAGCTGCGGCTGAATGGTAGCAATATCTACTTGAGCACTGGAGGTTACAGTTCGAAACTACCCATTCTTGTTCAGCGGATCCTAGAAGTTATGGGTAGTTTTGAGAATCACATCGGAGACGAGGCGTTCGAACGCGTGAAGCATGCTAAGTGTCGCTCGTTTGAAAACATGCGCTTGGAAGAAGCGCATCGCCATGCAGTCCAGCAAGAGTCGAACTTGCTACATGACCGAAGTTGGGATATCGATGAAATTGTTAGCGCTATCCGGACTTGCTCCTTCCGTGACGTCATTGCGCACTCGAAGCGTCTGTTTCGACAAGTCTACTGTGACATCCTCCTGTACGGCAATTTGAAGAGGACGGAAGCGATGGATCTTGCGGATCTCATTGTTGATCAAGTTCGAGCGCCACGAGCGCTATCGATGCCGTCGACGAGCAAGTACTGGGTTGGCCGGCAGGTACAACTGTCATGCGGAGTGCACTACATCTACAGGTGCATGCACCCCAACCCCGACAATGCAAATTGCGCCGTGAATTGCATCTATCAGATTGGTGTGGAGAATTACATGGACCGCGCGAGGTTGGCTCTGTTCTCACAAATGGTTGACGAACCCCTGTTTGATCAACTGCGTACAAAGGAACAACTTGGATATACCGTGTACTCGACACCTTCACGCAGTAATGGTGTACAGTCGTTCAAGGTTGTGGTGCAGTCCAACGTCGCCCCGCCCGAGTTGATTGAGCAGCGGATTGAAACGTTCTGGGTCGAGTTCCGCAAAACCATAGCTGGCACGAGTGCTGGTCAATTGCAAAAGCATATCCAGTCTGTTGTAAAGGGATACATCGAGAAACCCAAGAGTCAAGAGGAGGAGGTTCAAGTTCTGCTGGTGGAGGTTGCTAACCACCAATATGAGTTCGGTCGGAAGACCAAGCTCGCGAAACTGGTGCGTACGTTGCAACTTTCCGATGTGCTCCAGTTCTTCGACGACTACATTCGACTTGAGGGTCCCATGCGGAAGAAGTTGAGTGTGCATATCTACGGGAATGAGACGCGCCAGGAGAAGCTTGGGGATTGCTCTGAAGCTGGCTGGTCTGTCTTCGATAGCCAAAGCCAGACAGGAGTCATGGCTGCAATGGCACTTGATTCCGCCGGTCCTGCTTCACCTGGCGTGAAAGCCGAGTACATCAAAGACTCGCAAGACTTTAAGCGGCGGGCATCAGTGTATGAGGCACCGGTCGTTACTCTATAGAAGCCCCGAACGCAAGGTACATGTTCATTGATCCAGTTAGACGCAATAAGCACTCGATCAAAGAGGCAAACCTCAACAGCAATCTACACGCAGCAATCTGCTTACCTTCACTGTTCTTGCAGCTTAGCCAGACAGCCGCCTTCCTTTGCAAGCTGATAGAACCCACCGTTCGGGTCCTTCACCAACTCACGAGGACTGTCGAACTCCACCACGCGACCATCGCTCAGCACCATGATGCGGTCCGAGTCCAGCACCGTGCCCAACCGATGCGCGATCGTCAGCACCGTCGCGTCTTGGAAGTCCTCGTTGATCATGCGCTGCAGCTTCTTCTCCGTCGCGTGGTCGATGGACGCCGTGGCCTCATCCATCACCACGATGCGGCTCCGAGTCAGCAGCGCGCGAGCCATGCACAGCATCTGCCGCTCGCCCACGCTGAAGTTCTCGCCGTTCTCGCTCAGCTCGTACGTCAGTTGGCCCTCCAGCGCCGACACCTGCGCCTTCATGTCCACCTTCTCCAGTGCCGACCAGATGTCGGCGTCCGTGAACTCGTCGAACGGGTCCATGTAGGCTCGTAGCGCACCCTTGAACAGCACGGGTGATTGCGGGATGATGGACAGCTTCGAGCGCAGTGTACGCAGCGGCATGGTCGCGATGTCCACGCTGTCGATGAGGATGCGGCCGGACACGAGCTCGTTGATGCGGAAGAGCGCCATGGTGAGGCTGGACTTGCCAGCGCCGGTGCGTCCGACGATGCCGATCTTCTCGTTGTTGTGGATGTCGAAGGAGAGGCCCTTGAGCACGGGTTCACCTCCCTGCTTGTAGTTGAAGACGACGTCTTGGAATTGAAGAGTGGAGGAGCGAGGCCAGGAGGCATCGGGCTCGATGATAAGTGGGCGCTGACTGCCCTCTGCTGGGATCGACGCGTACTCGAGAATACGTTCAGGGCTGACCATTTGAATCTCCAACCATGACCATGACATGACAAGACTTGCAAGGCTTCCGTCAACGCTGAGAGCATACGTGAAAGCCAACCCGACCAGTCCCGGGGATAGAAAGTTGTGAAGATAGACCAAACTGGAGACCACAAGCGTCACTACACCACATCCGATGAGTTGCATACGAAGCTGAAACCAGTATTTGAACACCATTTGTGCAAACCAGGCTTTGCTGTTCACGTCGTTGCGGAGAAAGTTTTCGCCGACCATGCGATCCACTGTTTCTTTACCAAATGCCCGGACAACCATAACACCTTCTTCCGACTGGCTCACATGACTTAGAATGGGAGATGCCGATATCTTCCACAGACGTGCGGTCTCCGTGACGGAGCCAGATAGTGGTTTCCAACTCTCAGGTAAATCCATGCTAGCGGGATAATTAGCGCGCCCAAGAAATTAATCATGTATACTGCAGTCGCTAGCTGGCAAACGGTGAAGAATAGCAGGCCAAGACATTCCTGAAATGCAAATGAGATCATGAAATCGATGGCTGACATGTCATCGCCGTATCGGTTCAAGATTCGCCCGATCGGATTCGCATCAAAGAAGCGAAGCGGGGCCTTCAGCAGAGACAACGTCATGTTATCAAACAAATGCTTCGAGGCTCGAAGACCAACAATCGCCACAGTGGCAGAGCGAACAAATACCATGATGGCCGCACCAGCCCCAACCACGCGTAAACCTTCACATTATAAGCCGTCTCATTGGGGTTGTACGAACCATCCTTCAGGCCTGTCCAGTGACTCAACCATAGGTCGCTGCCGATCTGACACACCTGCCACAGCATCTGCACAACGAACAGGAAAATACATACCTTCATGCCGCCCAGCGATCCAAAGTAGTTCGAGAACACCTCCTTCGACACACGACCCTCTTCGCGCTCCTCGTCATCGATGAGTCGACCGACGTCTTTTTCCTTGGTTGTTTGGTTCTCATCAGCGTGACTAGCATCATTCATTGTAGAGCGAGGCGATACTGGCAGTTTGTACGAGTTTCGCGGTACCGTGACATCGAGCCGAGTAGTTGTCAGATTGCCGCTTTCCACGAGCACTTTCATATTCGCCGCCTCGCTCGCAATGATGTCAGCACTGTGAGTCACCAACACCACAGTCTTCTCCGCCAGTAGGTTGCAAATACACTCTCCGAAGATTTGGCTCTGCACGATTGCGTCCACAGCAGCCAGCGGCGAGTCCAGCAACAGGATGTCAGCATCCGAGTAGCACGCGCGAGCCAAACACACGCGCGCCTTCTGACCTCCCGACAGGTTCACTCCCTTCTGACCAATCTCAGTGGACTCGCCTCCAGGGAACTGACACAGGTCAGGCAGCAATCCACATGCCGCAATTACGCGCGAGAACTTCTCCTTGTCGTACGGCAGTCCGAACAGGATGTTATCACGGATCGTCATGTTCTGGATCCAAGTCTGCTGTGAATAGTAGGCGACCCGGCCACGAACGAACACGCTACCAGCCAACTTGTCCATCTCACCAAGGATTGCTGAGCACAGTGACGACTTGCCGCTACCGACGGGGCCGTGGACGATCACCAAATCGCCCTTCTTGAGCGTGAGGTTCACTTGGTTTAGAAGTGCGGTGTCCTTGGTCCAACCGAATGTGCCGTCTTCGATGGCCATGACCACATCCTTGGGCTGTGCCGGGTCGTCACGAGTGACGTTAGTGGGCTCGAACTCATCCAGCGCCAGATAATCAGAGAATCGATTGATCGAGATCTTGGCTTGGATGAACATCTGTATGACTGTCGGTAGGTCTCGTAGTGGGTCTCGAAGCGCGTTGAAAAGCGCGATAGCAGTGAAAACCTTGGCTGCAGTCAGCTCCTTCTCCATGATTATGGCGTACACGGCGAATGATACAGCTGACACAGCGAGCGGTGAAGACCAGAGGATGGTAATGTTTACAGCCCCGAGGTAGAGAAATCGCTGGACGGCCGACAACTCGACGGTTCGAAAGCTGTGGATCTTTTCGGCGAATTTGTCCTCACACGCGTTGAGTTTCACGATCTGAATGGCGTTGAACACTTCCTTGATGACGCTTAGCCGCTCATCTTTGCGCTGCATGAGGTCTACGAAGGCAGCTCCGGAGAACTTGGCCAGGAAGTAGCTGGCCAGCATGGACAGCGTGATGACGGCTAATCCAGCAAACGCAGCGAGATCGATGACGATGTAAATCATCCACACGGCAACGGTGATCTGGATGGGGATGATCCAGAGTTTGTTGACTTGAAAGGCCGCCCACAGCACGTTGTTGACGTCGGAAGTGAGGAGGTTGGAGATGTCCACCGCGGAGAGTCTTTCTTGCTCTGGCTGCTGCGTCGCATAGCCTTCTGGAAGAGCAGCGACTTGAGCGTGACCGTGAGTCGTAACGCCACCAGCTCCAGCGCGTAGTTCATTTGCGTCGACAGAACGGCGTTCACGAACCGCGAGGCGAAGAACGCACCAAGCCAGATACTGAGGTTCAGGTCCATTTCAGCCACGGACAGCGCGTCGATCACGTGGTGCAGAACCACCGGAGCCAAGAGACTGCACGCCGTCGAGAAGAGCATCGCCAGGCCCCAGACGAGGAACTCGCGTCCGTAGGCCATTGCCATGGCCTTGACGATGGATTTTCTCTGGCGCTCGTAGTGCTGCACGAACTGGTCGAAAGCTGTGGCGGACTCGTTCTCCCCTTCGAGCTCCCACAGGTCGCCCAGGTCCAGTTGACGCACGTTGCCAGTGGCCATCAGAGGGTTGGCGTACGAGAAAAAGAGACGCGACCAGAAGGAGGCAGTGCCAGGCGTGGGGGCGACTGCTTCGTCCTGAAGCTTGGGCTTGGGTTCGTCATTCAGGCCAGGAACGTGTCGTACAGCGGCTGCTTGGCTCGGAGGACGGGGACACGGCGGACGGCAACAAAGCCGTCATCGCTGCTGCGTTTTGAGGACGCTCCCTGCAACTGCAGAGTCAATAGACGAATAGATGGAGACCATCTCGCCTGGAACACCTCCGCCTCCCTATTGACGCAAAACGAAGTGAGGAGCGTGGCGGCCACACTCCTTCACTTCATTCTCATCCGGCTCTTCAGCCCAAACATTTACAATAGAGGTTAAATTTAACAGTGACATAATTTGAAATTCCGAAAATCAACACTAATGTTGGTATAGATTACTTCCCTTGCCACTAAAGCGAGGGAGCGACAGACAAAAAAAATGGAGAATAAAATTCTCAAGTTTTGTTAATTTTGCGAAATTTTCGCGAAAATGGACTGGCCGGGCTGTATGCCTCAGCAAACAGGCGATAGTTCGCACTTTCTCGGGTCGACACTAGAGCACCGCTTGCCGAGCGCATGGAAGGTCATCACTCCAGTGAGGCAGAGGCTGCTGCTGCTCTACTTCGGTAGTGTGGCTGGCCCGCTTCACGAACTCACCAGCCGCGCCGTTTTGGCTCAAGCACAGTAAAAAATACCGTTTGGAGCATACCGTATCCGTTCGGGCCAGACCTTCTACGTGCCAGGCCTACTTCCCCTGTGCCGACGGAAGGCGGCTTCTTCAAGCAATGCTGAATCATCAACAGTTGCAGAAAATTATACGCCGCGCTTATAGCGATGCGAAGACAAGACTGCGTCCTCACGACCCTGGCCCACCTGCGCTAGCCAGCGGATACCGTTGTGGGCGTCAGCTTCTCCAGGTTGACTCCGACTAGTTAAACGAGAACGGCAAAGCGTCGTCCATGCGGCACGAGGCTGAAGCAGCAGCGCCGCCGGCGCAACCGAACGATGTGTGGCCGGCCAGCCGGACCGTTTGATCAGCTTGCAGTCCACGGTGCACGTACAATTGATCAACAGTGCCCGTCAAATTCAGGGCCGGTGGATACAATGTATTCACGCTCGGACTTGTGCGAACGGCATCAGTAATGCGGCGTTTTGACTAATATGCCGCCAAGTTTGGCGCCTACCGGTGGTGGGGCAGGCTTGCCTGGGATTTACTGCTGATTGTGTGCCAGTGCATGCGCGTTTGCTCATCGAGCCCCCTTTCATCGGTCGGCCTTGTATCGCAGAGTGTCGCCGGGCACGCCCACCTGGACTCCAGACCCCGCCACACAGCTTCCAGTGAACACGAGTTTTCAGGTATGTCGATCGAGTGCATCGGCACTGCCGCGGCACACACGAGGTGGAGCTCCAAAGCGAGCGAATGGTGGACTGTCTCACCTCGAGACTTGGCACAATCGGCGTTGATCAGTACGGATCAGATGATGGCCACTTGTGTATCGGACGTGTACCGACGGAACAATTGAACCGATTCTCGTCTACATTGCTGCGGCGACTATCGGGACGATGGATAACCGTATCGTGCGGCGACAGAAGCGCGCGCCGCTCACCAGCCCGACGGGTGCTCAGCAGTGAAGCGAAGAGATCACGTGGCCGAGCGACTTGGTTGATGTCAAGTCAGCGATATTCAACGTCGAGTTGCGACGCGCGTAGAGCCCACCCGCACGGTTGACTCGCATCGTGCTGGTACATGTTGTACTGTATAGTACAGTCTGTACATGTACCTCGGCTGGTTGACGTGCCATGCCACTCTGAGACGCGCGGTGAGAGCAATCGACGCTTGCAGATTGCTCGCACATCGACGCGCAATCGGCTCGCAGGGATTGCTCGCCTTGCATTGCAGGTCTCTCCGAGGCTCACCACTTGCTCGCCGTTGTCTATGCTGCGTCTGCGAGTGCGTCTTTCATTTTTAAATTCGCTCGTTTGAGAGCAAGTCCTCTTCCATTGACTGCAGTAAGAAAGCCAAGCACAGCTTCGGTCGAGGGCACACAACATGTCAGTGCATTCGGCGACCATCAACCTGGAGTCGGGCAAGGCCATGCTCGAGCAGGGCCCCGAGGCACTCAACCGCTACCTGGCATCGAGCTTCGAGCCGGCCATCGGCAGCGAGATGCCGCAACTGGAGGTGCGCTACAAGAACCTGTCCGTTACTGCCGACATCACCGTCACCGAGGACGTGACGGCCAAGTCGGAGATCCCAACGCTGTACAACACGGTTGCGCGGTCCCTGGCGCGGTTGTCACCTATGCGGCGTGTGGTGCGCAAGGAGGTGATTAAGAACGCGAGCGGCGTGTTCAAGCCGGGCACCATCACGCTGGTGCTGGGCCAGCCGGGATCGGGCAAGTCGGCGCTGATGAAGATGCTGTCGGCCCAGTTCCCCGTGGAGAGCAATATCACGGTGGAGGGTGAGATCACGTACAACGGCGTGCCGCAGAAGGACATTGTCAAGCGCGTACCCCAGTTCGTGGAGTATGTGCCTCAGTCGGACAAGCACTTCGCGACGCTGACGACGCGTGAGACGCTGGAGTACGCGCACAAGTTCGTCGGCGCGGGCCTGGCTGGGAAGGATTCCGAGACGTTTACGAAGGGCTCGGTTGAGGAGAACCTGGCGGCTATCGAGGCGGCCAAGGCGTACTACAAGAACTACCCGGACGTGGTGATCGGCCAGCTGGGTCTCCAGAACTGTGAGAACACGATCATCGGTAACGCGATGCTCCGTGGTGTGTCAGGCGGCGAGCGCAAGCGCGTGACGACGGGTGAGATGGAGTTCGGCATGAAGTACGTGAGCCTGATGGACGAGATCAGTACGGGTCTGGACAGTGCTGCGACGTACGACATCATCTGCACGCAGCGCAGCATCGCCAAGACGCTGCACAAGGCGGTGGCGATCTCGCTGCTTCAGCCGGCCCCGAGGTGTTTGAGCTGTTCGACTACATTTTGATCATGAACGAGGGCGAGGTGATGTACCACGGCCTGCGCGAGCATGTGGTGCGCTACTTCGAGGGCCTGGGCTTCAAGTGTCCTGCCGACCGCGATATCGCCGACTACTTGCTGGACTTGGGTACGCGCATGCAGCACCAGTACGTGGTGCCGATGCCGGTGGGTATGAGGAAGCGCCCTCGTTCTGCAAGCGAGTTCGCCGAGGCGTTCTACCAGTCTCGCGTGTACGCGGACATGGTTTGTCTGATTGAGGCTCCGATGGAGCCCGAGCTGGAGAAGCACATGAGCGAGTACATGGACCCGGTAAAGCAGTTTCGTCGGTCGTGGTTCCGGAACATTGGTGCGCTGAGCATTCGACACATGACCATCTTGTGGCGTAATAAGGCGTACGTTGCCAGTCGTGTGGTGATGACGTGCTTCATGGGTTTGATCTACGGTAGCACATTCTACAGCGTAGATCCAACGGACGTGCAGGTGATGCTGGGCGTGATTTTCCAGGCGGTGCTGTTCATGTCGTTGAGTCAGGCTTCGCAGATTCCGGTGTTCATGGAGGCTCGCGAGATTTTTACAAGCAGCGCGGTGCGAACTTCTACCAGACGCTGTCGTATGTGGTAGGCTACTCGATTGCGCTGATCCCGCCGTCGCTGTTCGAGATCATTATCTTCGGTTCGCTCGTTTATTGGATGTGCGGGTTCGTCGCGAACGTGGGCGCGTTCGTCATCTATTTGGTACTGCTGACTCTGACGAACCTCGTCTTGTCGACGTGGTTCTTTCTTTTGACGGCTATGTGCCCGAATCTGGATATTGCCAAACCGATGTCGACGTTCTCGATCGTATTCATCGTTATGTTCGCTGGTTTCGTGCAGCCGAAGAGCGATATTCCGGACTACCTGGTGTGGATTTACTGGCTCAACCCCATCGGTTGGTGCATGCGAGCGCTGTCCGTGAACGAGTACCGTTCATCCAAGTACGACGTGTGTGTGTATGGAGGTGTCGACTACTGCTCCGACTTCGACATGAACATGGGCGAGTACTACCTGGCGCAGTTTGGTGTGCCGTCGAGCAAAACGTGGCTGTGGACCGGTGCCATCTTCATGTTCCTCTTCTACGTGTTCCTGCTGGGCGTGAGTACCTACCTGCTTGAGTACCGCCGATATCTGACGCCCACGAACATTCAGCTGCTGCCGAAGGAGATCGAGGACGAGGCACAGGAGAGTTATGCGCTGGCCATGACGCCCAAGTCGAAGCACAAAGATGACTCGAACTCGGACACGTCTCACGATGACGTTATGGTGGCGGTGCCGCAGCGCGAGAAGAACTTCGTTCCTGTGTCGATCGCGTTCACGGACTTGTGGTATTCGGTACCGGACCCGACGAACACGAAGGAGACTCTTGACTTGCTGAAGGGCATTAGCGGCTATGCGACGCCTGGTACGTTGACGGCGCTGATGGGATCTACCGGTGCGGGTAAGACGACGTTGATGGATGTGATTGCCGGTCGCAAGACGGAAGGCACGATCACGGGCAAGATCTACTTGAACGGCCACGAGGCGAACGACCTGGCCATTCGTCGTGCGACGGGCTACTGTGAGCAGATGGACGTGCACTCGGAGGCGTCCACAATGCGTGAGGCACTGACGTTCAGCGCATTCCTGCGCCAGGACAGCAGCATCCCGGACAGCAAGAAGTACGACACGGTGGATGAGTGCTTGGACCTGCTGGACATGCACGACATTGCGGACCAGATCATTCGCGGCAGCTCGCAGGAGCAGATGAAGCGTCTGACTATCGGAGTGGAGCTGGCTGCTCAACCGAGCATCTTGTTCTTGGATGAGCCGACGAGCGGTCTGGACGCACACTCGGCGAAGGTGATCATGGACGGCGTGCGCAAGGTGACAGACAGCGGCCGCACGATCGTGTGCACGATCCACCAGCCGTCGTCGGATGTGTTCTTCTTGTTTGACCACTTGATTCTGCTGAAGCGTGGCGGCCAGTCGGTGTTCGTGGGCGAGCTTGGCGATAGGTGCCGGAAGCTGGTGAGCTACTTGGAATTGGCTCCAGGTGTGAAGCCATGCCCGCCGAAGCAGAACCCTGCTACGTGGATGCTGGAGGTGATTGGCGCTGGTGTAAGCAATGACCGCGCTCGCAACTTGGACTTTGTGGACATTTTCTCGAAGAGTGAGGAGAAGCGGAACCTGGATGAAATGCTGCTGCAGCCTGGCATCACGACCGCGTCGCCCGACTGGCCTGAGGTGACGTTCATGAAGAAGCGCGCATCGAAGGGCTCGACGCAGATGTACTTCCTGATGAAGCGATTCTTCGCGCTGTACTGGCGCTCCCCGGCATTCAACCTGACTCGTTTCGGTATCGTGTTCGGCGTTGCGATCATTTGTGGTCTGGCGTTCCTGAGCGTGGACTACACGACGTACAGCGGCCTGGTGGGTGGCGTGGGTCTGGTCTTCATGTCGACCCTGTTCATGGCCATGGCTGGTTTCATGGGTACGCTTCCTGTATTCTCGACGGACCGTGCTGCGTTCTACCGCGAGCGTGCTGCTCAGACGTACAACTCGCTGTGGTACTTCGTGGCGACGACTGTGGTTGAGATCCCGTACGTGTTCGGGCAGTCTTTGCTGTTCATCGTGATCTTCTACCCGATGGTGGGCTTCCAGGGCTTCGCCACGGCGGTGCTGTACTGGTTGCACGTCTCACTGTTCGTGCTGGGCCAAATGTACTTCGCGCAGCTACTGATCCACGCGTTCCCGAGTATCGAGGTGGCCGCAGTCATGGGCGCGCTGATTAACTCGATTTTCTTGCTGTTTGCCGGCTTCAACCCGCCGGCCGCGTCGATCCCCGCGGGCTACAAGTGGCTGTACACGATTGTCCCCCAGAGATTTTCGATCTCAATCTTGTCGGCGCTGGTCTTTTGTGACTGTTCGGAGGAGCCGACGTGGAATGAGTCGTTGAGCCAGTACGAGAACGTGGGTTCGAACCTTGGTTGCCAGCCATTGACGGGAACGCCGGTCACGATGTCGCACACCACGGTGAAGGGCTACATTGAGTCGACGTTCAGCTACAACTACGACGACCGCTGGGCGAACTTCGGCTACGTGTTCGTGACGATCATCATTTTCCGCATCTTGTCGATGCTGTCGCTGCGTTACATCAATTATACCAAGAGATAGAGGGGCGAAGTTATCATCGAAAGGTGGATTAGGCAATACTGTAGTAAGTGAGCTGGCGGACAAGAAGAGCATTGGTCGACCATCTACGAGCAATTAGAATAACCATCAAAAACTGTACTTACTTTTCAGACCTGAGTTTCTTTCGTTTGCCTTTGTTGCGTTTGCTTTTGTTGTGAAGCCTAAAGTCAAGTATATATACTCAAGCCTTAGACTGCAAATCGGGCGCAGTAGGAGCTGTTTTTGTAATACTCCTTCAGCTCAGGGCCAGGCACTGACAGGCAGCAAGACCACAGCGGGCACTGTGCATGTTATATATCTGCACTTCGCGTACAGTGCACTCTACACGCGCTTTTGAAACATATTGACTCTTTTCGTTGTCCCCGCGGTCGTTGCGGTACACTATTTTTTTGTAACTCCGCCGTATACTATACACTAAATACGGTTGTGCGAGACACAATGTACCATACTATACTCTGCTTACGGTTGTGCAGCAATGTATAGTGCATAATTTATGTTGTATAATGCGTAATGTTTACCACACGGTCCTCTTTAGCATGTAGTCACGTATAGTTTATCGCACTTGGGCGTTAAACACTGGCATCCCACACTATACACTGGGACTCTATACATTATACCGCTATACACTATACACTGGCACGCTATAAACGGGAAGTGCACGCTATACGTTATACACTAGCACACTATATACTATACTCTTGACGCTGTACGATATACACTGGAACACTATACACTATACACTACACATTATAAGCATCATACGCAGATGGGCGCTATACGCTGGTATTACTCCATTACCTATACACCGACACGCTACCCACTATGCACTCACACGCTACATATTAGACACTATACGTTGTACTGGCACATTTTACATGATTCGTTCGCACGCTATATACATAACACTGACGCGCTGTCCGGCACACTATACACGATACACTGACACGCTACCACTGGAACGCTATACCTTATACGCGAGCGCGCTGTACACTGGCACACTATACACTGGCGTGCTGTATTGAACGCTCGCTATACATTTCATGCTCCACGTAATACACTTTAAATGTTTGCACACTATACATTACTGGCTGGTACGCCATACAATATATACTTTCATGTTAAACAGAATACATTAGCACGCAGTCCACCGGCACGCTATACACTTTACATTACAAGGCTGTCCACTGGCACGCTATACACGACACACTGGAACGCTGTCGACCGGTACGCAATACACTATACACCGGCACGCTGTCCACGGGCACGCTATACACTATACATTAGAAGGATATCCACTGGCACGCTGTCCACCGGCACGCTGTCGACCGGTACGCAATACACTATACACCGGCACGCTGTCCACGGGCACGCTATACAACTATACACTGGCAGGCTGTATGGAACGCTATACATTACAGGCTGGCATTCTATGCACAGTCGATCTATAGTCTTCCATTGACACGATCAATAACTCGAGTACTGCATGCTTAGCTGTGACGAGTTGTTTGGATCAATATAGTACACAGCGCAACGCACACTACACGAACATTAATCAGCAGTGCTACGATACACCCACTCTTTTGTATAGGCGGCACTAAGCACCGTTTACTGATGTTACATGCGCGGAAAAGTGCTACCCTGATGTGAGAGATACAAGTAGCACGGGTGTGTGTTTTTAGTAACTTCTGGCAGAACGTTATTTTTCAGTGAGCAATTACGCCTAGGTACTCGCGTTCTTACGGTATAGCTAAATCCTCGACTAGCTTTGTATTCATTAAAATCACGCTACTCAGTCCAGAATTATGCACAAAAACTCGCCGCAGCGAAGCGGAGGCGCCACCTACCCCTCCAACAAACCATGCCTACAGCGTCCGCGTAGCGGGCGCCCAGAGAGCTAGTTCATTGATTATTCGTTGGGTCTACAAATGTTCATGCCCAGCCAATAAACTCTGCACTGCCGTAGAGCGGCTTACTTCGAAGTAGGTTTTTGCGGGGGTCGAAGGTTGACACCATGCACGTTTTCAATTATTACATGTGCTGGGTTTGTACATTTTTGGCGTTCTGGGTTTTCATTATGAACAGGACCGCTGTTTAGCACCAAGCTAGAGTTGAGCAAACGCACCCTTGGTTTGTGTTTCTGACCGAATTTGTGGGATGAGGTCGCACGATGACACCAACGCTGACAACTGGAAGTGCTATCCCTGTCGGTTTCACCAGAAAGTCGAAAGCTGTTAGCACTTTCACCGGAAATGCAAAATCTGTCTGGCCTTTCACGGTGGACATGGGGATGTAGCTCAAATGGTAGAGCGCTCACTTAGCATGCGAGAGGTACAGGATCGATACCCTGCTTCTCCACTGTGATCATGTTACTGTGATAAAATCAGTTGGCAACAGCACTATCCCAAATGTGCTCTTCGCGGTTCACCTGCGAAACTCGCTGACCTTGAGTAACCAGCCTGATAATGGTGTTACGTGACGCAAGGCGGTTTTGCCAGGCCACAGCCAATGTATTGTCGATACGAAAATGTACGTGGAGGGGGCGACGTCCTTCCGAAGCACACTGGGACCACCGAGGACCCCATTCGTGGGTAGCGAATGCGCAGGAGAGTAATTCCCGGAAATTGATGTTGAAGCCATTGGCTTCCCGGTCTTGAAGTGCGCAATAAGATGAAGCTCATGGGGCGAAAACCGGTAAGTCAGCGCAACATTGGCCTTTGTATCGAGCGCACAGACCGTGGTCGCATGCGTCCATCTCGACGACCACGTCGGGCTCCGGGAGACTGTTAAAGTACTCGAGGGCCACGCCATTCAGGAGCGGGAATGAAGAATCTGCCACCACCAGAGAAGATCTTGTTTCATGGCGTCGCATACCGTGACATGGCGAAACCGGTGAAAGTTCATCTCTCTGATCCGGAGGCGCTGGAGAAACGGGCGCGCTGCCCTGATGCATGTTGCCACGTGACGCAGACCTCCCATGGGAGCGATACTTTTTCCGCGAGAGTCCACTTGAGTGGTACGCCGATGCGACGAGATCGCAGGCCTTAGAGATCTTGACGGCTGGCATTGCGACCGTTTCTGCAATAGTGTCAAATTGCAACCCCAGGATCTTTTGGCTAGTGCTCCATTCCGTGAATTTGTCCTCATTGACGGCCCCACTGCCTAGTTTAGCGGTCATAGCGTAGCGTAGCGAGCGTTCCATGTCTTCACACATCATCGGCGACGTTGATGTGGTCATCAACCCAGTGATAGTTGAAGAAACCCGTTGGGTTTTGCCTGTTACCATGCCCGCCGTGGACAAAAGCTATCGCCCCTCCGATGACTTCGTATTCGCCGGGAGAACCCGTCCATCCGAATGGACATGCAAGCTCAATAACGAGTGCATTCTCGATCTCAATGCGGCCAGCAAAGCGGTGTACGCTGCGGCTGTGAATCGGGACGTTGCGAAATGCTGAAGTTACATCGCATGCCATAGCCTTGATCTTGGTGTCAGGGTGTTCCCGATTGGTCCGTATTATCTCGGAAGCGACCGCATCACAGTGTCGATAGTCAGTCTTTGGGATAGCGTCCTGATCTGTAACGTCGTTGATTGAGGCACCTTTCGGGAACGAAAGATCATGGATAGTCCTTCCAGACGTCAGCGGGTCACCGCCCGCTTTGTCGACAATTCCGAATGGGCTGACGAACACTTCAGGCCACATCGCAAGGAGGTCCAAGTCCAGTACGAGGCACCTCCACGCGTCCTGCTCCTTGCGTACGTTCTTGCGCAGTATGTTAACCCTCTCAATTGCCGACCCATGGTTGTCAGGTGGATGTGATTGAAGTGGCGCGTCCTTCTTGAGCTCCACACGCACACCTTCCGCCGCTATAGCTTGCAGTTTCTCTAGATGCTGGTAGTCTGTGCGATCACTGCCGGAACCATGTGCTTGTTTGGACGATAGTCTGTTTCCGTCTGGCCGCGTACAAGTTCCACTAGAGCCGGTAAAGGCATCTGTGTCCGGCGGACAAATTCAGACAGCGTACGTTGCAGAGGCGTATTGAGTAGAAACTCTGTCCCGCTTGACGATTGCCGGGATGCAGGGTACGACGACGTTGGAAGTCGCAAGCCGACCTTCCCCAGAGCCTTGTTCAATGATAGACGCCGTAGTGCTTCGAAGCCCGAAGCGCGGCGGACTGCGTTTTCAGTTACGCGAGCAGCCCTTGCACTAGTTATTACACCATGCATTGTGCGCGTTGCGCGTGCACCGAATTCTGTACATAATTGCGTGTCTTCTGGCTCTGAGTCCGTCACGACTGCCCTAGGTTGTATGGCCATCTCAGGAGCAGAAGTAGTCCTAGGCTGTATGGCCATCTCAGGAAGGGTCATAGGCTGTATGGCCATCTCAGGAAGGGTCATAGGCTGTATGGCCATCTCAGATACTGATGCTGACCTAGGCTGTATGTGCAGCTGGCTGTAGTGCCGTCCGAGTCGCCCTAGGCTGTATGGCCATCATGGGTGCGGTTGATTGTGTAGCCACTTGACGCTCAGCAGTCAATGACGCCTCGGGCTGACGTCGAAATGGCCGGAGTGTAGTTTCTCCAGTCGAAATTAGGCCGCGCCGGGTGCATGAAATTGGGCTTGATTAGTGCTTCGAGCTGGCGTTTTCATAGGGTGGAGTACAGAAATCCGCGTTTCGCCCTGAGGCGAGAGCGAAAATTTAGTCGTCGCTCGCTCCTCGGTGGTCGTCGGCACGTCGGCTTGAGACGCGGAGATACCGGTGCCGCGGACCAGCTTCTTCTTGCCCTTCTTCGCCTTCTCCGCGTCCACCGGGTCCGCCTTGCGCTTCGCCACTCGCTTGACGCACGGATCGGAGGGGGATCAGTCGTCGAGCTAGCCGGATTTTCCGTCCACGCCGCGCCATCCGTAGTCACGTCGACGACGTCAACGGTCATGGTCGCGACAGGCGCTGGTACATCTGCGGGTGCAGGGGGCGTCGTGGGAGGCACAGCCTCGGTCGTGGCGGCGTCGGCGGTCTTGGCAGGTCCTTGGGCGGTCATGGCGTCGTGCAATGTTGTGTGGAGATAGAAAACCCCTCTAAACTAACTTGGCTTTCGTGTCTTGGTCGAAAGCTGAACTGGGGAGCTGGCTGCGGCTCGCAGTGGGTGGCTCGCACATGATATGTGCACCACACCATTATTTGTCCATATGTGTAAAACACCATTTCCTTTCGTGCCTCCAGGAAATAAACCTTGCGTCCAAGTGCGGAATTGGTCGCAGGCTATAGTGTTAAATCTCCACCGTGAAAGCCAAACGGATTTTGCATTGCCAAATCTCCACCGTGAAAGGCCAGACAGATTTTGCATTTCCGGTGAAAGTGCTAACAGCTTTCGACTTTCTGGTGAAACCGACAGGGATAGCACTTCCAGTTGTCAGCGTTGGTGTCATCGTGCGACCTCATCCCACAAATTCGGTCAGAAACACAAACCAAGGGTGCGTTTGCTCAACTCTAGCTTGGTGCTAAACAGCGGTCCTGTTCATAATGAAAACCCAGAACGCCAAAATGTACAAACCCAGCACATGTAATAATTGAAAACGTGCATGGTGTCAACCTTCGACCCCCCGCAAAAACCTACTTCGAAGTAAGCCGCTCTACGGCAGTGCAGAGTTTATTGGCTGGGCATGAACATTTGTAGACCCAACGAATAATCAATGAACTAGCTTCTGGGCGCGCTACGCGGACGCTGTAGGCATGGTTTGTTGGAGGGGTAGGTGGCGCCTCCGCTTCGCTGCGGCGAGTTTTTGTGCATAATTCTGGACTGAGTAGCGTGATTTTAATGAATACAAAGCTAGTCGAGGATTTAGCTATACCGTAAGAACGCGAGTACCTAGGCGTAATTGCTCACTGAAAAATAACGTTCTGCCAGAAGTTACTAAAAACACACACCCGTGCTACTTGTATCTCTCACATCAGGGTAGCACTTTTCCGCGCATGTAACATCAGTAAACGGTGCTTAGTGCCGCCTATACAAAAGAGTGGGTGTATCGTAGCACTGCTGATTAATGTTCGTGTAGTGTGCGTTGCGCTGTGTACTATATTGATCCAAACAACTCGTCACAGCTAAGCATGCAGTACTCGAGTTATTGATCGTGTCAATGGAAGACTATAGATCGACTGTGCATAGAATGCCAGCCTGTAATGTATAGCGTTCCATACAGCCTGCCAGTGTATAGTTGTATAGCGTGCCCGTGGACAGCGTGCCGGTGTATAGTGTATTGCGTACCGGTCGACAGCGTGCCGGTGGACAGCGTGCCAGTGGATATCCTTCTAATGTATAGTGTATAGCGTGCCCGTGGACAGCGTGCCGGTGTATAGTGTATTGCGTACCGGTCGACAGCGTTCCAGTGTGTCGTGTATAGCGTGCCAGTGGACAGCCTTGTAATGTAAAGTGTATAGCGTGCCGGTGGACTGCGTGCTAATGTATTCTGTTTAACATGAAAGTATATATTGTATGGCGTACCAGCCAGTAATGTATAGTGTGCAAACATTTAAAGTGTATTACGTGGAGCATGAAATGTATAGCGAGCGTTCAATACAGCACGCCAGTGTATAGTGTGCCAGTGTACAGCGCGCTCGCGTATAAGGTATAGCGTTCCAGTGGTAGCGTGTCAGTGTATCGTGTATAGTGTGCCGGACAGCGCGTCAGTGTTATGTATATAGCGTGCGAACGAATCATGTAAAATGTGCCAGTACAACGTATAGTGTCTAATATGTAGCGTGTGAGTGCATAGTGGGTAGCGTGTCGGTGTATAGGTAATGGAGTAATACCAGCGTATAGCGCCCATCTGCGTATGATGCTTATAATGTGTAGTGTATAGTGTATAGTGTTCCAGTGTATATCGTACAGCGTCAAGAGTATAGTATATAGTGTGCTAGTGTATAACGTATAGCGTGCACTTCCCGTTTATAGCGTGCCAGTGTATAGTGTATAGCGGTATAATGTATAGAGTCCCAGTGTATAGTGTGGATGCCAGTGTTTAACGCCCAAGTGCGATAAACTATACGTGACTACATGCTAAAGAGGACCGTGTGGTAAACATTACGCATTATACAACATAAATTATGCACTATACATTGCTGCACAACCGTAAGCAGAGTATAGTATGGTACATTGTGTCTCGCACAACCGTATTTAGTGTATAGTATACGGCGGAGTTACAAAAATAGTGTACCGCAACGACCGCGGGGACAACGAAAAGAGTCAATATGTTTCAAAAGCGCGTGTAGAGTGCACTGTACGCGAAGTGCAGATATATAACATGCACAGTGCCCGCTGTGGTCTTGCTGCCTGTCAGTGCCTGGCCCTGAGCTGAAGGAGTATTACAAAAACAGCTCCTACTGCGCCCGATTTGCAGTCTAAGGCTTGAGTATATATACTTGACTTTAGGCTTCACAACAAAAGCAAACGCAACAAAGGCAAACGAAAGAAACTCAGGTCTGAAAAGTAAGTACAGTTTTTGATGGTTATTCTAATTGCTCGTAGATGGTCGACCAATGCTCTTCTTGTCCGCCAGCTCACTTACTACAGTATTGCCTAATCCACCTTTCGATGATAACTTCGCCCCTCTATCTCTTGGTATAATTGATGTAACGCAGCGACAGCATCGACAAGATGCGGAAAATGATGATCGTCACGAACACGTAGCCGAAGTTCGCCCAGCGGTCGTCGTAGTTGTAGCTGAACGTCGACTCAATGTAGCCCTTCACCGTGGTGTGCGACATCGTGACCGGCGTTCCCGTCAATGGCTGGCAACCAAGGTTCGAACCCACGTTCTCGTACTGGCTCAACGACTCATTCCACGTCGGCTCCTCCGAACAGTCACAAAAGACCAGCGCCGACAAGATTGAGATCGAAAATCTCTGGGGGACAATCGTGTACAGCCACTTGTAGCCCGCGGGGATCGACGCGGCCGGCGGGTTGAAGCCGGCAAACAGCAAGAAAATCGAGTTAATCAGCGCGCCCATGACTGCGGCCACCTCGATACTCGGGAACGCGTGGATCAGTAGCTGCGCGAAGTACATTTGGCCCAGCACGAACAGTGAGACGTGCAACCAGTACAGCACCGCCGTGGCGAAGCCCTGGAAGCCCACCATCGGGTAGAAGATCACGATGAACAGCAAAGACTGCCCGAACACGTACGGGATCTCAACCACAGTCGTCGCCACGAAGTACCACAGCGAGTTGTACGTCTGAGCAGCACGCTCGCGGTAGAACGCAGCACGGTCCGTCGAGAATACAGGAAGCGTACCCATGAAACCAGCCATGGCCATGAACAGGGTCGACATGAAGACCAGACCCACGCCACCCACCAGGCCGCTGTACGTCGTGTAGTCCACGCTCAGGAACGCCAGACCACAAATGATCGCAACGCCGAACACGATACCGAAACGAGTCAGGTTGAATGCCGGGGAGCGCCAGTACAGCGCGAAGAATCGCTTCATCAGGAAGTACATCTGCGTCGAGCCCTTCGATGCGCGCTTCTTCATGAACGTCACCTCAGGCCAGTCGGGCGACGCGGTCGTGATGCCAGGCTGCAGCAGCATTTCATCCAGGTTCCGCTTCTCCTCACTCTTCGAGAAAATGTCCACAAAGTCCAAGTTGCGAGCGCGGTCATTGCTTACACCAGCGCCAATCACCTCCAGCATCCACGTAGCAGGGTTCTGCTTCGGCGGGCATGGCTTCACACCTGGAGCCAATTCCAAGTAGCTCACCAGCTTCCGGCACCTATCGCCAAGCTCGCCCACGAACACCGACTGGCCGCCACGCTTCAGCAGAATCAAGTGGTCAAACAAGAAGAACACATCCGACGACGGCTGGTGGATCGTGCACACGATCGTGCGGCCGCTGTCTGTCACCTTGCGCACGCCGTCCATGATCACCTTCGCCGAGTGTGCGTCCAGACCGCTCGTCGGCTCATCCAAGAACAAGATGCTCGGTTGAGCAGCCAGCTCCACTCCGATAGTCAGACGCTTCATCTGCTCCTGCGAGCTGCCGCGAATGATCTGGTCCGCAATGTCGTGCATGTCCAGCAGGTCCAAGCACTCATCCACCGTGTCGTACTTCTTGCTGTCCGGGATGCTGCTGTCCTGGCGCAGGAATGCGCTGAACGTCAGTGCCTCACGCATTGTGGACGCCTCCGAGTGCACGTCCATCTGCTCACAGTAGCCCGTCGCACGACGAATGGCCAGGTCGTTCGCCTCGTGGCCGTTCAAGTAGATCTTGCCCGTGATCGTGCCTTCCGTCTTGCGACCGGCAATCACATCCATCAACGTCGTCTTACCCGCACCGGTAGATCCCATCAGCGCCGTCAACGTACCAGGCGTCGCATAGCCGCTAATGCCCTTCAGCAAGTCAAGAGTCTCCTTCGTGTTCGTCGGGTCCGGTACCGAATACCACAAGTCCGTGAACGCGATCGACACAGGAACGAAGTTCTTCTCGCGCTGCGGCACCGCCACCATAACGTCATCGTGAGACGTGTCCGAGTTCGAGTCATCTTTGTGCTTCGACTTGGGCGTCATGGCCAGCGCATAACTCTCCTGTGCCTCGTCCTCGATCTCCTTCGGCAGCAGCTGAATGTTCGTGGGCGTCAGATATCGGCGGTACTCAAGCAGGTAGGTACTCACGCCCAGCAGGAACACGTAGAAGAGGAACATGAAGATGGCACCGGTCCACAGCCACGTTTTGCTCGACGGCACACCAAACTGCGCCAGGTAGTACTCGCCCATGTTCATGTCGAAGTCGGAGCAGTAGTCGACACCTCCATACACACACACGTCGTACTTGGATGAACGGTACTCGTTCACGGACAGCGCTCGCATGCACCAACCGATGGGGTTGAGCCAGTAAATCCACACCAGGTAGTCCGGAATATCGCTCTTCGGCTGCACGAAACCAGCGAACATAACGATGAATACGATCGAGAACGTCGACATCGGTTTGGCAATATCCAGATTCGGGCACATAGCCGTCAAAAGAAAGAACCACGTCGACAAGACGAGGTTCGTCAGAGTCAGCAGTACCAAATAGATGACGAACGCGCCCACGTTCGCGACGAACCCGCACATCCAATAAACGAGCGAACCGAAGATAATGATCTCGAACAGCGACGGCGGGATCAGCGCAATCGAGTAGCCTACCACATACGACAGCGTCTGGTAGAAGTTCGCACCGCGCTGCTTGTAAAAATCTCGCGAGCCTCCATGAACACCGGAATCTGCGAAGCCTGACTCAACGACATGAACAGCACCGCCTGGAAAATCACGCCCAGCATCACCTGCACGTCCGTTGGATCTACGCTGTAGAATGTGCTACCGTAGATCAAACCCATGAAGCACGTCATCACCACACGACTGGCAACGTACGCCTTATTACGCCACAAGATGGTCATGTGTCGAATGCTCAGCGCACCAATGTTCCGGAACCACGACCGACGAAACTGCTTTACCGGGTCCATGTACTCGCTCATGTGCTTCTCCAGCTCGGGCTCCATCGGAGCCTCAATCAGACAAACCATGTCCGCGTACACGCGAGACTGGTAGAACGCCTCGGCGAACTCGCTTGCAGAACGAGGGCGCTTCCTCATACCCACCGGCATCGGCACCACGTACTGGTGCTGCATGCGCGTACCCAAGTCCAGCAAGTAGTCGGCGATATCGCGGTCGGCAGGACACTTGAAGCCCAGGCCCTCGAAGTAGCGCACCACATGCTCGCGCAGGCCGTGGTACATCACCTCGCCCTCGTTCATGATCAAAATGTAGTCGAACAGCTCAAACACCTCGGGGCCGGCTGAAGCAGCGAGATCGCCACCGCCTTGTGCAGCGTCTTGGCGATGCTGCGCTGCGTGCAGATGATGTCGTACGTCGCAGCACTGTCCAGACCCGTACTGATCTCGTCCATCAGGCTCACGTACTTCATGCCGAACTCCATCTCACCCGTCGTCACGCGCTTGCGCTCGCCGCCTGACACACCACGGAGCATCGCGTTACCGATGATCGTGTTCTCACAGTTCTGGAGACCCAGCTGGCCGATCACCACGTCCGGGTAGTTCTTGTAGTACGCCTTGGCCGCCTCGATAGCCGCCAGGTTCTCCTCAACCGAGCCCTTCGTAAACGTCTCGGAATCCTTCCCAGCCAGGCCCGCGCCGACGAACTTGTGCGCGTACTCCAGCGTCTCACGCGTCGTCAGCGTCGCGAAGTGCTTGTCCGACTGAGGCACATACTCCACGAACTGGGGTACGCGCTTGACAATGTCCTTCTGCGGCACGCCGTTGTACGTGATCTCACCCTCCACCGTGATATTGCTCTCCACGGGGAACTGGGCCGACAGCATCTTCATCAGCGCCGACTTGCCCGATCCCGGCTGGCCCAGCACCAGCGTGATGGTGCCCGGCTTGAACACGCCGCTCGCGTTCTTAATCACCTCCTTGCGCACCACACGCCGCATAGGTGACAACCGCGCCAGGGACCGCGCAACCGTGTTGTACAGCGTTGGGATCTCCGACTTGGCCGTCACGTCCTCGGTGACGGTGATGTCGGCAGTAACGGACAGGTTCTTGTAGCGCACCTCCAGTTGCGGCATCTCGCTGCCGATGGCCGGCTCGAAGCTCGATGCCAGGTAGCGGTTGAGTGCCTCGGGGCCCTGCTCGAGCATGGCCTTGCCCGACTCCAGGTTGATGGTCGCCGAATGCACTGACATGTTGTGTGCCCTCGACCGAAGCTGTGCTTGGCTTTCTTACTGCAGTCAATGGAAGAGGACTTGCTCTCAAACGAGCGAATTTAAAAATGAAAGACGCACTCGCAGACGCAGCATAGACAACGGCGAGCAAGTGGTGAGCCTCGGAGAGACCTGCAATGCAAGGCGAGCAATCCCTGCGAGCCGATTGCGCGTCGATGTGCGAGCAATCTGCAAGCGTCGATTGCTCTCACCGCGCGTCTCAGAGTGGCATGGCACGTCAACCAGCCGAGGTACATGTACAGACTGTACTATACAGTACAACATGTACCAGCACGATGCGAGTCAACCGTGCGGGTGGGCTCTACGCGCGTCGCAACTCGACGTTGAATATCGCTGACTTGACATCAACCAAGTCGCTCGGCCACGTGATCTCTTCGCTTCACTGCTGAGCACCCGTCGGGCTGGTGAGCGGCGCGCGCTTCTGTCGCCGCACGATACGGTTATCCATCGTCCCGATAGTCGCCGCAGCAATGTAGACGAGAATCGGTTCAATTGTTCCGTCGGTACACGTCCGATACACAAGTGGCCATCATCTGATCCGTACTGATCAACGCCGATTGTGCCAAGTCTCGAGGTGAGACAGTCCACCATTCGCTCGCTTTGGAGCTCCACCTCGTGTGTGCCGCGGCAGTGCCGATGCACTCGATCGACATACCTGAAAACTCGTGTTCACTGGAAGCTGTGTGGCGGGGTCTGGAGTCCAGGTGGGCGTGCCCGGCGACACTCTGCGATACAAGGCCGACCGATGAAAGGGGGCTCGATGAGCAAACGCGCATGCACTGGCACACAATCAGCAGTAAATCCCAGGCAAGCCTGCCCCACCACCGGTAGGCGCCAAACTTGGCGGCATATTAGTCAAAACGCCGCATTACTGATGCCGTTCGCACAAGTCCGAGCGTGAATACATTGTATCCACCGGCCCTGAATTTGACGGGCACTGTTGATCAATTGTACGTGCACCGTGGACTGCAAGCTGATCAAACGGTCCGGCTGGCCGGCCACACATCGTTCGGTTGCGCCGGCGGCGCTGCTGCTTCAGCCTCGTGCCGCATGGACGACGCTTTGCCGTTCTCGTTTAACTAGTCGGAGTCAACCTGGAGAAGCTGACGCCCACAACGGTATCCGCTGGCTAGCGCAGGTGGGCCAGGGTCGTGAGGACGCAGTCTTGTCTTCGCATCGCTATAAGCGCGGCGTATAATTTTCTGCAACTGTTGATGATTCAGCATTGCTTGAAGAAGCCGCCTTCCGTCGGCACAGGGGAAGTAGGCCTGGCACGTAGAAGGTCTGGCCCGAACGGATACGGTATGCTCCAAACGGTATTTTTACTGTGCTTGAGCCAAAACGGCGCGGCTGGTGAGTTCGTGAAGCGGGCCAGCCACACTACCGAAGTAGAGCAGCAGCAGCCTCTGCCTCACTGGAGTGATGACCTTCCATGCGCTCGGCAAGCGGTGCTCTAGTGTCGACCCGAGAAAGTGCGAACTATCGCCTGTTTGCTGAGGCATACAGCCCGGCCAGTCCATTTTCGCGAAAATTTCGCAAAATTAACAAAACTTGAGAATTTTATTCTCCATTTTTTTGTCTGTCGCTCCCTCGCTTTAGTGGCAAGGGAAGTAATCTATACCAACATTAGTGTTGATTTTCGGAATTTCAAATTATGTCACTGTTAAATTTAACCTCTATTGTAAATGTTTGGGCTGAAGAGCCGGATGAGAATGAAGTGAAGGAGTGTGGCCGCCACGCTCCTCACTTCGTTTTGCGTCAATAGGGAGGCGGAGGTGTTCCAGGCGAGATGGTCTCCATCTATTCGTCTATTGACTCTGCAGTTGCAGGAGCGTCCTCAAAACGCAGCAGCTCGTGCAAATTAAAAAAACAGGCAAAGACCCAGCACTAGTGATTTTTGAGCCAAAGTCGGAGGCTTTAGATTAGAATGGAACTTTAACAGGGAGTGAGGCGGCGGTAGCTAGCGAAAGTGTAGATTTCGACTAGGATCAAGTGTAGAAATGAACGTTTGGTCTTGAAAAAAATCTATAAGTGTTTCTCTGTTTTAATTGTATGGGGATTGAGAGCCCTTTGACTCTAAACTAATAGCTGGCAGGAAGCGCGGCCAATATGGGCGCGTACGCGGAAGGTGTCGGCGAGGATGCGCGGCGTGCGGCAGTGAATATGGCGGCGAAGAAGACGAAGGTGTCGCGTACGCGCAGACGTGATAATGCGATAATGCAGCACTTTGGTTAATGTATCGGAATTTACACTAGACCCAGAACAGCTGTTTTGAATATGGGAGTGGGAGCTATCTGCATGTCTTGGCTGTGAAGGTGTCGTGTGTGTGTATTGTACTTAACCCCCATTCAATAAAACGAGCGCTGCAATACGATGCGAATGCCACTCGATTTATCTTACTCCGACACGTACTTGTGATGCAACGAAAAAAATGTTGAAGTTGAAGTTGACCTACCTGGCGATTTCTATACTGCCAGCTCGAGTAAATCGATTTCTAGGAGTCCAAGAACGCTTGCATTGCACTCAGTACTTAGTCTTAGCTCCATGACCTAACATGAACTACGAGAAGCGTAAAGCTTCACCTGTTCTGACTAAGAAACACAAGGAGGCCCGTCTCAAGTGGTCCCGAGCCAAGGTGCCCTGGGACGCAGACAAATGGGGAACTGTGACTTTTCGGATGAAAAGAAATTTAATCTGGATGGCCCCGATTGTATGCAGTACTATTGGCACGATTTGCGCAGCGAAACCGAAATCTATTCTACTCGACAAAGTGGCGGCGGAAGTGTCTTAGTGTGGGCTGCGTTTTGTGCCACTGGTAAGTCGGAATTGGTGATTTTGGAGGGCAATCAAAACAGTGAGCGGTACATTTATACTCTCTCAGAGTATTTGTTGTCGTTTATTGACCGTGTCTATGGTAGAGAGTGTGTCTTTCAGCACGACAACGCCTCCATACATACGTCTACTGCCACGAAAGAGTTTCTGAAGGAAGAGAAAGTTGATGTGATGGACTGGTCAGCCAAGTCCCCCGACTTAAACCCGATATAGAATATGTGGGGAGTGTTGGAACGTGCTGTTTACGCTCATGGTCGCCAGTTTCAGACACGAGAAGACCTCATTCGGACAATCAAGTCATCGTGGGCTGAGATAAGCGAGGAACCCATCAAAAAGCTTGTTGCTTCAATGCCGAAGAGATGTATCGCTACGCTGGAGCCTCAGCATGAAGGAGCTCGCGAATGCGCCGTGCACTTACAGGTAGTTCCAGGGCCATTTTCAGCTCAGTAGAGCTGAAGTGCCCTTTCGAGGCTTCACGATGCAGCCGGCGATGAGCTGTCCGGGTCATCTTTTTCGGTCTTCCAGACCGTTTCGACTTGATGTAGTCGTCTGGATCTACCAGGAAGGAGTGCACTACGGGCCTAGACCGACACACACGCGCAGCTATAGCTCGTTCGCTCAGCCTTGCCTCGCAGAAGGATTGGATCCGGTACTGTTCTTCTTGAGTTAGTTTGGGCCCCTGGGCATGCTACAGTACTCACACATACGCAACCAATACGTTAGTAGGTGCCCATCAGACGGCTAAACACTAGGTAGGATAAACGCGTGAAAGCAACGCCTCCTTAGCTGTAAAATACGCACCGGCAGTATACTAGCCGACACCCACGTTGGCTGAAGGAGGCGTTATATTGCTCTTGATCAGGCAGGAAGTGTCCGAGTGAGATGAATCGATTGGCATTCGCTTCGTTTTGGGAAGCTCGTTCTATTGGTCTAATGCGCGTGGCTTGAAGCCCCGTATTGGATAAAAAAATCGACAAAATTCAGAGTGACAGTATACTATCCGCCAGCACTGTACATGTTTCTCGAACAAAAGGCAAAATGACCCCAACATAGATACCCTACGTATGCCTTCAATACTAAACCCCTCTCTATAAGAGGAATTTACTCCCATTTACGATCTACTATATAGAGTACAAAGCCAGGCATCTATGCCATGTATATATGAAACAAAACAAAATGTATAGAATATCTGTACGGTGAATGGGGGTTAACTAATGTATGCAGCGGATTCGCTTGGGAGTGCGATAATGCAGCACTTTATTTTTCTATCGGATTTTATAATAGGCCTGGAAGCGCTGTATGAATATGGGATGGGGAGCTATCTGCATGACCTGCCTGTGAAGGTGTCGACTGTGGGTGATGTGTGTGGCTAACTAATGTGTGTATTTACAGGAGTAAATAGTGTTGGTTTGCAGTGTCTGTTGTAGACGGTCAGCTTAGGCTGATGTCACCGTATCCCGTTCGCTCTGCGAAGTTAGACATTTCCCGATTTGCCTGCTACCCTCCAAGTGAACAGAGAAGCCCAAGCTTGCTCATCACTTCCCAAGCCGACAAACCGCCCCGCTCGGCCCCCGACGCTGGGGCCACCGAGCCTCTGCCCCCGCCTTCGCTTCGCCGACTCCCGACCCGGACCTGCCGAGCCTCCTCTCTCAAGCCACCGATCGCTCAAATCCGCAGACAGTTAAACGGCTTCACAGTTATCTGTGTCGTAGTTCCTGCTGTGCGACTAAAGCTTTCGCTAAGTCTTTCCGAAAAGAAACGACTGGGTTTGCCTCAACTACAAGTGTAGTGCGATTTTGAATTCCGAGAGGTTGCAGACGTAAACGCTCTTCAGAACGCTCGGCCAAACTGAGAGTGATTGCTGAAAAGCCCCAAACCACGTGGAGTAGCGAAGGCATATACTGTAGGCTGTGCTTACGCCGTGTCAGGATATTATAGGGACCTTTCGACTGGTGTCTGCTTAGGTGTCTTGAACACTAGAGACGTAGCATCCGCATTCCCTCTGCCGTTGATACCCATGGGTATTGCCTCTTTCCAGTCAGTGACTGCATAGCGCATATAAAGCCGAGTGATTCCACAAAACGAACGGAAACGTTCGCGCGTGCGTTAAGACACTGGGTGGTTGGACTCTTTTACAAAGACCCCTCCCTCCTTAAGTTGGCCTGGGCTGATAAGACCGGTGTTAGTCGGACGTGTCCTTCTACTCAGTTAAAGCCCCTTATACTGTTGGTGTTGTCTCCTCACTGGTGCGTTGACCCCCGCAATTCATTTGAGCGAAGTTGTTGGACAGTTCCTGCTCCCACCTCATTTGATCAGCTAAACTGTGCCGCCTTTATATCGGACTTGAAAGCTTAACCCCGCGCGCTGCCAGTTTTATTGCTGGTGCAGCCCATCTCGACCTATTTTTCCCGACTGGATCCTCACTGTATTTTTGCGAATTTTTCAATTCCCTCCCATCCCGCTCAAGATCATCTCTGGACAACAACGGGACAAAAGGTGACGCCAGGCTTGGCAAAACGCAGCCCCGCGAGCTGAATTTTCCCGGCCCACGGATGCCGTGTTTGAAAAGGCTGAGACCGCCCTAATGGACCCCGAGCGAGACGCCCAGCCCTTGCGGATGTGCCACAGCTCGTATCGGCCGAACACTGCCTCCCGTGGTGGGGATTCCGGCTCGATATTTGACGGCAACTTTCTCAGATACGGAAATCAACTTCGCTAGGCTCGACGCCGCAGTCTCCGCTGTGGAACAAGGGCTTGGAGCATCTTCGCGATTTCCGGACGATACGGAATGTCGGAGTCAGTTTTACATGCGCTGGCCGGGAGTACTGTACGAGACTGGGGGGGCGAATCTATGACCAGTCGCAAGTTCAAAGTCCAGATGTACTATCACTGGTACTACGTCGATCTACAACGCCGACCAGATGATGCCACGGACGGAATCATCTACGACTCGTTTGCCCGCCAGGGTACGCCACTGGTGTACATCACGCCGGTCCAAGTCGTCGGAGGCCTCCGCTCCCGAAGTCGCCGGCGGTACTTCAGCCAAAAGACACCGGCGGCTTCGATGATGTCTGATAAACGCGCTTCGATCCACCAGATCCAGTTTACTGGTCAAGGCTACACGGTAGTGCACCATCGCATGCGTGCGTACAACCAGATTGTCCCACCTTTTATCAAGGAATTGTGTGAAAAAGGCAAGCCGGCTCGCCAGGCTCCGCCAGTTTCTACCAAATCCAAGGATGGCGACACTGAAAGTATTCTGCCCGCTTTTGACGACCAAAGCGATACAAGTGAAGGCCCTGCAATGGCTGTCGATTCTGAGGCGGAAAGTGAGCCTCATAGTGGGATTATTCCGACTCGGAGTCCAGCGAACGCAGCGAAATGAATGGAATTGAGTCTGCCGTGCTGGAAAAGCACCCATTTTCCCGGCACGGATTTTACACCGGCCTGTACGTATCCTGAGAGCGAAGCGCTTAGTTTTGGCTCTGTTGCAACCCCGGCAATCGATTTGCGCCCGCTTCCTCCCTCTCAACAAGAATACCCGACCGTCTCGTCGGTCAACAGCTTCGAATGGCTGAGTGAAGAAACTGGCGGTCTTATTCCGACGGACCTAGATATTATTCTCTGGTACCGAACGCTCGAACCTACACAGTCTGTGGGCTCATAGTTGACGCTGCCTGCTGTCGCAGAAAGCACCATGAACTCTCAAGTCTACCAAGACTCGATAGATGAACTCTCTTGACGCCCTTTGCCAAGTCATTGAGAACGTTTTGGGTTCGCTCGCTGACACGGAAGACCCAGACCTCGTTATGGCGACTGTGCAAGTTCAGCCTAGTCTCCATTGCGTACTGCTTGACTCCGAAAACGCTGGGAATTTCCAGTACCTCCGTACCAAGACCTTTGGACACGCTGTCCTCCGGAAAGCGGCAACACGCCAGAATCCACCGGCAGATGATGGCGAATTGTATGGAAGACTCTCCAGTCTTTACCCGATACAGAAGGACTTCAACAGTCAATCGATTCTTGCTCAGCTCTGCCCAGACCAGGTTCTATACTGGCTACAGTGGAGACTGACCGAGCTGGATCTGGCTCTGCAAATTATTGCACCCAGTATCTACATGGACCCGCTCAAACTTGGAGCTTTACTTGGGAAGGTGCCGTCTGCGCTTGGACCGAATTTTGACAGGGCCAGTCTCCACAGAACTTAGCGAAACTATTGACTACCTATGGGAACGGGCCTCCTCGGTGCTCGCCACTGTTCCCACTCATATCTAATGTGCAGTGTGCCATACGGGGCACTCTCAACGTGAATGGTTTTAATGATGTCACACAACGAACGCTGAACTTCCTCTCCAACAATTTCCACTATGTGGGGATCCAAGAGACCAAGCTCACCGATCTCAGAAGCTTCAAACGAATAACAAATAACTGTGATCGAGCCTCGCAGTTTAATTCCAGCTTCTGGTCACTAGATAACATGACCACTTACACAGGGCAGGCTCGTGTGGGGTTACTCCTCACGCCAACCTGTCCCGTCCAAGGACTCCAAGACATCACGCAACAACATGTTAGTTCTCCGGACATTTTGTCCTGCTACTTGTTGGTATGTGGAACACTGGACTCGGTGGATACCTATATTCATGTAGTGTATCACCCTGTCCAGCCTGCTCTTAGAGCGATTCAAGTCCTTCAATGCTCTCCCTAATTCTTGGTGGTACCTGCCTCCAAGTAAATGCGGTCTTGGGATCACGCCGGTTGCTGATATGGTCTGCAGTTTACAACTGCACATGCTCTGCAAAGTGGTCGTCGAGCCCATGCGTCCCCCGACAAAACCATCCCTTCTTGGGCGGAACTTGTGCATACACTCTTTGACAAGGCAGTGGCCCTCTGGGGTGCGGACTTTGACATTTTGTATGCACCGGTAACGACCAACCCGAATCATATGAACTCCCATTCCCAGCCAAAGTGGCCACTTCTCGGTACCTTTTGGTACTTCGTGCTCTTCAGCTGGCGTACTCGGCTTTGGCTCAAGAAAAGGCCTTGGAAAACAGGAAACCATTCTTCCCACACTTGCGCCGCGAAGGAACAGTACCAAAACAGGTGCTGGACCCTTTCCAGAACTCCGCACTCTGGAGCCGGTAGAGCAAATCGGCGTATACTGGCAGCAAGTGTTTTCCCATTTTGATGTCTCGGCCCAACGACACTCAAGAGGCCGGGATTCCACTCCTAAGTGTGGGAGATCCAACTTGGGAACCGTATAAGCAACAAAAGCATTACGGATGCGCGCAACCGTAGGCTCTGCGACGTCATAGGTATCAAAAGCGAGGCAGTGGAACGCACTGAAATACCGCGTGAGAAGCAGGGTACAGTCTTCGGCGTGCAGCAGTGTGCCCTGAGGGAGAGTCTGGAGTGCGGGATTGTGTCCGCTTCGATTGAAGTGCGCGTACGTTTGGCAAGGACCCCGTACGTAGTCGGCCGCGCAAGGAACCGCGTTGGAGGCCGCGCCTCGCTCGAAGTTGGGAAACCATCCGTGCCTGGATGGCTATTGAGAGCGATCTCGGTATAGCGTCACCAGGGAACGGGCGAAGGAGACAGTCAAAAGCGCGTAAAGAACGGCAGCGCGGTCTTCGACTGGACGGTGAAAGACAGGTGTCTGAGGAACAGCAGCACGGCCTACGGTTGGTGAGTGGAGTGTCCGGTGGACGGACCTAGAAGGTTTGACGCTTGAAGTGACTGGTAACGCGTCAATCCTAGGAGATTGGGTGCAAGGAAGGCCTCGGAAACGGTTACCACTACGGGAAAATGTCGCGTCAGCAAAGTGTGCGGGGAGATGGGAATGTGGAAGACACGGAACGCCAGGATGGCGACCGTGAGGAAGATCAAGGTGACCAAACTACAGGGTAGTACGGTCTGAAGTGGAACGGCTGGAGTCCGAAGAGCGTCACCGGAACAGTCGAAGGTCAGAGAGCCAAGGGGAGGAACTCGCTCGGGATCAAGAGCGAGCCGTCGTCGCGGAAGTGAGAGTGGTCGGTCGATAGTGGCCACCTCTACCCAAGGTCGCCAGCGATTAAAAGGAGAAGCGATGAGGGAACTGTGGCAACAGTATGAGGATGAGTCGAAAACCACAGAGGAGCTGAGCCGGCCAAAGAAAACGGATGAGCTTGCTGGGGATGTGAGTGAGGACGGTGCGAAATCGGAAGCGTCTTTTAGATCGCGGTAAAGGCACCGTGCCGAACGTCCTCGACACCGTGATGAACAGAGTCAACACGGTGATCAACGAAGAGAAAACGGCTGAAGGATACGTCGCTGACTGTGGGAGTGAATACGGTTATGAGTGGATGCCGGCTTCGTACTATGCGCAGTATACTGGCGTGTATGATAATCCGTACCCGGCCCCTGCCCCACCTGAACCAGTTAAGGAAGCCCCGAAACGGTCTCCTAGTGGGTTTATTGCACGGTACTCTGGTCCGGAGACGCGTCCTGTGACTCGCCCTTCGGTAGGATGGGACTGGAATGTGAAGCCTGAGCCTATCGCGGTCCCGGAGCCTATGGCGTGGAACGGTACGGCGCCTTATACTCAGGCCATGCCGTACAACCCGGAAGGGGGTCAACATGGTCCGCCTATGTGGATACAACGACCGTACCAAGGAGGTCGGCCGCCTCAAGGAGCGCCTAGACCAACGGGAACTCCACAGTTACGCATAGGAGTGCTCCGCCGGTGAGAATAAGTGCTTCGGCTCCTGGGAATGTGCCTCCGGTTAGAGGAACGGCTCCGCCGCCTCAACCTAGCGTCCCGCCTGTGCACCAGAATGCACGTCCGATGCCTCGGAACGGACCACCGTATCCGGGACCGCCCAGAGGGAATGTACCGGCACCGATTCAGACGGCTCATGGAATGGCCGGACCGGTAGCTTCCGTCCGTGCCTCTGAGTCTTTCGCGATGCCTATCTGATTTCGAACGCCTTAAAGGTGCTCCCGATGTTTTACACGGATACCACGACGGTTGAGAAATCACGTGACTTCTGGGAAGCTTTAGAGTCCTACACTGAGGGACTGCCGTAACGCTCGAGGTTGCTGGTATTTCGTTAAAAGTTGAAGGGCAAGGAAGACGAGCGTTGGTGGGGTAATTCGAGTATCAAGACCTACGATACGCAGCGAACACGGTTTCACAACCACTTCTTGAGCAGAACGGCTGATGAACTGTGGGAACGACTACATACGCCGAGGCGTGAACATGGAGAATCCGTGGAAGAGTGGGGTGACCGTGTCTCCGATCTGTGTGAAGCTCTAGACTACCCGGATCCACGGATGCGATATCAACTATTCCGTCGCGGCTTAAGGAACAAGCGTCTATTGGCCACGCTCGACTCGAGTCCGGCCTGCGATATTCCTGCAGCGTGTGAATGGTTGATGTTCAGGACATGCACCGTCCTATTGAGGAAGAGGACCAATTTGAAGACGGAGCTCCGAAGCGTGGCAAGAAGGACAAAAGCCAATCGACTGTCGAGGAACTGTCCCAGAAGATGCAGTCGTTCATGATAAGGCAGGAATAGTGGCGAGAACTAATGGAGCAGGAGCGTTGGCAACCACCACGGTCTCCTCGCAACCGTACTCCTACCATTGCGTCCGTGCAGGACTTGCCTGCTTCACCGTCTAGTGGGAACCAAGGGAACGGACAACGGTTCCATGGCATCGGCATGGCTGCGGACGACCAAACTCGAGAAGGAATAAGCGTGTGTGGACGTTGTGACCGGAAAGGATGCAGTCGCTTGAATTATCCTCGTCAGAAGATGACTTGTCGGCGCTGTGGACGGCTCGGACACATCATGTCTGAGTGCGAGGAACCGTACCGTGGTAATGGGATGCAGAACGGTGGCCAAGGTGGACGGTCGCCTACTTGGAACTGTTTCCTCTGTGAAAAACCGGGTCACATCGTTGCTAACTGTCCTGACGTTGAGACGCTGCGGACTATGGCTCGTTCAAGGGAGAATCCACCGTTGCTCCTCGTCAACGACGGAGGCAGGAGGAAGGGAGGATGGGGTCACCCCTTCCTCTGGTCTAGTGAATGACTCGAGTGGTGACCGTACTGTGAAGACTGGACGGACGATCATCAGGAATGCAGATGAATGGGAAAGATGGGAGTTTCTGCAGGTCGATTCGAATGAAAGCGTTGACTTGGAGATAAACCATGATGAAGTAATGAGAATCGCGGGTAATGTTTATGATGATGAATCGGATGACTGTCTCGCCGTGCTAGAGGACGCAGAGTTCATGGATTTGAAAGGTGAGATAGTTTATGGTGACTACGAGGGCTCGGTCGAAGAGCCCGTCTCCTGGGATGACCAAGATGTGGTGGCCGAATTGGACGGTCTGGAGGTCGAGGAAGACAGCTTTGAAACCGATGAAACGGTTTCTATGCTGAAGAAGATGATCTCGAAGACGAGCTGCAAGATGCAGAGGAGGTGCACAACCCGATGGTTGGTAGCAACACCGTGGACGACTCCAATCAGCAGGTTAAGGCTGCGGAGCCGGAAGCTCCAAGAGTGGTGGCAGTGCTTAAGGGCATCTTGCGTACGGATAAGAAAGTCGAGAAACCGGAATGGGTGGACGACGACGGTCTGGACGATCTGGACCTCGGCGAAACCGTCTTCCTGGGTTGGGAGGAACTGGTGGAGGAACCACCAGGACCTTTGAACGAAGAATTGGTGAACTTGGTGACTGAAGTGGATAAGAAGAATGACGTTGGGGAAGGCGAGAACGATACGAAGGCTAAGGATAATACCGAACAAAAAACCGTCGCCTCACGCCCGTTCGTTCACGGATGACGAACTGGACGCTTTGGAAAGGTGCGTTCCAGGCCAAGAAGCAAGTGTGATTGCTGGAGAAGACGTTGCTGTCGACGAAGAGGAATACGACAAGGAACTCGAGGAACGGTTGTACCCGGTTGATGAGGCGGAATTGAAGCGACGAATGAAGCAGAACGCTGAGAACCAGAAGGAACCCACTCTGGAGGAGATGGCTCAGTTTCTAGGTTTGAGGACGGATGTGTTGGCTCGGACTAGGGATGTGTCGCTAGAGGGCACGAATACGCCCGAGTATTGGCAGGATTGGTTTCGTGTTACGTTGGAGAAGTCGGTCGAGGCTAAGAGGGCGAACCGTGATTTCTCAGCTACTGTGTCAGAACATGTGGCCAGCACGATAAGGAAAAAGGATGAAACCGGGAGCAAGGAAGTCGGTGGTAGTGTGGTCCCCGAAAAGCCGGATCCGGGCGAATTGGATGAGTCCAGTAGTGACTCTGATGATGAAAGAAGCGAGAGTGATAACGGAAGCTGCTAAGGTTGGAGCAGAATACGCTGAGGTGATTGTGAAAGAAAACATCGTGTTCTCTATTGAGTCCGAGGACGTTGTTGCTTCTGTGGATGTGGCCGCTGTCGCTGAAGTTTTCGCTTTGAAGACGGTTCGTCCGACGGAAGCACGGACCATCTCTCGCCAAGCAGTGTACCGCGTGTTGCGGGACGCTAAACGAGAAGCAGACACGGTCGCGTCTCCGACCGAGTTGACTCACCTTGCAGGTGAAAAAGTGAACGTCCCTCCGTTGCGTGACAAATGCCCTAATGTGGATTGGGAACGGTTACGCCACTTTGCCGACTGTGTAGTGAAGGAGCGAGGACTGTTGGGTCCGTACTGGGAACGAGTGCTGTTCTGGATGGAAAGCTACTTCGCTGAAAATGCTGTCCGAATATGGAGGAAGTTGTGCGAACGAACTGGCCGCTCAACCACTCCCGCTGTTAGACGTCGTCATCGACGAAAGCGTAAGAGGACGGTGTGTATGACTGTTCGGCTTTGTACGGTAACCGGGCTGAAGCTTTGGGACGCTTGAGACAAATGTCTAAGGACGACGAAGTGTATCACTACGTGAACGTGCTGAGGCCGGAAAGCCGTAAGGCGGAACCGCCTCCGAAGAGCGGTCTAGAAGAAGTGTCACAGTTAACCTACCAAACGGTTTTGGTGTCCGTGATGACAAGGGAGATGATGACTTTGACGTACCGCGAATTGTAGAAGGAGGACGGCGAGTGGTATGCTCGGTGGGAAGCTTTGAGGCCCTCTCGAGCGGCTACATCGACTGACTGCCGTCGAAAATGTTGGCAGACACTGGAGCTACTCTGAGTTTGGTTGACCGGCTGGTGATGAAACGGTTGAGCCGTGCTGCTGAGGCGCTGGAATCGTATGACGGTCGTGTGCGAAGCTCGTCCGGCCATCGCTTGCGCATCCGTGGGTGGGTACGCCTACCTATTCGTCTTGGTTCAGTTGAGGTTAGCCTACACGTACTGGTGGCCGATCACTTACACATGGACGCGATTCTCGGAGTGGACGCTTTGAGTGCCTTTAAGGCCGTGATTAACGTTGAAGAACGGACTTTACTGTTAAATGGAACCGGGAAGTATTATCACTAGGGATTACGATCGTGCAAGAGGCATTTATGGCGGCCATGTCGGCCTCAATCCGTCTCCCTCCGCGGGGTCAAGCCCTGGTGACCATGAACGTCATTGGCGACATCGAGAAGGGGACCACGGTCATGGTCGAACGCTCGTTAGGCCTGCCGCCGTCGATTTGTGTTGCTCGCTCACTAGGAACGGTTTATGATGGCAAATTCATCGTGGAAGTGTGCAATGCGTCTACGGATGAGTACTGGATCCGAAAAGGAACGATCGTGGCTGCTACTTCTGTTATCCCTGAGGAGGCGTTCAGTTATGAACAGCCTCCGACGACTCCCACGTGACCATGAGACCGTCAAATGTTCCGGCCGAAGGAGGTAAGAAGGAGGAAGTGGCTGCCTCTCTGTTCGAGGAACGACCGGAGACGGAAGACAAGAAAGTTAAGACTTCTAAGCCGGACGTCCCATCCGATAAGTTCTGTGAAATGACTGCTGAGTTCTCTGAGTCGAAACTGTCATCGGAGCAGAAGGAACTGTTTCAGGCGGATTTGGACCGTTTCAGGGAAATGTTTGTGGAGTCTTCAAAGAGGCCGGGACGGACGGAGCTGTTGCACTTTCGGATCAACACTGGAAACAGTGCTTCAATTAAGCAACAACCGTATCGTGTGTCGTTAGCTGAAGGCGAGGTGAAGGAGGCCGAGATCCAGCAATACGAAGAACTGGGACTGATCCGACCGTCCAACAGCCCATGGGCTAGTCCGGTACGGATGATCAGTAAACCAGACGGTGGGATCCGTTTCTGTATCGACTACAGGCGGTTGAACGCTGTCACGGTTAAGGATTGTTATCCGATGCCTTTGATTGATGACATTTTGGATGTGCTCGGCGATGCTCAACTGTTCTCTATGATGGACATTGCGTCTGGCTATTGAAATGTGCCGATGTACGAAGAAAGTGTGTCAAGAACGGCTTTTACTTGCAAGTATGGTCTATATGAGTGGCTTGTCATGGGCTGTGCAATGCGATGCCTGCGTTTGAGTGTCTCATGGAAACCGTACTAGTGGACCTAAAGTGGCGGATCTGCCTGGTTTACCTGGATGACTGTGTTATTTTCAGCAAATACTTTCCGTCGCATCTCGTGAAGTTACGTCAAGTACTGACACGGTTTCAACAGGCCGGTTTCAAGTTGAAGATGAAGAAGTGTCATTGGGGACGAAGCCAAGTGGCCTTCCTCGGTCATATCTTGACTCCATCTGGCATCCTGCCTAATGCTGAGAAGGTGAAAGCAGTGATGAATGTGCAGAGACCACAAGACTTGAACGGGATACGGTCATTTTGGGTCTTACAAGCTTCTTTCGACGATACATTCCGGGGTATGCTCTGATTTCGGCGCCTCTAGAACGGTTGAAAATGAAAGATGCACCGTTCCTCTGGAACGAGGACTGTGAGTCTGATTTCCGGCATCTCAAGCGTGCTTTGGTGAAACCTCCTATCCTGGTGTATCCTGATGCTAATCGCCGCTTCAAGCTATTGGATGATTCTTCACGGTATGCCGTGGGCGCGTGTCTTATGCAGGAAGTGGACGGTCGTAACCGTGTCGTAGCATACGCCAGCAAGTTGTTTACCGGATCTCAAAAGAGTTAGAGCACGAAACAAGACGGAATCTCGGAAATTGAGTGGGGGGTAGTATGGGCCACGAGGAAGTTCAGGTGCTACCTGGACAAGCGTGAATTTGACCTGTACACGGTCCACCAGGCCTTGACATGGGTCTTCAGCCCTGGAAACCGTACGACCAACTCGAAACTGGCACGATGGGCGATGGAGCTGTCTAACTTGCAATTCAAGGTGCACCACAAGCCTGGCACTATAATGGGTCATGTGGATGGATTGTCACGTTTGCATGGGGACCGGGTGGACGCTGTAACTCTGACTGACTTGCTCAACCCTGTTCAAGAGGGACGAAATCTTCAAATGGGAGACCTTCTGAATCCAGAACCGTCTGAGGAAGGACGGGTTCCAAATTCAGTCGGGGAGCAGTCTAACCAGGACGAGAACGGTACTAAATTCGAGAATGTTGAAGATGAGGAAACCAAAGACGGTGAGGAACCGAGCCAGGAGACCGAACCGACACGACCTGAGGCGACGACTGAACCTGATGCGGACACGGCCCAACAGGAGGCGGAAGAAGAACCTTCGCCACCGAACCGACCTCGCTCGCCTATGGATGAGTTTATGCTTGAAAGGGAACATTTTTACGAGAACAGCGGTCTTTGTCGTGGGTAGTGGCCCTTGTGGCTTTCGTACAGGACCATGATCGACCTATGGATCCATTCTTCAGAGCCAAGATCGTTAAGATGGCCCCCAAATACGAGGTAGTGAATGAGGTCTTGATGCGGAAGGTACACTTGCCAGTGGCTATCGTACCTGCTAGGACAATAACCGTCCCTGTGGCACCGTTAGGCTACCAACAAGTCGTGCTGCACTACTGTCATGGTCAAATTCTGTCCTGTCATATGGGATTAACCAAGACTCGGGATCGAGTAAGATTGGTGACCCAGTCTGGGTGTATCAGTTCTTCAGGGCACGGAGAGATGAAAAGCGGACGAAGAAGCTAGCGTTCACGTGGCACGGTCCTTACCGTGTCCTGGGTAAACTGGGAGAAAACACGTACCAGATTGACATCCCGTCGCATCCGGACAGGGGTGACGGTGAATGTCAACCGACTTAAGTAGTTCCGTGGACGGTGGACCAGACCTTTTGTGGATGAAGTGCCTGAGGGCGTGGTGGAAGACGGCAGTGAGCCGAACGGTGGAGTCCGATTTGCCTCCGTCGAGTTATACATAGCGATTAACCATTGGAAACGAGGACACGGTTATTACGGGAGTGGATTCCCCGTTGTTGGAAGTGGTGGCTAAACGTAGAGCATACAGAACGATGGATTGGCCGCCAACTTTGAGACTTTTTGGCTTCCGAGGGCGATGGCGGATGGGTTGGCTAACCGGTCAATGGACACGCGGACGAGCCAACAAAGCTGTTTGGACACTGACGGCGAAAATATGGGTAGGTGGAAGCGGGTCCTCGAGCTATGTGGAGGATTTCGCCCATTGGGCGCAATTAGCACACCCGCACTTGCCAGAACTTAGGGGACGGTGGCGGTGATCGCAGAGCGGCAGATATGCTACGGTAGCGAGAATGAAAGGTGCTGGATGATACAAAGGCAACCAGCAGATGGACGTAAGATGTCGTTAGCCGTAGATCATGGTTAAATGACGTCAATGTACATCACATAGAAACGGTTAATAACCTGTTTGGATAACGAATTACGCAGAGGTTAGGACAGCGGAGGATTTCACGAAGCTTAAGAGGATATTATTTTTGAGGCCGTGCTGCCCTAAACGGCCATCATGCCCCATTGTGCCAGCCACAATGCTGTTGAGCCGCACCATGCCGTGCTCATCCGGCACCGCCGATCTGTGAGGCCATGATGCCCAGCTACACCAGCCACAGAGCTGTAGTAGATCCACGCTAATACCGTCAATGCCGAGATGTGAACAGGGCTGCTGATTATTACATTGTTATCTACTGCAAGACCGCAGGCGAAATAAATTATTGATGCAGCAGGGAAATAGAGGGCAGTAAATTATTGCAATTCCAGCGACAGCAAATAGATTATTGGTGCACTGGAATTGCTCCCAATTTGATATCTGTGCCCTGTCCATAGTGATCACTTGCCCGCGTTTTGCTCATGAATAGAAGAATTTCCATCGGGCACGGCTACATCGACCGTTGCTGCTGTCCAGACGTGGTTGAGGTCACACCAAACATGCCAAACAACCCAGCAAGATGCCTCCTGGCAATAAATAATCGATATGAAATTTTGAGCTCACCATAATAAACTATTGGTACATATCTATTACAATAATTGCCGCACCAATTTAGTTTTCGGCAGCACTGGCTGTGAGGCACTGCCCACAGAGCTGCTGCGAACCGCAAGCTGGATTTCTGCCCAGCCAAATTCTTCGAGAAAATGCCTGCTACAAGTCGAGCCCTTTTACATTTACATGCTGTGGGACCGTCACATGACAGTCATACTGGAAGCACCACCTAGTACATGTACAGACAACGACGGCGAAATCCCTTAACAGAAAAAATCCGCCATGCATCACCATCACGAAGATTTATTAAGATTATCTATGCAAAAGCTGTACTGTATTAGTACTTTGAAAATATATTATAGCCAGTCATGTAAGACTTTATAACAGTATTGCCCAATCCTATTGCAGATGATTTGGGTGGCATACAGTTGACCAATTTGGCGCCAACTTGGACGGATCCAGCGCGCGCTCACTTACGATTTCGCGTCTGGGGCCCAATGCCCACCAAGCAGAGCACCTAAACTACTTTTCCGGTCTGGAAAAGAATTAACAGTTAGCCTTTTCACCACATGGTATCGCACTTTCATTGGTCTAAAATATGATGTGTTTAGGGTAAACGTGAAAAACCTCGTTTCTACGCTCTTTCGAAACAGCGTTTCAGCAGCTGCAACCCGGCTTACAGATAGTCTGGTACAATTCAAATCCATCCGGCGCTAGGGATGCTGCGACGCCACATGGCCCTGGAAGCCCTCTACTCGGATCTGCTTTTGGACATTTCGATCTTGCTGTTGTGCTTGCGCTTGCTGGCGTCGGTATGAGCTTTTGTCTCCCGGTGTTAATGATAACTTGCCACGAAAACGAGGGATATGTGTCGCTAGATGTCCCAACGCAGGGCAAACGATGAACACCATACATTTAACAAGATTTTTTTCCCGGCGTTTCCCGTTCTTTAAACCCTTTTGTTGCCAATACATTTTCTATTTGAAAATATGAATACTTTAATCAATATAAAATTGCAAAACGATGCATAATGCCTCGTTTTGCTATTACTTTCCGGTGACCATATTCTAAGTTTTCTGAAATGACCAGAAAATGTTTTGGGTGATATTTGTAAAACGTGGCATAATGCATCGTTTTGGTCAATTTCCCGGTAGACATATTATTGGTCAATATTAAAATCATAATATTTGATTGGACGATTCCAGTAAAACGATGCATTATGCCACGTTTTAGCCTAGTCGGCAACAAAAGGGTTAAACCGGCGTTAGGGTTATGGCCGAGCCAAACGCCGGATTTTAGGCGGCCTCGATTATTGTGAACCAACGGCTGATCACATTAATTTGGCCAAGGAATGGTCCGATTACAGAGGTCCTCATGTAAATATCCCGTCATATCTGTTCACGGATATCTATATACCACATGTGTATGGTGCCAATCATCTTTGACTCCTGTGAAATCAACTAGCCAACCCAACTAATGAGACGGACCTCTGTATTGTGAACCAACGGCTGCTCACATTAAATTGACGAAGGAGGGTTCGATTGTTGTGGTCCATCGGCTGCTCACATTAAATTGACCAAAGAGGTCACCAAAGAGGTCAATTTAATGTGAGCAGCCGTTGGACCACAACAATAGTCGTTCCGTAGCCCCACTGGCTTCATCAAAACCTGAACATAGCTATCTACAACCACTTCTTACTGCCAATCAATCGCCGTAGCCGTGGTAGCTTTCAATTCCTCCGATTTCTTACTTCGCCAAGGACAACAAGTTGGTATCCCTTTCGTTAGGTGTCCTAGCTTCATTTAACGAAGACACCATTCGCATGGATAGTGTTGGCAGAGCATACATGCCAAGATGTATTCATCAAGCATCGAGCCGCGGGGTTCTGCTGCTCCGCAGTTTACGTGAAGCGTAAAAAACTGTAAGAAATGCCCAGCTGACCACGCATTGATTGAGCGATAACCAAGCCGGTGCGCAATGCCCTATGCAGTGGAAGAATTGGGAGTGCGTATCGAGGTCGACGTGGCGCGTCTACACCAACAACCGAAACCATTTTTGCGACGCGGAATGCGTTGAAACGCATCGCGTACCTATAACGACTGAAGTGAAAAAGTACGTACCAAGAATAGCCTCATTTGGAACCCATTCAAATGATTCAAGAAATATTTGGAAGCGGTCTTCGGCGTGCACCTGATGTCCCACCTCCTCCTCTAGGACTGCCGTCGCGTCAGCAAATTGCCGACTGTGTAAAACGTCTCCGGAAAAAGAATCTCTCGCGCAACACTAGGGAAGCTGTACAGGCGTTTACAATCTTACTATGATGGAATAGACGCTCAAAAGACTTTATTTTTGGACTTGAAAGCGATGATGAAGGATACCCACCAGTAGGAAAGGGACGGATGCCGACCCATTCGTAGTGGGTATGATGACAATTAGGCTGATTGAAAAAGTGAACCAGCTGCGGAGTGATGACCATTTCAGACTTTTTCACACCAATGCAATGTTCAAGCTTAGTGATCTCGGCTACCCTGTGATAACTTGTGGATTTATGGATCGTGCACGAACATACCTATTTTTATATAAGTGCAAGGACCCATCGTGAGTACGAGATGGCATTTGGAATCTTTTCAAAACTGTACCAGCGGATTTTTCAGGTTTCACTTCGAGTTGATGCTGTAATGGGTGACGTTGAGGTTGTAGAGATAAACACAATTTGAAGTGTTGCAGTGTTTAGTGAAAGTACTTGATGTGTTTTTCCACGATCTCTACAACGTGCACAAGCGAACGAGACATATTGGAACAATACCTGGCGTAGCGGTATTTGCATTTCACAACCAGCTATAGTGAGTATTGTACGGTCAAGGATCGTGTACTTTCAGAGTGGTGAACGGAGCCATGTCTTCAAATTTTTGCTGCTTACTTTAAAGAGCAGTGGATTGAAAGTAGCTTTTGAAGATGGTAGATCTATCACTTCACGTCGAGCTATGCTACGGCAAATAATACTTAGTAAGTTTTTAATGCAAGCGTGAAACGACACGTCCTGCGTAAGGCTGCTGAAATGTGCGTGCGCTTACGAAGTATGACTACACTAGCTGAAGATGTGAGTTGTGACGTACCCTCGCCGTCGGAGTCTATTGTAGCCCCGAATCCGGAGATCAAACGAAAAGCAAAGTGGATGATGAAGGCAAAAGCTGTGGCAATAATTACCACTGCCGAGGAGGCGCGTGTGCGAGTGCTGCACATTTTGGAAGTTGCACGTTGACGCACGCCTCGTGGCTGTTGCCCCCGACTCTACCCACCTCGAGACTGATGATGCCCGCCTCGACGCTGCCGTCTCCGACGCTACTCATCTCGAGGCTGCCGATACTCGCCTCGAAGCTGTTGACCCCGACGCTAATCATCTCGAGGTTGCCGATACTCGCCTCGAAGCTACTCCCGTCTTTACCCACCCCGAGACTGTCAAGGTTAACTCTGCCAAGGATCTAGACGTTCACTACAGCGTTGACCACGTTGTGCTGCCTGCTGCACGCTCCGAGCTAAGCGTGAGCTCGCTGAATATGTATATGCTGAAAATGCCACCGTATGAGAAAGCAGCTGAGTTCAGGAGCTTCTGGTTATTTCAATTTGAAGGATTTCCAAAGATTAAGGCATGCTTGTCAAAGGAGGTACCAGCACGAGCCCTGATGGACCCCAAACACATTACAAGAATCCTGCCACTGCCTTATAAAAAGGTGCAATGCCGAGGTGCATGCACTTCACAAGCGAAAGGGGGCTTGGAGAAGGATATATCGCTGTGGAGGTAACCGATGTTGGCGTCCTATCGACGATCAATATGAGGACGATGACACAATGGCACAAGGCAGTGGAAAAGTTCGACTTCATTACGACGACACTCAATTGGATATCAGACATCGACTTTTCAACCCTCGTTTCGCGTGTCACGGGATGAACAGTTTGTTATTAAGTTGAAGACGCTCTCCTTATCCTCTAATCAGGTATTGTTCTCAACTATTGAAAGCTTTGTGTAGGTAGCTCGCTAACTTTTTTGTTAGTATGAATATTTAGATCTTGCTGCCAGAAGAACACTCAGTGACGTTACCGTCGGCACGGTGACGAGAAAGCTGTTTAGTAAGCAAACCAGTGTCATGTGTATCGATCCAGCTACTCTAGCAGTTGTTATCAACGGCACCATCAGTGTTGACACGAACCGGCTCGTTTCCCGCTTTAAGGGCCTTTCGGACGAGACCATTCTGCTCCCGATCAACTCCGGTGGTGTACACCGGTACAGTGTTATGATCGACATTGCGAGAGTCGATATTCGTATCTACGACCCTATGTGCAGTAACTACGTGCACGACGTCCGCGATGTGGCTAACGTCATTATTGACTTGCTACCACCCCACCTAAGGCCAGGACCAGATACCATGTGCGTGTGTACGAATCACCGGACCTTCGCATCCTGACAGACAGCTATAATTGTGGGGTCTTCGTGCTAATCGTCTTCGAGATGTTCATCGGTTCAAGCTCTCCTGATAAGCTTAGGCGTGGATAATTACAGTATCTTCGCTACCGCTACCTGTTAATGTGCTTCTAATACATCCACGTTCTTCTCACTCACACCTCAAGTTAGTGACTATGCCTTTGGTCGGGTATTACTTGAGCCGTGGAAAGCAGCGATACCGATAACAACGTACGGCGTACATGAACTAACCGGTACCAGGTATCAACCTTTACGCAGGCGATCGTCTTTGCTGTGAACATCTAACGTCCAATCGTGTTTTGTTGACGCTCCACTTTGTATTTTATTGACATCCCATCGTGATTTTGTTGGCGCCCTTTACTCTTTTGCGGCTCATAACTGACAGATGCCGAGTGCAAAAAGAAAAAGTTTTATGTTCATCTATACACGCAATCGATGCGATAAATCCTGTCACTGATTACAGCACCACTTTTTTATAAAGTTGCACCAAAATTTTAAGTTGCCTGCGCTGGCAACTCAAGCAACTTAGTGCTGCGTCCGCCAGCACTCCAGCAAGATGATGTTGCAGTGACTTTTACCACCATATCAACCTCGCAAAGGGTGGCGTAGCCCGACTTATTGCCCAGCCGCGCCAAACGCTGACTGATTCGGCGGCCACGTTGCTCACATGTGTACACTGTCTAGTGGTGACTACAAGGACTGTACGGAATGAACCGCTGTTAAGCCTGCGCGGGGCGTCCATCTGCAATTATGATACGGACATGCTTCGGAGGCGCCCGTGCGGGTTTGCTAGGGCTAGATGCGCGCACCCGCCCACCTTCGTTTGAAGAGTGCAATCGCGCCACAGGGGTGCTCAGGAATGGAGCTGCACTCCATTCCACCTTGAGTGCTTCCCTACGACAAGCAGCAGAACTACACATGTATTGCAACAAAGCTACAGTACACCTTGAAACAGGCCGATAACAACGGCTTAATTGCAACCTCAGGCTGCTGCGCTTGGCATAGTTCGCGTTGTGTGCATCGGTCGTTACATGTGGCAATGGCAAGCGCATACCAAAGCTTGGTCTGACAGATGCAAGCGAGAATGCCGCGCCACGGGGAAGCAGGGGGACAGTTGATCTGGCAGTATGCGAGCGGAGGGAGAGACTGCGTGGCAAGCTGCTTGAGTGTCGGCGCTCCCTTCGAAAATTAAGGAATGGCGAAGAGCAGTCTCCATTTACAATCCTGCATGAACCAAAGTGATGCTGAAGAGAACCATTGAGAATTTGAGCACCATTTAAATGGTGATTTAACGACTTCCGTTCAATATTTCGGTAAGACTTCGTAGTTCTCAAGGCTTATTTGTTTTCCCAAAATCGCAACACCTTCTTTGCTGTGAGATAAATTTCAAAGCACAGCATTGAAAAGGCCTTTATGGACTAATGGCTCGTCTTCCATGTTATGGAAGACGAACCATTACTCTAACACTGTTCTGTTCAAGTGTTTGCCGAAATATTTGGTTTGAGCCCTTAAAATCCCAAATCTCCAATCTGTATTGGTATTAATGCAAAGTTGAAGTGAAGTTTGCTAACAACAACGTCTGACATGCAATGCCTCCCGACAGATGTGGTAGGCTGCCTAGAATCGTGTCTAAAATCAGGTTTTACAATGGAGTCCGCGACGTTGATGGTCTAACCCGAATATATACACAACACAAGCAACAGTTTGTACGCGACCTGTACAGGCGATGTTTTGACGGAAAATCTGTCGGAACAATGCTACGGGAATCGGTCCATTAGGTACTTAGAACAAGAAAATCCACATTGAAATCCGGTAATATTTGCAGAGTATAATGTCCTGTAGAAACTAATAAATTACGTGCGTGTTGCCTGTGTCGTCCTCCTCAGCTTAGTACGACAGCCAATTACCTCATATGTATGTTGAGCGAAGGTCAGCCAAACACTGGGGTGCCTTCACTCGTCATAAATGAGTCAGTAACAAGGAAGACCGTGTGCATGCTCGCCTACTCGTGGTTACCTCCAGTGAGCCCTGCCGTTGGAAAAACAAAAGGACCAAACGTTTGATGCATGGTCTTAGCATACATTTCAATAAATATGAGCCTTCATGGGCGTGAGCACAAAGACCTGTCTTTGGTCTTCTCGCGACAGCCCCGATTTGGTGTCCATCAAACTACATGAGGACATATTGGCCAGCTGAAATTCGTCACTAATTAAAAATAGATTTTCCAATTTTTCCTACCGGTACTTCTCTGGCCCGGAAACGAATTAACCGTTCTGATTTTGGGTCGTAACCTGTTTTCTATAACAAATGTTCACCTTGCACAAACATCATCAGAAGCATCGCTGTCGAAGCTCCTTTTCAAGCTATTTTGCTCTTGCAACGGTCTGATTCAAATATAGCCCTCCTTACAGTTGATATGTTTTCGAAGGTTATAGTTTTTGCAGCTTAATCAATTTTTGAGCAGTTTTAGTGAGGCTTGCATGAATAGATTTGAAATGTGTCAGTCTATCTGTAGAAGCTGCTGAAACGCTGCTTTCAAAGATCGTTGAAACGAGGCTTTTAATATTTTCCCTAAACACACCACATTTTTGACCAATCAAAGTGCGATACCATATGGTGAAAAACCAAACTGTTAATTCGTTACCATCTGCTAGAACGAGCTTATCTTGAGTTGATTATGGGTCCGCCGACTTCACCTTTAGTTAGATAGCACAATGACTGATATGGCATTCAACCGACATGACTATTTTTGGCCCCTAAAACATCCTCCTACAAAAACAAGTCATTTTTCGTTCTTGCGCTTATTCTCTGGATTTTATATCCAGAGTCAACCAGGGATTGCAACGAGGTCTGAATCCTTGCATTTCCAATACATGTCCTAATACGATATCAAATGAGCTTTTAATGCCTGCTATATTAAATATCCGGGAAGATTATTACAGTAATGTGCGTCAATAAGGAACGGGGTATCAATTAATATCATTTAAAACATTATACATCTGACAGTGAGTAAGATCTGTGTATGGATTGTGGGCGTCTAAAATGCCAGTTCTGACACGGTGTCAATTCGTGGCACGTGCGTTTTTATCCACCAATTAAACAAAAAACGCGTTATCACAGGCCATTGGCTAGACTATTTTCGGATCTGTTGTTGGCACGGTCCACAGGGTGTTTTTAATTTTTGAAAGGTCGTATAAAATTATACAGTCAATAAGCCTCTGTGACCTCCACGCATTTGCGGGCTTCACACGCTCGAGATGGAGGAGGAGACACGTACACCAACCAAGACATCGATCGTGCGTTTGGCGCGTGTAGCTGCAGGACAGAAAAATGCTGCGATTGCGCGAACGTTGCCTCTGCCACTGAGCACACTGTTTCGGTTGGTCAAGAGGGCACAAGATGGTGATCAACTGGAGCCCAGGCGTCCCGGGCCTAAGCCTCTGGTTCCTATCGAGCTAGAGGATGAACTAGCGGAGTGGGTGGCCGCAATGCAGAGCTGCGGGGCGCCTGTTGGGCGCAAGGAGATAATCGCGAAGGCAAGTGTAATGCTTGACCATGCAATGTCTCGGCCTATGCCGACGCGCACAACACCAACTACGATGCTGATCGGAGGCTGGTACCGGGCTTCCTCGGCGCCACCGCGCCCTATCAAACCGGCTTGATCATAGCATTGCGCGTGTGCGCAACGCTAGGGGTGGAGAAGGAGTAGACATGCTATTCTACACGGTGACGAATCTATTCATTGATATGAAGATCGACGCCAGCCGCGTCTTCAACATGGACGAAACTTCGTTCATGCCGAAGACGGATCGGGGCAAGGTGGTAGCTCTGCGTGGCTCCACCAAGGTATGGCGCAAGGATACCAATCTCTGGTTTCACATGACGGTCGTAGGAGCTGTTAGTGCTTCTGGTACAGCCATACCTCCTTTGCTGATTGTCCCACGAAAGCGACTCTTTCGAGAAGACATCGCCGCCCTTAACATCAAGAACGCCGCAATCACAGGACCCCCAAAGGGTTTAGCAACAAGAAGATCTTCGTGGAGTAGCTCTAGGTTTTGTTTGGGGGACAGATCACAGAAATGGAGAAGCCGGTGGTGTTAATCGTGGACAACAGCTCCACACATTGGCCCATGTAAGCAAATGGCTTCATCAACCCTGCTCAAAAATACACTCTAACCCCTATCATTTTACCGGGTATATGGAATAATAAAGGCAGTTGAGACGTGTGTCGAGTGCGGAATCATGCTGGTGACATTTCCGGCCTATGCGACCCACCTCTACTAACCCTTGGACGTTGCACTGTTCAAACCTTACAAGGACCGTGTACAAGAGCTTACGCTTGAGTAGCTGTGCGCTGTCAACGACCCCGTGCTCAGGAAGTCCAACGCAATTGAAATTTCCTGTATGGCGTACCGCCGAGCCCTCGCAGACAAGCCAGCGAGCTCCATCGATGGCTTCCGGGAGTGTGGCATCTGCCCATTGTCATCAGTAGCGCTGAAAGCGCGCTTGGACTTGTATGGAAGTGGCGGTGTCAACGAACATTAGGTACAGCGGAGTGGCTGTAACACAGCGAAGCGGTCATCCAAGAGGTGCGTAACAAGGTGATGCTGCACCCCTGTTGCTGTGGTTGACAAAAAGCGCCCCAGTGTGGATGTCGCAGGGAGAATCGTAACAAAGAACGACTGATGGCAGGCGCATACGAGTAGGTAATTTAGACCGTGCAACTAATTGGTCCAGCAAAACGCTCTCTTAAATGCACCGCCAAATTTTGGCCCTCGTAACTTTTACATTGTGTGTGTCCTCATTCCACAAAACAATTCACTGGATAGATCTATTCTTCTTCTTTGTACAGTAATCTGCGTGAATAGGCACGCCTGGTATATATGGGTTGACAGGGTGTATAAGGAGTGTGTAAAGAGAAAAGACGAGCAAACTAATGTGTTTAAGTACCTCGCCCATCTCCTCCTCGTCTCGCTGTTGCTGGCACTATATTAAGTTTGGCAGGATATAAATTGTACACTTGTTGCTTATTCACGCAGATTACAGTATCTATCAGTTTGCGTACGAAGAATTTTGCTTAAAAACGGTAAATTGTGCGACGATTTCCGAGCAGCTTTGAAACCGTGCCATAATTGGCATTTTACCTAATCAGGTTCTTCTTATTGGCGCCCATTACTGTATTATATTTGGGACGGTTAACCCATCGGCACAAGATCTGAACAAAACACTTATACGCATATTTTACCTGCAGCAGATGATTTATCCAGGCCATTCGAGCAACATTTTGGATGTTTTCTTTCTATGAGCAACACGCTACTCTAAAACCGAGGACCTTATATTATATTTTAGTGTTTGGATAATTCCCTTACTACGGATATTGAAGTTCGTGACCAGTAAAAAGAAACACAAAGACGCCATCGTATTCATTTGGTTATTATCCGGCGTTCATAGGTGTAGCTAGAATATGTTGCCGATTTATTATTGACATTCAAAATCTAACATCGCTTCATCCACGGAAAATCTCCGTGCACTTCGCACGAACCATTTCCGGCTGAAGTTTCGGCCAAAAAACTAAGGGATTTGTCTACGGCATGTGGCCTCTGGATACACAGTGAGAACGCTACAGCAAGAACCTCACTTTGGGAGGGGTTCGACTGAGTAAATACGCCGGAGTGCTGGATTGTCTACAAATAGCTACCGTTTAATTGATAGTCATATCTTGAAGCGAAGTGAAGCTAGAACGACGAGCTTGGTGGTTGGAGTGTTTCGTAGGATTTTTCAACACTTCTTCAGCCCAATATCTAGCTACAACTTATTTTCGTCCTTTATTTTAGTATCGGTCGCATCGGCATTCCTAATCAAATCAATCCGTATCCAAAAATGGTGTACATGTAGTCCGCTTTGAATCTAAGTTTGCAGGCCAGAGGTGTTCGTTGCGGAGTCGTGGAGGAAAGGGACCTGCCTGCCACCGAAACCCTACTGGCGGTTCCTAGTTGGTATCTCGTTGAGAGACGCAAGGGCTTTTACTGATCGGTCGGTGTTGAAATGGCACGGTATTGCATCTGGCCTGGGTACGTCGCGCAGCTGATCTGAACCGCGGGATCTGTATCTTGGAGGGAACTGAGGAGTAGTCGGTTTAGGTTGCGTGCGACAGCTTAGGACGAGTAAGGCGATGGGTGCGGAAGCACAAAGAGAAAAGCAAGAAGAATCTCACTTCTTCTTTTGACTTAATTGACCTCGAGTGGCGATTCGACTGTCTGGGGACGCCCCTGGACTACTAACAATCGGCCTAGCCTCAGCCACCGTTTACGGCGCGAGTGGTCTCGAGTTGGCTATTGGGCTCCCCTTGGAAGAACTCCCTCTATTGGGCCAAGCCAGACAAGAAGGACGACTCTTCTCCTCGTGCGCGAAGGGCGGCGCAAGCACGGCGTGATCACAAAACCCGCAGCAAGAGCGTGACGCTGTGAGTCCAATACGACCAAGGTTGAGACGGCCCTTGCATAGCTCCCTCCCTCGAAGCACGACGTCATCGTGACTCGTAGCCCACCCGTCGAGGACAGGACCCACGAAGCGAACAATCTGTGGCGGGCGCGACCCCAGTGCGGTAGCGAGTTCGGTCTTTAAGTTGCCTCGTGCGCTTGACACCCTGGACTCCATCTTCGGTTCCGCGATACCCGCTCCGTTGTGCCCTGTCGGCGGTTAGAAATCCGCCGGCAGGCTGCGGCACGATAGGCGTTGGAGTTTCACAACGGGTGGGTGGTGGAATATAACACTAGAGTGTTTACCAGTAGGTGTATTCCAGCCCGGAGCTCACTAGGAAGCATTTCAGACATCGAAGGAAATGCAACCACACTTCACTCAAAATAAGTAAACCAAGTAGATGCTGCGGCTGTAAAGCAGGCGCAGGAGTTGCAGCGAGAACGTATATCTAGCGTACCCTGTGTACATTTCCCTTTAGCCAATGAAACAATAGGTATAATACCGGTACATTCGATATGATCGTCATATCTACGGCAGAACGAGGCAAGTAATTCGATCGCCGTTTGCGCAAGGCCATAAAGGTATGGTGAACATAAGTATATCGTACGTAGGCATTAATAAGCAATTGAATCATGGTTAAGGGAGAGGTATGACCAAAAATTTGCGATAAGTACGAACCCTACCTCCGACTGCAGATTGGTGACGCTTGTAACAGGGGGAATACGGTATGTTGGTCGGAAAATATTTGCATGGTAAATGTACTTGCCATCGCTACGAGAAAGTCGACGACTTAATAGCACTAGGCACTGAAGGTGGCGCAGGCAACCGACTTGAGCACCAGGAGTATTTTAAGTAGCAGCTCGCAGATTCCGGAATAGACGGGCTCTTGACATCAAGCCGCGTGTGGCTAAACCTCTGCGACTTCAACGGCAGCGTCCTCGTCCCAGTTTGTCTCGTTGAAGTCGACCCATTTCTGTAACTCTCTACTCGACATCAACATCATTGAGGCGACACATAGCACTGTTAAAATTATCAATGACAAGAACCACGAATTCACCCTTGCCACTAAACTCTCCCTACTGGTACTCCAGTCTGGTCTTCTTTTCATCTGGTAATTTAGCCCTCACTGCCAAAATCTCATCCCACGTTTGCCGTGACGATTCACTCGTTGACTTTTTCCATTTAGCTCGGGCTCTCTTCTTGAAGCGAACCAGGATTCCTCGATGGACCTGCCTCTGCTGCATGGCAGCTTTCTTGTAGGACTCGTCAGCTCCGGGATTACACTCTTCCCGAACAATCTGCATTCCACACTTCTGTGGCGGTGCATTTTGCGCGTGTACTTCATCCGATTTTCCCTTCACGGGATGCACTCCCATCTTCTCTCTGGGTTACTGAAAGGCTTCCAGAGCAAGAGGCTTGGTCATTAGATCAGCCACATTCGCTTTCGATGGCACGGGTTCGATCTTGACTCCTACTCGCGAATATTGAGGTCATCGATGTTGAGCTGCTTAATTCTGCGATGCTTTCCCGCATGCTTCGTCAAATCACGAGCACTGGCGGAATAACAGTGTATTGTCGTAGATTCCCTTTCCAAGCCCAGTTCATCAACTCGCTGTTATAGCCAGACAGCGTCATGCAGCCCAGTGTTTGCCGCAATTAGCTCGGCCTCACAAGTACTCTTAGCTAGGTTCTCTTGCTTCCAGCATCATGCAGAGATAAACTTTTCATTCAAAAGTCAAGTCACTCACTGACTTCATATCTCCACCTTCCGACACAAAGTTGCATCTGTGTAGACCGCAGTGCGCAGCTTGTCAAATTGGTGTGCCCTTTCAAAGGCAAACAGTAATCCCATGTCCTGGTTTCCTATCAAGTACCACAGCACTCGTTTTGCAGCCCGCCAATGCACTGCACCATACGTGCTGAGAAACTTACTGAGGATCTGCACAGCCGTCCCTGATTCAGGGCGCGACCCACTTTCAAATACTGTATGCACCGAAAAAGACTTCGATACGGCACATACTTACACTTCTCGTGCTCTTCAGGGCTAGGATCTTGCAGCTTCACCCCGTCCACTATCATCGGAATACACACCGGGTACGCAGACCCCATGTTAAACTTCGGCATGATGTCCTGGATGTACTTCGTCTGCTTGAACGAGACGTGCGTCTCCGGTTCATACTTTATCTGCAGCCCGAGCAAAAATCACATCGCCGAGAATCTTCATCTTGTCAACGAAGTTCACGTTCACATCCTCTTCCTTACCAACTAGCAGAATGTCATCCACATAGATTGGAAGAAGGACAAGCCTGCCCTCAATCTGAATCCAGTACAACCCTTCATCCTTGTAGCTCTGGTAGAAGCCGAGCTCAACGAGCACGATGTGCAGCGTGTTGTTCCAGTTGCGAGGTGACTGCTACAGTCCATAGATGCTCTTCTTGAGAAGGCATACAATGTCCTCGTAACCACGTTTCACAAAACCCTCAGGTTGCTCCATGTACATGATCCGTTCGGTTGGTGCGTTCGAGAAGGCAGTGCCAAAACTTCAGTACCGGTTTCGCCAACCCAGTCCACAGGACAATACGCATTGTGTCAAATCTCACTACTGGAGCGAACGTTTAATAAAACTCAATTCCCCATATCTGGTAGCAACCCAGCATTACTAGTCGACCCTTGAACCTCAACTCATTTTCTTTGAGCGTCTACACCCGTTTGTTCTTCAAGTTGTGTGCGTTCTTCGGTATCGGTACGTGCAGTTCTCGAGCTGTGCCAAGAGCCCTCCTGCGTGGCTTCAAGTCATTCGTTCTTACGCGAAGAAGCCATCATCTCCTTCCACGACTTTGGCACCTAGATCTTCATCGTCGCAGTTGCCGAGGCAGAGGAGCTAAACACTGTAGACACGAAGTCCTCCAACCGAGTCGGCTTCTTGCGAGCACGAGCCTATCTTCGTGGGGTTTTCACTTTGACAGGCAAGTGTCGCTTACTTAGCGGTGGGGGTTCTCCTCGAGACTCACTTCATCAACAGTTTCTTACTCTTTTTGCTCCTGGTAACCAGAACTCGCCGTCACTGGCGATACCTCCATACCCAACTCACGTCGAAGCTCTGAGTCACGATCGTTACGCTCCAACATATTCACATCAACCACTGGAAACTGCACCAATGGGAGTTTCGTACTGTCCAAGTTTGGACGTCTTCTCAACCGATAAGTTTCATTGAGAAGTTTCTCCACGTACGACCAATCCACCGTAGTCTCCTCGTAGAACTTCACGTTCTCATGCCGATGTTCGATTATGACACCGTCTCCAAATCAAGCAGCCGATAACATTCGTCTTCGTAGCATACCCAATCATCAGAGCAGGCGCTCCCTTCACCGTCAACTTGTCTTTACGGTAGACTTTGTCCACAATCTTGATCGCAAGACAGCCAAAGCGACGACGCTCGGCTTCGATCCGAACATATTCTCATGTGGCGCCAGCTGATCTACATTGCCCTTGGTACTTGTTCGATTTGCCGCTACAATCACGTAGCTAGCAGCTTCTCCCCAAATCATGGCAGGAAGACCGCAACTGTACAACACGGAGCGGACTTTATTCATCAATACGTCGTGCGCTTTTTCAATCAGACAGACCTCTTCAGTTGTATGGGGGTGAGCAAATATCTGGATCGACCCACCAGGACACATTGCACTCGCCTCCTGGTTCAGAAACTCAGGTCCCTGGTCCGCGTGGAGCGTGTTTGCAAGCTTGTGGAGCTTCGCGCTAACTTCTTCTCGAAAGCACTTGAGCTTCTCCACCGTTTTATCCTTCGTTTCTGCCCATGCAACCACTGATATCTCGATCCTTCATCAATGAGGTGCAAGTACACCTTGTTAGCCTTCTGCGTGGGTACACTGAAAGTCCAGATCCATCAATACCTTGACGAACAGCACCGTAAAACGCTTGGTGTCGTCTTCTTGAAGGACATTCTCTTCAACTTTGCCATATCACTATCGAGACAATCCTCCCCTCTGTCTTCTTTTGTCAGTTCGAAGCCCTTGACCATCTCCTTCGATGACATGTCCTTGATCACCTGCCAATTGGCATGATCAAGGCGATGATGCCACTTCCGGGGTTTTCTGGTAGGCTAAACAGATGTCTGTAGCACGGCCAATAGCTGCTGTGAGCGTAGCACTTCTACCGTCGTTTGATAGAGATCACCCACCATGCTAAACTTACAGGCAATGTGCTTCACTCGGTTCGTAAGTGTCGTTACCTCCTGGTCCTCACTAGTCTGCACGAAAACGCATACTCCTTGTATAACTTTGCAGGTTGGTAGCTCCTTCCACATAGAGAGCTCCCACTGTTATCAACACGCGAGCATTAGTCTGCGCATGCGTGAATTTGATCAATCCCATCATCTGTGCCTTCTTACGCGAGTTGTCGAGCCACTTCATCGCAGTGTCGCACTCAGACATTAGAGACACAAATGCCTTTTAGTATCCACATATATTCACGCCAGATGCGTTGTACAACCCAAACGGGATGAAGAAGCTGTTGCCAGATGCATGTTCTATCTTTGTGCTATTAAAACACGGCATCGGCTTTTCCTCCACTCCTTCGATAATGTTCACAGGGATGTCATTCTTTCCACCGGTCTTGCTTGGGTTATAGTAACCGGAGAGATCCTCACAGGTGTCGTTATCATTCTGCTGCATTTGTCGTTTACCCGGCGAGTTTCCTTGACTCTGCTTGCCACTCTGTTGCTGGTCTATCTTCGGAGCTCGGCATTCATACGCGTAGTGCCCGAATTCGCCACAGTAATGGCAATCTATCTCGACACGCCGTCGTTTGGCTTGGCCCTGGCCACCGCCTACGCGACCTCTCTACCATAAGGTCGCTTGTAACTAAGCGACGCTTGTACCAGGGGAATACGGTATTTTTATTAGAAATTGCTTCCGTAGACCAACTATCTCGTTAAAGTCAGCCGAATAACCCTAGTACCTGAAAAGCAACCAAAGTCGCCGGCTTCGGCCGGCGAGATCAAGGGCAGTGCGCAGCTCTGCAAGACTAGGGTCAAACGAACGGGCTTGGACAGAGCGGTTTACCATCGACGTGCGAAGGAGGTCTTCCTGCGGTGTGCTAAACCTCAACATTTGCCGCGCTACTCCGCCGGAGGAGGTTTAGAGGTCGGGGGTACCGTTTCTGTAAGAGGTACTTAAAATACAGGAGAGTTGGTTTTATGTCGATTTAGTTGGTCTACGTAAAGAATGTCTTTTATTATGCTGTTGGTCGGAGCATACTTTACCAAATACTTCGGAAAATAAATTACATTTCCGAAGAATTTGGTTCGAGCCTGCGAGTTTTTCTGCATCAGTGCTCCTTAGCTTCTCCCGTCCGTAATTGGACAACACAAATGGTGCTGGGCCAATCAAAGAGATACACATATATTCGAGCGACGAGCAAATTGAATGTGGCGTCTACCAAATCGAAGCAGTGGATTGTGCCTTGGAGAAGCTTTCCGTTCAGTCTCCCTGTGGGCCTATCAGACACGGGCAGCAAACATTAGATGATACACAGAAGTCTATCCAATCAGGCGCTGACATTGCACCAACTGGCCATGTCGACGCAGCGTTTATTTTTGCAGTAGACCTTCATTTGAGCGTATTCATGTTTCGCATTGTTGCCACAAATGGCAAGCACACTCTGCTATATCATGCACGTTCGGACATCTGAACTCATGTTCGGACATTCGGACAATCTTGCAAAACACAATATATGCTGTTTCACAGACTCACATGTGGCCCACACCGTGAGACACCGCGAGTCGAACAGAATCGAACACAGTGCGAAGCGGTAGGACAAATGAGTGCCGCGGTGGAAAGAGCAGCTGTGGCTGGACGACGAGTGCGGCGGTGGCCATAAGTGGGAAGTGATGGCCCCGGCCGTCGGCTGCGCCTGAATGACGACGGCGGCGGCTGCCACAAGTGGGAAGGGATGGCCACGGCGGTCGGCTGCGGCTGGATGACGACCGCAGCGGTGGCCAGAAGTGAGAAGTAATGGCCCCGGCCGTCGGCTGCGGATGGATGACGAGCACGGTGTCGTTGAAGGAGCTGTACCCGATTCTAATGTGAAGTCATAGTGTTTGATTTACATTCGCGCTGCCTTTGCATTGATGTGCTTTGTCTGGGTGCAGCTGCGAAGGTGACGTGACCGCTGTAAGATTCGGAGGCATGTGATTGTGCTCAATTTGCTGAGCTCGCCCAGAGTGGTGACTTTGTCGGGGCTGTAGAATGTGCATCTAGGCGGCTGGTGTGTCATCACTAATCATGCCATATAAACGGAGCGCTTGGTACTGAACTATGAGCTCATTAAGCTCGCTTTTCGCATACAATCGCTTCAGACAATTAACGCCTGTGCCGTATGCCTTTGATTTCTCTTGTCGTGCTTTCAGAAAGAGAATAACAGACTTTTCCATATACTGGTCAGTCTTCAGAATGCGTGCTCTTGCTGCGTAGTCGCTCCCCATGACGTCGTATCCTTCAGGTAAAACTATGCGCACGAATGCAGTTGCCACTTTGACTTCATGGTAACGCCTCCGGTCTGACTTTTGCTTCCACGGCATACTGGTAAACCACTCGTACCACACCACGGAGAATGTATTAGCGTGGGAACGTCGAAGTGGAGCTGCGGTCGTGGTGTGAGTAGCAGATACAAATTGCGGAGGGGATAAAGTAGCTGACGGCTTGTCTGAGTTTGCTCGAGGGCCTTCTAGAGACGCGACACGCTCTGTCATGTGTTCAATTTGGAAAGCCAAGCGCCCGATCACATCGATCTGCTGCTTGATGAGGGCGCTTTGCTTCTCGACAACATGGCCAACCGACGGTGCTGGCAGGGGATCTGGTGCGTCAGGTGGCCGACTGCGCTCAATCAAGCCAATCTGAATTGTAAGTTCCCAGCTGGAAATTTCAGACTCGTTGACGTTGTGCTAATCTCGTGCTCGTTTCATTTGCGTGATGTATGGGCCTTGGGGGACAGCTTCAGCATGTCGTCATAGTGGAGCAGAACTAATGCCATTAGAACTTCGAGGACATCGTCGCGAAGGTTCATCTCATTAGGAAATCCAAGCGCCGTCTTGAACAACGTATCTTTCAGCTGCCTTATTATGCGGGATACTGCGCGATCAACGCCCTGAAGTGTCGGTAACTAAGGCTTCATCTTGGGGCCTCAGCTAGCTAGTATTTTTCCCACCTGTTGGTCGTCTTGAGTAGTACTAACGATGTAATTGAATGCCTCGCTTACCGATGTCATACTCCAGTCATCGCGGTCCATCATCCATGGGGTATTCACGCTGATATCGCTGTTTGCACTCTGAGCTCCCCCGAAGGAATGAGTGAGAAGACAACCCTTGCGTGAGCTCTTTGCCAGCGGCAGAGCACTCCCCATTTCTTCAAAAGCCGGTTGAAGTAGGCTTGCATGCCTAGGACAGATGATGTTGCTTTCAGCTTGATGCTGCTCGTCTCCTTGTCCTGACTGGCAGTTGTGTCTTCCTCTCTCGCCTCTAGTAGTCCCACCAAAGGCCGTGTTTCAACAATAGATACTTCGATTGGGGCTGCATCACGTGGAAGTTGGTCGAATAGAAATCGACTCGGTACAGTCTGCATTATTATCACCACCGCCATAGAATGCACGGGGCAGGTTGCTCAGTTTCCGAAGTCGTCAAACAACGACGTGCCTTGATAAGAAGCGGACTTCATGCGCATGAAGTGAATGAAAAGACAACCACCTAGGAAATGCAAACCAGACTTTTATACAATTTCCAACAACAACTCGGGTGCTCAGATGATAAGCTTACCTGGGTAAACATCCAGCTGGTTCTTCGCTAAACCCAACTTGTCCGACGATTACCTCAACAAGTACCGCAACATGTTAAAAGTCCTGCGTCCTTGTAGTTGACTACCGTGGTTGCGCTCTTGTATATAGTAGTAACAAGCGCTAGGAGATCTGCTTTCTTACATGGTGGCGCCTGGTGGGTAAACTCGTTTCCTCGTTTCGCGCAGTGTTTCTCGAGAATAGAGGCAATCTTTTGAAAGCGAGGACTTGATGCAGAGTCCAGGAGATGGTTTTTAACATTACCAAAGTAGCTAGCCACAGAGTTCTTCGACAGTAAAGAGCCGTTGGAGGTCTCCTGAAAAGCTAAGAACATGAAAAACTTATCGAGAACGATATACAGAACATCATCAGACTTGTTCTCCTCGATAAAGAAGCATACCTGGTGCACTGTCATGTTCGCTGATACAGCAAACCTTTCAAAAGCGTTTAACGCCGTCATGCGCGTACGCTGTAGGTTCCCGGGATCAGAGCTTTGATCGCCATCGCCGTCTTCGAACTGCTGGCGGCGTCTCGTCTGTCAGAATACCATTCATTTATCCCGCCTAAAGTGATAGTTGTCCAAACGGGTACAATATTTTTAGAATATTCATATCACTTGCCTCCACTATGGTCTTATCAAATATTTTTAAATTCTTCGGACAAAATATGTCTGAATTGTCCGAATGTTTTTCAAGCAACTGCAATGAGATTTGATGTACTCGTATTGGTCAGACAGGATAATGATTACTCGATCGAGCACTCTTATTAGGCATCTGCCAGTGTAAAATTCGCAAGTCAATTGCGGTGTGTCCGAACGTTGATGCTATTCTACCGTATATAGCTACGCACGGTTGTATCCTTAATTCGAAAGAGTGACGGTATTAAGGGGTGTCAAGCGGACCCCCTTTACCACCTTCGACGTCTAGGTGTTGAGGAGTCGCTAATAACACCAGACGTCGACAGCACTAGAATGACCGTTGACCTCTACCCATGAAGTCAACGCATTTGGCCGGAGATATTATTTTGAAGACGCTGGTTCATCAACTCACTGGAGGCGACAGCTTCTGCAGGTCATAAATTAGCTTAACAACTTCACTATTAGCCCTGGTCCAAGTTTAGAACACGTTCTGTGCCGAAATATTTTTAAGGTATATGATTGGCTGAAAATTGCATTGAACAGTTTTTGCGCGTTCGTGTTCTAGGGTGCCGATTTCCAGAACACCAACATGAGCTGTTCTTGCCAGTGATTTTTGTGAGGAAATGGCGAGCATGGAAAAGGCGATTTTTGCCCCCCTCAAACCAACCGTACTGGGGCTGCAGGCCTTTGCTTTTGTGCGAAGCTTCTGGAAGTCGCTGGTTGCCCATGTGCACGGTATTCCATTATTATGCATGTGGTCAAGATGCCGACTTATGCACTCGCGCCGACAGCCTCTATACAAGAGGAGACAGCGCGCGCATTGTGCCCGACAGCAGTACACATTTATAAGGCTACAGCTGCCGCTCTCGGAATTTACTTGGCCAACGTGTGGAACACGTTCTGAAACCTACAAGCACAAATCGTGGCTAAGCTAAAAACCCTAAGCTACGATTGAACTCAGAATGTGTTCCCCACTTGGACCAGACCCTAAGGCCCAACGCCAACGGACCATTGTCAACGATTATCTTAAATTCCATGTCAATTCTATATTGACCCAACCACAATAAAATAACACAGTGTCGTGTAGAATTATGCAGAAAATCTCACAACCATATGGTATGAGTCCCTCCAACAACACTCGCTTTCCTACAACGGTCAACGAGCGTTGGATCAATACCTGAAGACCAGGAACCATCCTTACGGGTTCAGCGCGAAAGTGCAATATTGATACTAGCCCTCGCTAGCCCTCGCTAGTATCCAATATTGCACTTTCGCGCGAACCCCCACAGTCCCTCAGAAAGAAGGGTACCGGCTGTCAAGCCTAATTCGGGTATGCCGAGGTAAAACCTCGGCGGATAGTAAAATATATCTGGAACACTCGGTTCCACTATAATAAATGGGAGATGACGTTCCTCGTCTCTCCCAACACTCGGCCACTCTAATCGCTTGACTGGCCACCAACAAACCCTCGGTTCCATGTACCTTGAGTTCGCCGACAGGCATCCCACGTAGCCGAGCGTATCCAGGTCCTAAGATAAGCTAATTAGACTTACCGAAGACGGACTTGACCCTTGGTGACTTGTGGGGAAGGAGAGCCTCTGTAGGCCATCCTATAGCTAGTCCTATATCTAAATACAAATATCCAGTGTGAACAGATCCCAGTATGTGATCCCGTACCCGGCTCTATAAGACCGAGGGTACGAAACTGGAATGGGTACAAACGAGGGTTCATACCCTCGGCCGGAAATTTATTATAGCCTCGGTCACTATACTATTACAGTCACTACTGCGCGGGAAATGAAATCAACCAATCGGGTGGCGTCGTCAACTTCGGTTATCAGCAACTGGCAAACAGGGCCAGAACCCAACGCCACAACTGCCCCCGACTCGACACAAGCTCCCACCAGTAGTGCGTGTAGTGGCGCCATCAACTTCAACCCATGACTACCTCTTTTGTCAAGCTACGACCGCCGCTCTCCATTCTCTGCACCCGGCGGACGCGGTACGTTCGGAATCTCCAGGAAGATCTTGAGGCACTCTAACTCATCTGGAGGCTCGGCGCAGTTGACACCGCAGCCGGCTGGAGGCCTACCCTCCGTCGGTGGCTCTCAAGGCGGTTTGTTCCCCGTGACCCCACCGTCTTCACCCGAGACATCGCCCGTCCTGGCATACTTGATCGGTGGTGCTTCCACTCCGGCCTCCGGGCCATCAGATACAAGCGCACCCCGCCTGGTCTCGGTCGGTTGTCAGACTGACGCGGACAGCGGCGCTCAATCGCCTGCGGCCTCGACCGAGCCTTCGGTCCCTTCTCTGGTCGAGCGGCGACTCCTCCAGCTAGGTCAGCTGTGGCGCGACATCGCCCTCGGCGGCTCATCGCAGTGTTGGACAGTCGCATGGAGAGCGCCACAAGCCTCAGTGGGGTGTTGTCGGCTGCCGTGGCACCTCCTCGGCTCCCTCCGAGCGAGGCCGAGCTTATCGTTGACATCCGCAATGAGGTCTCCGAGCTCAAGGCCCAGCTCACCGACACTGAGGATCGGTGAGACCATGTTTGTTCAGGCCGTCGGTAGTGCTGCCGGCGTCTGCATTGGTGAGGGTAGATCGGGTAATCGGCCCCGGTCGTACAGCTTCCGTGGCGAACTCCAGCCTTCCGGACACTCGCTGAATCGTATTTCCGTGTTTCGCATCGCCGTATGGCATCCAAACTTGGCCATTACTTGCCAAACCTGGTGGGTGTCACCCTCGCCTGGGTCCCCATAGTCACTACTGTTCATTTTGATAGCACACCTCTTCTGTTGCACGTCGCTATGGATAGCGGTAACCGCCGAGTCATTGGCCCCACACCGGCTTCGTCATCGCGTTCAGTTGCCAGAATTGGATAATCCGTCGTTGACTGTAAACTCAGTCAACGACGGATTATTCATTTCTGGCAACCCAGGAGCGGAGCAAATTAAGGTCTTCCGCGACCTGGCATGACGAGAGCCTTACTCACGACGCACTGGACAGCCTCCGCGTGGACCATGAGCAGTCCATCCAGTTGCTTCGACAGTTGAACTCGGTCATCGCCCATCACGACAGTGTCGTGGCGCTGCGTCGGCTCAGGCGACGGCGGGCTCGGTTCCACCTCAGGTCCAAGCTCTGGAGGCGCATGTTGCGAGTTTGAAGCGCGCGAACTCTATTCTGCGCCAACACTCGGCACTTCAAGATCTCTATGTCGACACCTTGGTGCTCGCTTCTGCTGCTAAGTCTTGCTATGTCGTATCGCCTAGCAGCATCACATCTTCTAACGCCACCTTCTCATCCTCGTCCAGGTATCACTGCGGACGACATCGAATGGAAGTTGCTCGTCCTTGCGCCTCCGAGCGTCACTTCGAAACACAGCCGTAGTGCATCATTGGAGAGCTCGGAGGACGCTGATCAAGAAGCTCCCGGCTCGGACGCAGGGCCGAAGCTTTCTGCAAAAATCACCGTTGGTTACTGGGGACGCCTCCGAGGATTTGGACGACCTGCCCTCATACCGACGGTGTCCCAGCGTCGACGGAACCGGCACAAGCGTCTTCGGCAGCAAGCGTCGGTGACACCGCCACCACCAGCGACACAGACGCCGCCTTTGCGGAGTTCGCCAAAGTCGGCTCTCCTGCCCACAAGCGGTTGGGTCGTTCATCCCGGAATCTTAAGGCTCGAGCTCAAGTCCGGTCGTTTGTAGCCTTTTCAGCTCCGTCGGTGCCTGGCTCTCATGTGCTATCTCTACCGAGCTCTCCGGCTGGGTCACCACCACCGTCACCACCGGGTGTTCGAGTCCTCCGGCTGGGTCTCATCCACCGTCGCCACCGGTTGGTTCGCCACCGAGTCCTCCGCCAGGGTCCCCACCGGCCTCGCCCACGTGGTCGCCTGCCTCTGGATCCTCGGTGCTTCAGACCACGGCCGAAGTCATTGACTTGTCGGGTGATACAGTCGACACCGGCTCCACCGAGTATACCATTTGCTCCGGTGTCGCAGCCGCCCGCTGTGCCGTTGTTGGCGTCCGGAGGTGCCTACAACGTCGTCAGCCGTGGCACCCGTGACCTCGGTGGCTGTGTCTGCTTCGGGATCCTCGGTTGTTGCCTCGGTCGCGTCTCCGTCAGCCCCGTTGGCACCTGCTAGCTCGGCTGCAGATGGTACCGACACTCCGACGGCCCCTGCTCGACCTACTCACGGACGTCTTGCGAGACCCGGTCGGTCCTCCGCCGTTAGCACATCAAAGTGACGGACACGCTCGCGACCGTTCCGGACACTGTACCCAGCCGTATTACTCCGGCGGTTCCTGCTACGCCCGGGACGTCTTCACAGCGCCTTGCACTGATGGTCGGACCATACCTGACGCCCGGTTTCATTGCTCCGGGAGCGCAGGCAGCCTGGTGACAGACCCACAATAGCAACCTGATTCCACCTAGTGCTCGTGGTGTTGAGGCCCCGTGCTCGGTGGCTGGTATCCAGGCCATGGCTGATTGGACCAACCCTGGCCATCCCTGGCAGCAAGTGCGTTTGAAGATGCTGGAGAGGCCATGCTGCTTCACCATCGATCAGCACCCGGATTTCGACTCGGGCCACGGGGTTGTCCCGGTTTGGCAAGATATGGTGTCAATTCCAAGGTACCGCCACAGACCTGACCGAGAAAGCAGACCTCGGTCTGGCGTTATGGGAGCGACGTCCTAGTTCCAGGTTGCTGCTGTTGTGGCTTTCCTTCAGAGCACGGCTCAGAGGCTTGGTGTGGGTGACCCTGCGGTCGTTGCGCTACGGGCAGCATGGGTCGAGTCAGGGCGGACCGTTTGCGTCAGCAGATGGTATATCATTGCTGAGAATAGTGCATGGAGCGTCCTAACATGCCCCGTGAAGCGCCGACCGAGTTTTGTTCGAACCCATCTACCTCCAGTACTCGTTCGAGGTGATCGAATGGGCCCGACGTCCGAGGATTGGATCGGCGAGCTCGCGATTCTGGACGCTCGGCAGCTGGACGCTCGGCAGCTGTGGCAGAACCGTTGGGTGGATGCGCCCTCCGGTCACCCCGTCAACGCGACCTTCGCGCCGTGTAACTCTCCGGTGCCCTGTTCGTGCCTCGCGGTATGACCGAGGCGGAGGTGATTTCGGGTATCATGGTGGATTCGTCCTTACCGCCAGCTTTGGTGGGTCGCTTAGACCTCGGCTGCTGTTTCTCAAGGACCAGCAGACGAAGCGTAGAAAGGTTATGAAGGCCAGGCCGAGGCCTTGGCCACTCCCACTGCTACTCCGACGGCCGCCGATGGATCTGCGTCTGGCCAGACATCGAACCTGGATGTGTTGGCCGACCTTGCTTCCTCTGCCGATATCTAGACCTCGGCCACGTGCTTTCCTGCCTCGTCGTCACCCCTCTTGCTACTCCCACACCGTCCGGATTCTGTAGTTCATACATGTGTAGTTTGAGCTCCAGTAATTCCACTTAATCCAAATCCACTTCGAGGTCGTTCACATCACATACGCATCTATTAATTCAGTAGTCATCTTCGTCTGACACTGCGAGCTGCATAATCCCTGCAGGCAGTTCCATTCGTCACTCTCGATATCGAACCGAGCCTTCCAGGAGGTCCGGTCGTCTGTTGATCGGTGATTTTCATTCTGGTACAGTATCATTTTTCATCTGTCTCTACGGACTGTACCAACCCCTAGGCAGTTCAATCTTCGGTAGCGTTCCGGGCTAGTCCTCGTTGGTTACCAGAACCATTTGGAGTCGTCGTTCGCTGCGCTGGGTTCTTGACTCTGAACGGTCCGTGCCATCGGTGTGCAAACTTCAATCCTGGTTTCACGCGATCTATGTAGAGCCATACTCTGCTTCCCGGTTTGAACAGGGACCTCGATGCTTCGCCGGTAAGTTCGGGGTGATCCTGTCTCTTCTTGTCCTGTGTCCGAGGCTTCGTTTCCATCAGTTTCCGTCGATGCTCTCTGCTACCCAGCATCCGGTGACATCTCTGTGTCTCCACTGTTTGGTACCATACCGTCCTCGTCGTCGTTCGTTTGAATCCTCGGTACTGCTGCTGCGTCACGTCGGTAAAGCGACTCATTGTGCTCGCAGCTTTCTCGACCCTCTGGTACTCCATCGCCATTTTCCACGCTATTTCTTGTTGTTGATTCACTTCTCGGTGGCCTACTCTCACACTTCAGCAGAGTGTCGTCCCGGCACTCGGCGTATGCTAAAACTTGCCATTCGTCGTACTTAGGCGATCGTAACCGAGTATACCCACGCCCTGCGCGGTACCCACAATAATACCGGTTCGTGGTTAGTGCACACTCTCGACCAGCGACTGACAAATCCTCGGTTGGACCGCCTACCCCTTGCATTCCATACACTAGAGCATCGTCGGCACTCTGAGACTTCACCAAGGGCACCATCACCTCGTCTGGTAGCCGGGATGTGCCGTGGAATAAATCCAACCACCGCACTCCGGCTGGGATCATGAAGTCCGTACCAAGGACGACGTCAACTCCCGCGCTGTGGTCCATAATCCATAGCTCAAATTCGTACACTCGTTCCCACCCGAGGGTGATTTTGACGAGTGCTCGGCGACGTGTTTCCATCACCCCATGGTTAATTCCCTCCTCGAGACTGCGACCGTGATCTGAAACCTCACGCACACGCAGTTTCTTCGCGCAGGAAGCAGAAATTACACTGACATTCGCCCCTGTATCAAGCAGGATCCTCGTTCGTGAATGATTCACTGCTCCATTCACCATTGTTCGAAGTCGCTTCCGTTTGTCGTAACGTTGAGACGACCACCACCCCATCCGTTCTCCAGACAACAACTTGATTGTCTGACCGAGGTTTCGGGGTTGTGCTCGGTCACGACCATGCTCGCGATTGAAGCCTCGGTAACCGTACCAGTAGTCACTTCCTCACATCCCAATGTCGCCTCACGTTCACCGAGGCTTGCACCTCTCACTTCTCCATTTTCCGTCGTTTTCACATAATCCATATTCAAGTCATCAGGCCGTTTGCACGAGCCTGCGAACGCAAACAAATAGTCCACATCCAGTGCAGGCTCGGCTAACTGTGGCAGCCCGATGGAGACCAACCCAGTATCAGTTTGTGGGCTGCCTAGTTTAAATGACTCCCGTAGACCAGTTCTTGAAGCTCCGGTTCTTCTCCACCTTCGCCTTCAGAAGAGACGTAAGTTCGTTGAATGCTTCATATTTCCCTGCGTCGTGGACTTGCTTGCACATCTTGCACCCTTAAAACAATAGTGTGCAGAGCGTGTAAGGCTACCACAGGCAGCGCACGGGCTATATTGTCGTCGGCCATCACGTCTACCTTGGCCTCGGTTGTCTCGGTCATGCATGTATTGCTTATTTCCAATTCTCGGTCGACGATTGTCGGATCGAGCGAATTTTGCTTCGGCCGCGTTGCGACGTTCCGATTCGGTGTTCCGAGTCGGTGGAGGCAGCCACACGGCCGTGATCCTCGTCTGATGCACACTCGTTCTCTGAGTACCAGTTCGAGCCTCGGTCGCCATTTCCGGGGTAATAGTCCAGGTCATAACCTTCAGTATCATCATCTCCACCACTGGACATCTCCGTAGGTCCCCTCGCGAGTCGGCCGAGCCGCTCACGTTCAAGGTGGCGACCATATCCGTCAATGCCTCCGCGAGCGTAACCCTCAGTCGATATTGCCGATCATCCCGGCCTTCTCGACGTCGGTTGGCATCCCGATAACGATCTTCCCGGCGGCGGCCATCGTCTCGGTCACGTCGGAAGGTGTTGTGCGAATCCTTGGAGCGTCCATCATCGCGATGTCGACCTATCTTGACCCCTTGAGGGTTGGACTGACCGCTCGCGACGCCTGAGGATGTCATTAATCATGGCTTCCAGTTCTTGAATATTCTTGACCGGCACATGGCACAGACGTTCTTTCAAGGCTCGGTCTTCACATGATTCGAGGAAGTGCTCGACGTGATCCTTGGCCTCATGGTCGCCGTGCTCGAATTGCACTCCAGCATTCCTGGCGTAACCATTTAGTCGATTCAGGTAATCGCAGACGTGTTCCTTCACTTAATGTCTCGCCGAGTAGTATCGTGCCTTCGCGGATTGATTAAAACGGGAACAGTAGTACTTGACGAACGCATCACTCAGCAACTTCCACGTCCGTCTCGTCTTCCGTGGGATTTGCCGGTACCAGTGTAGAGCACCGTCTTGGAGGCTCAGTTCGAACGCCATGCACCACTCGTTCGATGGTGTGTGCGTTCCCTTCATCTCATAGGTGAAGGCTCGGAGCCACTGCATCGACTTCTCGCTCATGTCTTAGAGGCTGAGATTAGGCTTGATGTTACCTAACGGGAGATACGTGGCAATTTCAAGTATCGGTGCGGACTTCCCGTTCTCAATCGAAATGAGTTCACGAATTTGACGTGCCCAATCTCCAGCCACGTCATCGCCTTGGTCTACGTCGAACGAGCCATCGTCCGAGGAGTCGTCGTCATGCGTATCAAAACGCCAACTCGTCGCCCGTCCTGTGCTTTGACCCGCAGTCTGCGCGGTCCGCGCACTCTCGGTAGTTTTCCCAGTCGCTCAGTGCGGTCTGCCGACCGAGGCATCACCATGTGCGAGTCTTGGAAGTACCCTGACGCGGTTCCCTTCTCCATAATATTCCCGCGTCAACCAACCTCTCAAGTTGTCTCCCCGGACTTGTCGGTAACGGGATTCTTGACGGGTCGGCCTGTTCGGCTGGGCGCGGGAGGCTCGACCGACGGTTGGAGCCTGGCTCAGGTATCCCGAAGCTTCTGTTTCCATTTGCGTAAAGAGAGCGCAGCGTCCTCGATCGCCCAACCTTGAAGGTCGGCCTCGGTGGGCAGCGCTTGAGGCTCACAACCCATAGCCCTAAACAGTTGCACTGTGTCCTCAGCCACCTGCTCGATACTCCATGATTCCACCGGAACGACGAGTTCCTACCCGAGGTCCATCCTGTCGAATGGACTTTGGCGCGAAGGCGCGCATCCACTTGATCTTCGACATCATCACGTCCATATATCGACCCAAAATCTTGTTGGCAGTCGGAGTATCCCCATTAACTGGAGGCCGACTACCGGTCGACCGAGAACTCACGTCCTCGGTTATCGTTAGCGATCGGAGATCGCCGAGTCCATCTTCGTTGTTCCCGTGAGCTGGTTCAGGACCGGCCACTTCGTTCAACTCCTCGGTGAGGTTTCGCACGAGCAACCTCACCCCTCCGCTACGTCCTGCGGAGACGGTAGCGGCTTCTAAAACCTCGGACACTGCTGTCGCTCTTTCCAGGTAATCGTCCTAATTATCTTCTTTGGCTTCAGAGTAGTCCATCCTCTCGTCGAAGCTGTCCGAGCGTTCATTTATCGGCTCCAAAGTGCTTGGGGTCACCAACGCTGGACAGGATCGCACCGAAACTTCGGATGCAGAAAATCTCAATACCAAATGGTATGAGTCCTACCAACAACGCTCGCTTTCCTACAACGGTCAACGAGCGTTGGATCAATATCTGAAGACCAGGAACGATCCCTTACACCGGGTTGGCTGCGAACCCTCTGTACACCTAGGTTGTATTAGTTCAACCCAAAACCTGCACCACTGGCCACGAGCGAGGGATAGTATGCAATATTGTGCTTTCGCGCGAACCCCGCAGTCCCTCAGAAGGAAGGGTACCGGCTGTCAAGCCTAATACGGGTTTGCCGAGGTAAAACCTCGTCGGGTAGTAAAATATATCTGCAACACTCGGTTCCACTATAATATATGGGAGACGACGTTCCTCGTCTCTCCCAACACTCGGCCACTCTAATCGCTTGGACCGGCCACCAACAAACCCTCGGTTCCATGTACCTTGAGTTCGTCGACAGGCATCCCACAACGACGATGCCGTGTTTGAAGATCTGGATCCGTCGCGGAGAATGGCATATTCGGCTGCAAAGCTCCAGCGGATGTGGCGTGATGCCAGCGCGATCTTTGCTCGGGCAGAGGCGGGTTCCAAAAGGTCGGGGATCATAGCAATGATTTTTGGACTGGTGGAAGAGCAGATGTCTACTATTTGCACCACTGATGCGAGCACCGACAGGCTGGTCGAGAGTTTTGCGCCAATCTGTATTCCGAAGACGAAGATGACTCGTCCAAGGACGGACAGCGGCAGACCAAGAAAGGTAATAGAAAACGGCGAAAGACATCACAAGCCGATGCATCGTCCTCACTGGCGGTGAGTGTGAATCAATTAGTTGCAAGTGATTTCGGCCAGGCACAGGAGGAGAAGTTGAAGGAACAGGCCCTTTTGCTACACGATCAAAGAGTGGCTCACAAGTTGGAAATGCTATCCAACAAGCTTACGCGCGTAGGTGAAACTGTGGAACAGCTCGAATAAGCGATCCGAACCTGTGATGACGATAGTGATGGTGAGGAAAACGAGAACCTCCAACAAGTGCTCACGCACAACCAGAAGAAACAAAAACGACGGAATGAGCAGATTAGCAGGCTGGAGTATGAAACTATTAACGGAACGGAGAAATACTATTTTTCGCAAGCTGAGATTGATCGCATTGGTGACGGTGGGTGCTCGAAGAAGAAGGAATCATTTTATTGGTTAATGGACACCTGGTCGGCGAAGATTGAAGTTTTGAACGTTCTCAACGATAACCTGGCGCAGAAATCGTCCTCGTACATCATTGCGAAGGCCTGAGCCTTTCGACATTGTTATCGATTGGCTGGTACGAGCTTTCTCGTAAAGTATGATACGCAGCTGACACTACGTCAAATCCCGAAGCTGCGTCTTGATCTTTGAGGTTTTCATTAATACAGAAGTTGCGAAGCTTCATGCAACTTTTGATTACAGTGCTCACGTTCTTGCAGTCAACCACCAGGGCCTTGCAATATAGCTGCCACTTGTTGACGAGCAATCCAAAGGACATTTCGATGCGAATCCTCAGCTGGCTGAGATAAAAGTTGAAGTCGAAGTGCATTTTTGACTTGATTTTGATTGAAAGGGACCAGCAGCGAATCCGACAGCGGGTACGCGTTATCACCAACACAGTAGTAACCGGCGGGCAAATTCATAATATCGTCGCTCAGCTTCCATTTCTTGAACGCGATCGAATCGCCGACTTTGCCAGGAGAATCAAAACAGTAGCCCGTGAAGCGGCACAACGAGTCGCATAATTGTTGCATATTTAATCCAAACATGTGATAGTGGCCCAAATAAACGCAACGACGTCGTGAACCGCATCCTTGCTTGGCGCCCTTATTTGACAGAGCCATCCATCCAAGCACCCGACGCAACCGGTCAAAATGCCGCTCGTGCTGATTTTTGAGAATCCATCGGCAATTTCCTGTGTCCGCTCGAGCGATTCAGTTGTGGAATAGATTCGCAACTTGTCACACTCACACAATGCGTTCACAACACATTTAGTGATGTCATAGAAGCCTGAGCTCGAAGACCCTGCCAGACATCGTTTTGTGTGATAGCCACTTCCTGCAAGCCAGGAGATGGTCATTTGCAGCATATTCTCAGGTGAAAGGAGGTCTGTACCCGTGGGACGTACAGATTGGATCTCATCACGAAGGAGCACCGATCTAACAAACCCAAGTATCTTCTCAAACGACTCAACATCCATTCGATAGCAGCGTTCAAATTGACCGAGTAGCAACGTTTGTTTATGTACATTCTAGTCAAGACGCTTGCGATAGACACATCCGTCGACTTCAATGGGTACCAGGTCGGCAGCTGACACGACAGACACCAATAACCGGTGGTGGTGTTCTCGGTCTCGCCCAGCTCTCTGCATCCACAGCGGAACTTCCATCCTGTCGTTTGCGAGCGCACCCACGATCCGAACCAAGTCGCGATCCCAACCTCGGCGCGTGGCGATTGCTCAACATTTAATTAACCCTACTCATGGGCCAATCAGAACGCGAGTTTCTGGGTCGCGCGCCGATCCGATCCCGGTCCGGAACGGCCCTTAATGGCCGAGGGTACGATGCCAAGATGGGTACAAAACGAGGTTATAACCTCGGCCAGGTTTTTATATTATACCCGGCCGAGACCTCCGTCACTATCATTCCGGTGTCACTGCTGCGCGGGAAATGAGATCAACCAATCGGGTGGCGTCGTCACCTCTTTTCACCAAGGTTATCCAACGCGACAACAGTTAGAACGAAAAACATATGCAAACCAGCCACTTGGTTATTGTTAGGGCCGGTCATAGCCAAAACCAAGTTGGTGGATTTGGCCCGAATGGACCAATAATGTCGCCCAAATGCAGATGTTGGCGGACGCCGGCTGTGGCCACTTGTTGGAATCAGATCCACGTCCGCCCGAGAAAATTAGGGTGGTGAACGCGGACGGAAGGTGGACGGGAGAGATACCCGCTCTGGGGTGTGCCACATGAACGGTAGAGCTAAACGACGGTATAGTATCTTCACAGCCAAAGCACTTCGGCGTTCTCATTCTCCAATTCCACAAATGGTCGCTAGCAGTGCCAACCTTCGTTCTACCACTACCGCGGACCTGCATGGTGAAGCTGCGAAAGATGCCTCGTTGAATCCAAGCCAGTCAAAGACAATCATTGACTTGTTTTTCGACGAAGCGCTCGACCTTGAAGCGACGGAGGCGTGTCTACTTAACTTCGGTGCGAAGCAACTACGCACAGCGTGCTATTTGCGCCAACTGCGTGTTGTCAAGAAAGAACCAGACTGCAACGACAACAAGCTGGGATACGTCGCTCTCCTACTGGGATGAAGCGAGTATTTGCTGAAATGCAATGCCTTGGCGTTAAGTGCAAGCTTATGGAGGAGCCAAACGACGCAGCCGCCATTGTCTGCCGCGACTACTGAACATCATGTTCTCGGAGCAGCAAGGAACGAACCACCAGCCAGGAAACGGGCTGTCGTCATTAGCATGATGCATGGAGATTTTGGATCTTCACCGCTCGAGTTACCTGACGTCGTATTGACTCTGACGTCGAGATTGAGATGCTTCTCAAAGAGAACATGTTCGAGAGAACATTTCGGATGGCTGCACTGAGTTTCTATGGCAATGTGAGGCGACAGAAAACCTAAAAGCTTCGCGAAACTCAGTGCAGCCATCCGAAATGTTCTCTCGAACATGTTCTCTTTGAGAAGCATCTCAATCTCGACGTCAGAGTCAATACGACGACGAGTATCGCTTCACTCGCGAGCGTCGAAGCGATGTCAGAAGTAGATATGTTGCGGCTCTTGCGGTTTTCCGATCACGAATACGGCGCAGAATGGAGAGAACGTCCGCAGTGTCACTCATAGCGAATTATCAGCTAGACTTCCTTCAGGACGAGACGCGCGAATCAGTAGCGAATGCCCACCACGGTGGTTACCAGAGTCTGCAGTCAGACTCACAGCAATAGATGACCACATTTAGGTATCCGTAGATGTCAACCATCCTGCCGCATGTTCGATCCACCGAGCCGTCCACTAAAGGATTCGCTTGTTCTAAGCCAAAGCACCCATAAAAGAACGATCCACCAAAGAGCCGTCCACTTATCCGTCCACGGCTAAGACCGGCCCTAAGGCGCGTTTGCTCGCTTCTATTTTCGCTGCCAAATATAGCAGACGGATAAATGTCTTACAAAACACAAGTATAAATATTGTTCTTTTTATGGAGTTAACGCTGCCAAATTCGACCTCCAATACCATGTCAATATTGAACAAAGTCGCGCGTCGCACGAAGAAGCTCTGAAATTCAGTCAATAATACAGAGACGAGAAGAGAGGGGAATCCCAGTAAAAATCTCATTTAATGTACACAGAGTATCGGTACGCTACATGTATACGTGTACGTTCTTGACGCATCTCCTGCGCCAGCTTCGCAGCCGCAGCATCTGCTTGTGTCGCGAAACCGCGAGGAGATGAACTTGGGCAGATAATTGTACATGAATTTGCACTGCCAAGTTGCCAGTCGCCTCAAACCTTCGCGCAACATACATCTGAGCTAATTGACTAATAGATTCTCGCACTTAGCCGAGGTGGACGACACAGGTAATTTAAAGTTTATACAGGACATTATATTATGGAAATAATACCGGGTATAAATATGCATTTTCTTATGTCTTGGTAGCTTTATAGTTTCCAAGGTTTATTTGTTTTCCCAAAATCGCACATCCAATCGCACCACCTGAAATAAATAAATTTCAGAGAATTGGCATGGAATTTTAGGATCACCGTTGGCGTTGCTCTTAGGCCCTGTTCCGAGTGAGGAACACAGTGTCTAAATCTATATCTATAGATTTTAAAGCTCTGACTGCCGCTGCGGGTTCGTTGTTTCAAATCCCCACACTTTCAGCTCCGGTTTAGCCTGGTACCGTATACCGGTACCGTGTTAAAATACCTATTCCCCGTCCCATAATCGCATGATTGCGGATACAGTTTAAGGCGTCATGGTAATTCTTGACAAGCGTGTCAATGACAACATCATGTCTTTGACGACCGCTTACAATGATAACTTCCGAACTTTCGTTACCATGGGTCCAAAGCTCATTAGCAAAATTGCCATCAACCAAACAACCGCTCGAGCTTCCTATCAACCATGGCTGCTGCCCCAGAACCGTGAACGCCTACGCTGCCTTCGACAAGACTGGCGAGTGCAAACCCTGGCAGTACGAGGCCCGCCCTCTTGGCGATGAGGACGTGGAAATCAAGATCTCGCACTGTGGTATCTGCGGTTCGGACGTGCACACGCTCGACAGCGTTTGGGGTCCATCGACGTACCCGTCCGTAGCTGGCCACGAGATCATCGGCGAGGTGACTGCGGCCGGCCCGAGCGTGGAGAACCTGGCTGTTGGTGACCGCGTGGGTGTCGGCGCTCAGGTCTGGGCTTGCCTCAATCGTGACCCGAATGACAACTGCCGCGAGTGCGCGGACGACCAAGATGCCGTGTGCGACGGCATCGTTTGGACTACCGCCGGTGCTTACAAGGACGGCTCCAGGTCTTTGGGTGGCTTCGCTGACTACATTCGCGTGGACAACAACTACGCCTTCAAGATCCCCGACGCGATCCCCTCCGATGTGGCTGCTCCGCTTCTGTGTGCCGGCGCCACGGTGTTCACACCTTTGAAGCAGGAGGGTGTGAAGGCGGGCGACCGTGTGGGTGTGATTGGCATTGGCGGCCTGGGCCACGTCGCAATCCAGTTCATCCGCGCCCTCGGTGCTACACCGGTGGCGTTCTCCCGTTCCACCAAGAAGGAGAAGGAGATCCGCTCGCTGGGTGCAGCAGAGTTCTACAACCTCAGCGACGACGAGGACCAGAAGAAGGCCGCGGGCAGCGTCGACTGTCTTCTCCTCACGGCCAACGCTGCGAACATGCCGTACGACCTGTATCTGAGCCTGGTCCGCAAGCGCGGCACGCTCATTATGCTTTCTCTGCCAGAGGACCAGGTGAAGATCACGCCGTGGTTCCTGGTGCCGCGTGCGATTCACGTGCGTGGCAGCGTTATTGGCAGCATCCAGGACATCAAGGACATGCTGGAGGTGGCGGCAAAGGCGAACGTGCGTCCGATCATCGAGAAGCTGCCGATGAGCGAGGTGAACAAGGGTCTTGACAGGGTTCGCGACGGAAGCGTGCGCTACCGCGTCGTGCTTGAGAACTAGGACATCAAATCCTGGGTTTTGCGTGCTGATTGTCGGCGAGGAAAAGCAAGTAAGGTATTTTAATACCCGCACGTAGGTCGGAAAACGAGAGTTTGCTTCTTTGAAAAACACTGTTGACTCAATGATACTTCGAAGTACATCGCCAAGAATGCGTTCACAGGTTGGCTGGGCCATTTTCAGCTGAGAGGGTTCTAGAGAACGACACGGTACCGCACCTTGCCCGAGCGCACCATGGCGAGCCCGTCGTTGACTTGCTCCATGGGCAGCTTCTGGATGATGGGCGATCGTTTCCCTTCGAGGCCAACTCGAGCATTTCCTTCACGACTTAAGGGCCGCCAATTTTGCTTCCCACAAGGCGCTTGCCGTCTCGCACAAAGCTGCTAGGACTGCAGCTGAACTTCACTGCAGATTCCATACGACATGATACTTCCAGCTGCTATTATCCGGAAAATACAACGCTCATCAATTGTATTATACGCCTCGGTAACAGTAACACAACTGTATGCGGCAGATCCTCTGTAGCCTCTATTTCTTAGTTGTTTTAACAACACAATACTTATTAATAATAGTATTGTGAATTCCGTCAAATTTCTAGATCTTGGGCGGCTCCCTTAACCGCCACATACAAATTACAAGTCATTTGCGAAGTCGCCCATAGCAGCACATGTGTCATAGTAAGTACGAATCGTACTTAGTGTGAATTCGGCAGGCAGTGCATGGCGGAGATTCAACCAATCGCCCAATGCAGTTTTGAGTAAGGCCTTAGAACCCAGTATTTTACTCTCGATGCTCGCATTCTACAGCTTCCTTTTAAGCTTGATTCCAAAACTTCACTAGATGACTGCGGCCAAGGAGTCGTAAAAGCAGCCTATGGCACAAGCTTCCAAGCGAAGTAGAAGTATGCAAATGAAATGAACGCTAGCTAAGACGTCGCGACTGGGCGATGCTGGACGACTCCATGAGCATGCGGTAGATTCTCTCCTCACTGTAACTAGCCCTCTCCACTGAGTGGGACTTGCTCTGGCCTCGACGTATCTCCTCGCCGCGTTGTAGTGCAAACCACTAAGGTTGCGTTGTCACCTTTGATGACGCCTAGTTCCCGCCTCCAAACACACGCCGGGGAATTTGAGATAATTTTTTCATGTAGAGAATACCAAGAACCCATACAATGAGTCCTAGTTGTACCACTGTAGTTTGGCGGTTAAACACGAGAATAGCTAGCAAGTGTAGATTGACCATGAGTATCCCTCATCGCGATTGCTAGACCTTACCGCATCGCATGGGCAGGCTGGAACGGTGTTTTGGGCGAGGGTATTCGTTTTCCGATACTAAACAGTGGTGTATTTCTATGCGTAGGAATGGAAGCTGGTGAGCGAAGCGGACAAGCGATGAGGACGGAGCTGAAGAAATTGTGTCTTTAAGCTAAGGAAGTCGTCACACAAGTTTGCCAAGTGCAAGCTCAAGTTGCAGCAGAGCTCAAGTTTCAGCAGGACTCAAGTTGCAGCAGGACTCACGTTGCAGCAGCACCAGCGGAAAATGGCCTCGCTCCAGCCACGCAGTCACGCGGCGGCCCGTCACGTAGCCGCAAGCTCCGGTTCATTTGGTGTTTCGATCGCCATCGCCCAAGCCAAGCTCCATTAGCAGGGACCTGGTCGGTGAACTTGAATTATTATAGAGACTCATTTTGCCGGTGGACGCAGAAATTATGCACGCACGCCGCTACACGAGGCGGCCATCAACGGCCACTTGGAGGTCTCTCGGTTGGTGGTGAGCTTCGGACTTTGGTGGACTGCCACACGACGAGAGGACGCACGCCGCTCATGTATGCCGTGAAGGGTAACTTCGTGTCTCTGGCGCGCTTATTGGTTAAAGAAGCAGGTGCAAATGTGAGCGAGCAGATCGAGATGTGCATCACGGTGGTGTACATTGCCTACACGTGGAGATGGTCAAGTTCCTGGTGCAAGAAGCGCAGGCGGATGTGAATCAGAGCAACCGAACGAACCACGCGCCACTTCATGAAGCGGTTCCAGGTGGATTCACGGAAGTGGTGGTATTTATGCTGCAAAACGGAGCGTACAATTATGTGGTGGACAAGATGGGCGTGACGGTGTGGCATGAAGCTGCCGGAAACGGGTCTGAGGAGATGCTGGAGCTGCTGATGCAGCATGACGTGTCGCTACAGTTGAATGGACAGAAACACGTAGATAAAGTGATCGCACTGTTCCAATACGCAGCGGTGGAGAGTAAGGCCAGCTTCATGCAAGCGCTGATGGAGAAAAGGCTCGTGGACATCGACGGTTGCACTGCGCTGTATTATGCTGCTGCGAATAGTCATGTCGACGTGATGAAAGTGTTACTGCGCTTTGAACACGGCGCGTATGGTGAAGTCGGCTAGTGTGCGTGACTTCATGCTGCCAAGTTCATCCTCCTTCCCACTCCCGAAAACTCAATCTTTTTGGTGGGTATCGTTCTCTGTCGAGGGCAGGCCATCCAACCAGTCACCACGGTGTCCTGGTTGTACCTCATCGCCGCTCCGTCATACAGCTGCAGCACCCGCCAAAATGGCAATACAGCCTAGCGATCAACCAAAAGATGGTAAGATGGCCATACAGCCTAGTGTGGCGTTAGGCTTTGTGGCCAAGAAGTCACAGCTCGGTCACCCGATTACCGACGTTGTTCCTTTCGGTGAAAGGCGACAGCGCCATCCGATTGGCGGATTACATTCCCCGCACCGCAGTGACCGTGGCAGTATAGTGACCGATGCCTCGGTCGGGTATAATAAATTTCCGGCCGAGGGTATGAACCCTCGTTTGTACCCATTCAGTTTCGTACCCTCGGTCTTATAGAGCCGGGTACGGGATCACATACTGGGATCTGTTCACACTGGATATTTGTATTTAGATATAGGACTAGCTATAGGATGGCCTACAGAGGATCTCCTTCCCCACAAGTCACCAAGGGTCAAGTCCGTCTTCGGTAAGTCTAATTAGCTTATCTTAGGACCTGGATACGCTCGGCTACATGGTATGCCTGTCAACAAACTCAAGGTACATTGAACCGAGGGTTTGTTGGTGGCCAGTCCAAGCGATTAGAGTGGCCGAGTGTTGGGAGTGACGAGGAACGTCGTCTCCCATATATTATAGTGGAACCGAGTGTTGCAGATATATTTTACTACCCGACGAGGTTTTACCTCGGCAAACCCGTATTAGGCTTGACAGCCGGTACCCTTCCTTCTGAGGGACTGCGGGGTTCGCGCGAAAGCACAATATTGCATACTATCCCTCGCTCGTGGCCAGTGGTGCAGGTTTTGGGTTGAACTAATACAACCTAGGTGTACAGAGGGTTCACAGCCAACCCGGTGTAAGGGATCGTTCCTGGTCTTCAGATATTGATCCAACGCTCGTTGACCGTTGTAGGAAAGCGAGTGTTGTTGGTGGGACTCATACCATTCGGTAGTGAGATTTTCTGCATAATCCTACACGACAACTGGTGCCTCGACCCGGGATTGGAGTGGCCTTCTGTGTATCTTGGTTGTATATTGGTTTTACCCTAATGAGCATTCGAGAGAAGAAAGACGAGAAGAAGATAGAAATGGAGAAAGGAGTGAAGTCAGCGGAATAAGAAACGCCGATGAAGCCAATTCGGACGCGCACAGAGGATTTGATGCGCTCCGGTTCGCCGTTCACGACGCTAAGTACATTGGTGCCGGCCAAAGAGAGTTCGGATAAATTTGACGAGCAGATGTACTACTCTGATGCCAACGAAGAAGATGAAGAAGTTAACCTGGAAGAGACGGCAGCGATGACCGAGCTTCTGGAAGCCGCTGTGGTATCCGCAGGACGCAGCGGAGGGTGAGGTAGCTCGTGCGAAACCTCACCGAGGAATTGGACGAAGTGGCTGGTCTCGAACCTGCTCATGGGGACAATACGACCGTTACCTAGACGAGAATCGCCGCCAGGATGAAAGTCAATATCGACCGAGAGTTACGCTTACCGACGCGTTGACGAGTATGGTAGCTGCACTGAATGTAAAAAGATCGGTCGGTTTGCGCGGAGGGTTCTCAGAGACGCGGGTAGCGGATGTGGCGACACCGAGGACTATGGCTCAGAATATTACTCTGGCGATGATGACCGATACTCGGACGAGTTCTCGGATTACGGGTATTACTCTGGCGATGATGGCCGATGCTCTGACGAGTACTTGGACGACGGGTATTACTTTGGCGATGATGGCCGATACTCAGACGAGAACTCCGACGACGGGTATTACTCTGGCAATGTTGACCGATGCTCTGAAGTGTACTCGACGACAGGTATTACTCTGGCAATGATGACCGATACTCGGACGAGTACTCAGACGACGGGCATGCGTCGAACGAGTGGTCACCAAGACCACATAGCGCTGCAGGAGAAGAACAATACAACATGCAAGTGATTGGAGACTCGACCGAGAATCTGATGACCAATGGGTAGAATTCAAGTTACCTCGTCAAAAACCACCTCTGAGTACTCATGATGTGTGGTTCCGACGGGTTGAGAATCTAGTGCCCACCGTAACGAGGGTTCGATGGGGGCAGCCGACGGTGGTCCGGCTAACAAATGTGTCTCCGAAGATTGCTTATTGCGCGAAGCACGAACCTGTACTGCTGTGTACAACAACGCGACCTTCCGCGACAAAGGGAGTACATCGAGCTGAGCTCGGTCAGGTATGAAGAATGGCAGGCATTGGCGTATGCAGAGTGTCGAGAGAGGGTTTGTTCAAGCACGAATCCCAACTATACGGACGAAGGTTAGCGAACCAGCCGCCCGTGGTAGAACGCCGAGTCTATCTGACCCTCGCGGCAAATTGTCTCGCCCGTCCGATGACTCCAACCAAGTGACATACGTTGGTGGTAACACCGAGGCGCCGAAACGGCGAGACCGACCCGTCATAACGGTGACGTTCCAACCCTCGGACGGGGCTGCCAGTGATGACTCGTCCGACGAGGACACCAATTCAGCAACGTCCGAGGGTTCTGACGGAGCAGCCGCAGGTCATGCGAGCGGTGACGAATCGACGCTAATCCTCGGTGATGACCCGGATGCTCAGTTGGAAGCGGCGTTCGTGGCAGCGATGTACCACGTTACCTCTGGAGATAGTTATTTTGATGATGATGACGAAAATGATACGTCCGAGCATTTGGCGAACAAGATTGGTCTTACGGACTACGCGCACGAATTGGCGTTCTCGCCGTAGTGAACCGAAGCCTCGGAGACGGTGGTAGACTACTCAGAACCGAATGTACTGAGTCCGAGCGCTACCACTCGTCGACAACTTTGCGTGTGCAGTCAGATTCAACCTGACCTTTGCTGCGTCTCCATGGCAGTAAGCTACGAGCCGTTGTTGCTAACATCTAACCTGAATCCAATCTCATTCTGCATTTCACTCAGTTGGGCACAAGTGGTTCATTCCAATTGGTAGCACTTCTTTCTTCAGTGTGGGTGCGGGTTGCGACACTTCTGAAATTGCCCCGGTCTCGACTCTCTCTACCTACAAGCTTCGGAAACCGCTCACTAGTCTGCTTTTCGCCGCAACTTCGACTAGCACCAAGTCTCCGTCGAAGTGCTGAAACGGCACGAGACAATCATGATGTCGAGTGAAAATGATCTTTTACCATTGACATCCGGTGCGGTGTGCGATATTGATGTACAAGAATGTGATCTCCATTTGTTGTACGCCTGTCTACCGAGGTTTTACGACGGCTTTCTGATGTCTTTTGACGGCTCGGCCAAGAGCAAAAGAACGGCGAGTATGATTATCGCTCGTGGATTCTGTCGAAATTGCGTGAATGGTCTGTAGTGACGGCTGCGAGTGCTTATCCCAAGACTACCACGGTAAACCTCGCTGAGTATGCCGAAAGGGACAACGGAATATCGACGGCACTTGAACATGGAGCCGAGGACTTAGTCATTGTGGGAGACCCGAGACTCGCAATCCAGCAATGATGGTCTGTTTTAAGGGATCTCTGACGTCTCAGCTAAATTATCACGGAAAATTCTCGACCAAGCTTCGGTCAGTGACATATCTGCACGTGGTCCGAGCGTTCAACGCCGCGGCTGACCCTTGACAAGCGAGGCTCTAAGGAGTAAAGAATCCAGTGTGATATCGACCGAGACCAGGAAATCGGAATTAGTCGAACTGAACCAGATCGGATATGTCACCTACGAAGTCTATGCAGAATCCTCTGTAGAAGCCACGCCTGAAGAGAACCCAACGGCTAGCTTTGCCCGAGATCATGTGGCTCATGAAACTCTTCGCGACATATTTTTTCGATTTCGTTAGGGAAACGACCAGACAGCAAGCAACCGCAAGAAAGAAACGAGTCCGATTTGCAGATAAGAGCTCGGTCGTAGGCCGAGATGACGGGGCTCAACGAGGCGAAGCAGGCGGTGTGCCCACAGAGGTCCAGAATGAAGCAGGAGACGAGCATCGGTCCCCGCTGCAAAATTCGGTGCGCCTAATGCAGGAGATGTAGACTTTGTGGTTATACACAAAGAGCACCCGCGATGGATCTCCACCGCCCAAGATGAAGAGCTACGCTCAGCCAGAGACGCAAGGAATATGGACGACAAGGTTGGGCTGGGCGAGGACGGCGCGCTGTACCTCATCGGGATGAATCGTCGGTGGGGCACCAAACGACGAGAAGCGAACCGACAGCAAGACATTGCACGGGAATTGCCGACCGAATACCAAGGCGTCGATATGGATCGGAGAGCAAAGGAACACAATGAGTCGTTGAGTCGACGCGAGGGAGCAGCAGTACCGAACGTTGGTGAAAATGAGGCATCGGTCGAGTCGCGAGTAGTAGCACCGAACATTGGTGACAACGAAAACTCGGAGGAGTCACGAGCGGAGACAGGGGAAACCCGATGCTCCAGTGGAAGCACCGAGATCTCCGCTCCATTGAGGTAGAGTATGGTTGAACATGAAGATCGTTAAGTCGAGATTGGCAAAGAAATTAGCTGACCGATGGCATGGAATATTCAGATTCAAGAACGAGATCGAAGAATTCGCAAACGAGTTGGAATTACCAGACAGGATCGTAAACATGTTTTTTCAGTGGTGTCCCAAATCAAGGTCGTGAATGGATTTGGAGACCGACCGAGGACCCGTAGTACGAGGGTGGATGTCGACAAGGAGTTGTTGCCTGAAGATAGTTGGGAGCCGGACCGACTAGCCGGCGAGAACGAAGTGGCGGTCATCTTCGACGACCGATTCCCGCTTGCTGTCGGTGTGCACTAGACGTGCCGTCCGAGAGTTTAAAGTGAAATGGGTCGGGTTTGATGTGCCGACATGGAAACTACAATCGATTTTGTGTGGTGAGCTACTCTATCACCACCTATAAGCTCAGCGTAGCGAGAGACGGCTGCAGATGGTCGTCTAATTCGATGATGAGGACTGGTTGGAAGTGCTACCGAGGAATGAACTGCCTACGGGGTCGATACAGTCCGTAGTGACAGACGAAATTTACTACTGTATTGGAATTGTACGTCACCGACACTTGAGAGCAGTCAGGCCGCTGGTGAGGCTCGGTTGCAATGTCGGATCGACGATTGAACTGTCTGCGGGGATTACGCAGCCCGTGGTGACAGACAAAAACTACTACTGCATTAAATTGCATATTTACATGTGACGTGAACGATTTTAGAGTGGAATTGGATGAAATTGAATTGCTCGAGCTCAAGAACTACCCCTGCGGAAGACTACAAACTTCAGACGGCGTGGGAACAGGTTAAAGGATGAATGGACAAGTCGAAAATGGCGGGACCGAGGTCTAGACCTATGCCGCAGACACGATGTGAGCCAAAACGACCGGATCAGATTCCCTAAGTGAAGGTCGCAAGCTATTCGCCCTGCCGGAACCGGAGTGCGACGTGAAGAACACTCGGTGGCTTCCTCATCTTTCTCATCGTGCCTCGATTGGTCTAGACCGTCAGCAGCCGAGGCTTGGATAGCCTCCGAGGCTCCGTTAGTGGTCGGATGCGCAGAAGTTGACAACCGAGGAGCAGGCACAGAAATGCCTGCGGAGCCCAAAATGTCGGACGATGGTTGATCGACTCCCTGAGACTGCACACGACGGTGTGGAATATACACAGAGATGTCAGAAGATGTTCTGGGGGCACGAGAGCAAAAGAAGATAACGAACGAACCTCCACAGACGCATCGAAAACGTGAAGAGCGGCAGCCGTAGCTTGTCCCAGCAGGTGCAAAGGGAGATCAAGAGGCACCACGACGCGCACTACTTGCGGAGCTTGCGTCGAGGCGGGGGCAGTTGTGGCATTGGGTTTGTGGCCAAGCGGTCACAGCTCGGTCACCCAATTACCGACGTTGTTCCTTTCGGTGAAAGGCGACAGCGCCATCCGATGGGTTGATTTCATTTCCCGCGCAGTAGTGACCGTAATAGTATAGTGACCGATGCCTCGGTCGGGTATAATAAATTTCCGGCCGAGGGTATGAACCCTCGTTTGTACCCATTCCAGTTTCGTACCCTCGGTCTTATAGAGCCGGGTACGGGATCACATACTGGGATCTGTTCACACTGGATATTTGTATTTAGATATAGGACTAGCTATAGGATGGCCTACAGAGGCTCTCCTTCCCCACAAGTCACCAAGGGTCAAGTCCGTCTTCGGTAAGTCTAATTAGCTTATCTTAGGACCTGGATACGCTCGGCTACATGGTATGCCTGTCAACAAACTCAAGGTACATTGAACCGAGGGTTTGTTGCTGGTCAGTCCAAGCGATTAGAGTGGCCGAGTGTTGGGAGTGACGAGGAACGTCGTCTCCCATATATTATAGTGGAACCGAGTGTTGCAGATATATTTTACTACCCGACGAGGTTTTACCTCGGCAAACCCGTATTAGGCTTGACAGCCGGTACCCTTCCGTCTGAGGGACTGCGGGGTTCGCGCGAAAGCACAATATTGCATACTATCCCTCGCTCGTGGCCAGTGGTGCAGGTTTTTGGGTTGAACTAATACAACCTAGGTGTACAGAGGGTTCACAGCCAACCCGGTGTAAGGGATCGTTCCTGGTCTTCAGGTATTGATCCAACGCTCGTTGACCGTTGTAGGAAAGCGAGTGTTGTTGGTGGGACTCATACCATTCGGTAGTGAGATTTTCTGCATAATCCTACACGACACTAGCACCCGCCGAGATGGCCATACAGCCTAGTGGAAGGAGGGGGCATGCAGCCCGCTCTGCTATACAGCTGATCCGGGGTGTGCGGACCATTTGGCGACGGACCAATCTTGGGGTTGCCATTCGGCACCTTGCTCCTCAAGCAAGGCACCCTTTGGCATTGGTCCTAACCGAATGAACCGTACATTACCCCCACGACTGCATGTTTGATTGAAAAAGTTTATTCCGGCAATTCACAGTTTTTTTAAACTTAATAAAATTGCGACTTAAGTATTAAGGAGGTCTGGGTAATAAAATTGGGAAATGCCGGTATCGCTACATGTATTTTATTCATTTTCGAAGTCGCCATAACAGCACATGTATCACAGTAAGTACGAATCGGACTTAGTGTGAATTCGGCAGTCAGATTTTGGGGCACTGGCCATTGCATGGCGGTTTCGAGATTCAACCTAGAACCCACAATAATACACCTAAAAAGGAGTTCTGGGCTATGGACTTTCCAGGAGATCCAGATGAGCTGCAGTTTTGCGAATGATGGTCTTCCCACGTGACGAGTCGTCAGACGACCGCTGCTATTAATAGCAGTGCTGCCGGAGCCAACCATCTCCTGCTCATCCACACTGACACATCATTGATGTCACCAAGCATCGTTCTTTGCGGCGATTGTCTCCGATAAAAGCCACAGGCTGATTGCCAATCGTTGCACCTGTCGGAGGAGTGATGGTGTGTGGTTGTCCTCACATAATAATACGCCTGTTATAGCCGCGGTGCTGCGCAAGTGCGTTTGTCAGTCAAGAGTCTATTTCCAATTGGGTTTGAAGTACGCAAGTCCTTCATGGCGGTGCTCCAGCAGTCGGAAAGCGAGTCCCTCGTGTCCCCCGCCAATGAGCCCAAGAAGCCGCGCTACTCCACGTTCCCCAGCGCCAACGACGACGTCGACCAGACCAAGCAGCGACTGCACGATGGCAAGTTCACGCCTGCCACTGCGCCACTCTGGTCGCGACTCTTCTTCTCGTACGCCAACGCGATGATGAGCACGGGCAACTCGCGCCAGCTCCATAACGAAGACCTGTGGGAGCTCGAGGGCGAGAACCGATCGGCCGCAGCCTTTGACGAATTCGTGGTGCACTTCGAGCGTCATGACAAATCCATCATCAAGGCCATGGTGGCTGCCTACGGAGGTCGCTTCCTGCTCTGCGGCCTTGCGATGCTCTTCAGCACCGCCTGCAACGTCTTCGCTCCGGCCGTGCTGAACCACATCATCACGGTGTTTGCAGCTCCGCAAATCGACATGTACAATTTGAGTGCGTGGCTCGGCGTCTTCTTCGCGTCCAGACTCGTAAACGCGATCGTGATGTCACACATGCACTTCTACCTTGAACTTATTGCACTCAGGCTCACGGTGACGCTCAAGGCGCTGCTGTTCAGGAAGGCCATGCGCCGTAGCATCCAGAGCAAGGGTGACTCCAAGGCGGTGGACATCTCCAACCTCTACTCGTCGGACGTTGATAATGTGCTGTGGGCTGCTTTCCAGATCAACAGTCTGTGGATCATCCCCATTCAAATTGTGGTGGTGGTCTACATGTTGTATGATGTCATTGACTTGGCTGCGTTCGCGGGGCTTGCTGTGATCACCTCCTCGATGCTGGTAAGTTTCGTTATCGCTAAGCTGTCGGGGAGTACTTTCGAAGACATAATGAGGCGCAAGGATGACCGAATGAAGACTATCAAGGAAGTGTTCAACGCCATCCAGATCGTAAAGCTCAATGCCTGGGAGGACAAGTTTGCGGACAAGATCCACACTCTGCGGGCTACTGAACTGTCGGCAGTCAAGCGATTCATGTACCTTGGCGCACTCAACATCTTCGTGCTGTGGGCTTCTCCATTGGCAGTATCTGCCGTCTCGTTTGCTGTGTACGCTATTGTTATGGAGAGAGCGCTAACTGCGGCTAAGGTCTTTACGGCTCTCGCGCTTTTCAACGCACTTCGGGATCCGCTGCGAGAATTGCCGACTGTGATCCAGACGTGCATCCAAGCCAAAGTTTCGATCAACCGATTTTCTGATTATCTGGCGCTAGATGAGTTCGAGCCCACTAACATCACTCGTGACGACCCGGCACAGCCCAAGGATGTGGTCATGGCCATCGAAGACGGCACATTCGGTTGGACCAAGGACACCGCACTTCTAAACCAAGTGAACCTCACGCTCAAGAAGGGCGATTTGGTGATCGTCCACGGCCCCGTCGGTAGCGGCAAGTCGTCACTGTGCTCAGCAATCCTTGGTGAGATGGACAAGTTGGCTGGTAGCGTGTTCGTTCGTGGCCGGGTCGCCTACTATTCACAGCAGACTTGGATCCAGAACATGACGATCCGTGATAACATCCTGTTCGGACTGCCGTACGACAAGGAGAAGTTCTCGCGCGTAATTGCGGCATGTGGATTGCTGCCTGACCTGTGTCAGTTCCCTGGAGGCGAGTCCACTGAGATTGGTCAGAAGGGAGTGAACCTGTCGGAGGTCAGAAGGCGCGCGTGTGTTTGGCTCGCGCGTGCTACTCGGATGCTGACATCCTGTTGCTGGACTCGCCGCTGGCTGCTGTGGACGCAATCGTGCAGAGCCAAATCTTCGGTGAGTGCATTTGCAACCTACTGGCGGAGAAGACCGTGGTGCTGGTGACTCACAGTGCTGACATCATTGCGAGCGAGGCGGCGAATCTAAAGGTGCTGGTGGAGGATGGTAAGCTGACAGCTACGCGGCATGATGTCGCGCTGCCGCGATACTCTTACACACTGGCAGTATCGCCTCGCTCTACAATGAATGATGCTAGGCACGATGATGAGAACCAAACAACCAAGGAAAAAGACGTCGGTCGACTCATCGATGATGAGGAACGCGAAGAGGGTCAAGTATCGAAGGAGGTGTTCTCGAACTACTTTGAATCGCTCGGAGGCATGAAGGTGTGTATTTTCCTGTTCGTTGTGCAGACGTTGTGGCAGGCGTGTCAGATCGGTAGCGACTTGTGGTTGAGTCACTGGACCGGCCAGAAGGATGGTTCGTACAACCACGATGAGACGGCTTACAACGTCAAAGTTTATTCGCTGCTTGGAGCTGGTGCTGCCATAATGGTATTTGTTCGCTCAGCCACTGTGGCGACTGTTGGTCTTCGAGCTTCGAGGCATTTGTTTGATAACATGACGCTGTCGCTGCTGAAGGCCCCGCTGCGATTTTTCGATGCAAACCCAATCGGTCGAATCGTGAACCGATACGGTGATGACATGTCGGCGGTGGATTTCATGATTCCGTTCGCATTCGGAGGCTTCCTTGCGGTGTTTTTCTTTACTGTATGCCAGCTAGCGACTGCTGTGTACACCATGAACTTCTTGGGCGCGCTGATTATTCCGCTGGTGTGGATGTACGTGAAGATTGCCAACTTTTATCTCGCCCCGTCGCGGGAAATCTCTCGCCTATGGAAGGTGTCATCGTCTCCTGTTCTGAGCCATGTGGAGCAGTCTGAGGAGGGTGTTGTTATTATCCGCGCATTTGGTCGCGAAACCGTTGACAGAACGACCCTGGAGAACTTCATTCGCAACGATGTGAATAGCAAATGTTGGTTTGCAGAGACCGTGACGCAGCAGTGGTTCCTGGTTCGCATGCAGCTCTTGGGGTGCGGAGTGATTTTTATCGTCGTATCGGGGCTTGTGTACTTGCGTGATTACCTGTCCCCGGTATGGTAGGACTGGCATTCACGTATGCTCTTAGTGTCGACAGCGGACTTGCCGATCTTGTGCAGTCATGGTCGTGGGTAGAGATTCAAATGGTCAGCCCTGAACGTATTCTCGAGTACGCGTCGATCCCAGCAGAGGGCAGTCAGCGCCCACTTATCATCGAGCCCGATGCCTCCTGGCCTCGCTCCTCCACTCTTCAGTTCCAAGGCGTCGTCTTCAACTACAAGCAGGGAGGTGAACCCGTGCTCAAGGGCCTCTCCTTCGACATCCACAACAACGAGAAGATCGGCATCGTCGGACGCACCGGCGCTGGCAAGTCCAGCCTCACCATGGCGCTCTTCCGCATCAACGAGCTCGTGTCCGGCCGCATCCTCATCGATGGCGTGGACATCGCGACCATGCCGCTGCGTACATTGCGCTCGAAGCTGTCCATCATCCCGCAATCACCCGTGCTGTTCAAGGGTGCGCTACGAGCCTACATGGACCCGTTCGACGAGTTCACGGACGCCGACATCTGGTCGGCACTGGAGAAGGTGGACATGAAGGCGCAGGTGTCGGCGCTGGAGGGCCAACTGACGTACGAGCTGAGCGAGAACGGCGAGAACTTCAGCGTGGGCGAGCGGCAGATGTTGTGCATGGCTCGCGCGCTGCTGACTCGGAGCCGCATCGTGGTGATGGATGAGGCCACGGCGTCCATCGACCACGCGACGGAGAAGAAGCTGCAGCGCATGATCAACGAGGACTTCCAAGACGCGACGGTGCTGACGATCGCGCATCGGTTGGGCACGGTGCTGGACTCGGACCGCATCATGGTGTTGAGCGACGGTCGCGTGGTGGAGTTGGACAGTCCTCGTGAGTTGGTGAAGGATGGTAGTGGCGTATTCTACGAGCTCGCGAAGGAAGGAGGGTATCTTGATCAGCTGCTATGAACTACTACAGCGGTGTAGTCCAAATGTTAGTGTTCATGAACTACGTACCGTATTATGATACCCGTAAACCCCCGTCAGCCAATAGGCGATCTAGAAATTGCAGATGTTAAAAAATTCATAAGGGTCACTTAAATACCGGTAGGTTACTAGTTTTTCAAACATTTTTGGGAGGGAAATTCGAGTGGCCTCGCGGGTACATCTCATTTTAGATTTGGGGAATGACAAGACATGTTATTAAAGGCGTGCGGCGCAAGCCCAAGCGATACTTGCGCAAAGCAGTATCATACGCCACTAAAAGAAGGTGTATTGATCTGCATAATAAAGATGAAGATCTCACATCTGCAATCACTGTTATTTTTGGTATGCAAAACCCAGCTAGTCTCCGAGCTCTAAAAAACAAGTTCGGAAGTGGATCGCTAACCGAGGCTACATCTACGCGCAGTGTGAGGAAGGAAGAGGCGCTCACTTCCGTCATCGGCAGCGTGGTGTGGCTACTGTATTGTCTCCTGAATCCGAGCTGGAAATTGTTCAGTGGATTAACGCTCTACGTAGAGATGGGATTCCTGTTTCGTTGTCCACGCTGAGTGTCAAAGCGCTGGAGGTGGCCCAGGAAGCCTCAATTTCGCTGGACCACTTCCGCGCTTCCCATTGAGCAAGAAGTTCATGAGGTGTCACCGACTTTCCATCAGGGCCCGCACCCGCCAAGGACAGACCCCACCCGAAGACGCAGTCGAAGCCGCTCGAGCATTTTCGGCAACTGTCCGACGGGCAATCGTTGAAAAAGGTGTAACTAAGTTTTACAATGCTGACCAAACAGGTACCGTACAGCCAGAATTTAGTTTTGACGTTTCTAATTTTAACCGAATTGTATTTTGTAGCCGTCTTCTTTGAATATTTGCCTCGTAGAACAATCTCCGCTCGACATGTTAGGACTATGTGGGTCAAGTGCGCTTGTAAGGATAAGGAACGCACAACAGCAATGCTGATGGCTGATTCATATGGCGTTAAGTGTCCTTCTTTCCTGGTTTTCAAGAGCAAGCCCTCTACGCGACCAGTAATTCAAGCAGTAAACAATACAAGCAGCATGGCTTCGGGCGTACGATTTGGAAAGATCTACTGGGTGTCAGGTCTACGGAAACGTGAATGCATGGTGGACAGCGGACCTCTCAATCGAGTTTCTCCGCTTCCACTTTGCTGATCGAGAGTCTCTCGATGAGCCGGTCCTTTTGCTCTGGGACGACTTCTCGGGTCATTGGACTAAAGAAGTCGTTCAATATGCAAAGTCGATTAGTGTCGTGCTCGTCAAGGTACCACCCGCTATACATACGTGCGGATATCGCATGGAACAAGCCTATGAAAAAATCCTGCGGAAGTGCTGGATTCTTAATCTTCGCCGCAAATTGCGGGGTTTCAAAACCTAATTGAGCTTAAGAAAGTCAAGGAACGGCAAGTATACGCGCGTCTAGTTGCGGCGCGGCAACGAGCATCGATTGAACATGGTGTCATCCCACGGAGCGGACCCGAAGACGCGGCACCAGCTGCACCTGAGTACATGAATACTAGTGGCAGTCCTACCGAAGACGCTGTCGTGCACGAATGGTGCATGCGATCTAGAGAGAGCTCGAGCAGCTCCGACATTGACTCGTACGCAGTCCAGGAAGCTGCCTTGGTACCGCGCCGCCAACGACGACGCACTCCACCAAGTGGCTTCGAGCTTGAAGAGCCAAAGCGAAGACACATCATCGAACGGATGGGAGGCGCCTGAAATGCATTAACATTAACACCTTCAGTTAATATCAGTGGGTTCGGTAAAGCAGGGCTACCCGAGATGGTTTTGTTGCTGGCGGAGACGCAGCTATTCCATACGACGGAGTCGTCATCGACAGCATACAGCGAATGAGCATCAGCAAGGGTGTTGCACGACACACTGTAAACTCAAGCGATGATGCAGCCAGCGTCTTTTCGTCGTCTTCGTCGGTCATGAGTAGCAGCGAAGAGTAGCCACGATAGAGCAAACCCCGTTCAAAATTGAATGCTTTAACTGTTGAAGTACAAACGGCACACCCCAAAGTCTGTCAATATTCATCGCACGCCGCTCATACTGCACAGGATATTAATGAAGCACAGTACCACAGCTCACCGCGTGCCGAGGTCTCCACGTCGAGAAAACTGCGCCAGCACGCGGCGCCTGGTCACTCCCTGGGCAGCTCTGTGGTGTACACTACGCAAATAGTCGATTCCGTACTACCGGTACATGTTCAGTACGGATACCGGTATTAGTACCGTACATATCAAATTAAGTTCGCGTATTTTGCTTTTTTGACTGCTGGAAACCCCTAGCCCGTGTGTACTAGTACCAATTGAGTGCTCAAGCTTACATGTAAGCTTTTAAAAATACAAGAATAATGGCGAAAGGAGCAGCCAATCGATGGGGTACAGCTCATTACAGCGTCGATGTCGAGACATTGACGTGGATGTGTGGCGAAGTGTCCGTACTTTTTCTTTGTTGGTGCAAAGGCGTGAGGTATTAAGCCATTCCCGAAGTGGCGCTGTGGAGTACGAGCTAGGAACTCGAAGTAAATAGTTGGCAATTTGAGTTTTTGTGTCCTATATGAGCTCGACAAGACTGCAGAGCTCCCCGTCCGTCCGGGAATATGCCACGTTCCTCAAGGTGCCGTCGGGATCGCCCAAAGCGCAGAGACGACAGTCCGCGTCGCTGTTCTCGAGGCTTTTCCTCTCGTACGCAGACGAACTGATGGCGACTGGTAACATGCGGCAACTAGACCAAGACGATCTGCTGCAGTTGGACGACGACAGTCGGTCGGCAGTTGCCTACTCGCACTTCAGACGCCACTACGACCAACAGAACCAGTCGATCATCCGGACCATCACGCATGTCTACGGCTGGACGTTCCTGTTCTGCGGTCTTGCATCGGCGTTCACAACGGCCTGCCTCCTGTTTGCCCCCGTTGTGCTGCATCACGTGATCGACGCTTTTGCTGCATCGGAAATGGATGTGGCGAGTCTGGGCGTGTGGTTGGCAGCGTTCTTCGCCTCTCGTCTTGCCAATGCATTGGTGGCACCCCATGTAGACTTCCAGGTCCAGTTGATGATGTTCCGCATGGCCGTATCACTGCGAGCTCTGCTGTTTGAAAAGACCATGCGGCGGAGTATCCAGAGCCGCAGCGACGACAAAGATGTCGAAATCGCCAATATTTACACGTCCGACATCCAGAGGGTCATCCAGTGTGCCAACCAGATCAACGAGCTGTGGATCTTGCCTATCCAGATCGGCGTCGTGGTTTACATGTTGTACGACGTTCTGAGTCTGGCCGCGTTTGCTGGCCTTGTTGTCATCACACTCTCAATGCTGGTGGCATTTTTCTTCACCAAGAAGACGAACAGATCGTACAAGGACTTGATGAAGCATAAAGATCAACGCATGAAACTCGTCAAAGAAGTGTTTGGCGCTATTCAGATCGTCAAGCTCAACGCGTGGGAAGGAAAATTCGAGCAGAAACTACTTGCCGTGCGGGAGGTTGAGCTATCTGCGCTATCACGGTTTGTGTACGCCATGTGCGGGACCATATTCGTGCTGTGGGCATCACCGTTGTTTGTCTCAACTGTGTCGTTTGCAGTGTACACACTTGTAATGGACCATGTACTAACGGCTGCCAAGGTGTTCACTGCTATCGCACTCTTTAACTCACTTCGAGACCCGCTGCGTGATTTCCCGAGCATTATTCAACAGTGTCTTCAAGCCAAGATTTCCTTGGATCGCATATCGGACTACCTCGCTCTTCACGAAGTGGATCCTACTAACGTGACTCGCGATGACCCATCGATTCCGACTAATGCGGCCATCGTGGTTGGACATGGCACATTTGCGTGGAATGGAGATGCAGCCCCAGTGCTAGCTGATGTGAACCTTACGGTGAAGAAAGGCGATCTCGTTGTCGTTCATGGATCTGTTGGTTCTGGTAAGTCGTCCCTCTGCTCTGCATTACTGGGCGAAATGGAGAAAATGGGTGGCAAAGTATTTGTGAACGGCAAAGTGGCATACTACTCGCAGCAGCCGTGGATTCAAAACATGACGGTGAGAGATAATATTATCCTCGGGCAAGCCTTCGACGGCAGCAAGTACCAAACAGTCTTGGATGCGTGCGGACTTCTTCCAGACCTGGAGCAGTTTCCTGGTGGCGATGCAACCGAGATTGGGCAAAAGGGAATCAATCTGTCGGGTGGCCAGAAGGCTCGTGTGAGTTTGGCACGCGCTTGCTACTCCGATGCGGATGTGTTCATTTTAGATTCGCCTCTCGCTGCGGTGGATGCGGTGGTTCAAAGCGAGATCTTCGGCAAGTGTATCTGTGGACTACTAGCAGAGAAGACAGTGGTGCTGGTCACTCACAACCCGGACGTAATTGCATCTGAAGCGGTAAACTGCAAGATTTTAGTTTCTGGTGGTCAAGTGTCGGCCAATACACGAGAAGTTCGTCATCCTCGAGAACATTTTGCGACGAAGACATCTCCTTGTAATGTTAAGGAGAACACAGAGAGGAAGACACTCGTCGACGAGAGTTCAAAGATTAATGGAAAACTTGTGGATGATGAAGAGCGTGAAGAGGGACGAGTATCTGCTGCGGTCTTTCGAAGGTATTTCAACGCGATGGGAGGTTTGAAAGTGCTGCTGCTGCTTGTTGTGATTCAATCCTTGTGGCAAGGATGCCAGATCGGGAGTGATCTATGGCTGAGTCATTGGACTGGACAGAAGGGAAACACGTACGATGTTTCTCGAACACAGTACAACATGAAGGTCTATGCGTTGCTGGGTGGAGGTAGCGCTTTGATGGTACTTGCGCGAGCTGTAACAGTTGCTAGAGCAGGTCTTCGTGCGTCTCGCGGTCTGTTTGTACTGCTACTGCATGGGCTACTGCATGCTCCTCTTCGGTTCTTCGACGCCAACCCAATCGGACGAATCGTCAATCGTTTCGGAGGAGACATGACGTATGTTGAGATTGATATCCCGTTTGATATCGGAAGTCTGTTGGTGTCGGTCTTCTTCACCTTCTCCCAACTCGCCACAGCGATCTACATCGTGCAAATACTTGTCGTGTTTATTATCCCGCTCGGGTATCTCTACGCCAAGTTTGCCAAGTTCTACCTCATGCCGTCACGAGAGGTTTCCCGGTTGTTGAAGGTAGCCTCATCCCCTGTTCTTAGCCATATCTCGCAGTCGGAAGAAGGCGTGACTACCCTCAGAGCTTTTGGTTCCGATTGCGTCGACCAAACTATCGCCGAAAACTTTCGGCGCAACGACGTAAATGCTCGAGCTTGGTTTTGCGATTTTGTGGTGCTGACGTGGTTCCAACTCCGCATGGAGCTCATCGGATGTGGCGTCGTGATGGCTGTGGTATCATGTCTGGTATACCTTCATGAGTTTCTGTCCCCGGGGCTTGTTGGTGTTGCATTCACCTATGCCTTGAGTATCGACAGTCGTCTTGCTCGAATAGTACGAGTATGGTCCTGGTTAGAGATCGAGATGGTGAGCCCCGAACGCATCATGGCCTACGCTTCCATTACGCCTGAGGGCAGTCAGCGCCCACTTATCATCGAGCCCGATGCCTCCTGGCCTCGCTCCTCCACTCTTCAATTCCAAGACGTCGTCTTCAACTACAAGCAGGGAGGTGAACCCGTGCTCAAGGGCCTCTCCTTCGACATCCACAACAACGAGAAGATCGGCATCGTCGGACGCACCGGCGCTGGCAAGTCCAGCCTCACCATGGCGCTCTTCCGCATCAACGAGCTCGTGTCCGGCCGCATCCTCATCGATGGCGTGGACATCGCGACCATGCCGCTGCGTACATTGCGCTCGAAGCTGTCCATCATCCCGCAATCACCCGTGCTGTTCAAGGGTGCGCTACGAGCCTACATGGACCCGTTCGACGAGTTCACGGACGCCGACATCTGGTCGGCACTGGAGAAGGTGGACATGAAGGCGCAGGTGTCGGCGCTGGAGGGCCAACTGACGTACGAGCTGAGCGAGAACGGCGAGAACGTCAGCGTGGGCGAGCGGCAGATGCTGTGCATGGCTCGCGCGCTGCTGACTCGGAGCCGCATCGTGGTGATGGATGAGGCCACGGCGTCCATCGACCACGCGACGGAGAAGAAGCTGCAGCGCATGATCAACGAGGACTTCCAAGACGCGACGGTGCTGAAGATCGCGCATCGGTTGGGCACGGTGCTGGACTCGGACCGCATCATGGTGCTGAGCGATGGTCGCGTGGTGGAATTGGACAGTCCTCGTGAGTTGGTGAAGTTTGATAGTGGCGTATTCTACGGGCTCGCGAAGGAAGGAGGGTGTTTGGAAAAGTTGCAGTAGCAAATATGACATTTCCGGGGAATGGATTCGGTGAAGCTTTCAAGTCTTCTTAACTGTAAGCTTTACTGCAGTTTAGTTTTCAAGCACAACGCGGTAGCGCACACGACCCTCACGCATCATAGCGATGCCTTCGTTGACCTTGCTCATGGGCATCTGCTGAACGATGGCGCGCACGTTTTTCTTCGATGCGAGCTCAAGCATATCCTTGATGTCTTGGATACTTCCGATGAGACTGCCCACCCACTTGATTCCCTTGGCCACCACGAACATCGGTTTAAACTTCACCTCATCGTTGGGCACGCCGACCATAATGAACGTGCCCCGCTTCTTCACAAGCGACAGGTACGTGTTGTACGGCATGTCGTTGGCGTCAGCAGTGAGTAGCAGCACGTTGACAGAATTCACAGCCTTCTTCTCGCCCTCCGGGTCGCTCAAATTGTAGAACTCTTCAGCACCGAGAGCATGAATCTCTTTCTCTTTGTTCGCTGAGCGTGAGAAAGCCACCGGAGTAGCGCCAAGAGCGCGGATAAACTGGATGGCAAGATGACCCAGTCCACCGATACCGATGACTCCAACCCGGTCGCCAGGCTTAACATTCTGTTTCAACGGCGTGCAGACGGTCACACCAGCGCACAGCAACGGCGCTGCTGAAGCGGATGGGATGTTATCGGGGATCTTGAAGGAAAAGTTGCTATCGACACGTACGTAGTCGGCATACCCTCCGTATGCCATCGGCCCGTCCTCGTATTTGGCGTCGTACGTGATCACTGAGCGGCTACAGAAGGCATTTTCACCGTCGGCACACTCTTCACAAGGCCTCTTGGGGTGCACGCCCACACTTGCGCGCCAACACCGACGTGGTCGCCCACGGCAAGATGCTTCACGTTGGCCCCAGCAACAGTCACTTCGCCAATGATTTCATGGCCGAACACACACGGATACATCGTGGGCTTCCAGCCACTGTCAAGGTGATGAATGTCCGATCCGCAGATACCGCAGTGTGAGATCTTGATCTCGACATCGTCGGCACCAAGAGGGCGAGATTAGTACTGGAATGGTACAATGTTGCCGGACGGCTCGAAGGCTGCATGAGCATTCACGGTTCTCGGAGCAGTTGACCTTATGCGGGTGGATCTAGGTAAGTTCCAAGGTGCGATGCAGTTCGGGTCGTTTTCGTTGGACACTAAAGCAGACACAGAAGGATCCGCTACGATTATCCTGGTGGGTTCCCTCCTCCACTACGTGTACTCCGTCAATATTCTTGCCTCAGGGATGGTCGCGAGCACCAAGGAATCGGACTACAGCACCGTAAAATCAGAATCGAGCACCCGACTTAGCTGCTGCACACACACTCGGTAGCGTGTCCAATTACACAATGATAATTAAACTCGCTACCGGTAGTCTTACACGGCGATATAACGCGAGTTTAACCGCATAAAATAAAATAAAAATAACGCGAGAGTACCGGTATGCCACGTAAACCGGAACACCTCAAATCCATGCCCCAGACTGACTGCCTACGTAAATATCATCGTCGATAGCACTGACAAGTACTGGGGCTGCTGCTGTGGGACCATTACTCGGAGAACGTCTCTGTTGTGCCTTCCGTGGTATTTCTTGGTTTGGTGATGCTATACCGGTAAGTACGGCGCATTGGTCGGCCGAGGAAATTAGAAGTCGTTGATTGCGGTGACAGTGGTAACATACGATGCAGCACATTACGGGAAGTCGACGCTACAGCTCGCCCGAAAGGGGTCACTCGCACATTTATCGTTCGACACCTAATGCAACCTCCCACCGTAATCGAAATCAGTTTGCGAGTGTTCCGTCCTTTTCGGATCGTATAAGGCCAATGTTATATGCCCATAGTGTCGAATGAACCTACTGTAAGTAACATTATAAACAGCACTTCTTTACAACATCCACGAAAGTGTCACTAATACCTCGACAGATCCCACGAACACCGTCATCTTGAACGGCAGCGGTTTACATAAGAGTCACGCGTGACAGCATGTGTGCTACACCTTCAAAGGTGTTCGAGCTGGAACTAGAAACTCATTCTCGAATTCACCTCTGACCAAGCACATTCGAAAACAAGCTCACCCATTGCACCATGTCGACTGCCCCAAGAACCGTCAACGCCTACGCCGCCCACGACAGCACTGGCGAGTGCAAGCCGTGGCAGTACCAGTCGCGTCCTCTCGGTGCTGAGGATGTGGAGGTCAAAATCTCCCACTGCGGTATCTGCGGCACGGATCTGCACACGATCGACGGAGGCTGGGGCCCTGGTCCGTACCCGTGCGTCCCTGGCCACGAGATCGTCGGCGAGGTGACTCTCGCCGGCCCGAGCGTCAAGAACCTCGCTGTTGGCGACCGTGTTGGCGTCGGTGCTCAGGTCTGGGCCTGCCTGAACCGCGACCCCCAAGACAAGTGCCGCGAGTGCACCGCTGGGGAGGACGCTGTGTGCGACCACGTCGTCTGGACCTACAACAGCGCCTACAACGACGGCGCCAAGGCGCAAGGTGGGTACGCCGACTACGTGCGCGTGGACAGTAACTACGCCTTCAAGCTCCCCGACGCGCTGCCGTCTGACGTGGCTGCCCCACTCCTATGCGCCGGTGCCACGGTGTTCACGCCTCTGAAGCAGGAAGGTGTCAAGGCTGGTGACCGTGTCGGTGTTATCGGCATCGGCGGCCTGGGTCACATCGCCATCCAGTTCATCCGTGCGCTGGGTGCCACACCCGTTGCCTTCTCGCGCTTTGCTAACAAGGAGCAGGAGATCTTGTCGCTGGGTGCCGAAGAGTTTTACAACCTGAGCTATTCGGAGCACCATAAGAAGGCTGCGGGTAGCGTCGACTTCCTGCTTCTCACCGCTGACGCCAACAACATGCCGTACGACCTGTACCTGAGTCTGGTGCGCAAGCGTGGCACGCTCATCATGGTCGGCATCCCGAACGACGGTGTGAAGTTCAGCCCGTTCCTCATCGTGCCGCGCGCACTGCGCATTCGTGGCACAGCATCCAGGACATCAAGGACATGCTGGAGCTGGCGGCCAAGGCGAACGTGCGCCCGATCATTCAGAAGCTGCCGATGGCGAAGGTGAACGACGGCCTCAACATGGTTCGCGACGGTAGTGTGCGCTACCGCATTGTGCGGGAAAACTATTGTACGGGCAGAATAGGATCAGGAATCACTTCACCCTAACGTTAACATAACTTTTCGAATTTTCCATTTGGATGTTTTAGCTCGCTGAGAGCCTGACTCATTGGTCCAAATCTTTCTTATAAACGACCAATGCACGCGTAGCTATTCGCTTTTAAAAACCTGATTCGATTTTGTTGTCCCCTCGTCGGTACTGTTTTTGAACACGAAAGGTTGGTCACTTCCACAACTTACTAAATTCAAGTATAAAATGTGTGGGAAAGTACGACAAATGACAAACTAGAGGCGTAGCATTAGGCTGGGAGGGCAGTTGATTGCGTACCGGACGGGGTCCGGAGATGCAGTTCGAACCCTGACGAAAGGAGGAAAGGAAGAAGAGGTTGGTGCGATGGTGATCGTGTGAATTGTAAAGTAGGTTTCGTCTTTTGTCTTCGTTGAGAGCGGTTGTAGGTGGTTTCGGCTGCGTGCAAGCTGAAGAATAGACGTTCAAATTGAGTGGTTACGCTGGTACTGACGTAGGTATGAATGCATGAATAGATAGATGGGCGTGTGGGTGTTGCGTCAGGAGCCTCGTGGATACGTGTGTGTTGTGTCAGGCGTCTGATGCGTGCAGAGGCGTCATTAGCGCGGAGCCACTGTGGTGATCTGGTGCAGCTTGGTCTCGACCTGGCAACAGTCGCGATAGAGGCGCAGCTTGGTGGGCACGAATGCAATAATGGAACCTGGCAGCGGAACGTTCGGGCTGTCGGCGAGGATGTCGTATAGCGACAGTGTGATCAGGAACTCGTTGGTTTGGTAGGGGTCATCGCGCTGCGCCTCTTGAAATTCCTGTGGATGAGTAGAAATGAATATGTGTGATCGTGTCTGTAGCTCGACTTGGACGCAGCAGCAGTGCAATCTTACCTTTGCTGCACCTGCAGCGGTTCGGGAGCGTTCTGTTCGCCAAGATACACGCGCAGGAACCGTAGGCCATGGACGCAATCATTGGCGGTCCAGAGCAGACGTGCTTGGATTCTAATCGACGTGTGAATCTCTGAGTCATTAACGTCATTGTTCTGAATGAACTCTCGCAAATCTGCAGTCACACGACAAGGATTATTACTACAATAGATACAGATAAATGAGGACAGGGATCCTACCGTCGATGGTGTCGATCACGCGGCGGCTGTGTTGTTGCATGGTCTGTCGGAGCTTCTTGAGTGGCGAGACGTAGTTCCTTGACGCCGGTGGCGACGACGATGTCGGTCCTGTCATAACCGTCACCGCTGTTGGCGTGACAACTGTGGGCGCGGACGTTTCGGTGCTGGTCGTGGTGTATTTCGACGGCTGCTGCTGCTTGGCGGGTCTTTTGGGTGGCATGTATGACAGGAGAAGACACGTGTGGTTGCTGCGTAAATCGAGGAATGAACTGCGTACACTGTCGCTGCGAGCCCCCAGTTGTCCATTGTGTATGGGATGTGAGAAATGGCGCGTCGTCGAAGCTTGTTTGAAGAATTCCGCGCCTTCTCTGCTTCATCGTCTCAGACGTGCGAGAATGAGCTGCGTTTGATGGCATTGGGTGGATTTAGTTGTGAGAGGGACGAGAAGGTGATCCGCACGGAACATGTTGAAGTGAACATGAATTTTCAATGGAAACGTGCATGTAAGGGACGAGAGAATCACGTTAGGACAGGGTACGTCGAGTACGGAACATGTTGAAGTGGACATGAATTTTCAATGGAAACGTGCATGTAAGTGACGAGAGAATCACGTTAGGACAGGGCACGTCGAGTACGGTATCGTGAAGTCCGATTTCAGTGGCGATGTTGGACGATCCGAGATATGAGCGTTGATCTTAGCGCTGCTGTACGAATGGGTAGTGTTGGCGCAGTGCAGTACACGATTGATAGCGCGGACACGGTGTGGTATGGGATGGGTGATATGGTAGCGCGAGCGTTTGAGTCGGTCTGCATCGTCGAAGCGAACGTTTGCATTGGCGGTGCATGGCTCACTTGCCCGAAGGTACGGATTAGATGTTGTTGTGCTCGAGGCGCGCATTGTGTTTGTCGTCTTGACCGCTTTGATCTTCGTGACTCGTCGGTTTGTGTGCATTTCCAAGGATGACGTTCCGGTGTGCAGCTGTGAGCTTGATGAGAAGATTGAACAGGCCTGTGGCGAAGGTTGTATCAATCGCTCGGTATGTCGTGTAGATATCGTGGTCTTTATCTGTGACTCACTCGGTGTTGCTGACGTATGCCGTAGCAGATGCGGTACGAGTGCGCACTGGAATGTTGTCCGTGCGTAGAGCGGTGCTCGAACCGACAATTACAAGTCGGCTCCACACTCGCGACAGCAGTAGTTGACTGTGGGCGTAAAGGGGTGGGAGTGATCGCCTTGGAAGGCGTCAAAGCTGGGCAATTCGTGGGCGAGTACGTGGGTGAAGTTTTGAGCAGCAGCGAAGCGAAGTTGCGCTGTCGGGTAAGTGTTTTTAGTTGCAAGCTGGTCGAAAAAATGACTCTGCTCGTGCGCTGTTTAGCTTTATCGAGGAGCCAAGCACGTCTACATGCTTCAAGTCAGCCCGAATGAAGTTATCGACGCTACACGAATCGGCGGGCGCATGCTATTTGTCAATCACAGCTGCGAGCCGAACTGCCGACTCGAGAAGTGGAATGTCCGGGGTCAAGAGCGGTGCGGGCTGTTTGGTCTAAGCTCAACTCTAGATGGTGTGCTGCTGTCAAAGCGTGGCGTTCGCTCCGACGGCGATCTCCACATTTGTCGCGAGTGCGACGCAAGCTTGGCCAAGCAGTCGATCCCCAAGTTTTCGATCAAAAATGGCTTCTATGTGGGCACCCTGCCGACTCGTTTCGCAGACATGACGCTGCCCGAGCGATTGATGACGCAGACGGTATCTGTCATTGCGGTCACGCGCGTGATGCGAGGCGGTGCTCATCGATCAATTCGCTCCCATAACCTGGTGTTCGATGCTACTCCTGGGCCGGCAGCGACGCTGCTCTCGATTCCGGTGGACAACATTACATCGTATCGCGTGGTGCTTGCTGGACCTTTCACAACGGAACAACATGCGCATGTTCGTAAAATGCATCGAGTCCGCTGCCAGGTTGTTGAGGCCGTGCTGAGGGTTTTCTGCCAACACAACGCGTTGTACGAATCTATTGTTGTCAACTGCTCTGGGCTCCCGGACGATGCTGTAGCAGAAACCATGATTTTCGAAAACGCTGATGCTCACGACGAAGTCGCGGAGATGGACATGGAGAACGATCGCGTTGGTGGCACGTCCGAGAACGACGCGTCCAGCATCGAGATCGACGTTGTTGAGCGGCGAGTTGTTTTCATTTCCGACGATCGTGAGGTGAGCATGCAGGATGCGCCTGTCGTGTCCGGACAAGCGAGTCAAAGTGCGTCGCAGCCTCAGTTTCTCGTTCGGCATTCCAGCCAATTTGCCCAAAACGACAAGGTGTTGTTCGCGCGCATGTTCCCGTATTTGTTCCCATATGGAAGAGGGCACCCAGGTGAGCAGCGGCATATTCCAGTGTCATTTGACGCGTGCATTCGCTATTACAGTCAGCTCAGCACGCGAACATTTGCCGAGGACGAGCTGTTCATGCTCGTGAGCTTCGATTATCTCTCGGTCCAGAAAATGTATACACAAGTCGCATTGAAATGTCAGCGTAACCCCGCTCTGTTTGAGCCGTACAGCGACATCACCGAAGAAGTGCTCATGGAAGCGCTGAATGACAACGAGATGCGGCGACAAGGGCGCACAACATCGATGCGTGGTCATGGCTCCAGCGCGGCCGACTTTCTCAACACAGTGGGGCTCAATGGTAGCGCGATGTGGAGCAGCAATGCCGAGCGAGCGCAATGTCGGCGACGGGCGTTCGCGTATCAGGTGCGGTTTGGCCAGCCGGCGCTTTTCGTCACGTTAACACCGAACGTCGCCGACTCTTTTGTACTGTGGTGTCATGTCTGTCGACACTCTGTTTGATGCTGCGTTGGCTGAGTCGCTTGGAAGGTCGGCATTACACAGCGCGAGCATGCGGAATGACGTTGCATCGGCTCGACTATTCATGCACAACATGGATGTCTTCATTGAACACGTACTAGGTGTCCGGTGAAGAGCAATCCTTTCGAAGGCCTCTTCGGGGACGTCAAGGCGTACTTCGGAATGATCGAAACCCAAGGCGGTGGAACGTTACACGCCCACTTCTTGATTTGGTTGGGTGATGCTCCACCGAACAGCGAAGCGTTCAATCAAGCTGTCGCTGTGCATGGCGAACAATATTATCGAGACATCGAGGCGCTCGCAGACAGCATTGTGTCGACGTCGATGCCGTTGAGAGTTACAGACTCGTCTTGCGTTTTTGCGGCCATTCATACGCCGATCTTGAAGAGTTGCCAATTCCTCCCGAGGCCTATGAAGACCCGAACAAGCAGCGCGGGCATTTACGCGGTGAACCGGCACTCATTCGGTGCTCCGGATGCGGCAAAATGTTCAGCTCGCAACATGTCATTCGGCGCCTTTTGCTGGAGAACCGACCGCCCTTGTGGCCGCCTCCGATGCGGGAGTATTCCTCGGACGAACTGAAAGCTGCAGTGCGATTGGAGACGCCGTGTCGAAGTGGCATTGCTGCCGCAAAGGCAGCGATTTCTCGACGCGATATGTATCTTCGCACGGCGCAGCCAGTCGCGGACGACGACGCCTACGGTGAGTACTTGCAAAACCTGAATCGCACACCAGTCCAATTCGAGCGACACCAGGACGATGCATTTCGCGATGATAAAGTCGCCCAAGCGCTTGTGATGCTCCCCCATTAGTCGAAGACGAGCGGTGGGCGCCTCGCGCTGTCGCATTTGCGGTCTCGATGCTAGTCTTCATGCTGAATCTACATTGGTGGTCGCATGTTGGGAGCTGCTTCAAGAAAAGTCGCGCTTCGGCACCCGGTCAATGTCGTTACAAATTTCCACGACCTAGAATCGCGCAGACGGCATGCTCGAACGACGGCGTTGCGCTTGCGCGACGAGCACCGTTTGAGTTCGTCAACGGCTTCAATCGCGAGATTATGTTGACGTTCAAGTCGAATCATGACATCCAAGTCATGATCGGTGGCCTGAATGCGCTGCTGCGGATCAACTACACGACCAAGTACGTGACCAAGATGCAAGAGCAAGTCGACTCGATCACTGCCGTTGCTCTCGCTGCATTTAAGCGGCGTCAGCTACGTGAAGCACGAGACGACGATGCCGCTAACGCCAACCGCGCTGCAATCGGCCGCAGGCGCGTTGCATCGGTACTTTATGCGATCACGAATCGGCGTGAAATCGCTGGACCGCTCGCCGCCTTGTACGTGCTGCGAGGATCGTGCGGGTACATGAACGCGCCATGCGCCACGCTCCCTCTCGGAAACGTGCTGCACGAGCTCGTTGGGCAAGCGGTGCACCCGTGTGACTACGAGAGAATAACTCACGCGCCACCTTTCGCGCAGCATCGTTTCTTGACGACTATTTATTCCGGCCGACGTCGTTGGAGAAGCTCAGTTTGTACGAGTACGTGGCAAAGCACTTTCGACGCAAGCGAACATCATCGACAACAGAGGCGGTTTTTCTTGCCAGATCACCCACGTTTCAGCACACATTGCGCCGGCACGCACAACGATGAAGTCGTTCCGGTCGTGGCTGGCATGCGCATGCCCTTCATGGATTCCGAGTCACCTTTTGAACTCATCGTGAAGAGGAGCCAGTGCGCGTTGGTGTTGTTTAAGCCATTTCGAGCCGTAACAGACCTTGTGACCGACTCGACGGATAGTGCTGAATGGGTCGACGCGTTCGTGCAATGGGAACCCACGCGCACGAGCTTTACGCGCGAGATCATGGCCAACATGGACGACTACTATCGCGCCACTAACTAGGCAACGGAGTGTACCGAGTTGAGCGAGGTTGGCGAGCTCGTCGCTGACAACGCCACCGATAGCGACGAGCTCAGGACGCGCAACGACATTGACGCAGCACTCGACCGTACGGATGCGAGCGAATTGATGGGTCCAGTTGCTGCTGAATGCGATGCCTTTTGTCATTTTTCGACGACGACGAAAGCGCAGTTGCATCCGCTCTCGAGTCGACGTTGCCGATCTTCCCGAACTCGGGATCCTCTCTCTCAAGCGGGCAATACCATAATTTACTAAGCACGGCCGCACAGTGGACGGTGGGCACAGCCGCACACCTGCGGAACCGTAGCTCAACGTTTGACTTGTCAATCGACGAGCTGCAGCGATTCAGCACTGACACCTCCAATGACGAGACCGAACCGCAGCGCTCGGAGCTGTTCCGGAACGAGAGACCCACCGAAGTCGTCCAGCTGATTGCAAGCGCCCTCGATTGCGTCCGGGAGTCGTCGCCACCGACGGAGCCGCCGACACAGGCGCCGCCACCGCTCCGGCCTTACGCATCCATTGAAGACGTCTCTCGAGCGTTCACGCTCAACGAGCGGCAACACACAGCATTCACCCTCATCACGGCCTCGCTTCTTCAACGCTTTCTCCGTCAAGAGCTTGGCAGCGATCATGGTAACGGCGGTGGCTACCGCGCAGAGAATTTTGAGGCGCGCTTTCGTGATGATCAGCTACTGATGTTCATCGGCGGTGCCGGTGGCACCGGCAAAAGCCGAGTGATCGACGCGGTTGACGCATTTTGCGGCCAGCTGGCACCGCAATGACTCCATCGTGAAAACGGCCCTAACGGGCAAAGCGGCAACACTCATTGGCGGGCGAACCCTCGCAAGCTTCATGATGCGTCTGCAGCATGCTATCAACAACAAACATTTTGCGCCGCTGGATCTCCTCGTCATTGATGACGTCTCGATGATGAACAAGCCCGACTGGCTGCGGCTCGACAAGCTGATGCGCCGCTACAAACATGTGCCCGGTGTGCCGTTCGGCGGCGTCCATATAGTACTCGTTGGTGACTTCCTGCAAATGCCGCCCGTGAAGGCCGACCCGATCTACCTCGACCCGGCGGAAAAACGCGAAAAGTGAGCACCGCCGACATTGAAGGATTCGAGCTGTGGCGGAAATTGACGACCGTCATCATCCTCCACGAGTCCGTCCGCTTTCGAGAAGACCTGGAGTGGGGTAGGCTGCCGCCTCGCTAGGCTCGGGCAATGGACTCCAGAATTCATCGAGCTGATCAATAGCCGCGTGCTTTCACGGCGCGACCACGCAGGACCTCCGTCGGCAGCGCTTCGAGACGAAATTGGCGCCGATGCAGTCTTTGTCACTCCCGAGAACGCGACCCGCTTGGCCGTCAACAAAGCGTTCATGGCACCGACCGCGAAATTACTCCCTACTGACATATTTCCTGTCCGCGTCACCGCCAATTTCAAGGGCGCGCTCAACGTACTGGGTCAGAGCGATCTTCGATATGTCATGAGTCTACCCGACAATCGCTTCGGGAGGATGGCACCCTATCTCGACATCATTGACGGCATGCCCGTTCAAGTGACGCAGAACGTCGCGACTGCGAAAGGTATTGCAAACGGCACGCTCGGTACCCTCGAGTTTGTGCACTTCCCCGCCAGCACTGGATTTCGACTCGTGCGCGACGGCGCGTCTAACACGGTCGTGCAGCTGCCTAGTCAATCGCCTGACTACGCTATACTCCGTGTGCCGCGTCCGCAATCGACTGCAATCCGTCTAGGACTCGACCCGGAGCTGTTCCCGGGGTTTCACGACTGAGGCGTACATGAAGTCGACGATCACGCTCCCAAAGCTCCGGGCGCCCAGCCGCGCTCGATCACCGTGAAGCCACAGCAGCTGCCGTTCGTCTGCGCCGTCGGTTCGACCGTATACAAGGTCGAGGGCGAGACACTCCAGTCGATGGTCGTCATGGACAGGAAGGCAGCGCAACGAGGCGTGAACAAACCACAACAACCATACCTCCTTGTTTCTCGAGTGACGTCCGGAAACGCGTTCATTGCATTGACTTCATTTACCCACGAGCTTGCAGCGTGGGCCAAACCGCCTGCAAGCGCTCTCAAGGAAGAAGAACGATTGAACCACCTCAGCAACGTCACCCTGGCGACATTCCAGTCATCACTGGCACCCGACGTCTCCTGAGCAGTGAAGTATCCGTTGTGAATGCCGATCCACATAACACAGGCTATGACTCCTTTACCACCGCTGTTGCGGTGGACCATCTACATGTAGCTTGATCGGAGTCTTTACGGCGTCGGGCGAGTGGATGGTGAGTCGGCGGCTGGACTTGTCCGCCGTGAGGTCCATCGTCTCGACGACGATGGCGTCCACGACCAGGAGCGGCGCGTCCAGCTCGTAGCGGTCACTCTGCACCAGCAGCTCAATGTTCTTGTTCGCGTAGAGCCCGAAGAGGTTCACGGACTTGATGCGGCACTTGAAGCAATGGTCTGCACAGCATATGCACCTTGGCGTCAGACAAGCGAGTCATCGGGTTAGCCAGCCCGTCTGCTTCTCGCAATTGAAGCGCGCCGCGACCCCGCATCACCACGCCAGCGCGCGAGGTACGGTCAGATAACGCCGCGGTCATCGCCGGGTCGGGGAGCTTCACTCACCAGCATCTCGGGCGCCACGAAGAGCTCGTGCACGGCGCAGAAGGAGTTATTCGCTATTCGCGCCGATGATGCGCTTGATGGCCGCCACGAAGTCCTCGTTGTGGTGATCCCCACGAAGCGCACGCCGTTGAGCATGATCTTCTCGCGGGTAGCGTCCTGGAAGGCCTGCGCCGTGTTCACGTCGCACTGCACGGGCAGTGGCATGGCGGCCAGCGTCTCTGCAGATTCTGCTGAGCGTGCGGCTGCATCCGTGCATGACGCGGTTGGTCGCCAGCAGCGCGCGCTCCGAGTAGGCGTCGTCACCCACATACGCGCCGATGATGCGCTTGATGGCTGCCACGAAGGCCTCGTTGCGGTGTTCCCCACGAAGCGCACGCCACGGGTAGCGGGATGGCGACCAACGGCTCCGAGAACGCCGCCAGCGCCGTGGGTTAACCAACTAGTTAGTTATTTGTTTTTGGTCCTAAATGATTTAAAAAAATACCGTGAAGTAAAAGGACTTACTTGGCGGTTCGGCCCCCTGCGGGGAACTTCTGTGTCATCGCTGCGGGACTCGAACCCGGCTGTGCCTTGTGGTTGGTACACCGCTACACCACTCCACCAATGCCATCGTTTCTCCCTGAACGACAATAATATCCGATACTAATTGATATGTGGTCCACACTCTAATAGCAACTGTGTTGCCCTATGTTGCGCTTGCGCAATGCTGTGTTGCACCCACTCTCCCTATGTTGCGCGCGCGGTGCGCTAACGCTGTGTGTGTGACGAAGGTTGCCTGAGCAGCGCGGTGCGCCGAAAGTTGAGTGATGACAAACTTGAAACCCGTAAGGCCCCTAGCAAGTTCTCACTAAAGTTCGAACTGCAACAAAGATTCTTTTTTAAATTAAGTTCGCGCCTCATTGAATTTTTAAATTTTCGTGTGCCCCGGATACCGGCGGTAGGGGCACACAAAAGCTGTAGGCTATCGCTGATAAATAAGTAAAGTTGAAAACGAAGGCTCTCGTTGAGCATCTCGTTGAAGGCACCCTTATCGGAGCGCGGGTATTCCACCAGCTCTTGCTTCAGGTCTTGTTGTCTTTGCCAGAGAATACGCGTTTGCAAACACATCCGAGAAGCCTAGCAGCACCATATATAATACAACTTCCCGTTAACACCGGGTACAACCCGAGCAGGTGATGGTGAATGCGCAAGTATAGCTTGCGCAGCATGTCCTGAGAATTGTGAATTTGGCGCCCTTCCAAATCTACATCTTACCTACTCGGGCCAAAGCGACTCGTTTAACGAAGATAGCGCACTGTCGCGCTCAAACAAGGTAGATGGACCTTCTTCGCCCAACAACATTCGGAACACCACCATCCACAAGATACACAAATATTTTGTGTTACCGTAGTCACAATCGGTGACATATGGACTCAGGCGACATTCGCCAATTAAACCCTGGGGGACCCCACCAATAAAATTGGTTCAGCCAGCTAAAGCTGTCCTCCCAGTATAAAGCTGTCCTCCCAGTATAAACGCCCAGTGTACTGCTTGAAATCGTGTTCACCGTGTAGCTCGTGTAGTTATCTATCCGTTGGCGTAGCGTACAAGTTTGAGGGTCAAGAACTTTCTCCTGCTCGTCCATTTATCTGCGATCTGGTGGATGCCTCGGTGCTTTTGGCTAGAGGTCAGTCATTTTGCCTCGTCCTATAACTTTGCGAGTATTGCGCGGATCTCTACAATACAAATACCACTGCAACCACTCCGCTGCATTGAACAATACAGAGCTTATTTTGCAGTGATCTGACAAATATTGAAGGCAGTATCTCGATTTTTATCTGTCAATTTTAGATTGGTGCCTGATCCCATTCTGCCGGTACAATAGCTCTCCTGGCAGCACCCGTTAGCTTTTTTAAAAATGAAAGAATGAAATGGAAAATATTTGTTGGAAACCCGACATGATAGGATACCGGTATAATAGGTTTGCATTTTTTCAAGTTTCCATTTCCAACAACAAAACTGCCGGTTGGCTGGTCGTGTGGACACACCAATTCAAATGCTTACAAAACCCAAGTGTTTTGTACTGCAATGATTCATCCGTCCAAGCTGCGCCACTCGGATCTCGCACTTTACAAACGACCGCCGAAGCCACCAGTCTAGCTGCCCCGACCTTCAGGAAACATGGCGCCCCCAACGTTGACAGCATGTTCACGCTCAAGGTGGACAACGTCCCTTTCCAGATCGGGTACGTGTGTGTCCCCCTGCCTCTCCTCCTCCTCTTCTAACTCCCCCACCTCCCACAGGAGCGACGACCTGCGTGAGCTCTTCTCCAAGTTCGGAGAGATCGGAGACGTCTACATTCCACGCGCACGTGGCTCCAATGAGTCGCGCGGCTTCGCCTTCGTGCGCTTCGTGGAAAAGCGCGACGCCGAGGACGCCATCGAGGCCATGGAGGGCCAGGAGTTCCAGGGCCGCGACCTGCGCGTTCAGTTCGCCAAGCAGCGCCGACCTGACAACCCGCGGGAGTTTTACTCTCGCGGCTCCGACGGCGGTGGCAGCGGCGGTGGCGGTGACCGCTACGGGGGTGGCGGAGGCGACCGCTACGGAGGAGGAGGCGGCGACCGCTACGGCGGAGGAGGTGACCGCGGACGCAGCAGCCGCTACGACGACCGCAGGGACGACCGCCGCTACGACGACCGCCGGGACGAACGCCCGCGCCGCCGCTCCCGCTCGCGCTCGCCCGACCGCCGCGAACGTGGAGACCGCGGCAGCGCTGGCCGCAGCCGCTCGCCGCGCCGCACCAGCGCGTCGCCGCCGCCCCGTCGTGACTAAGTGACGTGCTGGGATCAAGTGCAGACGAGGAACTGAAGACCAAGCAGCGACGACGGAGCACTGCACGCACCCCACCACCAGGACAGAGAGGCAGACGGATTTTGCTTGTTTACCTACTTTGGCCGAGACGTTGAGCGGCCCTGCATTGTTGCTGCTTTGCGAGAGAGTATTAACACCTGAACGAACCGGGCAACTGCAAAAGAGACGAGAAAGAGAAACTTCTTGTTGGAGAACCGGAGATCGGGACCAGAGTTGGCGTTGTTCGTGGGCGGTGTTGAGGGTGGTGCTTTGGGAGTCCTGTGTTAACGGTGTTGTTCGAGTCGCGTCCACGTCAGAGCAAAGCAGTCGTTGTGTTTCTGAACAGACGGCTATTTTCCACGCCAGTTATCTGGGAAGGGATCGCATGGCGTACTGTATGCCTCCAGAGACTGCATCTCGTCCTCATATCGTGCCTGCTGTCGTCTGCTGCCGCTGCGTAGGCATCTCGGAGCAGTGAGCGAACGTACGGTGGTGAGCTGCCGATAGGAAGCGCTACTTGCAGACCAGCGAGTGATGGAAAACGACACGAGAAGAAAATTCTTCGTGGACTAACTAACTGGCTTGTGTTTGATGTTTTAAGATACCAAGACTTAAGATTTCCATTGAGTTGACAAGGGTGCACTTGCACCCGCGAATTTCATTTCAAAAGGTTAAGTGAGATCATCCCTACTTCTAGAGACGACAAAAACGATCAGGAAAGATGGCATGCTGTGCGCATTGCGTCATGCCAATGATGAGCCTAAGAAGTGACGATGAGAAAGATGAAGAAGGCAACAACGCCAACCATCAACCCCGCGCAGTAGAGTGCACGCATGTCACCGTCAATGCTGGCGTAACCGCGACGCCGGTAGCACAACCCCACCGCATACACAATCGCGACGAGCAGAATGGCTCCGCCTAGCCCGATGAAGATGCGGGCAACCGTGTCGCCGGCAGCACTGTCTTTAGAATCGTCGTCGACTTCCTCTTTGTCATGGCCCTTGCCGCTACGAATTGGAAAGGTCTCCGTGGAAGGGTCATCGTGGCAGCAGTCCAATTTGTCGCCCGTATTTGGATCCGGCTTGCAGCAGCCGCCATCCCACCCGCAGCAATCTAGGCCAGCAGCACCACATGTGGGCTGGCCCTGACAAGTGTCCTTCTCACCAGAATGCGACGCTTTGGACGCTGTTGAAGATGTATCTGCCGAACAACAATTCAGCTTCGCAGAACCAGAGCAGCAACCCCTGGCGCACCACAGCAGTCAAGCTTGGCTGCCTCACACACTGGTTCGCCGTAGCAGACTGCCGAATCCTTTGCCTTGTCAGCCACCTTGTGAGTCGTGTTGCGAATCACCGGGTGCTGGTTCTTGCAGCAGCCTAACACTGCACCTGAGACAGGGTCGGGCTCACAGCAACCGTCGATGGTGTTGCAGCAGCCCAATCCAGCCACGGCGCACTCGTGCTCACCAAAGCACGCGTTACTGGGCAGCAGGGCAGGGTCTTCCTGCGGGCAACAGCCTAGCACACTGGGGCAGCAGCCAGGCAGTGTACCACAACACATCAGTGCCGTACCATTTTCTCCCGCTATGGCACAAGCTGGGAAGCCAAAACATTTTTCGTCCGCATCTAACTCTGGGTTACTGAGGGCCGCGCGATACTTTTGAGCGAACCACGACGGGCGAGTGGCAATCCAGTACATGGAATTGGTGCGCGAGGACCACGTATCAAACGCTTTCACAGTGTTGTTGAGCTCGTCCCAAGCCTCCGCCGCGTTCAAGATCGCGTGATCCATCACAACGATGGAGCGCCAGATATCGTACTGGCTTAGGTCTGGGAGATCCTGGCTCAATAGTGCGTACTCACGCGCCACGTATTCCTCGTTAAGCAGCTGCGGAGTGAATGGAGTGAAGGGTAGCATGTTGATACCATGAATGTAAACGGCGCGATTGCCGAACCACGTGTTGTATACGACGCTCATCTCACCCACGACACCGACCATAGCGTTTTTCGAGAAGACGGGCTCGTAAATCTTCGAGTTCTCCGACATGTGCCAGTACTTCTTCACCGACCGCAACTCCGTTGCGAGTAGGAGGCGCGCGTATTGATGGTAGGAACTGTCTCCCTGTCCTTCAGTAGCCTTTTCGTCAAGCGAGGAGAAAAGTGCGAGCGCGTAGTAGGCATTGAGGTCTTCACTGCTGCTTTCCTGAGACTTGCCGTCTTCCATAGGGAACAGGCCGCTAGCGTACGAGTGGCCAACGAACCAATCTTTGTGACGAGCGGTAGGGAACATCAGTCGCACCGGCAGATCATTGAAAAACGAAGTATCACTGTTGAACAGTGGTGTGCCAATGTCACCCATGATCAATGCGCATGCTTGGGCGTGCTTCTCGATGAAATCGGGATCGAATTTACGAATGGCAGCAAGTGCGTAAACGAAGTATCCGTAGTGGAACTGTAAGCATACAATCGTTGGTTAGAACGGGGCCCAAAGTACTGTAGAAATTTCGCTGTAAACGTACATGGTGGTCGTTGTAGTAGCCATTACCATAGTCAGCTTCCTTATTGTGCCAGCCATCCTTCGTGATCAGACCACCGAACGTCTGGTCATACACGAAGTGGTCGACGTTCGTTCCTTCCAGCCAGTCCACAATGTCCGTCTCGACTTTCTTCAACAGTGTCTGCTTCGCCTCCTCTTGGTTGAACTTGTCCGCGATCAACATCAGTCGCGCATCGCGACTCACCTGCTTCCCGAAGTTGTACGAGTCTGGGCTCATGGGCGGTGGGTACTTGTCAGCGTCAATGGGGATTTCTTTCACGATTGCCTCGGTCACCTTTGCGCGCATATCAAGTCGAAGCTTCTTGTCGTCGTCTCCGTCACCCAAGCTGCCGCTGAAGTCATCGCTGAAAAGCCCGTCGTCCGCGTAGTTCCACTCGACCGCCGGCAGCGTCTCCTTCATGTGCCACACAGCTCCGAACACGCCTTCCATGAGTCCACGGATGCTCGTGTACCTCATATCCGACAGCACTTTGTTGTTGCCCTTCTCCAGTGTCTTGCTGTACTCCTGCACTTGCATCACATCCATGTGGTGGGGCAGTGCCAGCATCAACAACTTGTCGTTCTCCTCTTGCGTCACTTCGTCTGCTTTGCCGTGGAACGTCGAAAAGCTTTTCGTCTTCCACTGAAACTCCAGTAGCGCCGTGTCCGAGTCCGTCGGATCCACCGAGTGGGCCACGTCACCCCCACCGCGTACACGGGTGCAGAGTCCAGCAGGAACGGCATGACCTTGGCATCGAGGCACAGCGCCACTCTGAGCACACCTGTAAAATCCTCGTCACTGGTCACTCGTCCACTATTGTCCAAGTGCAGCTCCAGCTCCGTGTCGGACGCGTACAAGTACCACGTCTGTCCGTTGTTGAGCTGTGCCGCGAACGAGGCGAACGGCGTCTGCTGTCCGTCTGTCATCGTGAGTCCCTCGAGCTTCTTGAAGCGGGTGATGGCCAGTCCGTCCATGGCTTCCACCACGGGGCGACTGCGACTGTACTCCATGGTGACGTACGGGGATCCTCTCACTAAGTACACGCGGAACTCCTCCTTCTGACCTCTGCTGAAGCGCACCGTGGTGCTGAACGCGTCAAAGTTGACGACGTGGTGCGCCAGAGACGCGGCCTGCGAGCTCACGACCATCTGCGAGATGAAGCCCGACTCGATGGTGCGGGGCGATGCGACGCGGAAAGGGAAGCTCACGTGCAGCTTCTCGCCCAGGATCTTGTGCACGTAGGGCATGGACACGACGGCGGAGCGGCCCTCGACCAGCACCAGGTTGGTCCACCATGCGCCCGTGGGGAACGGCACGTCCGCCAGCAGTTTGGGCTGCAAGGCGGCCGACACGTTGGCCACGTGCGCGTCCAGTGGCAGGCGCTCCGAGGCCGCGAAGAGCTGCGCACTCAGCTGCAGCGGGTGCGGCGCCACGGGGAACGGCAGCTGCAGCTGCACGCCCACGGCGGAGACGCAGTGCGCGCAGCCCCAGAGCAGCAGCAGCGCGCGACTAAAGCCAGTCATGTGAAGGAGGTCTCTGCTTGCTCCGACCGAGAGATCCAATTGGGGAATGAGCAACGAAAACGTGCGTCAGCGAAAAGTGTATGGAGATTTGTATGGCGAAAATGGAAGCGCACAATCTGATTCGCAGCCGGGTGAGACTCGGCTAAGTGTACAAGATTCATTTACCTTGGATTTACTATGTCGAAAGACGTTGGAGCTTTGGAAGGTCTTATAAAGTATCTCTCATGATGACTGGACGCCGTCCCAATTCTTGCGACCGCAGCATCGATGCGTTGATCGCTGGTGGTCAGGAGAAGTCGATTGGCTTAGATTAGCTCACTTGGTTTGAGTCAAATGCCTTTCAACCAAGCGTGAGGGCTCATCGCACAACCGTAATACGAAGTATCTTTTGGAGCGGCTGTAGATTGGAGATCGTTGCCTGTGTTAGATTTTGATGGCTGCGACTATCCGGATACATTCAAACAAGAATGTTTGGCATGACAGTTTCGAAGTTTGGCGCACGCGGAGACTTGCATTGTTTACCTGTGAATCTACTCAACTCAAGGTCGACTGATTTCTCCAACAGATATCTATATTTTGGATAGCGTTCCCGCGTACGTTCACAGACAAGAATTTAATTACATGTATTTTAATATATAATACATCGTGGCCGTGCATTCGTCTTCACCAGCAAACACACCACGACATGCTCCTTCAATACACAACTTTTAAAAAGCAGGCGCATTAAATTCGCAACAACAAAAACACATGCAAGAACAAGTTTTCGATTGCGCACAACGCCTGCGAAGTAATGTCGCTTACAAAATCAAACCTAATACTCCTCTCCAAGCGTTTCGTTTTCGTCATCGCCTTCTGCTGTCTCCGCAGACACCTCCTCATAGTCCTTCTCCAGAGCCGCCAAGTCCTCGCGAGCTTCCGAGAATTCGCCCTCCTCCATACCCTCGCCCACGAACCAGTGCACGAAAGCGCGTTTCGCGTACATGAGGTCAAACTTATGGTCAATGCGTGAGAACACTTCTGCGATGGCGCTTGTGTTGGAGATCATCGCCACAGCACGTTGCACACGGGCCAGATCACCTCCGGGCACTACCGACGGCGGCTGGAAGTTGATGCCACACTTGAAGCCTGTTGGGCACCAGTCGACAAACTGGATCGTGCGCTTTGTCTTGATCGTAGCCACAGCTGCATTGACGTCCTTGGGCACAACATCACCACGGTACATCAGGCACGTCGCCATGTACTTGCCATGACGAGGATCACACTTGGCCATCATCGATGTCGGCTCAAACGCGCTGTTCGTGATCTCTGCTACAGACAACGATTCGTGGTACGCCTTCTCGGCCGAAATGACTGGTGCGTATGAGCTCAGCATGAAGTGAATGCGCGGGTATGGCACCGTTGGTCTGGAACTCGGTGATATCCACGTTCAACGAGCCGTCAAAGCGCAAGGAAGTCGTCAGCGACGAGATCACCTGGGCAATGAGACGGTCAAGCCGTGAAGGTAGGGCGCTCGACGTCGAGTGAACGATGAACAATATCATAAATGGCCTCATTGTCTAGAATGAAAGCGACGTCTGTGTGCTCTAACAACGAGTGCGTGGAAAGCACCGAGTTGTAAGGTTCCACAACTGACGATGAAAGCAGCGGTGAGGGTAGATGGTAAAGCCCAACTTGCTCTTACGACCATAGTCTACTGACAGGCGTTCAAGCAGCAGCGAGCCTAGACCCGATCCGGTACCACCGCCCGCAGCGTTGAAGACCATGAAGCCCTGCAAACCCATGCAAGCATCGGCCAATTTGCGGATGCGATCGAGCACGTTGTCCACGATTTCCTTTCCGATCGTGTAGTGGCCACGCGCGAAATTGTTGGCGGCACTCTCTTTGCCCGAGATGAGTTGCTCCGGGTGGTATAACTGACGGTATGTTCCCGTACGGACCTCATCGCACCGTTGGTTCCAGATCCACGAGCACAGCGCGCGGCACATGCTTACCGGCACCCGTCTCCGAAAAGAAGGTGGAGAACGAGTGATCTTCCATAGCGCTTGAGTCGTTGGGGATATGCCCATCCGGCTGGATGCCGTGCTCGATGCAGTAGAGCTCCCAGCACGAGTTGCCGACTTGACCGCCCTGGCCAAGGTAATGGAGATGATTTCACGCATCCTCGTTGGTGTGTTGAATTAGACGAAAGCGGATAATTTGCGCAATGACTCGGTTCGAACGAGGGTTCGCACCAATACCACGGGGGTTGTTTCACGGAGCACAGACGCGTGCAGCAGACAATGCATCATCATTCTCACGTATTCAGGAATAAATTACCACAGGTCGTGGATAAGTTTGCATGGCTGCAACAAATGCAAGGCAAATTTCGACACATGGTGTATTGGTGATTGGAGGTGCAACTGCAACACACGGACCAACATTCTGCATCGTTCCGCTTGCCGCAATCAGGTCGGTAATATAGCGGAGATTAGTCCCCTTCGAGCGGATGGCTCCAACAGAGACGTTTCAACTGGTGATCCCCGGTCGAGACACCAAAGATGACTCTGCAAGTGTGGGTGACTGTAGCATTTGCAAGGCAGATGGACTCCACCAGAAGCTCCTGGACGAGTCGTCCAGGGCGACATGTACTGTATCCGTGTATATGGATAGAAGGACCCCATCAAGGATAAAATCGCCAATTCGACGCAGCGTGTTCAAGCTGATGACGCGGTTGTCTAGTGTACCGACATGAGGATGTCGGCCGTCACCGAACCTCTGTCGGTTCAACCTTCAAGCCAAGGGGGCATTCTCGGGCCCGACTGGCGGATCGAGTCTTTGCATGAGACACTAAGTTCCTTATTATCGGGTACATGTGATCTCTGGCAACCATGGGGCTCAGCTACCGATCATGTTATTGTAAATTCCGGTAAAATTTGATGATCGTGGATTCTCCGCCAAATATGTATAGATGGCTCGACGTGATTGGCTCAAAAGTATTAAGTGCAAATTCGAGCGCGGAATCGGCTGTGAAGAACTATTGTGGCTTGCTCGTATTTTGCCCCTCCAAAATACTGAATATTTCGCAGTCCGTTTTATATAAATCGTTTTTGGTCGTATTTAGTCGGTAGTCTATTTTGCTCTTTTGTCCTACTCTGAGCACATCGCCCCTCAAATCGCACTTCTTCACGCCACCCAAATCGACTCAGCTCCTCTACCAGAAACGCCCGACGCCCACTGCAAGGAGCCCACGAGTATGAGAGGCCCGGGATCCCACGAGTTTGAACCTCCTCCTGTTAGCAGTATGTGATTACCTAACAGTGGCTGCTTGTCCGTGTCAGTTTGAGATGGTTGCTGGAGAAGGCAAAGCGCGTGTTGGCGCCCCGACCTCCTCGCCATATGTGCACTACGAGCTGTCAAGGCCCCCCTCTCCCCCTGTGGCCACCTGACGAGAGATGGTAAGGTGCACAATACCATTCAAAGCGTATGGTTCCCCGATGGTGGGTTTCCTTGACGAGATCTTGCATATGTGTTCTGGTATTGAATGCAGACTCAAGTGGCGACCAGGTGATATGTTTATCTACCCACCGTGATATCACTACAGTGATTACACAGTTTGTCGGTGGTGTATGCTTTGCTTAGAGCCACACGTTCCGAACCATTTGGTGTACCGTTCCGAGAGCAGTTTCGAAGGCAACACGCGGCTCTGCGATATTGTTAATACTCTGCCGCAATGATTTCAATTCAGTACAAGCTACTATACAGCTGCTGCATTGTATCAGTGGTGCTCGTCGGTGCTCATGATGATTGTTGTTATGTGATCTTGTAGAATGCTAATGTTAATAAATCACTTCTGCTCAACCACTTCCCAAGTTGCTCTATTAAGCGAAGTTACCTGCTTTTAAAGTCGGAACTAATTCCAAGTTAATCAACTCACCAACCATGTCTGCTCTATCAGGAAACATCCTCCCTCGTGTGCTGGAGGCTGTGTTGACAATTCGCGTCGGCGAGCCACATGGAACACGACGTGGGGGCTGGAAAAAGAGGTCATGTTCGACGTTGAAGACGGTTATGCGGTCTTCCGTGAGAAGTGTCTGGCGAGGTTTGCAGCACTTGTCGCAAGCACTGAGCTGGGTCAAAGACGCATTGAATTGCAAGAGGACTCGGATATCTACTTGAAGCTGGCGAAGAATGATAAGCAGGCCGACTACATGAGGTTATCGGCCAATACCTTCGCATCCTCCCTAATTCGGCGCTGGCGCCTTCTGACAAGGCGACAAACATCGCAGCATTCCGCTTCGACGCATTCCTCTACGTAGCGATTGTGGCCTACCACCTGCAAACTTTCACCGCGCGACACAAGGTCGTGTGGATCAGGCTCGGCTTCTGAGAATCGCCCATAAAGCCGCGAACGCTGTGCAGTTCGGGCCAATTGCTGCGCATCATTTGGACATTGTGAACGCTCGAAGTCCCGACAACGCTCCTTCGAAGTACCGGCGGATAACACAACCGCCCAGGCAATTGAGCTGGACCGACACCGCGCAGCACTCGAAGCTGACGTCGCAGCCCATGACCAGCAGCGCAACCGGCAAACAGCTACCATGACCGTCCAGTTAAATGGTACTTGGGTTCCTGTTGAGGTTGACGTCATTTCGATGCGCCGCGCCATTGGGCTCCCCGACCACGATATTGTTACGGCAGACATCTCCCATGAACGACTACCAGACATCACACCTACTAATCCTGAGCTTGAGGATGTCGATCACATTGATAGTGAGAACGAGCACCCACGCGAAGAAGAAGACCCACTCTAGCTTCATCTTTAAGAAGAAAACAAATCCATGCCAATTCGTTTAGCTACTCCTACTGATCAAATTGTCGAACGTCTCATCCCGCAATGAAGTCCCTAAGTATCCGCAGTGCTGAAAAGTTCCGAAGCAGCCGTTTTGATCTCGTCTCGTGCAGTGCCGCATCGCCACGTCTAATACGAGCTCGGGGTGCAAAGGGAACACCAGGTTTGCCTGCCGCTGAAGCCATCGTTTCAGCAAGCCGAAGCAGGGCTCGATAGGATTCAGCTGAGGGCGGTACGGGGCAGGAAAGGAGTCGAACACCGCATGCATGAACCACATCTTGGAGCTCAGAATACGCATGAATTTTTGCGTTATCTAGTATCACGATCGAGGGAGGCAAAGGCCACGGATTGAGATGCGGCACCACATGTTTCATGAAAGCAGTATGAAACTTTGCTCGCGTAAACGTACCTTCAGTCCACTCCCACCCAAAGAAACCTCCGACATCTAGTGCCGCCATAATAGACAGCCTTTTGCCTCTTCGAAAAGGTAGTCGAACGATGGCGGGTGTGTTTCTTGTCGACCACCCGTACCTTCGGTATGCATGGCGGCCATCTTTGGCTGTCTCGTCAATAAAGCTGCGTAGGAATACAGCGCCAGAAGCTTGTCACGATAAATTTTGATCTCCGCAGGAACTGCTTCTCGGGCTGCTTTTGACAATACCTTTCGACTTAAATTGAGGTCAAAGTTTAGCACGCGGCAGATAGTCGACATTGAAACGTTTTGTACCTCTGGAAAATGTCTGGCAACGTAGCATCGCAGTTCCTCTATGTAAAACGTCGGGTGCATCTCCACATACGCCAAAACTGCCTTGAGAATCACTGGAGGCCATCGGACATGCTTCTTCTTCTCATTTTTGTCATTAACAATGCCGTCGCGCAGGAAAAGCGAGTACCACCGTCGAATTGTACGCAGCTTAGGACCGAACAGCTCCGATACTTGCTCAACAGGAATGTCGTACACGTGGAGGAGAGCAACCGCCCTCCAGCGGAAGTCGTCCGCGTAAGTCATTGGCTGACTGAGTTGGATGAACAATGAACCGGCGCTGCTGGTGAATGGAGTCTGTTCTTTTCGGTAGCCAACCAATTTTTGCCGAAGTAAAGCGTCAAAACTGATTTGTTTAGATATATCTGACCGGTTATAGCTCTTAGACCCACCCCTTTGGTGTTATATCGAGGCAGATGAAAATACAAACCGGACCTGTTACACATTTCGGAGCTGTCATTTCGGATATCGGACCCTCTGTTTTGCCAAAATATTTGCAAACCACAATACCGACTTCCTTGGCTTATTACGGTCACCCATGTACATGGTACAGTGTACCCACGCAAAAGCCCATGTACATGTGGGTACAAAATTACTGTAATAAAGCTGATAAAGTACGATTGTTTTGAAGCCTCGTGTTTCTTTTTAAAGCATCCATGTCGTCGCCAGACTCAACCACACCAACTTCCTGTCAAGAGCACAATGGCGCTCAAGCAGACTGATCAGGTCGACAGCTACTACATTGCTATCATTTACTAAGTCGCCATAGCATTTTGAGTACCCACTGATAATCACGTCGCTCGTGAGGCCATTCCAAGCCTCGGCGAATGTGGCGGCAATATTGTCTAGCTCCTGTGGGGGTTTCTGTCCTTGGCAAGTGCGGGCTCTCATAGAGAGTTTGTGACAAGCTTTGAAAGCAGTTGACCAGCTCCAGGAAGCCTTAAAGCCTCCTAAGAGTACTCCATGGCTACATCTAGAGCTTCTAATTCTAGCATCAAACTAGAAATACGAACTCCCTCCTTTCGTATATCGTTTGCACACACAACTAGCTTTGCTCAGCCTCAGGCGGCAATGCCGTACCTACACCACTTGGTCTTGCCTTCTTTTGTCTGATCCCTTTTTCTTCTTGCACAGTGCTTTCAGTTTCGCTCTGTCGCGGAGCCACGACTCAACCAGCTTTCTCCGGGAGGTGTAGGCGGTAGGCTTAGGTCTGGAAAGAACTCCCGTATCGCTTTCGCGATGTTAGGTGGGTCCCCTACTGAGTCCAGTATGCTGATCTTCAGCCGAGGGGTGAACGACGCGCGTCGTTTGCCGCGCATTGCCAAATGAATGGCGTCCAGCGCAACAGACCAGCGATAAAATTCAGTTATATAACCGTTTTATAATAAATATATTACACGACCGTTATAAGCAGAGGTCGACGAAAAATTATTATGTGATATGATTGGCTGACCGTTATAAATAGGCGATCGTAATAAGCCAAGGTAGTCGGTACGCTGGTGCGTTCGTGTAGGGAGCTGAGCTTTGTGAACACCCGGAGTCTTACTGCAACATAATCCTGTGGGATGGGAAGTGGAGGGCGTGAAATCAAACCCAAAACTCAAGCCTATCCGATATTTGCGCATTCAGGAACAAACGGAAAACAAACCAATTCAACCCCCTGAAATGTTTACTTATCCGTTCGCGCACAGTTCCGGACCAATTTTGAGGTGCGTATAATTTCATTATAAAAATGATGCCATGTACCGCAGCGCTCACCATAAGAATAAGAAGCAATAGCTTAGTCCATAAACACCTTTGTTGCTGCCACTGCGGCATCACTACAGCATGAAAAATGCACTCGAATCAAGCAACTATTTCTTGCGCAAGTTTCCGGACCACCAACAGCGCCAACAGTCGCCCATACAAAGTTGAGGTTAAAGAGGCCCTTTGACGCACTTTTTCATCATTTTGCATCGTTGTCCTCCTCTTGCAGGAGCCCCCCGAGCCTTCAAATGCTTACGATTTTGCCCTGTATAGATCGACTCGGCTTTCCGCACTAATCAGCGCTGCATGCTGATGGCTACTGCCCCGAATGAGCAAGTTCTGGTGTGTTATGTGTGCACTTACCACCATTATTGTGTGCCTTTTCTGCATAATAATCGAATTTAGTTGAAAACGACGCTTTCGCACCAATTGTGACCCTTGCCAACCTCGCTGCCAGGCCAAATCAAGTGTGAATCGAGTGTAAATGATACCATTAGATTCGTCTCGTCAGTGGCTGTCTAATGGTTGCTTCAATAACTCGATACGCGTTAAAAGGAAGCCTCAGCGATCGATTGAAAAAAGAGCTTTAAATAGAACTTGTATGGAATTGGGGTGGTTCGGAACTGTGCGTGGTCCGGAACTGTGCGCGAACGGATACATCGCACTCGTTTCATAGGGGTGTCAGTCCCCCAGGGCTTCAGGTTTAGCGATCAGGGTGGCTAAAATAAATCCTGACTGCCATTTCAATTTTGTGCTCGAGAGGGCGATGACATCGATCCTCACAATCTCTTCGTGCAAAGGGATAGGGCTTTCAGGAGAATTATATTATAAAGGTATATAGAAATGACAGGTGCTTGTGTTGCAGTAAGGGCCTAGTGTTGCTATCAGAGCCTGTTGTGAAGTTGTACTTATGTTGTAAGAACGCCATCTTTGTACACGAGGCATGCAGGAAGCCGTAACCAAGCAACATTCACATCCGAACACGGTCCTCCACTGTCTCTACGGGTTCTATAATCTTGGCTATTCGCGGAAGGAGCTTGCCCACGTGTACCACAAGTCCGAGACGACAATCTGCAACTGGATTCGCGTCTATGAAGCTACTGGGATCTTTGAACAAGCGCGGAGGACATCTGACAAGAAGTTCTCTTTCGATCACCGATCCTGGTTGTGTGAGTTTTATGGAAAGCACCCACAAGGCTACCAGGATGAAGAAGATTATGCAGGCTCATCACATCACGATATCAAAGTCTTCGATTTGGCGCATTATTCACGAGTACGGACTGACGTGAAATGTCCTTGAAAGACGGGCTATGCACATCAAAGAGCGCGATTTATTTCGCTTCGTTGATGAGCTGGCGCACATTGACTGGAGTCATCATAACCTAGTCTTCATCGACGAAGTATCTTTCAATAATCGGGGTATGATCCGAAAGCGCGGCTACTCACTCAAAGGACAGAAACTAGCAATCAGAGGTGACTTCCAGCGGAAACTGAGAGTGTCCATTTTGTCATTTATCGGTGTACGTGGGATGATTGACTACTTTGACACTCAAGGTATTGTGAGTTCTATTCAAAACTGGATTGTCATTTATCGATGTACGTGGAGTGATTGGCTACTTTGACACTCAAGGTACATTTGACAGGGTTGAGTTTGTCAAGTGCTGTCGGGACTTCGTATACTCAAAGCGGGGAAACGTTCGTCGTTATCCTGGCTCACATTCCAGGTCGATTCTCGACGGGGCGTCTATACATCGACACCCGGAGATCATTCTTTTATCAGAAGCATTGGCATTGTGCCTATATTCCTCCCGGCGTACTGCCCATTCTTCAACCCGATTGAATACATGTTCGAGCACGTGAAGAACTCATTCCAGCGTCACTACAATGAATCTAGCGGTCGAGACCTTCTACCATTTGCAGTTCAGACGTTTCGTCGTTTCCAGAAGTTAAACATGGCGCAGGTATTCGATCATTGCGGCTGGAAGATTTAAGGAGTTTTTGATTCTAATGACCCCATGTCAACGGAGAAGCGGCTAGTACCGGATATATGGGAGAATGATGAAGAACAAGACAATGAAATACGTTATTTAGTATTTAGAGAGAGAGGGAATACAACAACATCGAGTACGACTCGGACAACTAGCTAATCCTCATGTTCAAAATCGTCTAAGTTCTCCATTTGAAGAAGCGGATCGATGACGTCCTCGATAGGCACCAGCTCGAGGTCTTCAAGAAATGCGTCAATGACATTTTTCTTTGAAGTCAAGTTTTCTCTGTGAGCTCTCAAGCGTTGAACAAAAGCGTCCCAGTCTTACTGCAGAAGATCATTGTCAGCAAGGGCCCCGTTCACACAATCTAGTGCCATTCTTGCAGATCGTGTGAGGCTTGATAGTCTTTGCTCAACTTGCGAAGCTGGAGATCGCAATAGTTGAAGTATGTGGACTGGTGGGGGCACTGAAAGTGCCTCCCTCCAGGTGGAACGGTTCAGGTTCCTAGTGATATAGTTTGCCCACAACCGCCACGTCACCGTCGTGGCTTGGAAACTGGATCCCCAGTGTGCCTCTAGCTCTGCGGCAACTTCGCGAAGGAAATCTCAGCCGTAGCACCTGCCTGATCGGTTTGTTGAGGACGAATGCACGTAGCCTCAAATGTATCCAGATCCTTCGCCTTTGAAATCGCGGTACCATACTCAAAAATCAAGAGCTTGGCAGTTTTTCTTCTCGACGAAGCAAGCCATTGGTTCCAAGAAATTTCCGTCTTAGTGGTGTCGACGAGGTGCTTGTTTAGTTTGAGCTGCATCATCTTTAACCATTGTGCTTCTGCAGGAGTTTCGACTGACCAAATACCACTATGTTTAATCGCTCGGCCTTTCAGGTGATGCCCAAACTGTTCACATTATTTGTGCACAATGTCCTGGAATGAAGATCCATTCGCTGCGAAGTCCTCTAGTGACTCACCGGATGAATAGCGTTGACAAACAGTGGATTTTACAATTGGTTGGACCACCAATTGAAATTGATGTGATTCTGTATGCAACGATGCAGTTGATTCTGGTGACTGTGATTGTTCGGGTCGATCAACAGTTTCTGCGGAGCGTCGAGCTGGAGCTGCATCTTGTGCAGTACTTGCTAAAGCAGTAGCTGGGGAGAGTCGTGCCGGAGGTGGAGCGAACGCGTGTCGATATGGAGCTGAAGTTGGCGAGCGTCGAGCTTGACCTGGACGTGGATGCGGAGAGCGTCGAGATTCAACTGGAGCCGACGAGCGACGAGGTTGAGCAGGATCTGGCGATCGGTGAGATGGAGCTGGATTTGACGAGCGTCGAGCTTGTTCAGGAGCCGGTGAACGTCGAGCTAGACCAGCAGTCGGCGAGGGTCGAGCTGGAGCAGGAGCCGTTGAACGTCGAGATCGAGTAGTAGCCGGCGAGCGATGAGATCGGGATAATGCCGAACTGGACGTTGAGCGTGTGCTAGCTGGGGCCTCAGGTGGTCTGGTTCGGGAAGGTGAAGGTGTACGCCGTCTATAATAGATAGGCTTGCCGTCCAAGCATCTGGCGATGATGTATTTGTTGGCGCTCGAACGCGTTCAGGATATGGCGATACACGCACCGATCGTTGTGATACTCGCGTGCGACCATTGCGCGTACCATGAGAGGGTACACCTTCTTGTGATGCGGGCGTACTTGTTGTCCGAGGTGATACACGAGTTTGGGCACCCATACTTTGCGGCCCACTAGCTTCTTTGCCACTGGAGTGTTCTGCGGGTGTTCTGGGCGTAGTGGAAACCTTTGATATGTAATGTTTCCTTATGATATTGTGAATTCCGGCTAAATTTGCCGAATAAGGTCTATTGCGTTGGGTCGATCTTTGTCAAAATCCAAGTCAAATCACTTGTTTTGGTTGTTCTGTTAAGTACGACTCCGACTAGGCAATCGTTCATCCTATTAAATATGGCTCGTTCTAGTGGTACAAAACGAGTCTACTGAAACTTAATATTTGTGGAGGTTATGTATGATTTAGAGTCTTTTTCTACATCGTATAAACTTTGAAGTCGCCTGGAGGACGGATGTCATCTTGCTCCAAATCATAAAAGTCGGAGATGCCGACAGGAAAACTACACCCGAGCCTCACCCTTGAAAACCCTGAGAGCGGTGACTCAACCCTAAGCCGAGCTAGGTGTGACCCTGCTTGGTCCTGGGTTTAAGCCCGCGTGCTGCGCACACGGATCTTTAAACCGCAGGCGTTGTTTCGGCCTGCCGAGCGAGCCCCCTTTATCCCGGGGATGTGTTGTTTTGTACCACTAGTCAGTTCCATTAAATATTGTGAGTTCTACTCAAAACTTTAACGAATCGAACAATGATTTTAATCGCCAGGGGTCGATTAAAATCGACCCCGGCAAACCGGCGGCGAATCGTTCACTTGGCTTTACTATCGGGGCTGATAGACAGGCCGTAGTTGGCCAGATCTATTAACGAATCGAACAATCCAGTTTTGAGTAAAACTGCTATGCTGCCAAAAGAGAACCACAAACTACTGAAAAGCTAGTTTTCCATCACGATGCGGTAGCGCACACTACCGTCGCGAACCATGTTGAGGCCGTCGTTCACCTTCGCCATCGGCAGCTTCTGAATGATCGGGCGCACGTTCGCCTTGGCCGCCAGCTCCAGCATGTCCTTGATGTCCTGGATGCTGTGCCACGAATGCGCAGTGCGCGCGGCACGATGAGGAACGGGCTGAACTTCACACCGTCGTTCGGGATGCCGACCATGATGAGCGTGCCACGCTTGCGCACCAGACTCAGGTACAGGTCGTACGGCATGTTGTTGGCGTCAGCGGTGAGAAGCAGGAAGTCGACGCTACCCGCAGCCTTCTTATGGTGCTCCGAATAGCTCAGGTTGTAAAACTCTTCGGCACCCAGCGACAAGATCTCCTGCTCCTTGTTAGCAAAGCGCGAGAAGGCAACGGGTGTGGCACCCAGCGCACGGATGAACTGGATGGCGATGTGACCCAGGCCGCCGATGCCGATAACACCGACACGGTCACCAGCCTTGACACCTTCCTGCTTCAGAGGCGTGAACACCGTGGCACCGGCGCATAGGAGTGGGGCAGCCACGTCAGACGGCAGCGCGTCGGGGAGCTTGAAGGCGTAGTTACTGTCCACGCGCACGTAGTCGGCGTACCCACCTTGCGCCTTGGCGCCGTCGTTGTAGGCGCTGTTGTAGGTCCAGACGACGTGGTCGCACACAGCGTCCTCCCCAGCGGTGCACTCGCGGCACTTGTCTTGGGGGTCGCGGTTCAGGCAGGCCCAGACCTGAGCACCGACGCCAACACGGTCGCCAACAGCGAGGTTCTTGACGCTCGGGCCGGCGAGAGTCACCTCGCCGACGATCTCGTGGCCAGGGACGCACGGGTACGGACCAGGGCCCCAGCCTCCGTCGATCGTGTGCAGATCCGTGCCGCAGATACCGCAGTGGGAGATTTTGACCTCCACATCCTCAGCACCGAGAGGACGCGACTGGTACTGCCACGGCTTGCACTCGCCAGTGCTGTCGTGGGCGGCGTAGGCGTTGACGGTTCTTGGGGCAGTCGACATGGTGCAATGGGTGAGCTTGTTTTCAAATGTGCTTGGTCAGAGGTGAATTCGAGAATGAGTTTCTAGTTCCAGCTCGAACACCTTTGAAGGTGTAGCACACATGCTGTCACGCGTGACTCTTATGTAATTCAAGATGACGGTGTTCGTGGGATCTGTCGAGGTATTAGTGACACTTTCGTGGATGTTGTAAAGAAGTGCTGTTTATAATGTTACTTACAGTAGGTTCATTCGACACTATGGGCATATAACATTGGCCTTATACGATCCGAAAAGGACGGAACACTCGCAAACTGATTTCGATTACGGTGGGAGGTTGCATTAGGTGTCGAACGATAAATGTGCGAGTGACCCCTTTCGGGCGAGCTGTAGCGTCGACTTCCCCGTAATGTGCTGCATCGTATGTTACCACTGTCACCGCAATCAACGACTTCTAATTTCCTCGGCCGACCAATGCGCCGTACTTACCGGTATAGCATCACCAAACCAAGAAATACCACGGAAGGCACAACAGAGACGTTCTCCGAGTAATGGTCCCACAGCAGCAGCCCCAGTACTTGACAGTGCATGTTGTTGTGCGCTTTTAAAGCAAGTACTGGGGATGCTGCTGTGGAACCATTACTCGGAGAACGTATCTTTAGGAGAACGTTTCACACAGGGATAGCAGTAGCTTTGGTTAATTCGTGTCGGTAACTGAAACCGGTAGCAGAAGCCGATAACTGAAGCAGCCGATCGGGTCATGTCAATCTATACCGGTCGGGTCGGGTCAATCTAAACAACGGTTTTGGAGGGGGAATTCAGAGTCATAAAAACGAACGTGGGGTCAAACATACAAAATGTCGTTTCACTGCAGAATACTTCAAGGTAAGGCATAGCTAGCAGCTTGGAATGCTGACGTGAGAGATCCCATCTTCGTAAATCTGCTGATGCGATCGCTACCTGCAAATCCACGCTTCAACCGTTTGAGGGGAATGGTTGAAACGGATGCAAGCGAAGTCGACTCACCAGACAATCTCAAGGATCAGATTACTGCGAATAGATAGCTATACCAAATGTGATTGAGAGCTCGGAATGATAAACGCTAGCAGTTTCAAGGCCAGAACCAAAGTCAGAAGCAGAAACCGCAGCAACAGCAAGCTACGAGGAATAATGCTGGCGAGAAGCAGATGACTCCCGATAGGACTGCAGTTTTGCTGCGAAGAAGCTGGATAAGCAGCAGGAAACTGCTTCAAGAGATCTAGACACCGCGAAAAGACTGTCCCAAGAAAGCTGCCGCAGCCCCAGGTCCAACGGCAAAGATCTCAAGCCGTCGGCAATGCAGCAACTCGAGCGGGAAATTACTCGAATGAACCAGGTTATTTTCGCGGATCGACTGTTCCCTCATCAAAGCACCTGCTCAAGAGACCAAAAAGCAGTGCTAGTTTTGGTAGATACCTTCGCGCTACACAAGTGTTTATCCGCTGAAGTCGAAGACTGCGACGGAGGTGACCGCGGTCATGCAGCGATACATCGATCTGGCAGAGATGCCTGAAAGCAATGAAGATAATATAAATCGCTATTTAGGCACACCCTCGCACGAGGGGCGACTTGCGCTCATTGTGAAGCGGCACGCTCTGGAAAAATTATCTCCATTTTCATACCTCCAAAATGGCGGAACATTTTGTTGGCTGGTGGTCGCAATATCTTTTCAATTTTTGTGAAAAGTGTATTATCGGGATGCTCTTGTTAAAAGCAATCGAAAGAGAGTAGTTTTACGCTTTGAAAGGGATAAAAAGACAACAACAATTTAAAATTTCGGCTAGGTACGAAAAACAGGCGGTCAACTTTAAAGTCGATTATCTCGATAACTCTAAATGATGGATAAGTACCATTTTGTTCGCTGCAGTCTATATTATAGAGGTGGAAGATCCGTACGGGTACAAAATTAGTATCGATGAATGGACTAACATACAGTAAGGGAACGGAGTTCGCTTGGTGTGGTACGCACGACATCAGCGCCGACAGCCGGCGGCGACGACAGCGAGAGCAGTTGGAAGCAGTGGACGGTCGCGTGATGGGCAACACTCCCAACGAGCAACCCGATATTGGGTGCGAAGATCCAGCCACCTCGCACAGTATTGCGATCTTCGAGCAAGGCGGTGCAGTTGCTGCATCAGGACAAACGACGAGTGGAAATCCATGAGTAAGTTAGGTTAGGAATAGCGGGCACTTGTGGATTTGCGGCAGAACAGAACAGTTGACGTGTCCGTCCGACACGCGCAGCTAAGTGGCAAATACATACCTTTTCAAGTGACGACGCGTTTCGAGAAGCACGTGTGTACGGAGCAGCCCCCAAGTGTGAGAGAGGCGGGTATCTGCAGCCCCGTATAGTTGTCGGTAACCAGCCCGCGCCGCACTTCAGAGGGTCAAGAGAGGGTAAACAGCCCCCGGTAACCAGCCCCGGCCGAACGTTGTGAGCGACTGGGATTCGATCTTGGCGAAGGAATGCCTACTCTACTGAAATTAAAGAACGTGCTGCGGCTTGTCATTTGTGTGAGTTAGCGTAGGTATATTTGTAGGACGGCCGTAGTAACAGCCACCGGACACCGTCTCCTAGCTAGGGACAAGACTGGAGGTGACGTGGGACGTATAACACACCCGAGTGCAATTGAGACGTGGAAGACGCGAGAGGAAGGACAGAGTTTACTTGGTGGCCAAACAGGGGCCTTCCAGCGAGGCTTGGCTCAGTGGAACGAGCTCAGGCCATTTGAGACGAAAGCGGAGCCAGATAGGGCGTAGAGGAGCCAAAAGGGCGTAGCGGGGCTAGAGAGGGCGTAGCAGAGCCAGAAAGGGCGAGAACGGAGCCAGAGAGTGCGAGAACGAAAAGCGGAGGAGCGGTCGCAAAGCAGAAGTATATTGAGCGGCGGTCAATGCGAGATGGGAGTTGCTACACACGGAGTCGATGGTCTTTGCATATCTTCTGACTTCGCAGTCAGCTGGTCTTGATTGGCTTACGGAGCTCAAGGCCAAGGCGAAAAGCCAATTTGTCGAGTACGTAAAGGATTTTCAGCAAAGAAACGGCTGATAAGTGTAAGGCAGAGCTGGCTACCTTCATGACGATGGGAGCTACGATTTCGTTTTCTCTCCAAACTCAGTACTGTGTTTTTTAGGCTGCAATACGGGGCCCAATATGGGACATCACTGTTTCCACTACTGGCGGTGATTGCGTTGCGGATATTTTCGGTCCCAACATCGTCGGCTGTATCTGAACGTGTGTTGGGTATAGACAGTTTCAATATACCGATGTAGTGGTGTAATTATGTCAAAACATACATAAAGCATCAAAGTCGTAAAAATCACTCCACAATAATGTTAGACATGATTTTGGTAAATATATTGCTTCCTTAGATTTTGTTTTCGTTGAGTGGTAGAAACGTTTTGGACCGTTTTCTGTTAAAGTTGGCGATGATCTCAAACAACACTATAATTAAAATATCTTTACAATAATAATCGCAACAGTTGTTTCGCATTTGAAAATCTATTTGAGTTGTACCGAGCTGATCAATTTTTCTCGATATAATTATAGATATATGTAAAAGGCGCCAGACCCGGGAAAGAGTTCATTTCAGGTTAAACATTCCAACAAGCTCATGGCACCACTTAGCCGCCTTCAACGCGCTATACGAGCCCGAGGGAGGCGGATTAAATAGTATGTTGGTATCATCCCGCTCGGTAACTAATGGAAGTCCTGATCAGATTCAGATCCAAGACTAGGGTGGACCGTGTACGCTTACAGTATATCTAACTGTACATGTTTTTTTACAGTTAGTAAGTGTGTAGTAAAAATCATAAACATGTCAGTGGCCGCAAATCAAGGTAAAATCGAGAAGTTCTGTAGCCTCCAATAATTGTTCTCACAGACTCGGAACTAAAAACTGACTAGTTTCCTGCTCGTTCGTGCTTGAAAAACAACATTCCTGAACTAGGTTTTGGTGGTAGCGTACGCTAAGTGGTAAATCCGCTCGGCGGCTTTGAACAACAGCGTTCCTCGCAGCCTGCTATTGTACATTGGTTACAAGGGTAATCATAAACTCTCATACCTTATATACACAATTACATGAAACGTACTGTAAAGTTCATGTTACAGTGGTTACCGTAATTAATCTCACTCACATTAATTCTTGTAAAGACAGAAAAACCTGGATAAACTGAAACTTTTGAGATTTTGAACGGGTGTCCTGGTCTTGATTCTCAACCAATTATAATCGTTTCTGCATTAATCGTCTAATTCGTGGAAAACACGCTGTGGTCTTCATTTTCAGCCAAACGTTCTAGATTTCGAAAACCTATCCCTAGGTGTCATTATTTGCGAACACACACTTATTACGGTAACCACTGTAGTAAGTGTCAAGTGAGGGCAGCAAAACAGCCAAGCCTATCCAAGACCAAACGAATAGCCTCCTCGACAACTCAATCTCCCCACTCGAAACGAGCCCTCTCGATGTCTCCCCAGAACTACCCACCGTATATGTACAGGAGGATGCCGAGCCTGAAGAAGCCGACGAGATTCCACCCTACGTAATCATTCCTCCATACATGTACTCACCATCAGATAACACGACCAACGAAATCACTTCGCCGATACCCGACAGAGGCCCCGACATATATGCAGTCGAGGTATTGTGTGCGAAGAAGCTTGACGATAACATTATATTATACTTAGTTAAGTGGGTGGGCTGGCCCGAGCCAACTTGGGAGATTGCTGGCACCATTCGAATCAATACCACGAGGGCGTTCGACCGTGCAGAACAACGATCAGCTTGGCCGTCATACATTCGGCTTCCTTACAGTATTAGACGGCCTGGAATTGTTTACCGCTTTGTGCAATGGATACAAGGGTACTCATTAACTCTCACATACCTTATACACACTATTACATGAAACTCACTGTTAATGTCATGTAAGTAAGTGTATAGTAATGGCCCAGTAGTCGTCGCGGACCGCAAACGCCTTTTTCTTACTCGCTGCCAACCTGGTTTCCGGACACAGAAAACCATATCGTTCTCGGTGATTTCAACACACCGATGGCCCCCAACACGACGAAGTGACCCCGTATCCTCACGACGTCAACCGAGACGAGATTCAAGTTTGGATGCTGGAACTGAGCCTGATGTATCTGTGGGGAATGACCTTCCCGGACCTTCAGCTCTTCTCCGGCCCGAAACAACGGAATCGCATCGATTATTGCCTCATGACAACGGAATAGTACGACTCGTTTTCTCGTCCATCCCGTTACGTTACCGAGAAGAAGTGGTACCACGAAAGTCATTATTCCGTGAAACGCCATCTTGCGTACCCGACTTCGGAGCGCCGTGGAAGTGTCCGCGTTGGCTGCTTCAGGCATCCCTGGTCAGGACGACCTTAACCACCCAGCACTCAAGGTTGTATACAACAACGTCGCCGGTTGCACCTTTTCATAACATGTTGTTAAAGACAACATGTTAAAGACTGCACTTTTGTATGGGTTGGCCGTTTGCACGCGGATAGGGCATTAATTGGGTTGAATCTAGCCCGTTTGATGTGCAATCAGGCTGCAAGAGAACTCGCGGATTCACAAAAACGCACAACAAAATATTACTTTGTAGTATGCGAAAACGCATGACCCCCTTGATATATGTGCAGTAGTGCAAATTTCGAAGGGAATTGAAGATTCTTATGCAAATTGAAGGAATATCCCATTGATTAGCTGCTTGAACTCACTTTGATCAACTATGAGGGGTGGTCAAAAGTCCCGGAACAAGAGAACACATATATTGTATGCGCTTAGACCTACATTTGCAAATGCGCGTGCCATACGCACCATTCCAGCAACATTTTTTACGCTATAGAAATTAGAATGAGGACAAGGCCCAATCTCGTGTGGAGCTTGGAGTCTACGAACACTGATTTGTCGAGCTTGGCATTTAGTTTTACTGCCCCAGCAAGAAGTGTATCCTCAGTGAGCGCGATCAGGTCGTAAAATCGACGAGTATGTAGATGATGACGTCCAATAAGCCGGCGAGTAGGCACCTGCTATGGAGGTAGTTGTAGCTTTGTCTCGCTAAGCGTAATACATATTTGAGTGCTCCACATCAAAAGAAGCATAGCCTAGGAGTAACGTTCGGACTTTGACAAAAAAACTTTCGTGAAAAGTGCGTTCATAATAAAAGGTCAACTACAACTCGGGTGGTATACAATGTGTTATTTACTAGGGAGTGGCGTCGCTGTCTTATAGTACATGTGGGCACATTGCCGTGCGAGGACAGTGTTCATGCACAAACATCCAGTCTTGACGTTCAGATAAAGACATCACTTATCTGGGACTATACAAAGTGTGAGTAAGACTATTTTCAACATGTAGTCTTTAACAACATGTTAAGCGCTGGACACACCCTCGAAAACTCGGCGAGTACTGGGGGTTAAATGGCACATTAGAATGTATATTCTTTGCCCGAAGACGAACGCGATAAAGCGCTCCGAATACCTCCGTCGGTCACAGAAAGCTGCTGAAGAGCTACCCATGCGGCTTGAGCCTGACGGCCGCCTGGCGACCCTGACGGCGCAACTCGGGGTTTACGCCGCGGTCAAGCACCACCCCCGCAGAGATGGCGTCCGTGGAGGAGGAGAACGCATTGCTCTTTGCAGTGATACATCTTCTGGAACGCATGGTACCGTGCGCAGCCTCATGCATCGTATCGGCATGGAATGTCCCGATGGAGATACACCATCGGCCTGCGCCATTCTCGTCAATCCGATCACGAACGGCACACGCCGTGACGCTGCTCCCGCGTACGCCAAGATGGATCTGTTTCTCCGGACGCACGCCCCGACCATCTACCATCGAGGCTCAAGTGTTGTGCGGCGATGCGCGTATCTCGAGACTCCATTACTCGACCTTCCCGCTTCCAATTACTGTATATAATAACTCTGCTCACAAATATCCAGAGCTCCACGGGCAAAGCACGGCATTAGTTTTGCCGGAGTTCGAAAACGGTATAAATTGCTCAAAAGCGGCTCGTATTCAGCATAGGCTTGAACTATCGACCTTGCATCCAGCAGCTAATAAGTTAGTCACTTGTCCATATTATCATAAACGCTTACATTAGTACCAAATCTCCGGCAAATCGAGCTCGTTTAAACCGTTCTCCCTCATTTGCGACCATGTTCAGATTTAGCTGCAACAACCGCTTCTTTGGCATTGCAATCTTGTGGCAAAATGAGATATGAAGCCGTCATGAAATGGAAATGAAAGCCGTTTCATCCACTGGAGGAGAACGCATTAAACACCTTTTCTTACGTTTCGGCACATTAAATCCATGAAACACAGCAAAAATATAAATGCCACAAACTTCTGCATAACACATTGATTTCAGATTAATACATTGATTTACTGAATAACACAGAAAAACCGGGTACCTCCACATAAAGATAGAAACAGGGGTTCACCGCCTGGCTCTCTGTGGCGGCGGAGAACTTCACGAACAACTTCAAAAGAGTGACGGTCATTGTCCTGAATCGATGTGACCCCGGACTTCAAAAAGTGACGGGCATTCTCCTGAATCCGCCCGTCCCGGATGCCGAAGAAAAGTGACTGGAGAGAGTTGGCATTTGCCGTGGCTGAAGGCGGCGGGAATGGGCTCCTCGACTCGAGGAGCAGGCTAGCAGGGGGAACTGTCCGCCAGCGGAGAGAAGGTCATAAGCAAGGAGCAGTCCAGCAACGTGAAGCCGGCTAGCAGCGAGGAGCAGGCCTACAGCGAGGAGCTAGCTAGCAGCGAGGAGCAGACCAACAGCGAGGAACAGGTCAGCAGCGAGGTTGAAGCCAACAGCGAGGAACTGGCCAGCAGCGAGGTTGAAGCCAACAGCGAGAAGCTAGCTAGCAGCGAGGAGCAGGACAACAGCGAGGAACAGGCCAGCAGCGAGGTTCAAGCCAGCAGCAAATTGCAGGCCGGCAGTAAGGAGCAAGCCAGCAACGAGGAGAAAACCAGAAGCGAGGATCAAGTCAGACGCTACTAGCAGGCAAGCAGCGAGTAGGAGGCCAGCAACGAGAAGGAGACCAACTATGAGGTGTTGTACAGCTACGAGGGTCCAACTATGCAAGGAGGTGAAGGACCTCAGCTGTGGGGAACAGCTCTTGGGTACTGAAGACGTCTCTTTAACGAGTAAAGCGTAGTTGCGGCATATGCGAATTGAAATGGTTTCTGCAAGTGTTTCCGTTGAATCCAGAGCTCTATCGTTTTAAACATGAGGAAAGCTAGTACCGTACTTGAAAATCACGGTACTATATGATCAAGTCAACCAATTAAGCGTCGGCATTTTTCAATTTAACCAATCACGAATTTACAAAATGTGAGCTTTCTGGAGAACTTCTTCTTCGTACACGTTAAACCAACTCAGCGATGAGCAAAGGTAAGCCTCAAGAAGAACAAACTTGCATTCCACGAGCGCAACTACATTACATGTAACTATTAAGGTTATCATTCTCCCTGATGTGTACATACAGCTCACACACTACTGGAGCAGCTTTACTAGATTGGAGAGAGTGTCAACTAGGGTCTCCATGCGGTGCTGCTTGATAACGAACAGGTTTTCCGCTACGCTCGATGCGCTCGGTGTGCTGTCTAGACCTCCTTGATAACCGTGGTCGCAATCACTTGCACGCTGTGTGTGTTAATCACCCTGGTGTATGTGCGGTTTACCCTGTATTCATATACCGCATTCAGGACGGTGTTTACTCTACATTCTTTCGTCATGGTCGGGTACAGCCTGCGGTGTTCTGCTTGAACCCTCATCCTCATTCCTGGGTCGTACTCGAGGCCAAGGTAGATGCGGCCTTCACCTGCAACATATCCTTCATATTATGATCAATGAAGCCTTGTGAAAGACTGGATACAACATCGTATCTGCTGAGCCGCCCTTGATCACAGCTACAGGGGAGGCACAAAATACTACACATGTGTTTTCTTCACCGCCCGCCCAATTGAAGTGGTTTGGCTTCCAGTGCCATCTTCTCTGGTTGTCGCGGTTGAACTTGTATACATTAAGCATCCGAATACCCCATACTAACGCTGAGGATGACGATATTGCTGGGTAATGAAGGGGTGCGGTGGCAGCGTCCTGGATCACCTACGACGTCTCCACCCTCATTGCGCGTCTGTTTTTCTAGCTACAAGGGTTGAGACGGTCATTATGGATGCCGCTTGGAGGGTCATCAAGCTTAAAGTTGACAACTAGGCTGAGATAGTTGTAGCTGGCACAGTTAGTCGAGCCCAGTGCATCATTGTTACTACAGCTTTTGCATACCGAGACGTGCCTAACTCTATAGACTTCGCTTTCACAGCGGTCAGGATTAGCTCCTGTCGATCCATGCGCGCACGGCTGCGCTCATTGCGCTTCTCAGTCGGGGAAAGTGATTGACCTAGAAAAACATAACCATATTCATCTTATATTCTAGCCCACTTTCCATTATCACTACGGGGTTCTCCCTGAAATATGTCTTGTAGCCCTCGTTGATGTCTGATAACACTAGTTCGTATAGACCATCGGAGTGCGTCTGGTCCGATTTTGGTGGTGCCGCTCAGAGTTCTTCAGGTCATGTTGTGCTGGTTCATTACGCCAGGATTACTTGTCCTGGAAGTTCTGCTTGGATGCGTTTTGAGCATCTTAAACGCGCTTGGCATACCAAGCATGCGTCCGCACGAGTAACATAGAGTCAAGGGAAGCGCGTATTGCCAGCTCCGTCCTGCCAATTCACAGCTCTAGTAGTTCTACTTCATCTCGAGGATCCTCATCTTCTTCGGCATCGTTTAGTATGCTGACGCGAGGTGACTGTCAGTGTTGGTGTTGCCTCCGGCGGCTACATAGAAATTTGTCGTCGCTCAGCTGGCGCTGTGCAGCTCCCATATTCTTCCGCGCCCAAACATAGTCTTGAGCGAAAGCATCCCCGCTCAGTCTGCAGAATATCCAAAAGCGTCCGTCCATCTTTGAAGTGAGTTTGTCAAAGACAGACGATGAATCTGCCGTTTTAACTTTTAAGGTACTTCACGGAGGACATCGCGATTGGCTCTTAACTCCACGTGTCGTTTCCCCATTGGTTGATTAGCTAAATGAGTACCGTGAATATCGATCACGGTACCGTCTTCAACATGGCACTCTAACGACAACGCTAGAGTAGCCAACGTCAGAGTTATAACACTCACGATTTCAAGCATGTAATGTATGAGTACATCTAGAGACCCGGCCGGGTGTCCAAATTTAACTAGCGCTAGCGAGCTTCTCACGCAGAAAACCATTGAAATGTAGATTCAAAACTTACGATCGTGTTCACTACCCTGTTAGGCATAACATTTCACTACGCCTTTGGCGGATGAGTGACACTACGTTTCCTTATCACCACCACTCGCTGGGCTCTCTCTCGGCAGTCCAAAGTTCGGCAGGCATGCGTGAACCAGGTTCGGGTGGTTCGTCTCCTGTAATCTCAGGTGCGGTCTGCAATATTTCATCAACTTGCTGTTCATCCACTGGAGCACTAGGTACAACAGGCCTGAATTCTTCTTCCAAATGGACCCGTAGAAGATGGAGGGCCCCACCCACACCTGGTATCAGGAGATAAGTTTGAATAAACTTTGTCTGCATCGTCTTCGCATGGTAGACGCGTTTGGAATCCTTCACCGGAGCTCGTCGAGCCTGCCGAGCCGGCTTGCGAGACATCTTTGTCGTCCAGGGGGTGTTCTTTCTCTTCATCTACTTGTGTTTTCTCTCACGTTCGTGGTATTTGTAGATTTTGTCGGCGGCAGCAGCCGCCGCTTCTAACTTCACCCGCTTGCTACTAGAGGTCTCTGCTTCTGCATGCGAATCGTCTCCTCTGCTGCCGCTGGTTCGTCGTCACCACTACCAGTTAAATCGATCACGTCGTCCATTTCCTCCCGACCGTCGTCTTCCTCGTCTTCTCCGCTGAGCTGCTCTCCTCTATCAGCCCGCTCGTCGTCGCTGCTGGACTGCTCGTCACTACTCATGAGATCGATTACTTACTCAGGGTCCATCTTTCAAAATGACGACAAACAATTTCACACATTAATGTGTACGTTCACACAAATTCGACAGCTGAAATGTGGAAAACACGGTACTATCGATTCGCAAAACACATTTGGTTTTGCGTTCGCATGCCTGCAATACTTCACCAAATGTTACACAGGAATGTGTTCGGTAACCCCAATCGGCAAGCTAAATTCTCAAAATGCGGTTGGATACCGTACCGAAACACGCTTGATTTGGCTGCCTGGCTCACACGCAAGCTGTCCGGCTCGCGCAGCGCCTTGTCTGTCAGCGGGGGGCATAAATGGGGAGGAAATGCCGCCTTCGGGGTCTTCTACGAAAACACAAATAAAAGTCTGTGTTATTCAGGCCTGGTAAGGCATTCGTTATATTTTCTCCCACTAGCGATGGCGTTAGAGTGCCATGTTGAAGGCGGTACCGTGAGTATCGATCACGGTACTGTCGAGAGTAGTACCGTGAGTATCGATAGTAGTACCGTGATCGATATTCACGGTATTCATTTAGCTAATCAACCAATGGGGCAACGACACGTGGAGTTAAGAGCCAATCGCGAGGTCCTTCGTGAAGTACCTTAAACGTTAATCAGGCAGATGCGTTGTTATTCCTTGACAAACCCACTTCAAAGATGGACGGTCCTTTTTCGATATTCTGTAGACTGCGCGGCGATGCTTTCGCTCAAGACTATGTTTGGGCGCGGAAGGATATAGGAGCTGCACAGTGCGAAGTGAACGACGACAAATTTCTACGCAGCCGCCGAGGGAAGGACTTGCGACACCAATACTGGCAGACACCTCGCGACAGCATAGTAACCGAAGCCGAAAAAGATGAGGATCCTCGAGATGAAGTAGAACTACTAGAGCTGTGTCTGCGTCGGACAGAGCTGGAAATATGCCCCCGGACTTCAAGATACTCATACGGATGCATGCTGAGTATGGCGAGCGCATTCGAATTGCTCGAAGTGTATGCAAGCAGAATCAATTGGTCGAATAATCCTGGTGTAGCGAAAGAGGACACCATATCATGGAGACTATGTTTGGACGCAGAGGAGAGCCCTCAATCGTTTTCCGGCTGGTCATCGATAAAATATACATGCACTGGAGTCAAGAGACCTCGACTGCGTCGACAGGTGCTAATCTCTAACCCGTAGTGAAAGGAATGCCTCCAGGTTACAGCACATATATGTTGGTAAAAGCCGTAGTGAAAAAATGTCAGGAATCGACTTATGAACACAACGATACCCTACATTCCAACAAAAGTCATTCTTTAGCGTGAGAAGCTCTCCAACCTCTACATCAACGACAGTGCGGCCCTGTTGAATAAAGGCCTTCCAGCCGAGGTTGCGCCAACTTCTTGTTGGGCTGATCCATTGGTCCGCACAATTTCTCTGTTGACGAGGATCCGTCTACTTCGTCCGTTTACGCGGTGACATGCCGTGCGGGTGTAGAGGACATGAATGCAGGATCCAAACTTTGAACAGTACTTGCACTGGCACCATCCCGCTGACACGTCGACGATCCATCCTTCGGCGGGTCGGCACACATGCTCCATCCGCGCGTAGTTTGTTCCCATTTGGGCCGTGACAGCGAGGTATTCCACAGTCCGTTTCTTTGAAGGAATGTAGAAGCAAGGGGCTGGACGGGATTGGACTCGAACTTGCGAGCTGTTTGGATTGCCAATAGGCGGCGGACCAAATTGAAGCAGCTTGTCACCTGCTAACTGCTTCGTCCGGAGTAAGAGTCGTGGTGTCGGATCTAGAGTGTTTCAAAACGTTCTCGTTCGGTCGGACTCGTTCACACAGCACTCTGAAAGCACCTTGATTAAAAGACCCATTTTCAAACGCGATCGCTGAGTGTAGTCTCTCTTGATGACCCGGTTGAATTGTTCCACAGGATTATTTATCGTAGCAAACCCAGGTTCCGTGTAACAACACTGCCCCCTCGAATAGCGCGAATCCAGCCATTGCGTCTTGAAATAGGAAGCGAAAATTTCAAGTTCGGGCCGCGTACTCCACTGCTTCAAATAGAATTCCTTGACTTGTGTTAACTCTGCAAAGTTGAACAGAAGTTCATATCGTAGATCTGGGCGAGGCCACAATTCGCAACGCGATTCGGAAGCGACTTCGTTTGTTCTTGAACCTTCTTCATGACGTGAAAAAGCACATCAAAAAGATGAAGTTGGAGTCGTATCGGAAAACATGTTCCAAGGCGTTCAGTTGTCCATCTTCAGCGTCTCCCATTACAAACTTCAGCCGGAGTTGCTTCCCAGTGACATCGCCGTATATGGAACGGAATGAGTACAACGCCATCGCATAAACGCTCTCAATACGCTGCGATATGATGCAGAAAGCGACCAGGTGGAATTTACGCAAGCGATCTGACATCCCCAGCACTAGTACGGGATAACCGACCTGTGACAGTTTGAAGGTGGCATCCGTGTGAAAAATCAAGGAGGCTGGGTCTCGATCAAGACACGCCAACAACTTTCTGGTTGTAATTCCCACGACGTAAGGTTCTTCCTCCGATCCATCACCAACGACGAGCTGTCCATCGGTAGTCCTGCCGTACGTAAAAATAATCGGTGCTGATTCGTCGTTATTTCCGTCGTAGGCCATGCTTCGAACGGCCTTCATGATGCCCTCGTGGTCATCGTTGTATCCAAGCTGAGCCTTCGCGTAGTAGTTGACAAAGTTCTGAACCGCCCGCAGCCGCGGAACCTTGTCCTCTTCCAATCCAAACTTGGCTCGGATTGCATTGCGAACGCAAACCGGTTTCATTCGCTGCGCAGTAAGCCCCTGACAATACTTTTCTGCTGCCGCGTTAGTCCGGCCTTGCGAGGCGACCTCACCTCCACAAAGTGGTTGCCCGCCTCGTACAACGTCTTTTCGTCGTTACGGTACATGTTAGCACCTTCCCGCACCATCCACAGTTAAGTTGGGGACAAGCGTTCTTGCAGCTTTCCGACTTGCACCGCAGTAGCTGGTACTTAATCGTGTGTCTACTAGAATCCGTGCAGACAGTACACGCGCCCGTGTTAGCCTTGGTGATCCGCGCAGACCACCTTGAGTCGAGTAGGCCGTTCCCGTCGTCTTTCGCCACGGCGAATGCCAGCTCCCTCCAGTCGATTTTCTTCGGCATCCGGGACGGGCGAATTCAGGAGAATGCCCGTCACTCTTTGGAGTCAGTGGCCACATCGCTTCAGGACAATGCCCGTCACTCTTTTGAAGTTGTTCGTGAAGTTCTCCGCCGCCACAGAGAGACAGACAGTGAACCCCCTGTTTCTGTCTTTATGTGGAGGTACCCGGTTTTTCTGTGTTAATAATTAAATCAATGTATTAATCTGAAATCAATGTGTTATGCAGAAGTTTGTGGCATTAAAATTTTTGCTGTGTTTCATGGATTTAATGTGCCGAAACGTAAGATAAGGTGTTTTTAATGCGTTCTCGTCCGGGTCGCGCAGTGCCCTGTCTCTCAGCGGGGCGTAAATGGGGAGGAGCTACCGCCTTCCGCCTCTTCTACGAAAACACAAAGAAAATCTCTCTTATTCAGGCCTGGTAAGGCATTCGTTATATTTCCCCCGGAGTGTCTTAGCGCAGCTCCTTGACTAACGCAAACACGTTCGAAATCTGTCCAGCTGCCTGCTCGAGCAGCTCGTCGTCAACTTCTGCCATCAGCGCTGCAGTGTCGTTGTCGCTGCAGATGATGTCGCCCGGTATGGTGGGCTTAAAGACGTAAGTTGAAGACGAAAGGAGACTTGCGCAGCGGAGGGCAAAATAAATTGTGGTGAGCCCTCCGCAGGCTGCCGAAGGCACATACGATCTCAAATTCCTAGTCCTCTGACCCTCTTGGAGTCGCAGCAGGCGCCTGGAGTCGTAGTAGCTGCCGCCCCATGCAGTCGTCTGCACAGCACAGCACGGCCGTTTTACTAAATGACCTTTTACGGAGAATTAGGGTAGGCCGTGCGCTTAAATTATGGCTAACTGTACATGTTTTTCACACTTAGTAAGTTAGTAAGTGTGTAGTAAAAATCATAAACATGTCACTGGACTCAAATCAAGGTAAAATCGAGAAGTTCTGTAGCCTCCCATTCACAGTTCCCCGGCAAAACGTAATCAGTTATTTACCTTGCAAAATTAGTACATTTGGGACAAAGGCTTGCTTTACCGTGATACAAATCCATTTGAAAATCTTTTCACCTGGAAGAATTTATTGGTCCCACCTTTCCCTTTGCCGGGGAACTCTGTGATTGTTTTCAGAGACTCGTAACTCTTCAAACTGAATTGTTTCCTGCTCGTTCGTGATAGAAAACATACCTGGACTATCCTGGATACCTAGGTTTTGGTAGCACATGTAGCGTCCGCTTCGGCTGTGCAAGTGGTTAATCCGCTTGGCGGATTTGGACAGCCGCGTTCCTCACAGCATTGTATTGTTTATTGCTTTGTGCATTGGTTACAAGGGTAATCATAAACTCTCATACCTTATATACACTATTACATGAAACTTACTGTGAAGTTCATGTTAGTAAGTGTCAAGTGAGGGCCATAAACAGCAAAACAGCCAAGCCTACGGAGAATTTAAATTCATACAGAATTTTGGGTTGAATAAGGGGCTTACATAGGTGCGTAAGGCGACAGAAAACGACAAGGACCTCGGCAAAAATCGTTTTTAGCTTTTTCGGAGGCTCCCAAGGTGAAGGGTCGCTTTTTCTATTTAATAAAAATGGGACCTCACTTTAAACATAGAAAATTCCTTCATCTAGTATTTGAGGGCACCTTTTCCCTCGCATTAGAGAGCAGAATGTTGCTAAGTCCAAGGAAATGTCGGCCCTGTGCTCGCGATTCTAAATTTTTACCCTAACCTATTCGCAAAACTAATGTATCCACTTGATAAAAACTACTTCTGAAGTAAGTAAGAGCGTAAAAGGAGTAAGTTAAATACATGTACAAGACATGTGTGTACATGTGTGTACCACAACAAAAACTCAATGTCCCAATCACTGACGTCAAGCCAGCGATTCATTCATCCTATTTCGGGCTACGTGAGGCCATAATACTTGACTTACAAGTAAAAACGCGGGAGTAGAAATGATGGTATTAGGGGGTCAGAATTACAAAAATTCGGCTCCAATCACAATCATTTCGGCACCAAATAACATGTCATTTCCAGGCCAAATGCCATGGAATTTGGCCCTTATCGAAATGACCCACCTCCAGAGGTGGGTGATTTCGTGAAATGACATAAGGAAATCTGTGATCCTCCAGAAGACGTGGCCCCTCACTCGTCTTTTTTCTCGTGCAACGGAAACATGGAGCTAGCCTTTGTGGTCTTCGATACATTTAATACAGGGCTGGAATTGGCGGAGCAAACCGCACAGTGGTCCAAGCCCTACCGACACCACCCTGTCCGCACGATCGATCTTGAGCGGTAAGATTTCTGTTGCAAAAGCTCTTGTTTCCCGCCAAAAAGTCTAACAACCTGGTGGTGCATGCATTATGCCTATATGACGGAGCTTCCGAGGTCCTGCGAAGGTTCTTCCCCTCATTATAGTACGATGAAGAACAACTCGTCGATTGAATCGAGACTAAACCAGCTTCGCAGCACGAATTAAAAACCGATTGCCGGAGAAGGTGCCATCACGCAAGAAATGGTCGACTACATGTACCAAGACGTCTGCTTCAGGGCTCGAGCTAGCTGTCAAAAATCCTTGTCGTATAGGTTCAAAAAATCATGTATAGTAAATAATTCGTCAATTTCTTCTCGTACATATGTACAGCAGGATCTCATGTAGCTCCTCTTCATCGTAAAACACTTTGTTAAAAAGGAGATGGTTTTCGTCAAGCTCTGCTTCTAGGGTTGAAAGCGCTAGAAAGTTCACCTGAGCAACGAGGCGCTGTCGCTCGCTAAACTTCGGCATGGAAAACGACACTTGCTGCTCTTGGCGGGGCCCACAGGCTGCACTTCCATGTCTTGGCGGTGACCACGAGCTTCGACATTCTGGTAAAATACAATATTTGGCAGTTTTAGATTGATTCTGATACCCCTTTTGCAAAGACTTTATTTGTCGCAGACCATGTCTATAGATATAGCGTTTCTCACGCTGTTAGATACCGTTTAATATTAGCTGAAATGGAGCAATCAATACATGTAAAGTCGGACTTTTGCGAATTTACTACAAGTAGCACAAAAGAGATCGGCAGCCTGCTGGCATGAGTCTTACCGCAAGTACTCGTGCGAACCGACGCAAAAGGACTGCTCTTCAAGGTCAAGAACCATGGTGCCTAGCCGCAGGTCACGGTGTTCAAGGCGAATGAGTTTCAGTATTGTTAAATAATTCCTGTAAGTAGAGTTGTAACATATGAAAATACTTAATATGAAAATACCGTTAAATACGTGTGCTGTCCGGAGACATAAATTATGTGGTTTGAATGCAGCCACCCCACCCCTCCCCCACTGCCGGGCTCGGCCAGCGCAGCATTGCAATGGTGGCGATGGAACATTGCCTTGCAAACGGCTTGTCTATCGTTCAGACGCACGTCGCGGGTCACCCACTCGGTGTGCGTGCGCTCTCCAAAAGCGCTGGCCAGCGTTTTAGCGGCCGGTGCGTGTCCAGCATGAATCACATCCACGAAAAACATCTTGACTCCTGATCCCGAGATTCCACCGTCGTGTAAAGGGCCGGATCAGTTAAACGGGTGGTAACTTATGATACAACTTATATCATCCCTGGAAGGCAACAGCGACAATGAGCTCTCGCCCGGGCATGAATAAACTTGTCGCCGCCGTCCCCTTGGCGCGTCATGCTGCTCCTTGGATGATTGGCAAGCCGATTGGCCGAAACCCCGAATCGCGCGGACAGTGGTACTGCGATATGCCCGGGGATTGGTGGAAGTCCGCCTTCAACCGTCGCCGCTGTGGTCCTCAAAGACACGTGCAAACATGACGGTTCGCATCGACTTGAATGATTTTCTGCACAGTTTATTACGGGACGCCAAGCATCGCCTGTCACGACGCACACTCGTTGACGACACACCAAAGCCAAAAAGCGGAAGAAGGCTCACTTCGCCTTCAATTGCCTCGCCGCTAGCCGCTCCGCCAGCGATCCGATCCCCGCGCGCGACCCTCTCCGCGTGTTTGATCGCACCCGCCTCGAGGAACGCTCTGCGACCGAGCATAACGGCGGGTCTAAGTCTACGGAGCCGCTAACTTTAGGTCTGGAGGGACAGGACCGACGCTTATGGCCTTCACCATGCAGACGCAGCAGCAGGTGAACTGGGCGTCTCCGCCCGCGTCGCCCTCCCAGCTGTCGCTGCGCGCGACACCCGCGTCTCCGCAGGTTGTGCGCACGAAAGCGCGCGCTTCACTCCGCAAGAAGAAGAAGAAGAGTGACCCGGCCAATAGCGCGCTGGTTCTCGTGGGCATGCTGTTCTTCGGCGTGCTCCTGGCGCTCGTGGTCATGGCCTTCTTCGCCTATGCGCCGCTGCTGTGCGCGTCCTGGCTCGGCATCATGTATGTCATCGGCCTGTACCTGTCCACAGAGTCCAAGTGGCGCTGGCACGACGCCCAGGAGTTCGAGAACCGCTTCTGGACTGGCACCGCCTTCATGTTCAGTGCCGCGGCGTTCTATATCAAGGACTCGCCCTTGCTGTGGGTCAGTGGAACTCCACGCTCGGCCTCGTGCTCGTCTTCGGCTTCACTATGAGCGTGCACTTCTTCGACCGATTCCTACACAGACAGGAGATCAGTCGCCGACCCAAACTCAAGGAGGCCGCCAGAAAATTCTCCCATAATTTATTCAAGTACAAGGCCACGGCGGAGGAGAAGACGACGCTCGTCATGGAGAGCGTCGTCCGTATCGACCGCCACTATTTGCCCAGTACGATCAACAACATGATCAACCTGGCCGAGGTCAAGCGGCGCGAGCTCAAGATCTTCCGGATCCTCGCAGGAGCAGAGAGGGATGAGCTCAACTACATTTTGAACCACATCCGGCTAGCGCTGCTTTTCTACAAAGTCAAGGATCACTCGAAAATGCGCGAGGACCAGAGTCGTACGCTGATCCTTGACCTGTTGTGCACCACACGGCTAGCAGACTTGTCCGTGATGTCCCGCGCGTTGCTCTTGGATGCGCTCATGGTTATGAAAATCAGCGCGCACCCGATGGCTGAAAAATGGGTGCGTAATATTATATTGAAGACGCAGGGCGACGATCTGAGCAACCTCAAGACACTCACGGATGCGAAAGGCGACTTCCACAGTATGCACAAGCTGGTGTTTAACGACATTCGTGACCCGACGATTCGAGCAGACATTCTGAGTCATATTCAGCGCGAAGCGAGTGTGCAAATTGCGCACATGCGCCTCGGAACAAAGCGCGGTCGTAGCCGCAAGCAGCAGGCATGGCGCAAAGTGTTGAGTGATGTCGATGACACTCTCTACTCTTCAGGCGGGCGATACCCAGCAGGTTTGGACACGCGCTACCCACGACACACTCTGTACCCTGGTGTACTTCCATTCTATCGAGAGCTCGATATGGGCACCGTTGGTCCTGACGATTGGACTGACGAGCGCGTGGGCAACCTTGTGTTTCTTTCGGCGAGACCGCACGTATACAAGGATGTGTCTGAAAAGAAATCGTACGCCAAATTTGCTGCGCTACACGAGAAAATGGGCATGCACACTCTACCCACGATGCTTGCGGGTAACCTCACGTCGGGCCGTGCCTTCATGTGGCAAGGTGACTTGGAACCCATGGCCCAGAAAAAGTTTGACAACTTTTGTGAATTCTACCAGCTTTACCCAGAGTTCAAGCACGTGTTCGTTGGTGATAACGGCCAAGGTGATGTGCGTGCAGCTGAACTTATTGTCGAAAAGTTCGGTCCTGATGCCTTAGAGGCCGGCTTCTTCCAGCGCGTACAGCCTATGGAGAAGATGTTCAACTATCACTCGAGGGAGGACCTGGAGCGTTGGCGCAAGATGAATATCATCTTTTTTGATACGTATGTGGGTGCTGCTGTCGAAGCCTTCCGCATGAAGAAGATCCGCCTTGGCGGTCTGAAAAAATCTGTGATGATGCCGGCCAGTCATTTGAAACTATTCACTCGTGGCTAACCCCACAGAGTCGCGAACGTGCTAGACTGCTGCTCAACCGAGACCTTGCTGCAGCTAACGTGCTGTTAGCAAAAAGTATGGGCCCTCGCCGCAGGTGTTAAAGCCTCAAGGATTGGAGTTGAACTCGATCGTTCGTACGCCACTTGGACGTGGGATCGTCCGCAAATTCCGCGGCCTAGACGGTATTTATCAGATCGATTTGACCGATTGGCCACCTTCTTCATCGAAGCAAAAGCGGGCTCAAGCCTTTTTTCCAGAAGACAGCCTCATGGCCTACGTGAGTACAGACATCTCACCTCTTGCGACTAGCTCGCTGAACTATGTGAAGTTCTATCGCCCGCTGCCTGCTCGCATTTTTGCAGCGCACACGCTTGTGAAGACGATGTTTGGAATCGGCCGTGTTCTTCGTTACCGCGTGGAAGATGAAATCTACACTGTATCCATCCCTGGCGATCAGAACATGTTACACATGACAGCCTATCTGAATGCAGACTCGCTACAACCCGTAGACGACGAATTTTTGAAGAACTACGTCAGTGGCGGCTCGACATCACCCCGCATGTTCGCAGGGGTGCGCTCTGGCATTGGTTTTATTACAAAGAAGCTTATTACGTTTGTACCCGGCGGATCTTCCGTCAAGCCACTGTTTTCTATGGCAGTGGTTGTTGATTCGCCTTTGGGCGTGGTGTGGTGGTTAACTTTCGAGAAGAAGATCGAGTCTACGAACTACAACTATTCCATAGCGAGACCAAGACTCGGGGTGGTGAGATAGTGTCACAGGTCAGTGTATTTGTTCATGAGCATCACTTGCAACTATCACCAGTGTCTCCACCGCGGAGTTTCTTTTCAATGCTCGGATTGGGCTCAGGAAGAGGAAAAGTTATGATCTCGCCGAAACCAGATCCTATCTCGGTCGGGTCACGTGTTGCCACCGCGTACGGCAAGGGCGTCATTCGAAGCTACCGTGCAGGCGACGATGTTTATGGAGTAGCATTGACTGACTGGACACTTGCAGATGGCCACAATGTGATGGCTTATCTTACCAAAGACTTCATTAAGATCGTAGCTCCGTGCCTAGAGGATGTTCCAGCACTCACTCTTACCACTAAGGAGATTGCATCGGAGGGGAAAGCAGCACCAGCGCCAGGTAGCGGTGGCATTTTTCAGTTGTTCCGGTATGGTTTTTCGACTCAGGCAGTTGAAGCTGAGATTCCAGACACCGATGAAGCTGGCATCAAGCGCCAAATTGACACCGTGTTTGGGCTGAGTGTTGCTACCATGATCCAGCCGTACCACGGATGCCTGAAAGTGACGCTCGTTAACCCAGATTTTAAGGGAGCTGTCGCGTATGTCCAGGCCTCTGACACCAAGGATATCCCGTTAGATGCTACGCGCGTGAGGCGTAACACCCTGGAGCTACTTGTGGGCCCATTCAGCTACCTGCTCGCCGGAAATAACACTGATAGTGGCGATAACGTGGACTCAAACCTCCCGAAGACCCTCTTCCCGAAAGGGTCTTTAGTTGTGACACCATTTGGTGAGGGTACCGTACGGCTGCACCGGCGTTTTGATGACATCTACGTAGTGAACTTGCCGTCAATGCACGGTTATTTTCGTGTGAGCAGCCTCCAGCGCCCGGTGCGTGGTGTAGTGGGTCGACCGGTCGACACGGTATATGGATCAGGCATGCTCGAACAGGTGCGTGAGGAAGACGGCGTCCACGTAGTCGTCCTTCGACTTGGTTTGACAACGTCCGAAGCGCGTGTGTACCTGCACCCCTCCAGCGTTATCGGGTCGATCAAGGCGTCTCGTGGCGACGTAGTGATGACTCCCTTCGGCTCAGGGGTCGTGATGAAGTATCGCTCACACGACGGATACTACCGCGTGGCGCTGGATTGGGACTCTAACGGCCAGAGCCATACATCCGCGTACATCAGCCAAGACAGCCTCGTGCGCACAGGCCCAGTCGAAAACAGTTCAAGCGGTTGTGCCGTCATGTAAAAAGTTTTTTTTCCATTTAATATAAAAGGCGAGCTTTGAACCAACATTTTTGAAGAGGAATGTACACGACAAGATTTGCCAATTTCCAGTATCATGTACGGACAACTGAACTAGAGTTGACTTGACAGACAAAAACAGTTGACGGAAGAGCGTCATCTATTATAACGTTAGCTGGCGCATGCAATGACAGCACCCCACCACTCCAGGAATTATCACACCACGAGTCCACAGAAAGGGCTCATTCGCCTGGCACCCAGCCCTCGCTGACCAAGATGCGCATGAATTGGTAAACCACGTTAACTTCAAGTACTCGTTTCGATGGCATCTTGGTCTTCTCGACGAGCAACCAGCCCCTGCTTAACCTCTTGCCCGACAGCCTACTACATGTAGTACTACAAGCGCGAGAGTTCCACTAAGCGCATTCCCAAAACGGGGCTAGTAAGTGGGAAAGTGAGCCTTGTTGTGCACAGCATGTAGCCCAGTTCGTGCATCTTGTAGGCAGCGTGCACGAACTCCCTGAGAACTTGTCCTGCATGGACAGCAGGATGTTCTTTATCGGAGCTTGGAGTTGGACGAAACCAATGCCTTCAGGAACGTCTCGCTGCGGTTTCTGCCGAAACAAGCTGTATCTCACCCGTCGAACCATCTCGACGCCAAGCAGTGGGTCAGCACCACCCAGACACGTGTAAGAGAGCACCGGCGACTTGTGCTGACGTAGGGGCGGTTAAGGACCGTCAAGAGGAGGTAGATTGTCCCCACCATCATCTTCGTGGCTCCCGCCGAGCAGCGTGTACGCGCTTCTTGCCGCCGCTCTTCTTCCTTTAGCGCCTCCTTCTCTCTGTTTTTCGAATCTGGCAGAGGCGCCTGCAGCTTGACATGCTACGTCACTCGAGCGGGTTCTTTTCGAAAGCTCGGGTGAGTTAGGCTTCATTATCGAGTCCCTCACAATGTGAGGCTCACATATCTTCCTTGGCGTCTGGCAGGATATCGATATCGGCCTGATACCGGTAGTGAGGCAGACCGCAATGCTGACGTTTGCTTGCCAAAAGTGGGGGCACTCGCACATTTAAAACTGTATTGTGGCTTGCGGAGCCCAGGGCGGAAAAGATTCGTTTCGCTATGAATACAAACGTCTATATGCGTAGGTATCGAATTTGAATGGAAGCTCTAGCTGTATAATTTTCTTCACTATCGATTATCCAACAGGGCCGACGTCGAACCTGCGGCCGAGCCCGCGTGCTGTCGTTACGCGGCAGTCGCCGATCTTTTGCTCAACAACCGTACGAGGCTTGGCTCATTCGCCTTCTCGCTTGCTAGGCTCCAGACACTTTGGGGTGATCCTATAGCTTCGAGGGACGCGGGAGACAAGATGCAGCACTCGCAAAGCGACGTGGCCCTGGGCACTAACGGCAGCTGGGCCGACCTCAAGATCGCTGAGGGTCTCAAGAAGCGCAGCAACACGGCCCAGAACCTCCAGTTCTATGGTAAGGCCAGTCTGTAGCTCGCTGTTGGGGACGCATGATCGCTCACATTGCTCAATCTGTGACGTGTGACAATAGTCGAGGAGCAAAAGCGTCTGTACCAGGAGTTGCCCTTCTCGGTGCTTCCAGGCATGCGGCGGCAGTCCTTCCAGCGCGAGCGCAGCTTCTCCAACCTCAAGTCGCGCAGCTCGTGGGGAGTTTCACCAACCTCGTGGCCAGAGGTGAAGACCAACCGCTGCTCGGAGCCGATGACGAGTTCCCTGAGCCGGGGTACACGTACCCGTTGCTGCTGAGCTGCGGCGTGGCGCTAATGAGCGCCTTTCAATTCGGCTACAATACGGGTGTGACGGGTGGCATCAACCCTGACGTCATCTTCCCGGCCACTCTGACATGCAGTGGGCTATCTGTGTGTCCATTTTTGCGGTGGGTGGCCCTATTGGGTCGCTCACGGCGGGCCAAGTGAGCACGGTCTTGGGCCGTAAGAAGGCGCTGCTGGTGGACTCGTTCCTCTTCATTATCGCCGGCGCCATCATGGCACTGTCTGTCAACATCTACGCTCTCATTTTGGGTCGCTTCCTGGTGGGTTTCGCCTCGGGAACTGTGAGCGTTGTGGTGCCGCTGTATCTTGGTGAGCTAGCGCCGCCCAATCTACGTGGCGCTTTGGGTACGGGTTACCAGTTGTTTATGGTCATGGGCATTTTAGCTGCTGACCTGTTGGCGTTTAGCTACTCTGGAGAAAGCCACGGTCTTGCCCAGCCCGGTTGGCGTTTCCTTTTGGATTCACGGCCATTCCGGGGATCCTGCAACTGGCCCTGGCATCGCTTCTGACAGAGAGTCCACGTTGGCTGCTGACCAAGAACAGGCCCAAAGAGGCGGCCGACATCTTGCGCCGGTTGCGTGGCTCCAACGACGTGTACGAGGAAATCGACAGCATTTGCTCAGCCAGCGACAATGAATCCGGCGCCAACTCGGGCATTTGGGATGTGCTCCGAGACCGTAGCATTCGCTTCCCACTCGTGGCTGCTGTGGTGCTGCAAATTGCGCAGCAGTTTAGCGGTATCAATGCCGTCATGTTCTATGCTAGCTCGTTCTTTAAGAACGTGGGTCTGAAGGACCCGCTGGTGGGTGCGACGCTGGTGTACACGGTGAACGTTATCTCGACGGGCGTTGCGCTGGTGCTAATGGATACTGCTGGTCGTCGACCGCTGCTGATCTATTCGGCTGTGGGTATGATCTTCTCCAGCATCGTGCTGACTCTTGGGTTGATGAATGTGCTGCCGTTCGCTAGCATGGCCAGTGTGGGCGGTGTCATGTGCTTCGTGTGGTTCTTTGAGATTGGCCTGGGCCCCATTCCATGGCTGATCGTGGCCGAGATGTTTCCGGCCAAGCCGCGCCCGACAGCCATGAGCATTGCGACGATGGTGAACTGGTCGTGCAGTTTCTTGGTCGGACTCATGTTCCCAACCATGCAGCGTGAGCTGGGCGAGTACACGTTCGTGCCGTTTGGTGTATCGCTGTGCTTGGCACTCGTCTTCGTACTCAAGTATGTGCCTGAAACGAAGGGGAAGACCATTCAGGAAATCCAGGATGAACTTCATCTGAAGCAGCAGAAGTCCATGGACGTCTAGGGAGGACATTGCTAGCGCACATTTAGAAGACATCGAGTGCCGTCGACGGTTGAGAGCGTTTACCAATGTTCATTCCGCGTCAATTCTTGCAGATACACTGGAAACGAGCGGTTGATAACAAATCCAGGTTTTCATTCAGAAGATTGTGCAACATGCATCTGACTACACAAGTCACTTTCTAAATCTTGCGGCGCTTCATAGCGTCGTGCTTAAGATCTTCTTCACGACGCGGTTCTTCATGCTCTGCACTTGACGAGCCGATACAAGCACCTTCGACTGCACCGCTTTGCTCTTCTTGATCATCATGAAGTGCTTCAGACGCTTTTTCTCCGTGTTGGTGGTACCACCACCCGAGCGCTTGTGCTTGTAGTCTTCGCGGCCTTCCAGCACAGCGCGCAGTCGTTCCTCCTGCGTCAGACGCTTCTTCTTCGAGTAGCCTTCCAAATCTGTGGGATTAACCTTGGTAGCGTCAGAACTTGCCTTCGCAGCATCTTCCTCAGCCTTGCGCTTGCTGCGGACTTCGGGTCCTTCAGAGCGGCATCGCGCTCTTTCTTCAGCATTTCAATACGTTCAAAATCAAGCGGCGTCAGGATGCGACGAGCGTCCAGACGATCCTTCTGTTCGATTTCCGGTACTTCCTCGCTGCTCTCATCCTCCTCTTCCGCGCCATCCTTTGCCTCACTGTTGCCATCACCATTTCCGTGTTCGGTGTCCTCGTCAGACGAAATATTCACCCACTCATCTTCAGAGTCGTCTTCCGATGCGGACGATGCCACATCCCAACCATCCTTATTATCTTCGCCATCAAACCGTCCAGCCGCCTCGGCTTCAGCAAGAAGCTCAGCACCGTCAACGCCTTCGCTTGCAACCAGTTCACCAAAGCGATGCGGCTTTGCTGCTTCGTTGTGAAACTTGCCACGTTGCTTGCGCTTAAGCAGTGCTGGATGAATGTCCCGAATGAGGTTAAGCACTCCACGAGCTGCCATGACGATAGTTTTGTCGCGCGCACGGTTGTACTGAACCAAATCGCTCACAAGCACGTCCATTCCTTCGCATTCAAGCAGGAGTGGGACGCGGCGGAAAAGCTCTCGCATAGAGTTGATGCCAACAGCGATCACCTCGGACGAACATCGCTCCGTGACGAAGTTGTGCGCGATACTCTTTACAATAGGATTGAGCTCTTCAGGCGGGATTTCGTCGTGGCACGACTGCACCAAGTACGCCAAGATAGCAGTCACATTCTGTTGATGAGACTGCAAATAGCGCTGTAACAGTGGGTAGAAAGGAAGCACCACGAGCTTGTGGAAGCCCAGAACACGGCCAATGAAGTTCATCATGAGCAGCTTCACTTCAAAACGTTCAGTGCAGCTTTTGAGAAGCTTCAGCTGACGCTCAGCAACGCCCTGCGGGTCATTTAGCAGCTCGATGGCTGGGAACGTGGCCATGAAATCAAGTTCGCGTCTACGTGCCTTTTTGTTTTTGCTGAGTGCCGCGAACGTATCACGCTGACGCTTCTTCGTCTTCTTTGAGTGAGAGTGAAAGTCCACCGTCACGAGAGCCTTTTCTCCTTCTTCTGCTTCTCTTCATCCTCGAGAATATCTTCGTCGATTCCCAAAAAGAAACTCAGCGACATCACCAGCAGCTTCGTGTTTTTGCTCGTGCAAGCGGTGGCGATCACATTCACACTGCGCTGGTCGTGCCAGATCTTGCGCTTGAAGAGATCCATGAGCACCTGCAGCGACTTGATCGCCGCATGCTCGCTCTCGTCCTGGAGCATCTCGAACAGGAAATTCTGCAGCGCCTTGTTCACCTTCACATTGCGGGACGAGACGTTCATCTGTCGGATGTCCGACACAATGTGCTTGTACAGGAGTTCGCGCAGACGTTTGTCCGGGCAGCGGAACAATTCAAAGAAGAGCTTAAGCAGCGTGATAGCGTCCACCAGACCGCGGTTTCGGAGGAGCATGAGGCTCTGCACCAGCGTCTTGCGGAGCTCGGGCTCCAGCACCAGGTAGTTGTCGCGCAGCAGGCCCATGATCTGCTCGGGGAAGGCCGCCATCTCCACGGGGTAACACTTGGCCACATGACTGAGGAAGCTCACGAGCGCGCCAAAGTGCGCCGACTCCTTCGTGGGCTGCAGCAGGAACAGCTGATACTCGCTCTCGAAGTGGCGCAACTGCATGAGGTACTCGGTGCGGTAGCCCAGAGGGTCGCGCTTCACCATGTTCTGCAGCTGCGGCAGCTTGCCGATCACATCGGGCCGAGACGCGTTCAAGGCCTCCATAATTCAACTACGCACAAGCTGTTGCAGACGCAGTAGAAGAAGAGGAGTGCTCCAGTCAGTGTCGTTTGATGTTGTCGGCGCCTCCAACCATTCCTTGCGTTTGACGTCTTGTCACTAGAACGGGGATAACGATCAGTCAAGCGGGGTAATATCGTGCAAGATGTACATTTAGTCTTTTGCACGCCAGCGATTCGCCAATCTGAAATATGTACACTTCTGGGCACCGTCCACACAAGCTTGTGAAGCCTCGGACTGGCAAAGATGAGCACGAAGCAACAGGAGCACGAGGCTGCATTCCGTCTACAGGATCCACGCAGCGGCATCTGCATCCGCGTTGTGCAGGACACTTCCAAGGTGGATGGTTTGGGTGGCGAAGTGTGGGCTGGCGCACTCGTGTTATGTGAGTTCCTGGAGGCGAACGACCAGGACGTCGTCCAGAGGCGCGACGTGATCGAGCTGGGCGCTGGTTGCGGCTTGTGCGGACTCGTGGCTGCAGCGTTGGGCGCCAAATCGGTCGTCTTGACGGACGAATATCCGGACTTGCTGGCAAGAAATATCGCCCTCAACCGACACCTTTGGGCGGAGCGTGAGGTTGATGATGAGGCACCGCCGGTGGCCTCGAGCGGGGAACTGGAGTGGGGCGTCACTGAGTCCATTGCGCCGTTTGCTCACAAGTTCGACACAATGCTGGGAAGTGAAATCACTCAGCTGGGACGAGATCTTCACGTTCCACTGCTTGAGACGATCCACTCCGTCCTCCGTCCTGGCGCCAAGTCCGTGGCGTTGCTCTCGATGGATCCGTGTCGAGGCACCTGTGAGGGAACCTGCGACGTGAACAAGTGCACTGCTTCACACTTCGTAGCGGCAGCCAAGCAGACAGGTTTTACGGTATACAAACACCCGTCAGTGCGACTGGCATCTCGCAAGACCGTCACGACGTTGGTAGGTGCACTAGGTCGGCCGCTGCATGTTGATGAGGACGACTGGAGCGTTGTGTTCGAGCTGCGCTTTGCATCTTGAAAGGGCAGAAAGGCAGAATGGCTACACTGATTTTGGCTACATTTTTAAAAAATAGAAAGAGAAAACCTCAACGTCTTCTCCATACGCCATGCCGCCTCTCGTGGTGATCCGCAGCGGCTGCAAGCACGTCGAGTATCTGGAGAACCGCAGTGCGTGGCGACGTGCACCGCGAGTAGAGCTGTCCAGCGACAGCGATGACGACGAGGCAGATGACCAGGAGGATGGTGACGCACTGCTGCGCCAGGCCGAAGAGACCTGGCGTGCCGTTGGAGATGGCGGTGACAACTGCGGCGTGAGCAAAGCCTTCGGGTTCTCGCGGGAACTATGCGAAGTTGAAGGGATGCACGCCTTCGCTGCGCTGACTGTGGGAACGTGGTGGCTGATCGTGACGACGTCGTCTCCAAGACATTCTTTGGACGCACCGGCAAGGCTTTCCTCATGAATAACATGTACGCAAAGGGTCAAACAATATCTGCACTGTTAGGTTGAAGTGCTCAAACGCAGCATATGACTTTGCTGTCAAGGCACAACGTTCGTGTCGGCCCAGCTCGGAACCGCTATTTGATGACAGGGATGCACACTATTGCCGACGTGCTGTGCAGCCGGTGTGACTTTGTGCTGGGCTGGAAATACGTACGTACAATACGGTAGTGCCTTTTGGTGCTGATGCGGACTGGCACTTATTCTGTACTTGCAGGTTAAAGCCATGGAGAGCTCCCAAAAGTACAAGGAAGGCAAGTTCATCATGGAGCACGCTGTGGTCCAGGATGACTCAGAAGAACAGGTGTGGAACCGACTGTAGACGATGGTGCTTTTTATAAGCCCGGTGCGTGAACAATAACGTAAATGTAGCGTATGCTTAGCAAAAGACTGAGAGCGTGGAGACGACAAAGCAAAACTTACCATTGGCACGGGTAGGATTTCAAGCACGCGTGAGAAAGCAAATACTATAACTTATATGTCAGTAATACCTCTTTTCTCTCAGCGTGGCCACCAGCAGACAGCGACAGAGAGGGTTAGCTCGATTGCTCGTTTCCAGCTTGAATCTCCACTTGACTTCCTTCCTCGTTAGTGGCGCCCGTGCATGGCTCTACGACAGTCGAAACGCGATGCCGGCAATTACTGGCCAGGCGGGCCGCGCATACCAGGCGGCGGGCCAGGAGGTCCGCGCATACCCGGAGGAGGCATCATTCCTGGTGGGGGTCCCATTCCGGGCGGCGGACCCATACCTGGAGGTGGCATTCCCATGCCCGGCATCGGTCGAGGAGGTGGCATCATGCCACCCGGGGTCCATGAATTCCACGACCACGTCCGTATGCCTGCGGCTGAGCCATTGCCGCCACTACAGTACAGTACAATACACAAAGGTTAGCACCGCAACCTCACTCATGTTCGGCTACAGACTGCAGAAGAGCTGCTCGCGGTGGCTTGCTGGGCAGGGGCTGGCTCCATCATACTAAGATCGTAGGCAGTAGTCTCCTATGTGGTGCTCAGCCGGGTTCGGAGAAAGCCGTGCACCCGATCACTTATCTGTTCGATTGATCACTTGGAGCCAGCCACCGCCACTACATCGCCACCACCACCAGTCTCTGTGCTAATCAAACAGTAAAATAAACCCCGAAGCGTACCTTGTCCTGGCTGCATCATTCCTGGGGCCGGGCCTCCAATGCCACGCATGGGCGCCATGAGCCCCATAGGAGGCGCCCCCATCGGTGCCGCTGGGATGCCACGTCCTGCTGCGCGCGCAACGCCGGGGCCGTTGGGGCCGACGGTCTCGTTCTCCTTGGCGAGCGGTGGGCCCTCCACAGTGAGGGACACGACGCTCTCTCCACGCAGCAGCACGAGTCCCAGATGGCGCTTCTCCACGCGCTCCTCCGACAGCGCCGACTTGACCTTGCCTTTGAGCGTGCGGAACTCCTCGCAGTCTCCCAGCACCAAGTTCATGTGCTTGTCGAAGGCCAGGAAGTAGCCGATGAGCACGCGCGAGTCCTGCAGCGTCACCTTCATGCGGTAGTTGATGTAGTTAAGCATCTTGCTACTCTTGGTCATCACCATCTTTGTTTCGTCCGCTTGGGTCGAGACGTCGACCACTTCAGCGCCGGAGACGGAGAGCAAGCTGCAGATACGCGAGAGCTTTCTGACTTGTTACTAGCGCCGCTCCCCACTCGATCCTGAACCTGGTATACATCATACTTTATGACAAAGTATAGGTTTGAACAAGTTCAAGGCTCATGCCCAGATTGAGTCTTCGGAGGAATGACGCTGTCCCAAGGTGCAGACGCGTTCCCGGCGGCTGGCGTCTGCGCAGAGCTTCTGCTGGCGGAGAACAAGGATGCGGTGTACGAGAGCGAGCTCAAGAACCTGCTGCGTGAAGTACTGGAGCGCGGGTGCGGAGCCCACCTCCTGTCGCAACTGCTGCCGGAGCTAGCGGCGCTGTCCTCTCTTCTGTACCACGCGCTCTCCGTTGGTGTGCAGCAGCCTGGTCAAACGCTGGGTGAAGAGTTCTGTGACATCATCCGCGTTACCAAGGAAGGATTCAAATCGGTGGAGCCCGTGCGGATTCGGCGCCATGTACTGTGGCTCGCATGCGCCGTCCTGCCACGGTACTTGGCGGCGCGATCGCAGAGCGGTTGGAAAATTTTGAGCCAACTGACGCGCACACCTCGAGAGCGCATGGAGCAACAGCTTCGGCTTCGTCGTGAGGCGGCGGCTGCCGCCGCAGTTACAGAAGGTTCCGATGAAGCTCAGGCCCCTCGGGAGGGCCGGCTGGCTGTGTTGACGCCGCAGCGATTGCTCCAACTACTGGATCGGTCAGTTTCAAGCTCAAGGCAATGAGCACGTGGCTCGAGAATGATGTGTTCCCCGCTTCCTACGACTTCAGTTTAGCGTGTGTACAACAGTGGGGGTTCATGCGCATCTTGCTGCTTTCTACGTGTTCGCTCGATACCTGCATCTTGCGAAGCGGATAGCCAATATCCAGTACGTTTTCGTTCGAAAGGACTTGATGCCAGGCATGAATCTGTCGCTTCTGGGGTACATGATGTCGCTGAGGCTCTTCGCCACGGCGATAATTGAACTCAAGCGCGTGCACGGGCGCTACAAGCTGGACAAGAAGCAGCGCCAGCAAGAGGCTAGAGCTGCTGCTGGTGTTCCCGCGACGGTGTCTACCCATTCAGACAGGGTGCCGACGTCGCTATCATTTGGAAGCGCGAGTTCTGTGTCGTCGCAGCCACAATCAGATATGGAAAATGTTGAAGGTCGACGACAATCTCGTCGGAAATGTGCTCTCTGTCTGGGCGAACGCGTATCCCCTGCCGCTACCCCTTGCGGCCACGTCTTTTGTTGGGAGTGTATCGTGGGCTGGTGCCAGAAGAACAAGGCAGAGTGTCCGCTATGCCGACAGGATACGCACCCTCAGCAGATCAAGTGTGTGTATAACTACGTCTGATACTACGTAGTATGTACTTGAAAGCACGGACCCTTGCATATAACAACGTATCAATGCAGCATATCGATTACACTGGCAAATACATGAGGTGGAAAACTACTCTAGTGTTTTCGCTGGCGCTTATTCTTCTTGCTGGAAGCCTTGGACGCCGCCCGTTTCCCTTGCCAGCCGTCTTTGACGCCTCCGTCTTCACATTAACACTGCTCTCCTGTCCATCCTCCTTGGTATTCACTGCATCCACGTACACTTGGTCCGAGCTGAGCGCCATGTGAATGAACCTCTTAGAGGCGTCTTTGTCAAGCACCAACTTGGGGCCCTTCGCGAGCTCTTCCGCGTCCTTAATCTTCTTAATAAATGACTTCACACGCTCCTGGGAAATGTAAAAACACATCCGTGAATTATTAGCTACCTCGGATTGGTTGGAGAGTAATAGACAGTAGACTGTCCGTACAAGTTCCTGTTTGACGTGCGTCTGTCGAATATCCTTCGGAGAAACTCCTGTGTCTTGAGGAACACGAACAGCAGTGCGTTGATAGTGTAGGCTGGTGGTACGGCAGCAACAGACACAAGCAGCTTAGTAAATGAACAACTAATTTCATCAACGAACGGAGACGAAAGTTTTGCCGCACGTACCTAATGAGACCTGCACCTTCGCGCGCTCCAGCGGGTTCAGTGGTGCCACAAAGTCCTCCATGGATGTCTGTTTGAACACGGTCAGGTGCTCCTCCACCGCCGCCAGCGTCTGCTCCACGCTGCCGAACGCTTCCACCACTTGCTCACTCATTTTTTTGCTATTTGACTCAAATTGGTTGGAAGACGGCGAGGTGTGGTGCACATCACTGTTAAAATGGCTACATTGTTGTAAAATAGCTTGAAATTGCGTAGATAAATACATGGAACGGAAATCAATTCTTCCCACGCGGTCTACAAAGCAACACCGTTGTTGGCGGCCTGGTTCTCACCATTGGCCTCAGCATCATCATTGTCACTATCGCCACGAGGATTCATTTCTTTCTTCCGTCTCTTCATGACAACTTCGACGGCGGACGAGAACGCTGACGCTGGGGCCTGTCCGTTCGGGTTGCTAGCCTGGAGTGTATCGATTAGATCCTTCTGCACGTCGATCATTTCGCCCATTTTGCCTACGAGCTCCTGGAACCTCTGGTCCATCAGTGCTATGAACTGCATCAGCAACACGCTCGTTGGATCGATGCCGCCTTGGGAGGTCTCCATTGCCGATGCCGGGCGCTTGTTGCCGCTAGTTTGCTCAGCAGAGGTCACTGACAAGGCGGGGTCAAAGCCGTATTGGTAACCTGGGTGGAGGTAGGCGACGCTTCGTTGCCGGTTGAGGTTTCTTCTGCCTTGACATCACACGCTGCATAGTGCGAGGCGAGCTGTGCCTGCTGCGACTGAAGCAAGGAGAGTTCCTTTGACTGTGTATGAATGGCCTCGTGTGCAGCAGCAATAGCAGCAGTTGACACCACCGATGCAGAAACCTCTTCCACTGAGGACAGCGACGCTGCTGCAGTGGTGGTGGTGGCGGGGACAATGTCGTGTTTCACGATAGTACGGACGCTGTCCTCCTCGCCACCTCGTACTGGCGCCGATGCTCCACCGAATAGACCTCGCCTTCCCTCAGGTGCTTCTTGGAGAAGTGCATCTTGAACTTCTGCGTGCGCATGGGCCGGTTGCAGTCAGGGAACGTGCAGATGATGCCGTTCTTGTGCTTGTTACCCACCATGGCGGGAAGACACTTGTCTTGAAGACCGTACCCGGTTACGCCGCGGCGATTCCTCGGATTCTGTTAGACTGAATCTCACTATGGGAATCCGGGGTAACCACTCAAAATTATGAAAAACAATCCGGATAAGTCAAGAGTTTATCATGGTCCCTCTACAAGAATAACGCTCTATAAGAGCAGGACAAGTTGAACCTGTCTTTTGCAAGAGGAGGATCGTCAAGCCTTTTAAATTTTAAACATGTACTACAGTAGTACTTCGTAGCAAACAAGTGCATCCTGTCTAACTGAAGTAGCTCGGTGCGATCGCTACATCTTCAATCACGTCAAGCTGCGACTGCGAGAACTCGGCCTTAGTCTCCAGCCAGTTGTCCTGGTGTGTGCGCTTAAAGTCCAACAGCGTTTCCTTCGCCGCCTTCTCCAAAAACGAAATAGTCTTTGATGACCTCTTCATGTACAGGAAGCGGCCCAGTTCTTCGAAGATCGGCGGCACGAAATGTGGCACGTCGTGTGGAAATGCAAGGACGATCGCGCTTAAGCTGAGCACGCTCTCCGTCATCTTCTCTTCAAGCACTTTCAATCGATCTTGGATCTTCTTGAGTTCCTCGTCTGGCGCGCCTTCATTTTTCAGGCGCTCGTAACGACGTGTTAGCTTTGGAAACTTCACGCGTGCTTGTCCAGCACTCTCAGTCAAGCGCACACTCATCGCCTCCACAGTCGATCGCTGCTCATTGTGGAGAAGCCCGCGTAGAGCGTATTTTGCCATGGCCTGTACCTCCCGCTGTTCGTCAGTCAAAAACTGACAGACAAGCGTATGCACTTGTTCCTTCAAGGCGTTGGAAAAGAATATCCACTGATAAAAGGCGAAAGTCATGGTGAAGCGCAACACTGCACCGCGTGTCTTCCACATCTTCGAGGTTGACAAACGTTTGAGCAGCTCCAGCAAACTAGTCACGGCACGTTCACCAACTGAGTCGTGGGGCACGTAACAAATTCTCAACGACAGCGAAACAGCATCCGTGACATTCTTCGCTTGGACCGCTACCTCTGCCTTCGGGTGACTTTGTGACAGAAGAGCAACAGGGAGTAAATCGTCGATCATCGCGAGTATATCCCGTCCGTCACCGTGCTTTTCACAACAAGACAACCACTGCATAGCGGTTTCCTTGCATGCACAAGTGTGCTCTTCTCCGCTTGACTCTCCGCCGATGCATTGTCCTCGCTGCCAATATCATCACCATCCAATGCACTGGCAGTCAAAAGCTGACTCAATGGCATTGCTGAGGGGATGATCGGAGACGAAGATGCTCCGATCGGCCACGAAGACGCAAAAGCACCCAGCAAAAAGAGCATTTTTCCTGCGCGATCCCGAATAATCTTGTACTGATGTGTCAAGGCGTGCTCTCGAATCAAGCATAGCACCCGTTGACCAAACTCAGATGCCAACTTATGGAGGTCCCGGTCAACCGTCAAACCCCCGCTGCTAGCAAATGAATCCCAGTTGCTTCCACCAATGCCAGCCATTTTGCTTGACGTGCGTAATCTTCAACAGTCGCCCGAGCAAATGAGTCTTCCAACTCTTGGAGCAAGTAGTTTACCAGTGTCTCTAGTCGATGAAGTTTCACAGCACCAGACCTTGATGGGCGAGATGAAAGGTAAAGCACCTCCACCCATTGATCCACCAGTACAATACTCACGTGTGGAAGAATTAATCTGAGGAGGTTTACCACAGCAGCGACATGGTTCCTGGCATTTTCCTCATCAGCAGGCTCCAATTTCAATACAGCATGAAGTAGACCCGCAATACAGTCGGCCAATGTCTTTAGCGCTGCCTGCCGATCCTCTTCTGCGGCGTCAGCACCAATCTCCTCGATTGCCAACGTTCTCAGTATCTCCATCGCTCTGCTTCCAAAAAAGCCCCGGGTTTTCCTTTACAAGTTTTTCAACCAACTTCACACCGGACAAACTGACATTTGTAAAAGTGTTGCTTGCTTGATTCAGCAGGCGCACCGACGATAAAGGTGGGGCTTTCGGAAATGACTGTGAGCTGTTGGATATATACCGAACGACTTCGCTTACACCAAACGACCAGTCGCTTGGGGCTGAATTAGCGTGCTGGCCATCCGCAGAGGCTGCAAACCTGTTCGAGTTCTTATGGTTATTGACAAATGCACCCAGAAGAGTCTTCATCGTACTGTCAGAATAGATGAGCTCGTCAAGAGATTCCATGTCCGCAGACTCATCCGCTTTGTGATTGTACTTCCGAAGTTTGAGAAGCTGCAGAAACACCTCCAACGCAATCTGCCGTACCGGGAGCACTTCATGGCTAAGCTGTCGAATTGCGAGTTTCCACATGTCCGCTGAAATCGGCATCTCTTCCAACTGCAAAAATGGAAACAATATCACCAGATGCATTAGCTGAAACTTCCAATGTTCTGTAGGTGCGGGTTCTGCTGCAACTAGTATATCGAGAAGAGGTGGTACCACTCTTTGACCGCGAATAAATCTCCAGTTCGACAAGAGCGATAGAAAGAAGGTTTGCAGCTTTACCTCGATCTTGGCTTTGCTCACTTCGCTGTCAACTTGCTTTACAATTGCATAACTGCTCTTCAATAGCACCACAAGCACCCGCTTCAGCAAGGTGTCGCGTCTTTTCCACAAATTCCTGCGGGCGAGTGGCAATGACAACATGTGTAGTACCCCGGATACATGTTCTTCCTTCAACTGCGTCGCATCGTTAAATCCTTCCAGTTCTTTGATCTGTTTTGGCTGTCGGAAGTATACCCACCTAGCATATAGTATTGAGCACTCCTTCATTACTCCTGCCGCGTCAGACCGAACGTCCTCGTACGGATTTGTGAGAAGCCACTCCAAGTCCATCAAAAGTGCTTCGTAGCGCTGGCGTGTTTCTTCATCACTTTCTGCCTTCATAATCGCATTTGCAACTGCGAAGTGTTGCTGCACCTTCCGCTTGGCGTAGAAAAACATCGCTTTTTCTACCAACTCATTTCGAGACAATAACAGCACCTGCTCACCCTTAACCCCTGGATGGCCAACAGGGCCATTTTTACGATAGGCGTGCGATGCGATATTCAAACTCGTAATTCTGGAATACAAGTTCTGAGCTTCCCTCATCCCGAACTCATCAAGGTGTTCGCCTCTCCAAATTAAAAGCCGATGAATAATATCCAGCAGCAGCCGCCAAACCTGATTCTCCATCGCACTTCTGCTCCCACTTTCTCTCCAAAAGACAGCAATATCGTGAACGCGGCTCATCAGGGAGCTTTTTAGAGACACAAACTTTTGAAAAGATCTGTATTGCTCTCAAGTGCCTGGAGTAGTAGTGGCTTTGCACCACCCAAGAGCGCACTTTCCACCGTTACACAGTCATCAGCCAGCACGTTTGCAGCCCCATGAAGACCCTGAAACACTTGATTTAGAAGACGAGTCCACGAACGAACATTTAGGTTTTTGGCTTGCCCCATATGTTCCAACTCATCGAGTGCTCCAACCACGTGATCTTGCAGCAAGTTAAATCCGAACGAAAGCTCAGCTTCGTTTGGCTCATGCCATTTCACCGAAAGTTTGTTCCACGAAATTCCAATGCCCAAATACTGGAAAGCTCCGCTGTTACGAGAAGTTGCATCCGCCCACTCGGCAGCCGGTAACGAGCGGAAGTCGTGCGTGTACACTCCTACAAGACCCGAGAGCAAATACCGTAATACAGCACCAGCAGCTTCGTACACGTCCTTGTCATCGTCAATTATCATAAAATGTGCCAGAATCAATTTCAGTTCGTGCTGGTAGCGTAGTAGAATGCGATCATCTGGGTTGCTAAAACGCACTAAGCCATTGAGAATCTGCAAATACCACACTTTTTCGTTCGCCATCAAGCCGGTCACATCAACGCTGGTTTTAGTAACGTGAAAATTTTCCAGGACAAGCGGCATGAACTTTCCGATGGCTTCGGAAGGATTTCCTTGCATGCAATTGAAGATCAACGTCGAGATGACTTTTCCTCCAAAGGATGTGGTGTAGAACGCACTCGACACGAAAGCCACAGTCTTGCGCAAGCACTGAGTGTAAATTTCTGGGGACATTTGTGCATACAAAATTGCGAATAGGTTCAAAACCTGCAATACGATCGCATCTTCACTTCCATCTCTCTTGGAAGATTTCCCGTTTCTGCTTCTGTCAGCATTGGGCGAGGCAGACCTGGCACCCGAACGCGACTGAATGAACTGAAAGCAACGATCCAAAACTGCAAACGTCCACTCCTCTAAAAACGGTCCAGTTCCCCACATTTTCTCGTCAATCTGACTGCCCAGAGAACATATCTCAGCAAACAAACTGCTTTTCATGTTTGCAAACAATTGGTTTGACAGCTCTCCTCGCTGCTTCGTTGCCTGAAAGTTACCCTTAGCCGGGTCATTAACCAGGGGCAGCCATGACAGTATGTGAAAATACAGCTGAATTGTCGCTTGTGTTTTCTTCTCATCATTTGCATCAATCCTGGTAGCGTTAACCTCAGTATTGGCTCCAAATAAGTACTGAAAAACAATCCCGTGGTTTGCGGGTGCTGTCCACACATTAAGTGATGCAGAAACACCGCCATCGAAGAAATTGCAGTGGCCGCTAAGTGCGAGTGACTCATGGCCATCGGGTCAAGTGCTTTGAGCATCTCCTCCATTACAGGGACTGCACAGCGCGCTGGGTCGATGCACAGAAGATGCTTCATTACATACATGCACTTGGTAGCCACTCCACGATTTTCGAGTAAATTCCCAGCAAGCACATTTCCAGGATCCCATCCACAATCTTACAAACCGAAGTTACGTTCAAAGCCGTCTCGTTCTTCTTCTTACGCCCAAGCCGCTTGCTCAGTGCATCGGTCAGATAGTAGACGAATGTTGCAAGGAAATTGCCGACATTTGCAACGTTGGATGGATGGAAAAATGACTTCATCAAGCTCAGTATCTCCAAAAGGCTCTGATTCGGAGTACCACTTTTGTCATCCGCCTTGGCATCACGCAAGAGATACACGCACAGGCGCATCGCGTGTTGGCTAAAGCGCTTTGATCCGTTAATCGACGTGTACGCCGACGGCCACAATTGTTTTTGAACGGGAACCCAGGTCCGAAGGCAGTTCAAGAAGATCGTGTACCTTGGCGAATACAAACGGGAGATACTCGTCCAGCATAGACGTGCTGGGGTATCGTTTCGCCACCCGAGAGAGAATCTTCATCCAATGGCCGTCCCATTCACTACATCGCGAAATCTGCGACCACACTGAAAACCACTCGGGGAGCAACGCAACAACATCTTTCTCCATTTCAGGGCCTTCAGACGAAGAAAGCGAAAGAAGAAACGAGAACAAGGCCAGTGCACGAAAGCACTCTGTCGTTTTCACATCTTTGATGGTCGCACCAAATTCCGTCCACAGTTCCATCACAAACGGCACGGCAGGGTCCGTCGCTCGGAAAAAGCTTCGCGCCACCTCGGCGCACTTGACTGTTGCGCTACTCAGCTTTGACAAGTAGCTCTGTGACGCCTGCTGGATACACCCAGGTGCGCGGAAACACACTCGTTCGACCGCGCGCTTCACTGACCTCCAGTCGATCACGAGGTCATCAGACAGAGCAGCTTCTTGGCCACGCAGACGCTTCTTCCACTTCTTCAGCAACAATTGCAGCGTCTTCACAACTCGAATCTCCATGTCCACATCGGTAAAACAACGTCCATCGTGCGTCCACAGCAGCTCCACCAAGACTCGGATCAGTTGCAGGTGCAGCTGCAAGGGCATCTCGTGTTTGAGCTTGAACAATGTGTCCACATCTCGAAAGTGGCGGTTCTGGAGCACGCTATCGAGTGCTCCCTCGTCACGTAGACTCTGCAGACATTCCATCGTTTCCTACACACACAAGAGTAGTCAGAACACCCGAACGAGTTGTTGCCCCCTCTTCCTTTCGCGCAACTTACCTGGATACGGGTAAGGAAGTCCTGGCGCTCTGCCTGCACACTCTCGGTGGTGATATACGACGGCAGCAGTCGGTAGTACGGGTGCATGGCCTCCGTCCCCACCGGCAACTCGGATCTGGCCTCGGCCATCGCGGGACAAATTGGAGAATGGCAAACATGAAGTCTAGACGCCATTTTCAGCCAATCGCATCGTTTTGAGCGATTTTGCTTACCAGTCCCTGCACATGGCTGCACTACCGGTACAGTACTGTTATTGTCACCTTTACGAGATACACGTATCCCAGCAGCATACCGTTGCAACTTCACTGAAGTTGATGCATTTGCACTCTATTTTATCGGAGTGGTCATAGTATCTATATGTATTCATATTATAGTATCTGCTACCTGTATAATACAGGCTGTATTACATGTAATGAACTCATGGCAAGACTACAGCGTTGCGGTCCTTTAGCTAACGTTAGTCATGATAGCTACAGGATCGCTCATGAACGTCATCCGCTCGCGGTTCCGGCAACAAGTTCATGAAATCTAATTTGCCCCGCGGTTCCGGCAAAAGCTGCACGCTTTCGATGTACAATATCTCATGTTCGAGCTACGTTCACGGTTTCGCACGCTTTCCCAGTCGAATCGACTGTCCATGGTGTCCTACATTTGCGTGGTTTCCCATTTGAAGCAACACCTCATTTTCACTGACTGAATCTGAACGCAATAACAACAATAAAAAATGCGTGCTGCCGCTCTACTAACATCGCCTCACTCGAGTCAAGTCACAGGAGTCACACGTGCTGCAGACAGCATCCTGCGATGCAGCGCAGCAACAATAATGTGGTGGCCAAGACTCCTGGCCGCACCAAACCCACAATATCCATAAAACGTGCAATTGAGCATGCACAAATGCACAAAGTGGAAAGTGGATAAGTATCTCAAAATTTGGGGAGTGACGTCAATCTCTGCCTCATCCTCTCGATGCTCTGACTCCCGTTCACTATCGAATTCATCGTGCGGAGACTCGAGACGACGACGATGGCTGCACCAACGTTGTTGCTCCTGTTGCTGTTGTCGCTGCTACTGGCGCGCACGTCGGCTGAGGCCGTCATGGGCATCGTTAACACCAAGCGCTCCGTGAAGCTGGACCCGAGCGTGCAGCACATTCCGCTCGACCCGAAGCAGACACAACTGCGGCCGCCTCCTGCGCAAATCCCCGCGTCCTTCGACATTTTCGTGGGGCTCTCAGTCTTCCGCGACGGCTACCGCTGCGGCAAGACCATCTTCACGGGATTCAAGCGCGCCAAGTACCCGGAGCGGCTCTTCTTCGGCGTCGTGGACCAGGTGAACGACGGCGACGAGAGGTGCCTGGACGAGTACTGCAAGATGGCGGAGGCCGAGTGGCCTGACAAGGGACCCTGCCCCTACAAGGACCACATCCGTGTGGACATTCACTCTGCCTCCGAGTCGCGCGGCCCCACACTGGCACGCTACCAGCAGCAAAAACTCATCCAGCAGGAGGAGTTCTGTCTGCAACTTGATGGTCACAGTATCTTCACGAACCTCTGGGACGAGAACTTGCTGGCCGAGTGGAAGCGTGTGGACAACGAGATGGCGGTTCTCACCACGTACTTGCACCACATCCACGACTTCGTCAAGGAGAACGGCGACAACGATCTGCGTGCGTCCTTGCCGCACTTGTGCACGACCATGCGCGGCTCGAACGGTCTTGTACGCACTGTCGGCGCCAGCATGATCACCGGCTCAAAGTTCCCGCAATTGGAGGCGCTTTGGGGAGCTGGCCTCTCCTTTAACAAGTGCCATGCCGAGCGTCGTGTGCCCGTGGACTCGCACACGCTCTGGATGTTTGATGGTGAAGAGTTCTTGCGTGCGTCTCGATTATGGACTAGTGGCTACGACATGTACTCCCTAGCGAATTAGGATCCGTGATCTACCACAATTACTCGAAGGTGCCGGCTCGCTTCGAGCACATCACAGTGGACCCGCAGGTGAAGAAGCGCGAGAGCGAAATGGCTGTTAACCGCTTCAACCACATTGTTGGCAAGCCCGTCAAGGGTCTTGTCGACACGTACGAGCTGGACAAGTATGGCTTGGGGTCGGTGCGCTCTTTTGATACGTATCTCAAGTTCTCGGGCGTCACCTTCCAGGAAGGTGTGAACGATACTGAATCTTGCGAGCAGCTCCACTGGGTGCCGTATGAAAATGCGACGGAGGTAGAGGGTCTGATGAAAAATGGGTGGAAGTTAAATACTTCTGCAAATGGAGGCGCCGAACCCACTCCCAAGCAGCAGGTCGCCCAGGAAATCGAGAAGGAGGGAGAAGAGCAGGAGCGACAGAAACGAAGGAGGCCTCACAGCCGCCGAAGGAGCAGGCTGTGGTCGATGATGACCCGAATGCTGAAGTTGCAAGACATGCGGCAGACGCTCACGCTGAAAATGGCGCGGACATCGGGGAAGACGAGAAGTTAGAGGAGGCGAAGGCGCGCCTGCGGCAAGAGGTCGTCAGCAACCGGATGGCAAAGGGCCCATCAGTTACCCCAGCCTGGTTCTTCCTATTCGTTGTCGTGGCCGCCCTCTTCGTGACACTTTCTAATGACAGTGTATCTCGCTCGATCCGGCTAACATTCTGCGCGAGTGCCCCCACACTCACAGCAGCAACGAGTAACTAACCCAACGTGGATAGAGTGCGTGGACCCCATTGCAAGAAGATGTCTTCAGCTTTGATGTCTTACATTTCATGTGAAGCTGTCTGTTCAACCGGCAATGGTAGCTTCGAAGTGCAAGGCACAAATAGGTAGCAAAGCCAATCTTAAGGTTTCATTTTCATCAACTACTTCAGCTTCTCGAGAAGCGAGGAAAGAGCACGCTTCGCATTGTCGTTCAGTGCGTCGCCGTCAGTATCCTGAACCCGCTGAAGAACTTCGACAGCGTCGTTGTCACGACACCAGTCCAAGTTCTCATCGTTTGAAATCACAGTACTTTCCAGTGCCAACAGCGCGTTGGTCTGCAGCGACTCCAGTGCAGCACCACCGAGGTGCTGTGTCAGCATTCCAAGACCTCCAGCCTCGGCCACAAGCGACTGGCTGGCGGTATTCAGATGCACGCCATGGTGCACAGCCCACGCAGCACTGCTGTTGACGTCTTCAGGAAACGCAGGAGACAGCAACAACACAAGAGCAGGCAACGCGCCACTCTCCCGAAGCAAGTCCTGCGCATCGATGTCCCGCCCCGAGAGGATGTTTCCCAGCGTGAACGCCGCTGCGCTGCGTAGCTTGTCGCTGTAGTCGTCTTCAAGTAGGTCACCTAAGAGCAGAACACCGTCGTGCTCGATGATCTGGCCCCGGCCTTGGGCGCTACTAGCAATGCTAGCTACGCATGTACAGGCGGCACGTTTAATGGCCTCATGCGGACTTGCCAGCACGCCTAACGCCGCGTTCACAACGTTAGGAGACGACACGACGGCTGCAGCAGTCGGTTCAAGCGCCACGTTGCCCAACGTGAGGCACGCAGCCGCCTGCAGGCGCGGGTTCGTCTGCGTCAAGAACGGGGTCAAAACCTTGGGCGCGTTCAATCGCAGGAGCTCCTGCACCAGCAGCGGCTCCGTCGTCAGACGGATAAGTGCCAGGAAGGCCGGCACCAGCAGATCGGAGGACGCGATGGTGTCACTGTCCTGCAGGAAGCCCAGCAGCGCCTCCAGTGCGTCGCTGTCCACGATTTGCAGCGCATGACGCTCCCTCTCAGTCTTTTCCAGCGAAGAGCTCAGCGCCACCGAGTTGATGGCCGCCACGCGGTCGTCGGTTGACGTTTCCTTGGCCATGAGCGCCTGCGCCACATTGAAGATGTCGGTGGCGAATCCTCGGACAGAAGCGACGGGCAGGAGGTTGCGAGTCGGAGCAGGGCGAGTGCGGCATGTTGCTGCAGTGAACGACCTGATGCTGGCGGTCGACGCCACTGGGCGCGCTCCGCAGCGACGCACCGAAGCCGCCACTCGTCTCAGCAGCACGCGAACCATGACGAGAGATGAGAAATGCCTTCCATTTTGGCATTAAAGTGAAAAATCACAACGTCACTAAAGTGAATACGTCGTTCGCCATTTCGCCACTGGAACGCCAGTCAAACATGGGCAAGAATCGCCACAGCAAGGACCGGCTGTTCATCACGCAGACCGAGCACAAGTACCTCTACGGTGGCAAGAAGCAGGAGATCCGTCGTGCCTACAAACGTGCGTGCTTCTGTACCCCTCCCTGTCTTATTATCCATCGCTCTGTGTGCTAAACTTCCCACCACCACTTGCCACTGTACCGCAGGCTTACCGTTCAACTGCTGCGCTATCACCCTCTGCCCCTTCACGGTACCCACTCCCAGCTCGTTCACTACTGTGTGCTGCCACTGACGTGACTTTGTACGACGATAGAACCCTGTATGCACGCGTGAGGGCCATTTGTTTGACCTGGAGGCCGTTGTGCCCTACGTCAAGGAGCACCAGATTGTACGTCCTACATCCCGAGTCCACGGCCCAAAGAAAGGTGGAGTTTTAATTCTTACGCTAATGGTGTTTTCGTCCGTATAGAATCCTGTGACGGGCAAGCCACTGGCGCTGAAGGAGCTGATCCAACTGCATTTCAGCAAGAACTCACAGGGCGAGTACTTCTGCCCCGTCACCTACAAGGTGTTAACTGACAACACCAAGATCGCTGCTATCGCTGCGACGGGCAACATTTTCTGCTACGAGGCTGTTGAAGAGCTCAACATCAAGCCGAAGAACTGGACAGTACGGTGCAACTGGTTCAGGATGACTGAGTGCTGACGCCGTCTTGTGTTTGGTTTTAATGTAGGACCTCATTTCTGGCGCCAAGTTCAAGCGTAAAGATATCATCATTCTACAGGACCCACAAGACTTTTCCAATCGCGAAATTGAAAACTTCGAGCACCTACGGCGAGCTAAGGCGAGCGAAAATGTACGTAGTGCAAGCATTCACACATGACAAGAATCCCTTGCACAATTGAAAATTAATAATTTGTGAACCTGCATGATTGATGATGAATCAGAACGCTTCAACAACGACTGCAGCACGAGATATCCGCACAAATGCTGCTACGGACCGCATTCTCCAAGAGGTACCACAGCGATCATTTTGGTCACTGACTACAAATAAGTGTTTAAGTGGCTTGCTATTACGGTATGTGTGTGAAATGTAGCTGGATGCCAAACGAGCAACGCAGAAAGAGCTGTCAGAAAAAATTAAGCGTGGGGCGGAAGATGTGAGCGAGAAGGATAAGATTGTGGCTTCGCTAACTCACCGCAGTCTATCAAAAGAAGAGGCAGTGGCTAAGAAGACAACCCAATCAGGAAAACTGCAGTACTCGCAGTTTACTGCTGGTGACTGCTCAAGTTCATTCACATCTAGTGCGAGGGCTCCTGTCACTGAGAACGCAGTGGCGCTTGCTTCGGAACAAGAACTGCATGAGCGAAGGTGGCAAGCTGTGCGGAAGCTGAAGAAGAAAGGCCTCGTGCGCCTTGAAACTACCGTCGGCAACATTAACCTGGAGGTGGATTGCGACTTTGTCCCGCAAACAGCTGATAACTTTATGAGCTTGTGCCAGGCCAAGTACTACGACGACGTGCTATTTCATCGAGTCATTAAGGGCTTCATGATGCAGGGAGGTGACCCAACGGGTACAGGCCGAGGTGGGGAATCCATTTGGAAGAAACCGTTCCGTGATGAAATCGACAGCCGATTGGTAAGATCACTGTACTGCACAAGTGTTACTCTACAACTTTACTGACTGTTTTTGGCGTATTGTGTGCTCGAAATAGTCCCACGACACTAGGGGGTGCTGAGTATGGCAAACTCTGGGCCAAGCACAAACAACTCGCAGTTTTTCATCACCTTCAAAGCGTGCTCACACCTCGACAAGAAGCACACGGTGTTTGGTCGGGTAGTTGGGGGAATGGATGTGCTGGATACTATTGAGCGCGTTGAGACTGGTTCGGACGACCGTCCTATAGTGGATGTGCGGATCAAGGGTGTTCATATATTTGCCAACCCGTTTCAGGAGTACGCGGACGCTCACGAACAAGGGCTGGATGTCGTGCAAGTTGCAAAGGAGAAGGCCGCACGTGAGGCGAAATCTCGAGTGAAAGGCTCCGTTTTGAAAGTTGGTGGCAAATGGATAGCTTACGATGATCTTGGCGAAGTGGATGTGGCTAGTATCCCCACAAGCGAAACTTTAAAGGACGAAAACGTTGGGAAATATCTGGCGAACTCTGATGTATCCACGAAAAAGCGGTCGTTGGAACCAGTGATGCCAGCTCCCATCGAGAGCAAGAAGAAGAGTAAGAAGCAGTCGTCCAGTGGATTTGGCAACTTCACAGGGTGGTAGTGCTGGTACTTCCTTGTATTTCAGTAGCTTCGAATGAGGCCCCAGAATAATGATACCACAGTTTGAAACGGAAAGCCTATTTTGAAGGTAATCGAAATGGATGTCCCCTAACTGCCGTGCTGTTGGAACAGTACCTCGATTGTGAAAGAGGTTAACTCTTCTTATGGACAAGTACATCGTGGAGAAGATCATCGGCGAGGGCACGTATGGCATCGTGTACAAGGCCAGAGAGAAGGTATGCTTTCGCAATGACGACGCTTTCCGATTTGCCATGCTCACTTTGACGATGGAAATCGGATCCAGGCAACGGGGACTATGTAGCAATCAAGAAATTCAAGACTGCAGATGGTAGGCTTGCTGAAATGCTGTACTCTTGACATGTTTTTTGCAGTTGTTTATAACAATGGAGTGGTGGTGTCTCTTACAGATGAGCAACTGTCAAAGCGAGAGATACAAGCGTGCTCGATGCTCAGTCACCCGAACATTGTGTCCTATCGCAACAGCTTTCGGCACGATGGATTGTTGCACCTAGTGTTTGATTATGTGTGTGAAGGCATGGTGAAGGTGAGAACTACCGGTAGCGAGGGCGCTTCTCGTCGAAGTTTTATTTACTGAACCCCTCGTTTTGGCAGCTATTGTCCAGAAACAAAAAGGGATTGAAGCCGCAAGAGGCACGGAAAATTATTTACCAGTTGTGCAAAGCTTTGGAATACTGCCACTCCAATCGCATCATGCACAGAGGTAAGTTTCTGGTGCTGATTTGGCAGAATGAGTCTCCTTTCTGCAACTAATGCATTTCCTTAGATGTGAAGCCCGACAACATCCTCATCGATGAAAATGGGGATATCAAGCTGTGTGATTTCGGTACGTTAGTTTTCGGATGGGGGTGCCAATGTTCTCGTTGAAATAATAAGTTTTATCCATGCTGGTAGGCGTTGCGAGGACTGTGCAATTTGAAGGAGACCCGTTGTCAGACTACGTTTCCACTCGTTGGTATCGTCCGCCCGAACAAGAACTTCGGTGAGTGTCACCATCTCCATCCTCGCTTACCCTCCACCCTAACACCCTTTGTCCAGACTCGACCGCTATTCTTTTGATGCCGATGTTTGGAGTGTTGGCTGTGTGCTGATGGAGCTGCTAACGGGTCGTCCTCTCTTCCCCGGCAATACACAACTCGACCAAATGTACGTACGCTTATCGAAGTGACTATTGTTAAACTTTACTTGTACCTGACAGAGCATTCAGCAACCTCATTCAGAGTTACCTCGGACCCTCCCAGCCGCTCTTCTCCCCAGAATCCCTCGAGGTGTTGTATCAGTCCAAGTATCATCAAAAACTTTTCAGGAGCTACTGGGTGATCGACATCTTCCGGAAGGAGCCCTTGATTTTATCATTAACACTGTGCAGCTTGAGCCTAAACTCCGCCTGTCATCTAAACAGTGCCTCGAGCACCCGTTTTTACGGTCATTGCGTGACACTGAGCTCAAAGACCGTGAAAAGAGACGCCGTGCAGGTCGGGCGAATGACGACGAAGGTATTGAGGAAGATATACCAGGTGAAGGGCAGCGAATGGATTATAAAGCTGACCAGAAGACCATGGGCATTATGGGCCTAGCATCACCTTACAAATATGGTCCTCACACGTTTGACTTCAAGCGCGATGGCGAGAAGGAGACTGAAAGCGCTGCGAAGTCGAAGCAACGCCCCCGACGATTACACGGTCGACGCCCGAACGCCTACGACAATAATACTGAGTGCGACAGTGACGACATCCAGGAAATCATCGAGGTTGAAGACAGTGACTCAATTTCACGTTCTCGACTTCGTTGGAACGATGGTGACAGCATCAACAACGACTACAAGTCGCTTCAGGACGTACTGCCCCGATCGAAAGGCATTCCGCGACGTGGGCTACTGGCGGCATCCGCAAAGGCGGAGGTGGATCCGTTGGACGGCGATAGTTGCTACGAAGACGACTTTGAAGAGTATCACCATTGAAACGTATGACGTTAGGACTACCAACCACATTTCCTATCAAAGCCGAAACAAACATGGAGTATTATCGATTATCCTTTTACGAAATCGTACCAGCTATCGACTATACCATTGCGAACAGTTAAGCTAGGTTGATGGGGGACTTGACCTCGACAAAGTTGGGCGACTTGGCGTTGTTGTTCTTGTGGAACAACACGTCAATGTCCTCCAGCAGAATGCCCTTCGTCTCCGGGCAGAAGAAGTAAACGAACACGAGGCAAATCAGACACAGACCCGCGAAGAGGAAGAAAACCCCGTTGATGTTAAGCGAAGGGAAGAGCTTCACGACCTCGGTCATCACGGCACCCATAGCCCAGTTTGCAGCAGTCGAGAGCGACACAGCCGACGCACGAACGTTGAGCGGGAAGATTTCAGCCGGGTAGATCCAGCACACGGGGCCCCACGAGATGGCGAAGTTGAAGACGAAGAAGGCCGTACCGAGACAAATGAACCAGCCACCGACCCTCGGACAGCCAGCGTCATCCGTGTTGCCATCACAAATGCAGGTGAACAAGATCGCAGCAAACAAGTGCCCGAGAACCATGCCCACTGCGCCAATTAGCAACATTTGACGACGACCAAACGAGTCCACCCAGCGCATGGCCGGAATGGTACTCACGAAGTTGACACCTGAAATGAACAGGGACGAGTAGATACCAGCCTGCGTGATGTCCTTGAAGATGAGAGCGCCGTAACTCATAATGGGATTGATGCCAGTCGCTTGCTGCAGTACTTGCAACACCATAGCGATAATCAACCGCTTGCGGAGTGACGGGTTGGTAACCAAGTCCAAGACGCCCTCGCCACCTGCCTCCTCTTCTGCGATCTGATCACCGATAGCTGCCAATTCGTGGCCAACATTTTCGGTCATACGAAGTTTCTTCAAAACTTTTTCGGCCTCCTCCTTGCCCTTCTTCTTGTACGTCCAACGAGGGCTTTCAGGCACGAACCAAATGCCAAGAAGCACCACCAAGGGTGGAGCCATGGAGACGCCGTTGGTTGTGCGCCAACCGCGGTCGCGGTCCTCAACGATGATGTTCACCACGTTGGCGAGGAACAGTCCGATCACACACGTCATCTGCATGAAACCGGACAACATGCCGCGGAGCTCCTTGGGTGCCATCTCGGCACCAAACAGTGGTAATGAGAAGGACGAGTTGCCGACACCGAAGCCCTGGATGATACGGGCAATGTACATGAGCGAGTGCGCTTGCGCCTTGTTGAAGCACACCCAACAGGTACCACCGCAGAACAACACACCGGCCGAGAAAATGGTCGCTCGACGCCCGAACTTGTCCGCAACGATGCCGCCCATGAATGCTCCGACCAAGCAACCCAAATTGTACGCCATGTTGTACCAGACTGTGAACGTCGTCCACTCACTCGGCAGGTCGGAAGTGGATTTCGTGCAGTCCTCATACGTGAAGTTGTGCCAGCCCACGCAGTAGTCGTTGAGGAACGAGTCCATGATGAGCACACCCGAAGTCACACCTTGATCATAGCCGAAGAAGATGCCTCCTAGCGAAGCGAAGACGCAGACGATGATAGCATACTTGCGCGAGCCTTCAGTCGGCGTGTCGTCGATATCAGGCGTGTTCACAATCACCCCGGTCGCCATGGTTCAATCCGCTTGGCGAGACGATGCTTGAGTACTGCTTGAGTGCTTCTTGAGTGGTTGAATGCAAATTGCAGAATGAAATGACTGCCGATTGAAAACGGAGCGGTGACTTTCGCTGGTGTCGTTGGCTAGGTTTTCCATGAGGGCACCAAGGTGGAGGAGGTGGCGAAGAATCACCCGAGAGAGGCTGCCAGGATGAGGCTGCGAGCCTCAACAGGATAGGAATGCATAGTCTTGCTGATGTGTGAGCGGCATGTAGTTGAAGTTGTCCGTCACGTTAGGCATTAACTCTAATAGTTTCCGCACCGCGTTGCTTAGTTTGTTGCCCTCTCAGTGCGACTTGATTTATTTCTCCACGAGATCATCCACATCCAACTCGCGAAGTCACCGAGGGCAACTCGACTTCACCTTCAAGCTCGGAAAGCTTTGCACGAAGCGCTCGTCTCGCGAGGAGCAGCGCATTGCACTCGTGCAAGCTCGTCCATGCTGTGTTGTCTTCTGAGCTCGCGGAAGACTCACTTATTTTGCTGGCGATCCATGCTAATACCGGTAGGCAGATTCTGAGCACCTTATTTTCTGGCGATCCGCAACGAGTTAAACTGAAGGCCTGGCTCATGAAAGCTCGTTTATGCACTTCAGACTTGTCAATTGAAGTTCAACCGCGACCTCTCACCTCACGACGCCGTCGGCGGCGTACAGTCAAACTGTGTTTGGTGATTCTACCTCATGCACTGATAGTCAAACGGCATATTAATATGTTTGAATATTTTCGAATATTCGAATGAATATGAATATTCATATTTGATCTGGTTCGCCATATTAATATAATAACTCGAATGAGGTGACGGGCGGAGGTCATATTAATATATTTGAATACAAATATTTATTGGTGTCTGACACACAAACTGCACGCAGGCATCAAGCCTATAACAACGTTTCCTTTCGGGTTTCCTTTCCAGTGTTCTCGTTTCCGCTGCTGCTTCCACTTATCTTAGAAGAAGCCGCAGCGATGTAATGTTCTCAAGTCCCAGAGCTCGATGTCATGGAGGAGTGCGTCGAACAAAATGTATCGTTTGTCTGCTAGGCAAGGTTTTGTATCTTATCGTTATTCCCCTCAGTAATGCAAGGGTGCGCTTTCATTTCTTGCTTTGTTTGAACAACTTTTGCAGCGAAAACTGCGCCAAACGGTAAACGAACTCAAAATCAAAGACAAGAGGAAACAGCGACCACGAAACTTTTTGGTTGACAAGAACGGCATATCGGATTTAGGCTAAAGCAGACTAAGTCTATGACTTTAATAACACTAGAATACTTGTATTTCCGATCACCGCCGAAGTATGAATAAATGGCGGGTTCTTACTCTTACAGACAAATAACGAACTATTTCCTGACGTGCGGCATCGTAGGGGCAATCGAGCAGTTCATTGTGGAATATGAGCCGAGGCTTGAAGTGCACTGCGAAGAAGTGCTCTGAGAGACTAGCCCTGAGGGATGTGGTGGGCGGGCTACGAGCTACGAGCTGGTCGCTGGACTCTCGATGCTGCTCGGCCTGTTCTGTCTGTACCTGCACTTCCTAAATGAAATCTCGCTATCTAGGTTTCTTCGACGAGCAGCAGATGCTAACTTCGTCCAGGTATTCTTGTCTGCTTGGCTTGTTGTATCGTTAGTCGTCTGAACTTTTCACTTGTCCTGTACTCTGCCTTCTCAGGAAACCGGAGTATCCCTTTTACTGCGCTTATCTTTGCTGCACTTCATTGCGCATGCTGCGTCCGAACACTTCACAGTTCTTCGATGTAGCCATCTTAACATATCCCCTGAAATGCACTCAGTACGATTGAATACGGGTATTAATACGTTCAAATATTAATATTCATTCAAGCGAGCTGAAATGAATGAATATGAATATTCGTATTCATATTCGATTCTGAAAGCAATATGAATATTCATCAAATGACTATCAATCCCTGCTCAAGCAGCGCCACCCTCATCGAAACGTGAGGACGTCCCGGTTTCTGGTTTCGCTTGCGAGGCGGTCATTATTGCGTCATTGCTGCTGCACTCAGCAACGGCATCTGGCAAATTGCCCCCATTCGAGCCCGACTTGATAAGTTAAGCATGAGTCGAAGTCATGTTCGACGACGTGGAATCCACGTAGTGACACATGCATGTCATTTTTAGGGAGCTTTTCCTTATCTCTAAATCTAGACAAAACAGAAGATAAACCCTAGACCTAATGCTTGAAATTCCCTCCATTTTGAATTTTGTCCAGCATGGACGTGATTCTCGCGCGCGCGGGGCTTAGCAGCGCCCAGCAGCATGCGCTCTGCCTGGATGCCGTGACTGACGAGGTGATGCGTACGGAAATCAAGCTGAAGGACGCCCTCACGGCTCTGAAGCGGCTGCGGGACGTTGTGCGCATAGCCCGAGACGTGCACAAATCGTCGACGCCGCTCGCCATGTTGGCGCCGCATACAGAGACGTCCGCCGCGCGACTGATCAAAATCGGAAGGCAAATCGATCCCTTGGTCCAGAAAATCTACTTTGGTTTGCGATCTCCGAGTGTCTCGCCATCATACGAGGCTTCGCGGACGTCGACTGATGAAGAGGAGGGAGAAGAAGGGCGACTAGCGAGATTGAACTGGAGGATTGCTCAGCAGAGACCAGCGGGTCGCTTGCTGGCTCCGGCTCCTTCGAGCACACGTCCTCCCCCTCCAGACCAATTTTTGCCTCACCAGACCAAGGAATTGCTGCTCCTCCACCTCCCTGGAGTGGCCCCACTCAGGGAGGACACCCGACGTATTGATGGATCCAGTGGTTTACGCGTCTCACTTGAGTTCTGGTTCACACATGATTGAACCACGCATGCAGGTTGGTCAGAAGCGGCGAGCTGCCACTGCGGTGGAGAACTCTTTCTTGAGACCGAACACTTCCGAGCAGCTTTCGGATGTTTGTCCGATAAAGGTGGAGAGCAGACGAGATTCCAAACGAATGGCGACACACTCCAACTCGGCAAACAAAACAAAAGAAGTTCCTGTCGTGGCTGACCTCAAAAGGCGACTATCACAGATTCCACAGGAGGAGCAGGAGGGTGCCTTGTTCAAAAGCATCCAGTCTGCGCTTGAGATTGCACAATTGACTATGGTTACAGGAGAAGAGGTACGAGTCCAGGAGGCTGTGAACTACGCGCGAAAAGCCACGGAAGACTTATTGAAGAGGGACGCTGATTTCACCATCGAACAGAACCGGCACGTGGAAGATGTACTGCAGGTATTATCGGTTGTTGTGCGCACTGTCCTGGCGACTAAGGGGAAAATTGAGGCATCAGGAGTGCGCGATCTGCATGAGCTTATCAAGCAAGTGCAGAACAAGTTCGAGGATTCTTCGGCGCGCTTTCAGTGGTACGTGGGTGCTCAATACCATGATAGCGGCTTATACTAACAACCATCGTGTGCAGGTGCAACACGAATATGCGAAAATTTATCACGGCACATTACAAAAAGCTTGCTAGTGTGTCTGTTGAAGACCAAAATAAGCTGGTGGCAGCTCTAGACGAAGTCCGTGGGTGGAAGTGCTCAGAAGACTACAGTGTTTCTAGGTTTGAGGGCATGATGGCTGTTGTGCGGGAGTTACTCGATGGTTCCTACGAAGAATGGCAGCCTTGCGAGGATTCACGATTGGCAGAGCTTTTGGGCCTCATGAACATCCGAATGGGTTCTTTTCGAGACAGCGCGGTGCAGAGAACTCGGCAACATGAAGTCAATGAATGGCTAAGCAAAATGTCGGGCGCGTCCTTTACGCCGACTTTGGATCTGGTGTCTATCCCCCACCTAAGAAAGAAGATGTCTGTACTACGCCAAGGGGGATTTCAACGGAGTGGTGACGTCGAAGACAGCCTCAAACGGATTGATCAAGCAAGTTGTATGCCCAGCCTTGGGTACTTCACAAGGACCCTGTACTCTTTCCTGGCCAATGCAGTCATGACGCGAGATGAAAAACTCCTTCCACTCCGTCGACTTTGTGAATTCAACGAACACCTTCAAGCGGTCAATAGCTTCGATTGTGAATTCGACCACTTGGAAATTCTCCGATCGAGCCAGGAACTTGAAAAATCCTGTATTTTATGCGTGCGATCATGCATGAGCGTCCAGATTACGAGAAGTGCTCGACCAGGTGCGTCCTTGGTGATTACTTCTATAGTATGACCAAACCTCAAACTCAAGTTGCTTCTAGTTTTTTTGTCTGATAATTTCTGCACTTGCGTGTATGTTAGCGCTGTGATGGCATTACTTGCTTTTTTTCCACCGTCCAAGCGGCCAAGATTTGAGTTCCCGTTCGCTTCAGAGCCTCAGACTGGTGTCTCCAACAAACCTGTGGATGATTCCAGTAAAGACTAAATAGGCGCCAAAACCCTCAAGCTTTGTTGAGCATGCAAGTGGTTTCTTGTGTAGGTACTTTGAAGTATTTGAATACGGCAAACAACTGTGAACATGTCTGACCGATCGCCGATTATTGAGATTGAGACGCATTTCATCGTCTTGCAGACTGGCCATAATCAGCGGTTGTTCGTTGGCGTTGGCTTTTGAAACTTCACTAATGGTCTGCAACAATGTCTGACAGGATGAGCCCAACAATCCGCATCCAGTATAACAATCTAAAAACCTTCAACAGACTGTTGAAGGTTATTGTTTTGGCTGCTTCGTTGGACAAGAGCTCACTTTTCATGCTTCGTCATGAAAAGAAGATACCGGTATCGGCTTATATCACCATTGACAATGGTGCCCATCAGCACCATTGGCTTGCTTCAGGCGTAATTTAAAAATAAGTTCGCTTGGTGTGGTACTGTACACACGGACTCGTGTGTAATTCGTGGAGCACAAAATACACAAGTCTCGTCGATTCTGTTGAATTCAACGACGCGGTTTCAGGAGGACAACCCTCCCACGGCGTCCAGCTGCCGTCAGCGTTGTGGGTACACATGTAGTAAGAGAATAACTACAGTAATTTGACACAATAGCGAGGTCCTGATATGTATTCACTTTCCAAGTGAAATTAATGTTTGAAGGTTTTGCAAAGCTTAGAGCACCTCCAACGGTATTGCATGGTGCAAAATTGATTAGAGGAAGTGAATGAGGAATTGCGAGGTGGAGCATCGCATAAACGGGCCACTCCTTGAGCAATTCAGCTGCCATTCCCAACGGTTGTATTGCGCAGTGGCTATTTACAACGCAGCGCACTCTTCAACATCAGGTCCAGAGCCACATCGACGATGAATACGCCTAGCGCGAACGCTCTTGTCGCTTCAGCCTCGTTGAACATCATTCGGCGAAGAAGAAGGTCACGCAAGAAAAAGCACGGAGGCTCACGACCAGGACGAAGTGCAAATATCGAGCGCGATCATGTTGCTGCTTATGAGCGCTTTAAGAAAATGTACTTTGGCGAGAGACCAATGTACACAGATGACCAGTTCAGGCGTCGCTTCCGCATGAGCAAAAGCTTGTTTAATACAATCCTGGACGCTGTTGGGCGACACGACGTCTATTTTACATGGAGAAAGGATTGTACAGGTAAATACGGCGCTCACCCTGCGCTCAAGGTCACTTCAGCGCTACGATTGCTTGCTTACGGCTGCTCGGAGGGCTCCCTCGACGAAGGACTGTGGATTGGTGAGTCAACAGTTCACGAGTCACTGGATAAATTTACATCAGCCGTGATCGCAATATACGGGCCTTGCCATCTACGACTTCCAAATGAAAACTATATTTCAAAAATGCTAGAGATTAATGCCTTGCGTGGATTCCCTGGTGTGATCGGCTCAATTGACTGCATGAGGTTGCAATGGAAGAATTGCCCTAGCTCCTGGTGTGGAGCTTTTCAAGGAGCGTCTAAGAAAGCTACAGTCGTGTTAGAAGCCGTCGCGACGGCAGATTTACACATTTGGCATGCATTTATCGGTATGCCCGGGATTAATAACGACCTCAATGTGCTTGATGCATCCCCACTTATTGCTGAATACGTGGATGCAAATGCTCCGCGTTTTTCGTACGAGAAAAATGGATCCCCAAATGACTTCTTCTACTATTTGGCAGACGGTATCTATCCTGAATGGAAATGCTTTGTGAAAAGTATCACCGCCCCCGCTAACGATAAACAACAGAAGTTTGCATCTTGCCAAGAATCGGTTCGTAAAGATTTTGAGCGTGCGTTCGGCGTATTACAAGCCCGATTTGCCATCGTGGCTAGACCAGCACAATTTGGACGCTAAATAAACTTCAGAAGATTATGCAGTGCTGCATTATTCTTCACAACATGATCATTAGCGACGATGAGGAAAGCGGACTGAACACACAACAAGCTGTATATGCATATACAGCGTCACGTGCTGGATATCGGCGTCACCAATTTCGACACCAGCCGATTCAAACAACCGATGAGCTACCGCGATCCTTCGTGGAGAAGTACAAGGTCGTGATGAATTCATCTTTGCACTTCAAATTAAAATCAGATTTAGTTGAGCATGTTGGATCGAACAACTAAATATATTGACATAAATGTCTTCTGTTTTGCATATTCAGTCAGACTGGAGCTGTTTTTCTTCATCTCATCTAGTAGCTGCTTCTGTTTTAACAACAGATACTCCTTACCAAATTCTGAGAGGCCCTCCGTTGATGCACACATGATGGACATTTCAGCTTGATCCCGCACTGTTTGCTGTTGATTCGCCATAAGCTCGACTTTCTTTTTCGCTACTTCGAGTTACTCTTTCATGATTGTTACTCGAGCTGTTGTTGCAATTGCTAGCTCGCGTTGGGAGTGCATAATTGCCTTGTCAACTTGGCCTTCTAATTGAAGTTGCTTCGCTTTCTTTTTCCCCGCCGAGCTCGGTCTTACAATCCGCCCACCACCAGGAGGCGACTGAAAACCATCGCAAGGGGGCGCGTTTTCTTCGTTGTCGTCTATCGCGGTGGTAGTACTAGGATTTTCGGTATCCGAGCCGCTGCTGCCTCCTTCTATCAACAGGGAGTTAATAGTAAGCTATTTTTTCATTAATGAAGATAAAAAGTATTAATGTTTTTGCTGATTACGTTCTCGCCGGTACGACGTCAAATCTTAGGTGCACGGACTATTTTTCACAAGCATGTTAAAGAAAGCCTAGACTTGAATTTTGTATTGACGAAAAAAGAACACCATCCATATCGCGGTGCAAAGTATTATAAAATGCACCGATTATGGTGCATATCAAGCGTCATCAGGGATATCTGAGGGCATCACACTTGATGTAGAGGATGTGGTTTTGGCCCTTTTACTGGGAGTGACTTTTCTTCGTTGCCAGACGCGCGCAAAACGACTGCGAATTTGAGTATTGAACTTGAAAAGAAAACGAGGGAAACACAAGCATTACTTGACGATTAATCGCAGGCACCCCTGCTTCTGTTCCTACTGAGTATCACCGTCACTTGTCTCCTCTCCATTTACAAAGGAATCCATCTCTCCGTAAGTGCTAGCGATCTCTTCCTTCTTCTGATCAGCGACGTCCTCCGTATCCTCAGCAGCGGTGTCCTCTTTATCCTCAGCAACGCTGACCTCTTTCTCCTCAGCAGCAACGGCGTCTTCATCACCATCAGTATGGGCACGCTCCTCCTCCTCCTTATTAGCTACGACGTCCGCGTTTCCAACTCCAACAGCAAGGAGGTCACTATGTCCGTCAACGTACTTGTCTTCATTCTCGTCCGCTTCGCCAGAACATGTACGATTCTTCACAAGCGGTCTCACCTGGACGCTGCGGTCGCAACGATACGTCAGGCGCGCGGTCCCATTGTGCCCAAGCCGATGCCAAATTGTGAAGCAGGTGGAATTGTTGTTGGGGTAGTGTCCTTTACACCCTGATCACACAAGTACATACTAGCATGATATCAAGTATTATTTCGACGTTAACATGTTGGATGTCAAGCAATATGCACTTGCCGCTCAGAGCATTTGCATCACTTTGGACAGTAAAACAGTGTCTCTTGGAGATTGTACCTAACTGTCGTGAGGATAGCGTATACCTTGAACTACCGCTGGTGTCGTTTGAGAATTCCATCTACCTCAACTCACTTGTTGTCCATCTTCAGCTTGTAGTTTCTTTGGGTAGTAGATTTTGTCCGTGTATACTTCATCTGATTTACCATGTACAGCAACTTCCGCCAGTCCCTCAACATTCAGCGCTGCAGCGGGGTCCTTCTCAATCAGTCTTAGCATCTTCGCCAGGAGGTCGTAAAGGTCGATTAGTTTCCTTTCTTCTGGTAGCTTGCAACGGCGCTATCGCGAGCGGCCATCGTCAGCTGGGATAGTCTGCTGGGCATCGATCGGCGTTACCTCCTTGTCCTCTTCCTTCTACTCGCTGATGTCATCATCGTGGTTCCTTGTACTGCTGACATACGTGCCATGCTCGCGTATAAGCCGCTCTCGAACGTCACCCGTCCTCTCCTCTACGCGGCGAAGGAACCCCTCGCCCTCGCGGCATCTCGCGCGATGCGACAGCAAGTTCACTCCACTTGGCGAATTCTGGAATGAACACTGAAGGCTGTCAGCCACCAAAACATGGGAAAGCTGTGTACTGGCCATGACAGGGAGTGGATACATTGACCTTCTTTTGACGGTTGGCACCCCAAGCCCTGTGCATCGCGGACTATTTCGACTCAAATGTCTAGTCTTTGTCCATTCCCACATGCTTGATGTCAAGCATGTGAGAATTGTCACATGCTGCCTTATCAAGCTATAGTACCGGGGGTAATACCCGGGAATCATTTGAGGGCGAGGTCGTTTACGCGGTTGAGGCACGTCTCGCATAAAGCGCACGCTTTTCTTAAGCTCTTCGTAGCAGTGGTGAAGGCGGAATATTTCTGGTTTAACTCTCGGCTTTCTTTTCCCTTTGAGCTCCCTGACTTCACTCCTTCTTCATACTCGTGCAGTGCGTTTGCATTCAGCTGCTCTCTTTTAGCCGTAAACCGAAGCAGGGCTTCGTCAATGTACTCCATATTCGTCCAGCCGGTATGCTCTTCAGCTCTCACCTGATGCATGGCCATTAAACGATGAGGTTATTTAAGCATTAAATCAACTGTTGATTCAGAGGCCTCCAAGTCCTCGTTTCTAAAATACCACAATGGTCAACATCTACACGATCGAGAGGAAGCAAGCCGTCATCGCTCAAGTTCAAGAAGGCCGTTCCGTTGCTTCTGTCGCCGCCACTACTGGTATTCATGAAAGAACGATCCGCAAGTGGCTGGCGATAGCAGCGGAGGGGTTTCCCTGACCAAGGCACGACCAGGGCCAAAGAAGTTCTTCCCGGAAGTGGCGGAGCGTCATCTCTACGACTGGGTCGTCGGCCGACAGCTCGTGGGCCACCCTGTCGGCCGTCGTATCATCATTCGCAAAGCGTAAGAAATTGCCTTGCTGGGGTGGGAGCGTTGGTTAGGGATGATATCGGCTATTTATGGAACGGTTTCCTACTCTAACCATGAGATCTGCACAGGCGCTTCCGCTTATGCGCAACTATGTCGTGTCGGCAGATCTAACCGCTCTGTTCAACACGCTAGCCAAGCTTGTCATTGAGTTAGGCCTCGACAACTCGCGGGTATTCAACATGGACGAGACTATTAAACGATGAGGTTATTTAAGCATTAAATCAAGGCCTTAGCCGTACCGCTGCCAAGCAAGATGCAAAGTGCGCGACGTCCGGCCTAATGAGCCCTGCCCACCGGCTTTGCAGAGCACCAGCATTTCTAGATGGAGCGTCTGCTGGTGCCAGACGAGTGTACATCTCATGAATGCGGTCCCAGAAGAGTGAAGAGCGTCCTGTTGCGCCGTCTTCAGAGATGTTGGTGTAAGCCTTACACAGACATACGTCCTCCTGGGGGCTCCAAGGCGTAGCGTTTGGCATGCTGGCGGTGTGCTGCAGGAACGAGAGGCTTTCGGAAGGCGTTGCAATTCGAAGTGCTTTGAAGTGAATAGACGCTCTCTATTCACTTCGTCTCTCCCGTAGTGCGCCATCCATTTAAGGTATTTACTTTAGCGTTACTTTCGGGGTCCTATCAATACGCCGTTGGGGCATCAAATGTTGAAATTACGCAATTTTGGCGCAATTCTGCGTATTTTGAACTACCGTTGGAGATGCTCATATTTAGAAGTTATTTGATTGGTACAAATCGATGTTTATATATTCTAGCCGGTTTTAAAATTTAATGACCTCGCTATTGAGGCAAATTACTGTACATGTACAAACAACGACGGAAAAAGACGACCTTGACAGGCGTTAACACTGATAAGGTAAACGGCCAATTCGGGGCCGTTTGGTCAATTCAAGGCCGTCGAGATTTGTCCAGTGAGCACTCAGTATTATCTTCTATGGCCAATCATTGGTTAAAATATGACTAAGTACGAAACCCATTCAAACTTATGTGAAGCTTGTTGGCGGGAAAATATGACGGTGGCGGGAACGAACGATTGGTGAGGATGCGGTGGTCAACTGTTGATTCAGAGGCCTCCAAGTCCTCGTTTCTAAAATACCACAATGGTCAACATCTACACGATCGAGAGGAAGCAAGCCGTCATCGCTCAAGTTCAAGAAGGCCGTTCCGTTGCTTCTGTCGCCGCCACTACTGGTATTCATGAAAGAACGATCCGCAAGTGGCTGGCGATAGCAGCGGAGGGGTTTCCCTGACCAAGGCACGGCCAGGGCCAAAGAAGTTCTTCCGGAAGTGGCGGAGCGTCATCTCTACGACTGGGTCGTCGGCCGACAGCTCGTGGGCCACCCTGTCGGCCGTCGTATCATCATTCGCAAAGCGTAAGAAATTGCCTTGCTGGGGTGGGAGCGTTGGTTAGGGATGATATCGGCTATTTATGGAACGGTTTCCTACTCTAACCATGAGATCTGCACAGGCGCTTCCGCTTATGCGCAACTATGTCGTGTCGGCAGATCTAACCGCTCTGTTCAACACGCTAGCCAAGCTTGTCATTGAGTTAGGCCTCGACAACTCGCGGGTATTCAACATGGACGAGACTATTAAACGATGAGGTTATTTAAGCATTAAATCAAGGCCTTAGCCGTACCGCTGCCAAGCAAGATGCAAAGTGCGCGACGTCCGGCCTAATGAGCCCTGCCCACCGGCTTTGCAGAGCACCAGCATTTCTAGATGGAGCGTCTGCTGGTGCCAGACGAGTGTACATCTCATGAATGCGGTCCCAGAAGAGTGAAGAGCGTCCTGTTGCGCCGTCTTCAGAGATGTTGGTGTAAGCCTTACACAGACATACGTCCTCCTGGGGGCTCCAAGGCGTAGCGTTTGGCATGCTGGCGGTGTGCTGCAGGAACGAGAGGCTTTCGGAAGGCGTTGCAATTCGAAGTGCTTTGAAGTGAATAGACGCTCTCTATTCACTTCGTCTCTCCCGTAGTGCGCCATCCATTTAAGGTATTTACTTTAGCGTTACTTTCGGGGTCCTATCAATACGCCGTTGGGGCATCAAATGTTGAAATTACGCAATTTTGGCGCAATTCTGCGTATTTTGAACTACCGTTGGAGATGCTCATATTTAGAAGTTATTTGATTGGTACAAATCGATGTTTATATATTCTAGCCGGTTTTAAAATTTAATGACCTCGCTATTGAGGCAAATTACTGTACATGTACAAACAACGACGGAAAAAGACGACCTTGACAGGCGTTAACACTGATAAGGTAAACGGCCAATTCGGGGCCGTTTGGTCAATTCAAGGCCGTCGAGATTTGTCCAGTGAGCACTCAGTATTATCTTCTATGGCCAATCATTGGTTAAAATATGACTAAGTACGAAACCCATTCAAACTTATGTGAAGCTTGTTGGCGGGAAAATATGACGGTGGCGGGAACGAACGATTGGTGAGGATGCGGTGGTCAACTGTTGATTCAGAGGCCTCCAAGTCCTCGTTTCTAAAATACCACAATGGTCAACATCTACACGATCGAGAGGAAGCAAGCCGTCATCGCTCAAGTTCAAGAAGGCCGTTCCGTTGCTTCTGTCGCCGCCACTACTGGTATTCATGAAAGAACGATCCGCAAGTGGCTGGCGATAGCAGCGGAGGGGTTTCCCTGACCAAGGCACGGCCAGGGCCAAAGAAGTTCTTCCCGGAAGTGGCGGAGCGTCATCTCTACGACTGGGTCGTCGGCCGACAGCTCGTGAGCCACCCTGTCGGCCGTCCTATCATCATTCGCAAAGCGCAAGAAATTGCCTTGCTGGGGTGGGAGCGTTGGTTAGGGATGATATCGGCTATTTATGGAACGGTTTCCTACTCTAACCATGAGATCTGCACAGGCGCTTCCGCTTATGCGCAACTATGTCGTGTCGGCAGATCTAACCGCTCTGTTCAACACGCTAGCCAAGCTTGTCATTGAGTTAGGCCTCGACAACTCGCGGGTATTCAACATGGACGAGACTATTAAACGATGAGGTTATTTAAGCATTAAATCAAGGCCTTAGCCGTACCGCTGCCAAGCAAGATGCAAAGTGCGCGACGTCCGGCCTAATGAGCCCTGCCCACCGGCTTTGCAGAGCACCAGCATTTCTAGATGGAGCGTCTGCTGGTGCCAGACGAGTGTACATCTCATGAATGCGGTCCCAGAAGAGTGAAGAGCGTCCTGTTGCGCCGTCTTCAGAGATGTTGGTGTAAGCCTTACACAGACATACGTCCTCCTGGGGGCTCCAAGGCGTAGCGTTTGGCATGCTGGCGGTGTGCTGCAGGAACGAGAGGCTTTCGGAAGGCGTTGCAATTCGAAGTGCTTTGAAGTGAATAGACGCTCTCTATTCACTTCGTCTCTCCCGTAGTGCGCCATCCATTTAAGGTATTTACTTTAGCGTTACTTTCGGGGTCCTATCAATACGCCGTTGGGGCATCAAATGTTGAAATTACGCAATTTTGGCGCAATTCTGCGTATTTTGAACTACCGTTGGAGATGCTCATATTTAGAAGTTATTTGATTGGTACAAATCGATGTTTATATATTCTAGCCGGTTTTAAAATTTAATGACCTCGCTATTGAGGCAAATTACTGTACATGTACAAACAACGACGGAAAAAGACGACCTTGACAGGCGTTAACACTGATAAGGTAAACGGCCAATTCGGGGCCGTTTGGTCAATTCAAGGCCGTCGAGATTTGTCCAGTGAGCACTCAGTATTATCTTCTATGGCCAATCATTGGTTAAAATATGACTAAGTACGAAACCCATTCAAACTTATGTGAAGCTTGTTGGCGGGAAAATATGACGGTGGCGGGAACGAACGATTGGTGAGGATGCGGTGGTCAACTGTTGATTCAGAGGCCTCCAAGTCCTCGTTTCTAAAATACCACAATGGTCAACATCTACACGATCGAGAGGAAGCAAGCCGTCATCGCTCAAGTTCAAGAAGGCCGTTCCGTTGCTTCTGTCGCCGCCACTACTGGTATTCATGAAAGAACGATCCGCAAGTGGCTGGCGATAGCAGCGGAGGGGTTTCCCTGACCAAGGCACGGCCAGGGCCAAATAAGTTCTTCCCGGAAGTGGCGGAGCGTCATCTCTACGACTGGGTCGTCGGCCGACAGCTCGTGAGCCACCCTGTCGGCCGTCCTATCATCATTCGCAAAGCGCAAGAAATTGCCTTGCTGGGGTGGGAGCGTTGGTTAGGGATGATATCGGCTATTTATGGAACGGTTTCCTACTCTAACCATGAGATCTGCACAGGCGCTTCCGCTTATGCGCAACTATGTCGTGTCGGCAGATCTAACCGCTCTGTTCAACACGCTAGCCAAGCTTGTCATTGAGTTAGGCCTCGACAACTCGCGGGTATTCAACATGGACGAGACTATTAAACGATGAGGTTATTTAAGCATTAAATCAAGGCCTTAGCCGTACCGCTGCCAAGCAAGATGCAAAGTGCGCGACGTCCGGCCTAATGAGCCCTGCCCACCGGCTTTGCAGAGCACCAGCATTTCTAGATGGAGCGTCTGCTGGTGCCAGACGAGTGTACATCTCATGAATGCGGTCCCAGAAGAGTGAAGAGCGTCCTGTTGCGCCGTCTTCAGAGATGTTGGTGTAAGCCTTACACAGACATACGTCCTCCTGGGGGCTCCAAGGCGTAGCGTTTGGCATGCTGGCGGTGTGCTGCAGGAACGAGAGGCTTTCGGAAGGCGTTGCAATTCGAAGTGCTTTGAAGTGAATAGACGCTCTCTATTCACTTCGTCTCTCCCGTAGTGCGCCATCCATTTAAGGTATTTACTTTAGCGTTACTTTCGGGGTCCTATCAATACGCCGTTGGGGCATCAAATGTTGAAATTACGCAATTTTGGCGCAATTCTGCGTATTTTGAACTACCGTTGGAGATGCTCATATTTAGAAGTTATTTGATTGGTACAAATCGATGTTTATATATTCTAGCCGGTTTTAAAATTTAATGACCTCGCTATTGAGGCAAATTACTGTACATGTACAAACAACGACGGAAAAAGACGACCTTGACAGGCGTTAACACTGATAAGGTAAACGGCCAATTCGGGGCCGTTTGGTCAATTCAAGGCCGTCGAGATTTGTCCAGTGAGCACTCAGTATTATCTTCTATGGCCAATCATTGGTTAAAATATGACTAAGTACGAAACCCATTCAAACTTATGTGAAGCTTGTTGGCGGGAAAATATGACGGTGGCGGGAACGAACGATTGGTGAGGATGCGGTGGTCAACTGTTGATTCAGAGGCCTCCAAGTCCTCGTTTCTAAAATACCACAATGGTCAACATCTACACGATCGAGAGGAAGCAAGCCGTCATCGCTCAAGTTCAAGAAGGCCGTTCCGTTGCTTCTGTCGCCGCCACTACTGGTATTCATGAAAGAACGATCCGCAAGTGGCTGGCGATAGCAGCGGAGGGGTTTCCCTGACCAAGGCACGGCCAGGGCCAAAGAAGTTCTTCCCGGAAGTGGCGGAGCGTCATCTCTACGACTGGGTCGTCGGCCGACAGCTCGTGAGCCACCCTGTCGGCCGTCCTATCATCATTCGCAAAGCGCAAGAAATTGCCTTGCTGGGGTGGGAGCGTTGGTTAGGGATGATATCGGCTATTTATGGAACGGTTTCCTACTCTAACCATGAGATCTGCACAGGCGCTTCCGCTTATGCGCAACTATGTCGTGTCGGCAGATCTAACCGCTCTGTTCAACACGCTAGCCAAGCTTGTCATTGAGTTAGGCCTCGACAACTCGCGGGTATTCAACATGGACGAGACTATTAAACGATGAGGTTATTTAAGCATTAAATCAAGGCCTTAGCCGTACCGCTGCCAAGCAAGATGCAAAGTGCGCGACGTCCGGCCTAATGAGCCCTGCCCACCGGCTTTGCAGAGCACCAGCATTTCTAGATGGAGCGTCTGCTGGTGCCAGACGAGTGTACATCTCATGAATGCGGTCCCAGAAGAGTGAAGAGCGTCCTGTTGCGCCGTCTTCAGAGATGTTGGTGTAAGCCTTACACAGACATACGTCCTCCTGGGGGCTCCAAGGCGTAGCGTTTGGCATGCTGGCGGTGTGCTGCAGGAACGAGAGGCTTTCGGAAGGCGTTGCAATTCGAAGTGCTTTGAAGTGAATAGACGCTCTCTATTCACTTCGTCTCTCCCGTAGTGCGCCATCCATTTAAGGTATTTACTTTAGCGTTACTTTCGGGGTCCTATCAATACGCCGTTGGGGCATCAAATGTTGAAATTACGCAATTTTGGCGCAATTCTGCGTATTTTGAACTACCGTTGGAGATGCTCATATTTAGAAGTTATTTGATTGGTACAAATCGATGTTTATATATTCTAGCCGGTTTTAAAATTTAATGACCTCGCTATTGAGGCAAATTACTGTACATGTACAAACAACGACGGAAAAAGACGACCTTGACAGGCGTTAACACTGATAAGGTAAACGGCCAATTCGGGGCCGTTTGGTCAATTCAAGGCCGTCGAGATTTGTCCAGTGAGCACTCAGTATTATCTTCTATGGCCAATCATTGGTTAAAATATGACTAAGTACGAAACCCATTCAAACTTATGTGAAGCTTGTTGGCGGGAAAATATGACGGTGGCGGGAACGAACGATTGGTGAGGATGCGGTGGTCAACTGTTGATTCAGAGGCCTCCAAGTCCTCGTTTCTAAAATACCACAATGGTCAACATCTACACGATCGAGAGGAAGCAAGCCGTCATCGCTCAAGTTCAAGAAGGCCGTTCCGTTGCTTCTGTCGCCGCCACTACTGGTATTCATGAAAGAACGATCCGCAAGTGGCTGGCGATAGCAGCGGAGGGTTTCCCTGACCAAGGCACGGCCAGGGCCAAAGAAGTTCTTCCCGGAAGTGGCGGAGCGTCATCTCTACGACTGGGTCGTCGGCCGACAGCTCGTGAGCCACCCTGTCGGCCGTCCTATCATCATTCGCAAAGCGCAAGAAATTGCCTTGCTGGGGTGGGAGCGTTGGTTAGGGATGATATCGGCTATTTATGGAACGGTTTCCTACTCTAACCATGAGATCTGCACAGGCGCTTCCGCTTATGCGCAACTATGTCGTGTCGGCAGATCTAACCGCTCTGTTCAACACGCTAGCCAAGCTTGTCATTGAGTTAGGCCTCGACAACTCGCGGGTATTCAACATGGACGAGACTATTAAACGATGAGGTTATTTAAGCATTAAATCAAGGCCTTAGCCGTACCGCTGCCAAGCAAGATGCAAAGTGCGCGACGTCCGGCCTAATGAGCCCTGCCCACCGGCTTTGCAGAGCACCAGCATTTCTAGATGGAGCGTCTGCTGGTGCCAGACGAGTGTACATCTCATGAATGCGGTCCCAGAAGAGTGAAGAGCGTCCTGTTGCGCCGTCTTCAGAGATGTTGGTGTAAGCCTTACACAGACATACGTCCTCCTGGGGGCTCCAAGGCGTAGCGTTTGGCATGCTGGCGGTGTGCTGCAGGAACGAGAGGCTTTCGGAAGGCGTTGCAATTCGAAGTGCTTTGAAGTGAATAGACGCTCTCTATTCACTTCGTCTCTCCCGTAGTGCGCCATCCATTTAAGGTATTTACTTTAGCGTTACTTTCGGGGTCCTATCAATACGCCGTTGGGGCATCAAATGTTGAAATTACGCAATTTTGGCGCAATTCTGCGTATTTTGAACTACCGTTGGAGATGCTCATATTTAGAAGTTATTTGATTGGTACAAATCGATGTTTATATATTCTAGCCGGTTTTAAAATTTAATGACCTCGCTATTGAGGCAAATTACTGTACATGTACAAACAACGACGGAAAAAGACGACCTTGACAGGCGTTAACACTGATAAGGTAAACGGCCAATTCGGGGCCGTTTGGTCAATTCAAGGCCGTCGAGATTTGTCCAGTGAGCACTCAGTATTATCTTCTATGGCCAATCATTGGTTAAAATATGACTAAGTACGAAACCCATTCAAACTTATGTGAAGCTTGTTGGCGGGAAAATATGACGGTGGCGGGAACGAACGATTGGTGAGGATGCGGTGGTCAACTGTTGATTCAGAGGCCTCCAAGTCCTCGTTTCTAAAATACCACAATGGTCAACATCTACACGATCGAGAGGAAGCAAGCCGTCATCGCTCAAGTTCAAGAAGGCCGTTCCGTTGCTTCTGTCGCCGCCACTACTGGTATTCATGAAAGAACGATCCGCAAGTGGCTGGCGATAGCAGCGGAGGGGTTTCCCTGACCAAGGCACGGCCAGGGCCAAAGAAGTTCTTCCCGGAAGTGGCGGAGCGTCATCTCTACGACTGGGTCGTCGGCCGACAGCTCGTGAGCCACCCTGTCGGCCGTCCTATCATCATTCGCAAAGCGCAAGAAATTGCCTTGCTGGGGTGGGAGCGTTGGTTAGGGATGATATCGGCTATTTATGGAACGGTTTCCTACTCTAACCATGAGATCTGCACAGGCGCTTCCGCTTATGCGCAACTATGTCGTGTCGGCAGATCTAACCGCTCTGTTCAACACGCTAGCCAAGCTTGTCATTGAGTTAGGCCTCGACAACTCGCGGGTATTCAACATGGACGAGACTATTAAACGATGAGGTTATTTAAGCATTAAATCAAGGCCTTAGCCGTACCGCTGCCAAGCAAGATGCAAAGTGCGCGACGTCCGGCCTAATGAGCCCTGCCCACCGGCTTTGCAGAGCACCAGCATTTCTAGATGGAGCGTCTGCTGGTGCCAGACGAGTGTACATCTCATGAATGCGGTCCCAGAAGAGTGAAGAGCGTCCTGTTGCGCCGTCTTCAGAGATGTTGGTGTAAGCCTTACACAGACATACGTCCTCCTGGGGGCTCCAAGGCGTAGCGTTTGGCATGCTGGCGGTGTGCTGCAGGAACGAGAGGCTTTCGGAAGGCGTTGCAATTCGAAGTGCTTTGAAGTGAATAGACGCTCTCTATTCACTTCGTCTCTCCCGTAGTGCGCCATCCATTTAAGGTATTTACTTTAGCGTTACTTTCGGGGTCCTATCAATACGCCGTTGGGGCATCAAATGTTGAAATTACGCAATTTTGGCGCAATTCTGCGTATTTTGAACTACCGTTGGAGATGCTCATATTTAGAAGTTATTTGATTGGTACAAATCGATGTTTATATATTCTAGCCGGTTTTAAAATTTAATGACCTCGCTATTGAGGCAAATTACTGTACATGTACAAACAACGACGGAAAAAGACGACCTTGACAGGCGTTAACACTGATAAGGTAAACGGCCAATTCGGGGCCGTTTGGTCAATTCAAGGCCGTCGAGATTTGTCCAGTGAGCACTCAGTATTATCTTCTATGGCCAATCATTGGTTAAAATATGACTAAGTACGAAACCCATTCAAACTTATGTGAAGCTTGTTGGCGGGAAAATATGACGGTGGCGGGAACGAACGATTGGTGAGGATGCGGTGGTCAACTGTTGATTCAGAGGCCTCCAAGTCCTCGTTTCTAAAATACCACAATGGTCAACATCTACACGATCGAGAGGAAGCAAGCCGTCATCGCTCAAGTTCAAGAAGGCCGTTCCGTTGCTTCTGTCGCCGCCACTACTGGTATTCATGAAAGAACGATCCGCAAGTGGCTGGCGATAGCAGCGGAGGGTTTCCCTGACCAAGGCACGGCCAGGGCCAAAGAAGTTCTTCCCGGAAGTGGCGGAGCGTCATCTCTACGACTGGGTCGTCGGCCGACAGCTCGTGAGCCACCCTGTCGGCCGTCCTATCATCATTCGCAAAGCGCAAGAAATTGCCTTGCTGGGGTGGGAGCGTTGGTTAGGGATGATATCGGCTATTTATGGAACGGTTTCCTACTCTAACCATGAGATCTGCACAGGCGCTTCCGCTTATGCGCAACTATGTCGTGTCGGCAGATCTAACCGCTCTGTTCAACACGCTAGCCAAGCTTGTCATTGAGTTAGGCCTCGACAACTCGCGGGTATTCAACATGGACGAGACTATTAAACGATGAGGTTATTTAAGCATTAAATCAAGGCCTTAGCCGTACCGCTGCCAAGCAAGATGCAAAGTGCGCGACGTCCGGCCTAATGAGCCCTGCCCACCGGCTTTGCAGAGCACCAGCATTTCTAGATGGAGCGTCTGCTGGTGCCAGACGAGTGTACATCTCATGAATGCGGTCCCAGAAGAGTGAAGAGCGTCCTGTTGCGCCGTCTTCAGAGATGTTGGTGTAAGCCTTACACAGACATACGTCCTCCTGGGGGCTCCAAGGCGTAGCGTTTGGCATGCTGGCGGTGTGCTGCAGGAACGAGAGGCTTTCGGAAGGCGTTGCAATTCGAAGTGCTTTGAAGTGAATAGACGCTCTCTATTCACTTCGTCTCTCCCGTAGTGCGCCATCCATTTAAGGTATTTACTTTAGCGTTACTTTCGGGGTCCTATCAATACGCCGTTGGGGCATCAAATGTTGAAATTACGCAATTTTGGCGCAATTCTGCGTATTTTGAACTACCGTTGGAGATGCTCATATTTAGAAGTTATTTGATTGGTACAAATCGATGTTTATATATTCTAGCCGGTTTTAAAATTTAATGACCTCGCTATTGAGGCAAATTACTGTACATGTACAAACAACGACGGAAAAAGACGACCTTGACAGGCGTTAACACTGATAAGGTAAACGGCCAATTCGGGGCCGTTTGGTCAATTCAAGGCCGTCGAGATTTGTCCAGTGAGCACTCAGTATTATCTTCTATGGCCAATCATTGGTTAAAATATGACTAAGTACGAAACCCATTCAAACTTATGTGAAGCTTGTTGGCGGGAAAATATGACGGTGGCGGGAACGAACGATTGGTGAGGATGCGGTGGTCAACTGTTGATTCAGAGGCCTCCAAGTCCTCGTTTCTAAAATACCACAATGGTCAACATCTACACGATCGAGAGGAAGCAAGCCGTCATCGCTCAAGTTCAAGAAGGCCGTTCCGTTGCTTCTGTCGCCGCCACTACTGGTATTCATGAAAGAACGATCCGCAAGTGGCTGGCGATAGCAGCGGAGGGTTTCCCTGACCAAGGCACGGCCAGGGCCAAAGAAGTTCTTCCCGGAAGTGGCGGAGCGTCATCTCTACGACTGGGTCGTCGGCCGACAGCTCGTGAGCCACCCTGTCGGCCGTCCTATCATCATTCGCAAAGCGCAAGAAACTGCCTGGCTGGGGTGGGAGCGTTGGTTAGGGATGATATCGGCTATTTATGGAACGGTTTCCTACTCTAACCATGAGATCTGCACAGGCGCTTCCGCTTATGCGCAACTATGTCGTGTCGGCAGATCTAACCGCTCTGTTCAACACGCTAGCCAAGCTTGTCATTGAGTTAGGCCTCGACAACTCGCGGATATTCAACATGGACGAGACCTCTTTCCAGAAGCAGCTGAAGAGCAAGAATGTGGTCGCAGTACGTGGATCGAGCAACGTATAGACGAATGATCCCTCCGCCAATTTCCATCCGTCTATTGTGGGATGTGGAAGTGCCGCCGGCTATGTTGTGCCCCCAACATTTATCATGCCGGGAAAACGGTATCGCTACGCGCACTAGAAGGGTGCGAGGTCAAGGTGCGGCTTTCACGACGTCGACGTCGGGCTTCATGAATGCTGGTCTTTTGAAAAGTGGCTACACTTTATTCAAACGCCGTTCCCAGCTCTGTCAAGCGCCCGCTTCTGTTGATCCTGGACGGCTGTTCGCCTCACTACTTGTCCGAAGTCGTCGACACGGCTATGAAGTTGAGTATGAAGCTCGTCTTCCTGCCGCCGAACGCCACGCACCTCTTACAGCCTCTGGACGTCGCTGTGTTTTCTACGCTGAAGGACAAGATTCTTAAGCTGATCGGCGACCTCGTTGAAGATGACGACGAAGGCTACTGCACTATCAGCAAGGACGACGCCATCATGGTAGGGAGCATGGCATGGCGGGGATCAAGATCGGGCGCAATGTCGAGAGCGGATTCCACGCTTGTGGGTTGTTCCCTCTCTCATTAGTGAAGATGAATGCGCGCCTGAACACCTTTATTCGCAACGGTGTCCCCGTCATGTTCAACTGTCCACATGGCTCCAGATGAAGACAGTAGTTGAAGAAGACATCCTGAAGATGCCATCACCTCCTCGAAAGGGATCCAACACGAAGCGAAACCGAGTGACGATTGGTGTCCGGCTCCTGACGCAGGCGGTGCTTCAAGAAATCGAAGATGGAAAAACCAGCATGGCGACCAACACGCGCAAGAAGCCCAAGAAAACCCGTCCAAGTGGCTCTGACCCAAGCGACATTGTTGAATCTGCGGTATTTTAAGCATATCTATGGTGTCAGCATAAGTTCAAATACATACATGATCTTTCGCTGAATCGAATGCTTACCAAAAAGGATGGCTGCCCTTATGCGCTCCACACCTGCACAACCTCTGATTCTTGGGCGGCCAAATCGGGCAGCATCATGGCCGCCCTGCCGGGTTGTACAACTTCACAGGAGGTCACTTAGCTACACGCGAGGGCAGGAGTCGTAAGCCAGAGCACTTGGTCAGCCGTACGATGTGCTGGGGGAGGTCTTACGTGGTCTGTGGGCCCATTAGAGCCGGCGCTCCGCGTGCCTTCCGGAGCCTTTGCAGCGACGACGCGTACGGCATGAGAATGCAGTATTTTCGAAAGTGGCTGCAAACCCCATAACCTAATAACCTATCATCTGGATTTCCGAAAAGGTAATATGCATTATAATGGTATACCTACCCATGACTATGTTGTGTTTATTGTGAACCTCAAGGCTTACTGAACGTAAGTTTAATCTCGGCCTCTAATTGGCATACAACAATTTTGAAGTGATCTCATTCAATGACGGCTCTTTGGAACGTAATCGTTGGTCCGTGGCCAAGATAAATCTTAAAAAAGCGGAGACAGCGGACTTTTCAGAACTGCCAAAATATATATTAGTGGCGCACTGGATCCCGAGTAATGAGCAAGAGTTCGGGCTGCTTATAGAGCGGCCCTGAATTGGCCGTTTACCTTAGTATAGAAAAGATAACGTGGGCGACTGAAAAAGACGACGTCAGGTATAATGCATTCGGATTGGTTAAAACTAAATTTAAATATCAAAAACAAAAACGACTAAGTAATCAAAAAGGCAGGCGTAGCAAGTGAAAGTGCGTCTCTCTTTTGTAGGAAGCTTGCTGTCCCATTTGAAAATGAGAGCATACTGAGCTTCCCACACCCGGACTATCGTCTGTCACCAGTCATTTTATTAGAGTCCACAACTTTTTTATTGGCAACAATTAATGTATGGACGACAAAAACGTTACTAAATGAAGTCGTGTTTTTGTGTCGTACGTCTTTTCCGTCGTTATTTGTACTACGTAGTAGAATTTAGACTCGTATGCAGCAATGGGATGGCACTGGCAACGAGCTCAGGTGCCTTTTTCTGTACTGGAGCAGTGGAAGCAATCTCTCGTGTTCAACTAACTGCACACTACCTTCCCAGCTTACACGTACATGCATAAGACACACATTAATACGTTCTAACGCTTCTTTTTCCCATTCTGGTGGACGTGAGCTTGCCATCGAATGCGCGCTAACGTTTACTCAAAGGTATACCGTATCCTTCATCCCATCTGTGCAGACTGCATGCATTAACTGCGCGCGACACGCATTTGCTGACACGCGCAGCTTACCTGCCTCGCCTTATGGAGCCACACAACAGCCCCCTGCGCTCATTAAACCGCAGCAGCCCAGGCAGCACTTCGGTCAGCGAAGGGAACAGCCTGTTGAGGCGACGTGATGCTTCATTAGTGTTCAAGCTCATCAAACGTACCGCGCGAGCACCGCCTTCTTCGGATAGTGCGCTTTTCGAAATGAAAGGCTCAAGTTCAGCGCGAATTTTTCTTGAATTTTATTTACTTACACATCCCCGCAAGTTTTCATTGTAATTTATCCTATCAATGGTGATAAAGGCACTGCCGTGTTCGCTGCTGAGGATTACCCTACCTAAAGTGAAGAAAGACGCAACGGATCTGAAAGCAGCAGTATACAAACGCGCATGATGCGAATTTGAGGAAGGATGTGGAGCTTGTGGTAGTTTCCTCGGTTAGAGGAGTGGTGCCCGAACCACAACAATCATCAAGATGAGCATTTCGGGTTGCAGTTCAACCGGCAGAGAGTTCAGCGGGTCGCAAGAAGACTGGTGCACCGCTAAGCACCACTCACTCCGCAAGTTCAGCGGCTCAGCAGCTCAGACAAAGCAAACCGTCAACCTCTAACACCAGAAATGTCTGCACTCTCCGCGTACTCACCTCCGTCCCGAGAGCTCGCCGACCCAGAGGTGCCTGCGTGCCCCTCGCCGGTCCACGACCCACCAACGCGAGAGCCGCCGGCCTCTGATTCCCAGCGATGACGCCGCCAGGGACGACCGCGACCTCGAGGCTCCACCAGGAGCTCTGACCGAGCCGCCTTCCACGGATGGTACCCCGTCGGCCACCGAGATTATCGTGGTAGACGATACTTCCTCAACGTTGCCGCCAGCACCATACTCTACTGGCCGCTCAAGCGCCCGCCTTCGAGCCCGGCAGGTGGATAGCACGCTACGGATGAACACGCGGAAGGTGAAGCGCGTCGGGCCTGTCTGCGGGGCGGACCTCGCGGCGGCCAGGAAGAAGAAGCGCAAAGCCGGCACCCCATGAGTTCCCCGCCTGCGCGCGCCATCGCTGGCGTACTGTTGCGGCCGCCCGCAGTAGCCCAGTCTCTGGCATCACTTCGTCCATGGTTTTGGCGTCAAGTCGACTTCCTGCTACTGCACCGGAAGGGACTAAGGTGACACCACCACCGGCGCCCGTGGCACCACGCTCGCCAGTCGCCGAAGCCCCGGAAACCGCTGTCGATGCCGTCGTCGTTGACCGCAATGCTGCACGCGCTGCCGTGCAGCTCCCACTGTCGCCCCGCCGAATTTCACCTGGACGACTTCGCGCGGGCCTTCCCGCAGGGAGACCAGCAGTCAGGGCAGCCGACCCAATCTCTGGAGGGGCCATCGCTTGCCGCGAAGGTCGACCAACGCTTCGCGATGGTCGCCGAGCTTCATCGAGAGCTCCAGTCCCGTCCATCCGCGAGACTACTCGACCGCGTCGACGTCCCGGCTGTACACCTCAAGTGCCCAATGTCGACGCCTAAACCGCTACAATGCCGGCGCCGACTACCCACGCGCTCACCGCGTGGACGCTGCCTCCTGTGGGCAACCCAACTGACCTACCACCGCTAGCAACAAGCGAGCTGCGGTGCGCAAGCTTTCAGCTGCCCCGTACTCGGGTCGGGGGAGTATTACCCTCCTCCTGATCATCAACTGGCCGCGCACCGGATGTTCCGAGACCTGGGCTCTGACGCCGGTAAGTGCCTGTCTCCCATGTCGTTTGTGTTGTATGTGCAAGAGCTAGCCTTCGTCCGGTTCGACGCGCCGCCCGCGGTGCTCATGGCGCTTTACTGTGGCCGACTCGGCTCTAGGGGCCTGACTCTGATGCACTTCCGGCCTCAATCGGAGCTGGAACTGCTTCAACGGGGCTCCACCAACGCAAATTTCTCCGCCGATTTCGGTGCCGGCGCCGCGCTACCCGCAACTGAAGCTCGGTGTTCAACGTACGAAGACCTACTCGCAGCTGTTGGTGGCCTGATATCTTTCGGCGACGCTCTCTGGTACGACCACGTGTGCTGGCTTTTGTCGCGGGTGAAACGGTACGTGCTGTCCAACCTCGAACGTGACAACAACACGCCCGAGCGCGTCATGCTCACGCTGCTGTATGTGAACCAGTTTGTGGGCAGGGCTCTTGCGCATCTGCTGGTGGGTTCTCCGCACAGGTGGCGCAGCTTCTGTGAAGCCGTGCGTGCCGTGGATTACACATCTCTGATTGGCAGCCGGCTCTCAACGGACTTGCCCTGTGTATGTCCACGACACCATCGGCCACCTCAAACAGCATGCTGTCAGCGGTGCCGTTTCGCTAGTCGACGCTGCAACCACGCCGCGATCCGTCCTCACGGATGCCGTTGATGCCAGACCATATTCGGCGCCTCATCCCGCGTGATCGCAACGGTCGCGAAACGTGTCTGCGGTTCCTCAGTGGAGGCATGTGCTACGGTGGCAGCACGGAGAGGTGCGCCCATCAGCGACGCACCCACCATTGGGACGGCCTCCTTCCTCGTGAACTCCAGGAGTTCATCAATCGCAACTACAGCTCCGAGCGACGCCACGCCAGTCATCGCAACCGTGCACGAGGCGGCCGAGGCGCTGCCCGTTGTCGGCACTTCGGTACGCGCGCACAGCCACTTTAAATACACTTGTTCTTGCAAACGAACCCACACTTCCGTCGGGCCCGAACCCGGGGCCCGTTGGCCAACCCGTTCAGGGTGCCGCATTTCCCGGGCCGACGGCCGCGACTACTGCCTGGCCCGCCATGACGGCTGCCCCAAGGCGCCCCTTAGCGCCTTAGCCCTTGCGTTAAAGAGGAACCGCCCCATGCCGTTCCGCATACAACCGAGTCGCCCCATGGCACTCGACGTAAATCCACGCCCACGGCGGAATTTGGCGCATCCGTCTTGACCATCACGCACAGTCCGACTACCGCTACAAAGAACCAGATCGGATCTAACAGTGGAATGAGTCATGCTTCACCTAGCGTCCCCGCCAGTTCAACCTCCGTTATATTTCGGCAGTTGACGTGCGGCTGTAAACTGGACGAGCATTTGTTTCGACGACGCGTTGCTCCAACGTCACCGGACGTACGTCGGCTTGCCATGAATCCGAGACACGTGCGGGGCTTTGGGAACGCATTAGACTGGCCAACAGTAACGCTGCACTTGGCCAGGTAGGGCTAACGCTCCCTCCGTCGCTCAACAAAGCGCTTCAAAGCGTGTTGTCGGAGTTCGTTCGGCGAACCCACATTAAACTACCCCAATTCGTGGAGCTCATGCGCGGCCAAACGCTCGACGACTACCGCCCAAACAAGCGCATGCTGCAGCCAGCCATATGATATATCTGCCAGGGTTATCCGCATCGAGACGCTCTGCTGGAGATCGCGGCATCCGGCGTTCGAGCTCCTCTTCTCTGCAGCATTCCCCGTCAGCACACGTATCCTGCGAAGCACAAATCGGCAAACGACCGCTACGCTGTGCTCGTGAAGAACACTTGGAAGGAGCAGGATCACTGGAGTTGCTTTGTTCTTGACACCGACGTTCTTGCGGTATGGCCCGAAGTCCATATCAGCCCGTTCGGTGTCGTGGACAAAGGTGACGCAGATCGACTTACTACCTGCAGGGTCATTCACGATTTCCCATTCACAGAAGGCCAGTCGATCAATACCGTCACGGACACCGACCTCTTATGCACGCCCACTTTCGAACCGTGCGATGCAATTGCAGTGGAGATTATCTGACAAAAGCAGGAATACCCCGAGTCCGTCCAGTTGCAAGCCGGCGACGTCGCGTCCGCATTCCGGAATGTTTGCACACACAGCGAGTGCGTATCTGTTTGGAGGTCGGCTAGTGCAGGACAAGGCACTAGTTATCGACACTTCGGCTGCATTCGTCTGGTACGGTTCTCCGGCCAGTTATGGTGTCGTGGGAGGCGCCATCGCGCACATCCACGGCAGCTCCGTTAATCCGTACAGAGCTTGGGGCCCTACAACTACTACTGAATGGATGACCACGTCAATGTCGCGGTCGACATTGGGGACAATTGCGGTGCCGTCGAACGATCACTACGGAACGCCATGACCACCGTTCTTGGCCACGGAGCGATAAAAGAGGAAAAGTTCACGAAATGGAGTTCCCGCCAAACGGTGCTTGGCCTTATACTTGACACTGTGGCGGGGACAGTCGCCATGTCGGAAGCAAAGATCTGCAAGACCAAAGCAAGAGCCCGGAAAGCGCTCACAGTAGATCATCTCAGCCGGTCGGAGTACCGTTCGCTCCTTGGGAGCCTACAACACGTAACTACTTGCGTGCGACCAGCTCGGCCATTTCTCCAACGGTTGTGTCAGCAGGAACGTTTTCTCCCTGATGGCACCGCGTTCCAGTCTCTTCTGAGATGAAGCTGGATCTCATTTGGTGGTCCAGCATCTTATACTCACCACAGCTCAACGACGTGTCATTGGAATACTTTCACATTATCGTTGAAATGGATGCCTCCGACAGTGCCGTTTGTACCCTCGTCCTCGCGGACCGAGTGACGTTACGCTATCCATTTAACACGGTCGAGCGGGGTCTCATCGATGCTACCAAGGAGGATCCACGCGTCGGCTTCGACATCAACTACCGCGCCCTGCTGTCATGTGCATTCGCTGTCCACGCCAGGGGCGCGGACTGGTCCTCGCGACGGTCGTCGGCCGGTTCACGACAAGTCCACGTCCAGTTCAGAATCGACAATACATCCGCGGTGGCATGGCAGAACAAAATGGCGTTGCGCAATCGACGCCTCAGACCGTCATACGTTTGCTCCGTCATTGGGAACTGAAGTTCGGGCTGCGTTTCTCGGCTACCCACATGGCCGGCGTCGACAACCGGATCGCGGACGCAGGCTCCCGCTCTAACAGCAACAACGTCATGACCTCCTTAAATAACGAACTAACCTATGGTTGGACGCAGGTCACCCCGATCGGGGACGTTTCGAGTCTGGAAGCGACATGGCTTACTATCTCCGAGCACATTCGGTCGCGCCATCTACATACAACAAGTACCACAGCTCACTGAGGGCGTGGTACGCCTGGACATCATCCAACCAGCGCTTCCCGGTTACGCGTCGGACGTCAAGCTCCAGTTCATTACCAATTTCATAGTACACGGGTTTCAGCACGGATATGGATCCGGCCTCCCAATCCGTGGCACCACTATCGCAGCCACACTTCATGGTATCCGGCACTTCTTCCTGGCCGCCAGCCTTGATTTCCCTAGCGATCATCTACAAATTCGCATGGTCCTAAAAGGCGTCGCACGTCTCGACGGTCCAGTCCGGTCCAAGGCCCCGGTGTGGCTCTAACTACTCGAACGCTGCTACAGCGTACTCAACATGACATCGCCTTCAGACCAAGCTCTCTAGGGGTGTTGTGTCTGTCGTTCTTCTTTCTCCTCCGGCGCTCCAAGATCGCTTCTAAAGGAAATATGTTCGCGTTGTTCGCTCTCAAGGCATAGGATATTGCAGTTCTAGGGCACTCCGGTGTAGCCGTCCACACCTCACACGAAGCCGCGTCCGTGCGTATCCGACTGAAGGGTCCAAGACAAACCAGCGCGGCACGCCAACGCTTCGGATGTTGAACAGCTCAGACCATCACTTCCTGTGCCCAGTTTTCGGCGCTCTCTGTCTACTCAAGACCCGGAGTGATCTTCCACTGAATATTCCGGTGAGCGTGTTCATCAACGACAGCGGCCAGCCAAGCTGCATCTCAGCGACGACAGTGGCAACGCTACTCCGTAAAGCTGCCTCGAGCATCGGTTACAACCCAGCGGAATTCAGTGCGCACTCCCTGCGGGCTGGTGGTGCAACGCACATGTACCGTGCCGGAGTGGATGCACTCACAATTCAGTTTCATGGACGCTGGGCATCCGACACATTCAAGCAGTACACCAGACTGTGCAAGGAATCTGTCGAGGATCTCGCAGCCAAGTTGGTGTCCCGCCAAAGGCGCATGAGGCGACTTCAGTGAGGGCTTACGGAATCAACTCCTCTACATGGGGTTTCGACTCGATCTCATGACCGAGCCGAAGTTGCTTCTGTAAGCTCTCACTGAATAAAGTATCGTGTTTTTGAACCCCATGACGTTGTACACGTGGAAATATGCCTAGTGGATCCAATCCCTGAGTAGGCAAAACTGTATCCTGAACAGACGAAACATTCCTCTATCAGTGGTGCGGCCGCTGCACTATACGTCCACTACGACACAGCTAGGAACCGGTCGGCTGACAAGTCCATATCGGCATCCTTCTGGGCGGGTCCTCACGAGCTACGGGCGATGGCACAATACCTACGCGAGCTGGTCATAATATTTGACGCCAGGAAAACACGGGTGCGCACGTACAGCGATGTGCCTATGCTCAGCACAGACTCGCGGACTGTTTGGATCACGAGAGTGGGGTCTCGAGCGCGATGTCTGATCATGAAGCGACGGAGTACCTCAGGAACTGCTGGTCGCTCCAAGTACTACCGTTTTGGTACGGAGACAGCATGAGCGTCATTTCTACGGTGTAAGACATGGGGAACTATACTTCAAATGGAGGGCGGTTGGCGACCCGGAATACACAGAGAATATTGCTGATTCCCCGACATGGAAAACGACAATCAATGATATGAGCGAACATGAGCGCAACGTAGAGAGCAGACCGTGAGGAGGTGAACGCACTCATGTTCAAGCGGCTCGAGATGCGGGATCGTCTCAACCTCGCACACGCACGACTCGGCCTTCCGATGCTCGATAGCGTAGCGATACGAGCGGACTGACCAACAAAGAACTACTGCTTCACAAGGGGTACGGAATCGATCAATATGCAGCCAACTCGAAAACGGAGCAAATTTCGAACGCGGATAATGACACGACCCCCAATCGCTACGTTCGACCGGCGACTGGAGATTTAGTCATGACTTCCTATTTCAGGATACTGAGAGACTCATCAAACGCACACAAGGATGCAATAGATGAACCACTCGCGACGCTGACCCGAACATCAAACCAGGAGGCTTTTGCCAAGTGGTGCATGTTATATCGTAAGCAGCTCAACATACCCGAAACGAAGAGGAAAACCACACCGGTAGACATACGTCATTGGCTCATCGCGACACCGGCCACGGCCAGACATTTGTTCGCCTTCCTGCCATACCCAGAGCGGGAGGCCAAGGACTGGACGTGTGCACTTTAGAGGCGTGGGGGCAAGAAGTTTATCGCTAACAGATTGGCGCTATCGGGCGGATCTTGGAAGATACCACGTCCCCTGAAAAGGCAAAGGAATTTTGCAGTGAGTGGTTGCAGGCCACCAAGGACGGGACCATTCACCAGGAATCGGCTAAGGCGCTAGCGAGATCTCCTACTAGATGGACCAGACTAACCGGGTTCCGATCAACAAATGTAGGGCGTAGCCGGATGACATGAGCGAGGCTACGTGACATTTTGCCGTATACTGTCAGTGACTGGAGTGAGACTCCACCAGGCCGAGCACCGAACGGTTCTAGGGCGCAATGCTACGATCTATTCCAGTTCGTACGGTCTTTATGCCACAATGACTGGAGTACGGCCACGCTAACACCAACGGGTAAGGCTTGGGGAGAAAGCAGCGAGGAGAAGGGCCCGCCGGCTTCCTCCCCACCGCGACACTAAGGGCACCGCAATGCCCGGATCGGATGCAGAAGGAGGGTAATCACTGCAGACCGAACTGTTCACTGATGAACTAGGATTGCCGAGAGAGTGTGGCTGGTCCGAATCGCGCATCGGTGCGAGAAACGCAGTCACGGGTGGACGGAGATGAGAGGTCAAAGAGTCAAAATTTACACGTGAATACTGGCCAGCCGTGTCGGTATAACACTACCCGACTCGATTCTCCCTAATCTAATCAAAATGGGTTCGTGCGTGGACGAACAATTGACGACACGCTGGACCTGTATGACGCAGCACAGAGCATGGTCATCGCCGACCCGGAGCAGCAGGCGGCCACAGCCATGGTATTAGACTTAGAAAAGCGTACGACTCCTCGACAGGAGTACATGCTTGGCGTCTTAAGACAAAGGGGTACCCAGAAAAGTTTGTACGAGCTGTGGCATTCACACACGACGGAACTACTGTCAGGTTCCTTGCTAATGGCACAAAGTCACGGCGGATTTTAGTGACAAGTGACATCCGGCAAGGATGCCCCCTTGCGCCGATGCTCTTCATATTAGCACTCGACCCACTCTACAGAAAGCTGGACGGATTCATGGGCATAAGGGAGTGATCATGCAATCGACAGCTAGAAATTTTGAACTACGCGTTGCTAGGTATGCCGATGATACAGCGGCCTTCCTTCGTCGCCCCGAAGACATTCCAGTGCTAATGAGAAACCTGGACACGTTTGGAGAGCTTCTGGGCTTCATATCAACACTGATAAAACATTGATAATTGCCTTACACCCGAAAGAAGATCCACTAGACAAGGAGTTACCGCACGGGCTGTAGCGGGGCTACCAGAAGAGGGACCCTGTCACTCTTCTAAGATGGATACACATCGACTCCACGTCACTTATGGTGTGGAGCACACCAGGGCCACGTCACCGACGTACCACAGCCAACAGTTCATACTACATATAGGACAAACTATAGGATACTTAGAAATGGTATTACAGGCCAATTTAAGGTACACCTATAATTACACTCAGTCTTTAAACTACGCTATTCTAACCACTCAGCTCCCGCAGACCAGGAGCTTGTGAACTGCCGTTCACTAAGAGTTTGTACACTCTTGAAGCTACGCTTCCTCAAGCAAGGTGCTTGTGTGACCCCGTCACACCTGGTAGCACTTGTAGTCAATCCTACGCCTACGCGGGTAGATTGAGCTACCTGATCCTCTGTGGTCTCAAGAAGTGAGCCAACATGGATCGCAGTGAGTTTCCTCACTTGACCGGCTCGCAGTTCGAGTCGGTCAAGTGAGGACTGCGATCCATGTCTGCATCTTCGGAAGAGATGCCTTGCAGAGCTTGATTATGTCAACACATGCCGAGCAGGTCGAACGCGTGAGTGCGTTCGACGCTTATGAACAAGGGCTCATCGCCCATGTGCAGGGCAACCTGCAGGCCCGGCCTTCGGAGCCAAGGCCGATGCAGCCCAAGCCGTTGAGGCTGAAGGTTCAGTCATATGACGGGAAGGAAGGTGAAAACATTCACTTCTGGACGCGAGAAGTCGAGCTGGCCATGGACGCAGCCCTTCTCTCGTCCGAGCAACTTCGAGTCGCTTTGGCGCTCTCCAATCTCGGTGACCGAGCCAAGACTTGGGCGTATACGCGCGAAGCGACAACCCCAGGATGTTTCACATCATGGGCCCAGCTGTGTGAATAGCTTAGAGCCGCATTTCTACCGGCGAACTATGAGAATCGCCAGCGCTCTCGCTCCCTCGCCTGTAAGCAAGGGAAGCGTGAGTTGCACGAGTATATCCAGGAGATGCGAGTACTCGCGGCGTCTCTGGTGTGGAGCCCCTACCGGAACACATCAAGGTTACCGTGTTCATGGACGGTCTGAGAGTTGGTCCTGCACGCACACAATTATTCCGCGTGCAGGCCAACACCATGGAAGCGGCCGTCCAGGTCGCTCTCCAAGAAGCGTACAGCCACAAACAGGCTCGCACTACTGTGTCTGCTTGGCCCTCTTCATCCACGGGCACTGCCGTAGGCAGTAGGCAGTGTCGGCCAAGGAACTGGCGGAGGTCCTGTTCCTATGGATTTGGGCCTGGCCGAGCAGAACGACATACGCTGCTTCGGCTGCGGCAAGATCGGGCACATGAAACGTGCCTGTCCCGCGGGTGGACAAAGGAGGCGTTTCCCTCCTCGCCCTTCTCGTCCCGAGGTCGCTGGCAGAGGCCGGAATCCCATGGCCAGGGGAATGCAGGCAACCAGTAGGGGCGGGGCGCCCTGCTGGGGAAAGACTAAGCTTTCATGAGAGGTGCGCGTGGCGCGCACCATGGAGGTTTAGCCCCTGAGAGTCTCTGCACACTCGAAGCGAAGAAGGGCAGCGAAGGGCTGCTTATAGTACACGCAAGTGTACGGGATACAATCATCCTTTAAGAATTCTGATTGATTCTGGGGCGTCCAAGAACTTTGCACGCCGCCAGTCGGTCGCCCGGAATGGGGACAAATACGCCGATGCTCTGCGAGAGGGCAAAGGCAACGGGCAAGTCTCAGTCAGACTTGCCAACGGATCTGTGGTAGAAGTACCTAAGGTCCTTATGGATCTTGGAGTCAAGTTCGAAGACTTCGACTCGACTGAACGATTCCTGTTCTTGACATGGACAAGTATGACTTGATCCTGGGCATTCCATAGCTCGAAAATCATGAGACCTGGATTGACTGGCGCCGCAAAGCCATTGGAGCTAGCCGGCCTGCGGCTTCTGACAGAGCCTTGGTGAGTAATGTTCCCACATCTGTCCGAACCCAAAGCTCTAATGGACGCCGATGGAATACCGCGGAGGCCTCTGCTGCTAACGAACTTGCAGCAAGCCCAGGGGTCTCGGGTAAATCCAGTCCCGCGAGGGAAGATGCAACGCCAGCATCTTCCAGCGCACCAAGTTGTTGGGCCGTATGGGCATCGACGAAGTCCGCGAAGGACGAAGCCCGTCTACGAGAGGGCACAATCCCACGTGAGACCGGAGAGGTCGAGACCGAGGCCAGCGCGGAGGTCGCCAGGAGCGTCTCTAGTGTGGGTAACGCAGTTCCACACGGGTCTGTACAGACCCTAGGCGCTGTGCCGAGGCAAGATAAGGCATTGGGTATCGAAGAATCACGCCAGAAGACGGTTGTGGCTAACAGAGCACCACGCCAAGTGTCTCGACAAGGTGTCAAGACCGAAGCTTCGGGCGAAGCTTGGAGTCGGTTAAGGTTCCGTCGGCACCGCCGCCAGAAGATCGCTATCATATCTTCGACGGCGAGACTGGCCGCAAGGTCAAGTCCGGGTCGGTGCAACTAGATACCCTTCCAGAGATGCCAGAGCTTCTGAATATCAAAGAAATGTCGATGAGCGACTTTCTGGCCGATCTAAAGGCCGGCGGGATCTCGGAGATGGTACTCCTACGACCGGAGTCCACTCCTGAAGAAGCGAACCCTTCCTCTGTAATGGACGAGGACGTCCTGGAGGAGTTCAGGAAGCAGCGCGCAACGCGCTTGGGTTCTCAAGAACCCGAATGATCCGGCCTACGCCTTGGTCCGGGAATTCTCGGATGTGGTGTCTAAGGACCCACCATCCCAACTCCCTCCGGACCGAGGAGTGCGGCACGAGATTGACCTCGTGCCTGGCACAAAATACTGCGTCACCAGGCAGTGGCCACTGCCCCGTGAGCAGTGCGAGGTCATTGATGCCTTCTTTGCCGCCAAGGCGAAGGCAGGCATGGTGCGAGAATCAAAGTCTCCGCACTCGACGCCCACATTCTGCGTTCGCAAGCCGAACGGGAAGTGGCGTCTGGTTCACGCCTATAACAAGCTGAACAGCGCAACGGTGCCGGCCCAGACACCCATCCCTCGAAAGGATGTGTTGTTAAACAACATGGTCGGCTGTGAGCTATACAGCGCACTGGATCTGGTGGACGGGTACTACCAGATCCTGATGCGTCAGAGCGACATACCGCTCACCGCGGTCAGCACCCTTAGCGGGATGCTTTGGGAATGGCTAGTGATGCCTCAGGGCCTGTCCAATGCCCCAGCGACTTTCAATCGCTTGGTCACGCAGTTGTTCCGACCCTTGCGCGCCTTCACGCAGACGTACTTTGACGACATCTTCGTCCATAGCCGTGCCGAGGAAGGCAAGACGGCTATTGAAGTGCACCTTGAGCACCTCCGTCGAGTGTTTGAGGTCATGAGAGCCAACAAGCTCTATGCCAACATCGACAAGTGCGTCTTTGCCGCCGGAGAAATCAAGGTTCTCGGCTGTTTTGTCAGCAGCGTCGGCGTTCGCGCAGACCCCGAGAAGGTCCGAGCCATCTCAGCCTGGCCGACGCCAAGATCCCAAAAGGATCTGCGTAGGTGGCTGGGTTTGGCCAACTACTTGCACAAGTACAGTGCAGGATACGCCGGGTTGGCAAAGCCCTTGTCCGATTTGCTGAAAAAGGACATTGAGTGGCGCTGGGAAAGCCACCACCAGGCGCGTTTGACAGCATCAAGGCGAGCCTTCAATGCGCGCCGGTCCTGGCTCTGCCGGACGAGACGAAGCCGTTCAGTGTCGTCTGCGACGCCTCCGATTATGCAATCGGCTGCGCGCTGTTGCAAAACGATGAGGAGGACACGAGCGAGTTATCTCGTTCCAATCCAGGCAGCTTAAGGCCGCCGAAAAGAACTACCCTGTGCACGACAAGGAGCTCCTCGCAATGAAATACGCCCTGGTGAAGTTCCGGGTGCATCTTCTGGGCTCAACACCCTTTGTGATCTACACCGACCACGCGTCCTTACGGACGGCGACTAATTCGCCACACCTGTCACAGCGGATGGCGCGCTGGTTGTCATTCTTCGCGGAATACAACTTCCGCGTTGAATACAAGCCAGGCAAGCTGAACGTGCTTGCCGACGCGCTGTCACGCCGTCCAGACTACGAACTGGCTCACATTACGAGAGCCACGAGTGATCTGTATGATCGGATACGCATGGCGTATCGGGACGATGAGACGCTGGCGCCCATCGTCCGCTACCTCTCTGCCGGTAAGGACGCCAAACCGACATGGCTCTCGCCGCGGCAGCGTTCGCGCCTGCACCGCTATGAGTGGTCAGACGGGCTACTCTACTTCCGCGTAGATCCAGCCGACCCTCCTCGGGTAGTCGTTGCGAACGACGAAGATCTGAAGTATGACATACTTCTGGAGGCGCACGACACGCCTTCAGGTGGCCACCTTGGCCGGGAAAAGACGTTCCTCTCCGTGTCAATGCACTTCTGGTGGGCCCACATGTACAAGTGGGTCGCCACGTACGTCAAGACATGTGAAACATGTCAGCGTGTGAAGCCCTCGGGCCACGCTTCGGCTCCTCTTCAGAGTCTGCCTGTCCCGGCGGACTGCTGGAAGTCAATGAGCCTTGACTTCGTCTTCGGACTACCGGCTGACGCCCGAGGCAACACCGGCATCCTGGTGTTTGTCTGCCGTCTGAGCAAGATGGTGCATCTCGCTCCAGTCCCCGATACGGTGACAGGGGAACAGACTGCAAAGCTGTTCCTCGATGGCGTGTTCCGCTATCACGGTCTCCCAGAGACCATTGTCTCTGATCGAGACCCGCGCTTTACGGCCAGGTTCTGGAAGACCCTGTTCCAATTACTCGGAACCAGACTTCTGATGTCCACCGCGGACCATCCACAAACGGATGGCCAGACGGAGCGGGTTAACCGCGTCCTCGAAGACACGCTTCGGAGTGTCTGTGCGGACTCTCCGGGCACTTGGTCGGACCGCCTGCCTATGGTTGAGTTTGCACTCAACAACGCGGTTCACGCGTCGACCGGTTTTCCCGTTCTACCTGAACGGGCTACGGCAGCCCCAAGTGCCAGTGACACTGCGGGGAAGCTCTGCGGCTTCCATCGTAAGTGGGGAGAGGCTCGGAAAGCTCTTTCCTCCCAAGTGTCTGACGTGACACCGGTCGCATTGCGAAAGCAATTAAAGACCTTTGTCGATGACAGGCTTAATATCATAAGCCGGGTTAGGGATGCTATGGCTACCGCCCAAGATAAACAAAAGGAGTACTCTGACAAACATGGAAGAGGAAACATTAACGTGTTTAATGTGGGTGACTTAGTCCTACTTGACACTAGGAACTTACCACTAAATCTGGTAAGCTCCGTTGGTAGCAACAAACTGAAGCACCGCTTCATTGGACCTTTCACGGTCCTGGCCAGGCATGGTGCGGCCTACACGATCGACTTGCCTAAGTCGATGACGACCCACCCGACGTTCTATGTGGGTCGTCTGAAGAGGTATCACGATCCTCAAGGCGACGGCCCTCATACGGAAGAGGAGGCGGTCCCCGCAAGGGCGACGTCACCTCCACGAATCGAGACGGGGTCTCAGTTGGCGGGGCCAACGACGAAGAATACGGCCGCTGAAAAGAGGCCTGGTCGTACATCGGCTGCGGGTACGACGGACTCCCACCAAATGAAGGGCCGTACGCGTACGGGCCGTATTGGTAAGGCTGCGCGTACGCATAAGCCTGCGGTTGAGGCTGGGACTGAGCCGGAGCCCGAGAATGAGTCTCCCGAGGGAGACGCGAGTTCAACTCGCGTCGGAGCTCGGCAATCTCCCCGCGGAGATTGTCACGATCAAGCTCGGTCATCCGGCGATCCACTCGCTCGTGAATGTCGCCAACTTCGTGGCGCAGATCCGCCAAGGAAACTTGCAGGGCCTCAAGAGCCCCGCGCTTCCCGGACTGCGCAGCAGCCTGTCCCCCAGGACCAAGACCCAAAGCAATCTCAAGGGCGTACACCCGGTCACGAAGTTGTCGGATCTCATCCTGCTGGACAAGCACGAACGAGTCCCTGGTCCCAGTCACGGGCCGTGGCGCCTCCTGCCGCGCCGGAGCATCGTACTCAAATGCGTGGGAGGCCCCCGCCGGCTCTCCTTGACCGTAATGGGGAGACCCACTACCACGTTGAGCGAGTTCTCCGCGAGAGGCGCCGCCAAGGAAGCGCCAACTTTTGGTAAAGTGGCGGGGTTACCCTCGTCACAGAACTCATGGGAGCCGATTGAACGGCTCCAGGTTGACTGCCCGAAGGCTGTCGGGATCTGGAAACAGACCCGCCGGCAGCTTCGTAAGTAGTCCTGGCCTTCTTGGCCGAATGCGGTGGTATAGCGACAGCAGCCGCAACGCTATACCCGCGCTCGTCGTGAGCGCTGATCATGGCTTTACGCCGGAGCTCCTCCATTTGACTTGTAAGCTGACGCTTACTGATCAGATGAGCGAAAGTCACGCTGATCGAGAATGGCGGACATACTCTGTTCGCCCCGGAGGCGGTCGATCTCCTGAGGGGTGAAACCCCGAAGGAAGAGCCACTTCCAGAAGAGATCCTCCGCCTGAGCACTCGTCGAAGTGTTCACGGGTTGGACCCAGGGATAACCCCAAACGGGCACAAGCCCACCTTTGTTCTCAGCCTTCTTGCGAAGGCTAGTGAACTCCTTGAGCGGGGCTCGGTGCGGTGCCAACAACACGCATCTGGCAGCCTCTAAGTTGTTGTGAAACAACGGGTGGACCTCCACCAAAGCCCGCTCGAAAGCGCCCTTGAGGTTCGCCCTCCTCGAAAGCGCCCTTGGAGGTTCGCCCTCCGATAAGGCCGCGCGGTGCCACGAGCTGCTCCAAGAACAACGGAGATCCTGTGTTCTCATCGGGCGGGAAGTAGCCCTTCAAATACGGAGACTCGGCGCGCAAAGTGCCTCGCAGGCGAGCAGCCGCAAGGCGCTCCTGTTGTTCATCGAGAGCATTGACAACAACCTCGGGCACGTGAACCTGCCCGTCCTCTTCTTCGGAATTGGACGAAGACTCGAACAACGGCCGTTCTTTCTCCGCCTTGGTCACCTCTTGGAGGTGACTGAGAAGCAGCACGCTTCTTGGTCGTGGCGCGCTCGTCCAGAATGACACGCGCGCTCATGACCCTCTGACAGAGTCAGGTTCTTGGGAGGCGAAGCCTCCTTGACGTCGCCATCAATATCTTCGTCCGCGGCGGCTTTCGCCTGAGCTTCCGCACCAGCAGCAGCAGGTTTGAACTCGTCGTCCTCCCGCGCTCACTACCCTTGGGCGATGACGGAGTGTCATCAAGGTCAGCCTCATCGCCAGAGTAACTGACCTGAGCGTTAAGCTCAGCGTCAATGGACCCGACAGGACTGTGGTCCTTATAGACGAACCGAGGATTCGGTTTGTCATCAGGCGACGTTGATCGCGATCGACTTCGCCGTGGCGATCCACAGCCCGAGTGGCCGCCTTGACGGCCTCATCGAGGGCAGAGGCCTTGCCGTGAGGCTTGGCCGGGTTAGACTTCGACCGCGAGACCTTGGTCTTAGAAGGTGCTTTCGCACCGTTGCGTGTCTTCTTCGAGGGCATGTTGCTCGTTCCAATATGGAGGCCTGGGAGTACTGGGGAAATGCCAAGCACCGCGTAAGAGCAGCCAACCGTGGCGCTCAACCGTCGATTTAATTCGACTGCGGATACTTAGAAATGGTATTACAGGCCAATTTAAGGTACACCTATAATTACACTCAGTCTTTAAACTACGCTATTCTAACCACTCAGCTCCCGCAGACCAGGAGCTTGTGAGCTGCCGTTCACTAAGAGTTTGTACACTCTTGAAGCTACCCTTCCTCAAGCAAGGTGCTTGTGTGACCCCGTCACACGGGCTGTCCTACCAGCCCCGAAAGCGGCATGCCGTTACCTTGGGCTTCAAGTGGGCAGTAATGTGGCGAACGCCACTACATGGCAGGTGGCTGTAGCCAAGCTAGAAGTGCGACTCCGATAGCATCACAGAAGTCACTAACGGTTGACCAACGCAGTATCGTGGTAGGTGCGGTAATTATACCAAACTTGTTATTTATTTCCCGTCACATAGGGCCCAGCACAGCGGACGTGAACACGATGGACGTAAGAATCAGAAATTACATATGGCATGGACAGTTCACGACGGAGCTGATTAAGTTGAGGGCGTAGCTGGATGCAGACCTAGCAGCGATACCCCCACCTGATGGGTGACTGGCAGTGCCAGACTTGCGAACAGAACTATGCGCCATGGCGGCGACTACGATGAGCAACTGGGCCGAAAGGGGAACCGCGCAGATGCATATTGTCGGGGACGTATTGCATCATGGACTGACTACTGGACTGGCACCAAAGATCTACATCACTCCCGAGTACACCCCGACGACCCCACGGCCGCACGGGACGCAAGTTGCTGGCCGAAGCTAGAACACCAGACTCTGGGGAGACGTGTGCAGAGAAGCAGTTAGCATTCAGGCTCACGCGACGGGCAGAGGTCGCTGTCGGTGGGAAGGAGAGCAGCTGCATATGGATTGCACGGACCTACTACATCAACTAGAGACCAGCACGAACTTCAAACATGTCATCGCTCACAACTACATGCACACAGAATGGCTGCCGTATGCGGAGGTAAACGTGCCCCAGGTAGTTGGCGGAGACGGCCAACGGATGTCACTCAATCAGGCGCATGGACTCAAGACGATAGCTGGCACACAACTTAGAGAGGTGGTAACCTGGCAGAGAGTTGAGAGGGGCAAATTGATTTTCAAGTTCATGACTGCAAGCACAACCAAGGAGCAACAGAGACTAGCGGAGGGCCTCGCAAGAGCACTAGCGGTGCATTTTGTGCCAATAACAACTAGGCGACTACACACACAAAACGTGTGGTTCACAACGACGCCCACGCAGCACCCAGTGATTGGAGATCTCCGAAATAGTGAACCAGTGGAGGTGGTGATCCACAGTACGATGACGGGACCACCAATCATTAGTTCAGTAACGAGCCATGGATCGTTGACTACTAAACTACAACAGCACATGGCACCTGACGTCAAAGTGCACGAGGTCCACCCACACCCGGATATCAGTCGCTTGGTGTGTCTGTGGGCCGGAAGACGACGATGGAATCAACGCCGCAGCGCATACAAAGGGAGGTTAATGGAAGCAGCTCGAAGACGAGCTGCTGACAAGCTAATCGAGCGAAGCGACAAGTGGCGGCAGCAAAGCAGAGAGGCAGCGACAGGTTTCAACAAGTTGGAGTGGAATCGACTGCGGAAAATAGTCGGGGTGGGAGTTTGGGGTGAACAGATTCACTACGGCTGAAACTACACGCTTTCAACGTACGATACACGGAATGAGAAGATGGGGTGCCCTCACCAGGCGTGTATCCACTTACATGATGTTACGCTACATCCCATATTCTGGGAATGCGGCGCTGCCGCGAAGCTAAGACAGAAAATGCTACAACCATGAAAACGCATTGGACTCAGGGACACAGGACTTGAAGCAGCCTTCTTCGGTCTAAAGCTGCAGGAAATTCCGCCAGGGGTGTGGGATATCGCTGATAGAGTGCGGACAGCTTCATCAGATCCTGACCAACAATTATCAGCATCGATCACTACGTTAACTGAGGGGTGTTGGAGAATCGGAGTGGCACTTTACTTCCAATCGGTTTGGCGTTGGAGAGAAACTACTTTGACCCTCTTAACAACGTGACGGAAAGACATCAATTATGGACACTGGGCAAGAAACTACGGCAAGGATACAGCACTATTCACCTGCGGTTAAGAGCAGCGGGCAGCTGCGCAATCACAGAAGCGGCGGCCACTACGATTCACAGAGCACGGAGGGACAGTCCGCAGTGTGGATCAACAGTACTCCCGAAATCGGCGGCCACAATTTTCCTCCTGCTCTATGGAGGCAGGACAACCGGTGTGAAGGGAAAAGCGGGCAGCGGGGCAAGCGTACTGCGGGTTGGCAAGAATGGAGCGACCACGGCATGCTGAATGAGTCACATGTCGTATGCAGGCGCAAATTTGACGAACCAAACAGCTGGCCATCTCGGGCTTCTCACAGGACTGATGGAGTGCAGCAAGAAGCGATATAGCCCGCTACACGTCATCGGTGACAACGACACGCTGGTGAAACAGCACCGACGTCGGAAGCCGTCCGAAGCCGCCGAAGGCGGCACATCTCAAACCGCTGTACTGGCGGTGCAGACGCCTGACAGCATGTGTAGAGTTCCAAACAAGGTACCACCACCAGCGTAATCACAACAAAATGGTGAATGAACTAGCCACCAGAGCAATACCGAGTGGAAACAGCACCCAAGTGACGGTCGAAGGACACCCGGCACTAGAGCGACAATGGGGAGCGGTGACAAGGCACATGACCCACAACATGGGTCCATGGATGGAAACGATGGAAGACACAACACGAGCGGACGTTGTGGCCGCCGGCAAGCAACGGGGAGGCGCAAGTCTGGACCGGGATGCAGCTAGTCGTCGGCATAAGGACGACGATTAGGACGGACATAGGAAGTCGTTAGCTTGCTAAGTGACATCAATGTATCTCACTGAAAAACTGTAAAAACTGAGGATTAACCTACCACTTAGTAAGTGGTACAAATAAATTATTCAGTATATTGCAGATATTCCAAGTACAATATGGCAACGTGTATTTGGTAAGTAGTAAAGGTAAACAGTACAGCTACGCGTTTACAACTTTCGCCACGGTCGCTGCCCCCAAAGTACGGTTCACCTTGAGAAACAAAAGTATTTCAAGTCGAATGGGGAGAATACGGTGGCGGTGAAGCGACAGCACATGGCGGGCCTTACTAAATAGCCGCTTGACCGCATTTGAGGTGGGTGGAATGAAACCCACTCCCAGTAGCGTGACATTCTCGTCGCATTGAAGCTACTTAGACTTGAAGACGCGCAGATCGTCCAGCAGGGCATGCAGCTTGTTTTCTTCGTGCCGAGTCGGCATCAACTCGGCCAGTTCCTCGTCCGAAGCGTCCACGAAGTCCTTGATCGCGAAGAAGCGCTTGACCATCTCGTGCGTCGAGTCCCAGCGGGTTGATTGGCGCAGCACGGGTCTCAAAGGAGTTTTTCCTACAAAAATTGAAAACAACATTTTTAGCAAATATTGCAAAAAAATCTCAGCCAATCAAAATTCAGGATAACTTACCGGAGTTTCGCCGAATGGTTGAGATTGCGCAGTTTACGTATCAAGTCCTGAATCTTGGCCAACAAGAAGAGATTGCGCAGTTTACGTATCAAGTCCTGAATCTTGGCCAACAAGAAGTCGTAGTCGCTCATAAACTTTTGAGCGGCGAGATTGAGACGGTGAGAGGCACAGCCAACGAGAGGAATCGCCAGCAGGTCAGATATCTTGGTATTGACAGCACAATTGTCCCTAACTAGGTAGATGACGTCGGAAATGTCTCGATCGTAAAAGGGAGAATGTCTTCGAGGAACTTGACGTGGCTGGAAGAGGAGTGATCGGTGACGTCATCGTCGATGAGAGGGGCAAAAGCAAGAAGCACCTTGTCCGCACGACCGTCGTGCTCAAACACAGCAAACACGGCAAGGTAGTGCTCCGACTGGAATGTCCACGGGTCAAAAATGATACCGAATTTGACAGGGAGGGCCGATCCAATGTCAATTTCCACCTGACGCACGACTAAACCGGCGTACTTAAGAAAGGTCTCAGTCGAAATGTGCTCCAAGTTGGTATACTTATCCACAGTGGGATTTTCGCACCACGAGAAGGGAGGTTGCAGGCGGTTGTCCAGTCAAGCCAGCAAAAACTGTCTGCGACTACTGGTCGATGAAGCTGACAAGGGTGGCGGTTTTGGTGCCGCTTGCCATCATCATAGCCACGAAGTCTGGATGGCGCTTTTGAACGTGGTCGAACAGGTTGCTGTAGCCAGTCCTTGGTGCTTGCTTCCTAACAAGCGAGCACTGACAGCGGAAAAACGCAGTCGGCTCATCTTGGTCGTCTAGAATGACCTTGTAGAAGTAGCTGCACACTTGACGCGTACTGAAGGGGTTGTTTGTTGCCATCTTGATTCGAAAATGAGCGTATTTGATGCAAAGAGTAAAGAGTTTGATAACAAGTTGGTGGACTATGAAGACGGGTCCCCAACCAGTGGTTTCTTGGTACCTGGAACTGCCAAGCGTAAAAGGTTTTTACCGTAAAAATGCGTAAATACCTGTAAAAATAAATTATAAAAATGTCCTTCCGTAAGTTACTCAGTTTTTTCGGATCAGCGTAAAACTAGAGGCGTAGCATTAGGCTGGGAGGACAGTTGACAAAGATTCTTTTTTTAAGTTCGCGCCTCATTGAATTTTTAAATTTTCGTGTGCCCTAAAAAGTAATGTTGAAAGCAAAGCCACTCCTTGAGCATCTCGTTGAAGGCACCCTTATCGGAGCGCGGGTATTCCACCAGCTCTTGCTTCAGGTGCATTTGCATCTTATTGTCTTTGCCAGAGAAAACGCGTTTGCAAACACACCCGAGAACCAAGCAGCACCATGTATGGATACAACGTCCCGTTCACAACGGGTACAACCCGAGCAGGAAATGGTGAATGCGCAAGTATAGCTTGCGCAGCATGTCCTGAGAATCGTAACCTTGGCGCCCTCGGCCAAAGCGACTGCGTGACTCGTTTAACGAAGATAGCGCACTGTCAAACAAGGTAGTTGGAGCTTCTTCGCCCAACAACATTCGGAACACCACCATCCACAAGATACACAAATATTTTGTGTGACCGTAGTCACAATCGGTGACATATGGACTCAGGCGACATTCGCCAATTAAACCCTGGGGGACCCCACGAATAAAATTGGTTCGGCTGTTCAGCCAGTTAAAGCTGTCCTCCCAGTATAAATTATTCCGTACTTATATTTCCGTATATTTGCAATACAATCTTTTATTCGGAGTGCCTGCCACTTACTACGAAGTATAAAATGTTTGTCTGATGTACTGAAAAGTTTGTGGGGACACGCGGCATCAACGAATTGCAATTGGCGTAGCATAACATTTTGTCTTGTGTCGATGTCGTATCTGGGATTCCATCGTTGATTGTTTTCTTCGGCACCTTTTGGACGTCCGTAGGGAAATACTTAAGTACTACGTAGTACGACGTAGTAATGTTAAGGAATAAATTGTCCAAATCGGAATAACAGCTCGGCAATCGTTTGGTCTCCGAGCGGTTCGTAGCCTTCGTAGCTCGAGCCTTCCATCGTCTCCTTGACAAAATGAAGGCGGTCCTCGAACATACTCACCGAATAGATATCGTCGCGACACCACCCACGTACTTCGTTCAGCATCTTCTCTAGATGCTCTCGGATGGCAGACACCTCTTCCGCCGGAGTCACGTACGTGGCCGCGATATACTGACGCAGCTTCGCTGTCTCGGGAAACTCGCGCGGTAAAACGTTGAAGGAGAAAAAGGGTGGACCGAAGTTGTTGCCGCTCCATACGCACCTGTTTCTTGATGACATCGGGGACTATGACGCCTGGATATCGTCCATATACGACGCAACATCGTCGCCTCGGTCTTTTGCATCGACAAGAGCACGGCATGCCTCTTGTAGTCTCGAGATGCTTGTTGAAAGCATAGCATAGCGTGCTGCAAGCAAAGACTCACGAACCACCCCACCCAACTGTCCTTGCGGGGCAAGCGCCAAGCTCTTTTCCAGAATCTCAAAACGAGTGAGTTTCTTCTTGGCCTGGACCGATAGCGGATCAAGAAAGCGCTCGGGTGTCTTGCGTTTGCGGGTACTTGGCCCACGCGAAGGAAGCGATGAAGTGATCGGGTTCATCATGCGCGCAAAGCGGGGCACCACTCTACGAATACCAGTAGCAACGCGAGCCGGCTGCGCTGGCGTCGATGGGCTGCTCTGTGATGGTGTTGGAGTTGTCACCTCATGCCTCTCACTCAGTAGAGACCCCATAGGTATTCTGCTAGCTCCCTGTTGTGGTGGTATCGACTCTGGAGTTGTTTGACTGCGTTCGTCAATGAGGTCTACGATCTCATGCGGCATCGCTAGGGACGTTTCGCCTTCGTCTTCCGTCGCAGAAGACGCCGTTTCATCGTCGTCCAATGATGCAGTACCAGACGCATTCACCGCATGATGCAGCTTCCTCACGAAAGGTCCCACCTTGTTGCACGAGTCCACGACTCGCGTGAGCACATTGGAAATGTCAGGCGACGCGTCCGCCATCGCCTGTGGAGACTTGAGCAACTGCCGCGACGCCTCCACTACCTGCAGCGCGTGCTTCAGCGCCCCCAGAGCCTTTGCAGTCGCTTGTCCGCCTGCTGCATCTCATCGCGGACAGCATCCAAGCAGTGAGCACGAAGGTCGGCGTCGCTCACGACGCGAGCCAAGATGGTGTCCATGTGCGTCGATCGTCCAAATGGTCCGGAGCTCAATTTTGATTTCGACAGTCAGTTCTTAATCTGAAATTCAGCAAACCTCGATATTTCCGAAAACATCGCATTCGACGCTCGCCATCGTTCGACTCGAATGGACGTGATCCTGTCTCGCGCGGGGCTGAACGGCGCCCAGCAGCTCTCGCTATGCCTCGGCGCCGTCCAGGACGAGGCCATACAGACGGAGACCAAGCTGGCGGATGCCCTGACGTCTCTTAAGCGACTGCAGGAGGTGGTGCGCGTGACTCGGGAGTGCACAAGGCGCAAACTTTCGCGATGTCGACGCCGGAACTGCAGACGTCCATTGCTCGGATAAATCAATCAGGAGACAAATTCGTCCGCTGCTGGAGGAGATTTTGAATTCGTTTGTCGTGTCAAGACCTCACGAGTCTCCGTACTCTTCGTCGGAGGAAGAGGGCGGCGATTCAGAGTGGACCGTGACCTGGGGATCAGAGAGGCGGCGGGCTGCAGCTGCAGCTGCTGGGTATCCGAGGGGCAATCGATTCTCTTCAGATGGAGACATGTATTCAAGCGATGAAGAGTCTGCAACGTCTTTTTCAGTGCGCGTGGTCGGGAGAGGACGAGTCAGCACTCGGCAGCTAGAGCAATGCCAGGAGCAAATTGGGGCGCTCCCTCACATGGAATTGGATCACGCAACGTCTTTGTTGGTCAGAAGCGCCGAGCGAGTAGCCCCCGCATTCGAGTAGCAGCTCCTTTATAAGACCATCAGATGCAGGTCAGTTGTTGGCTCGTCGCGCCGCTGAGCGGGCGAGCGTATGGCCACAGCACGAACAATACCGTGTGTTGCAAAGCAGATCTCGCTCTCCAGCACCGGTACAACAAAGTGATAAGAAAGTTGCACTCACTATTGACGGTCTGAAGCTGCGTTTATCCAAACTTTCGAGCGACGAGCAGGAAGGGATCTACGGTACAAGTCTCAAGTCAGCGCTTCAGATTGCTCAACTTTCACAAGTGAAAGGAAAGGAGGAACTGGTCCAAAAGGTATTGAGAACACGCGGGCAGCTATTGATGCTCTGATAGATCGGCAATCAAGCAACCCCGACCCCGACGAATATCACTGCCATCTGGAGGATTTCCGGCAGGCATTGTCAGTTGTTGTGCGCGCTATCTTGGAGACGGATGGTAAGATTGAGGCCTCAGGGTTGCGTGATCTGCAGCAGGCGACCAAAGAGCTTCAAGATACGTTCCTGGGGTCTGCAACACGCTTCAAATGGTACGTGCAGCGGTTGGGATTTTGGTATGAGTCAGTATCTTATAATACTGGTGGTTGGGTAATTTGTTGTAAACAGGTGCAGCATTCAACTGCGTAAATTTCTCACAGCTAAGTACAAACGACCTACAGAAATCTCTCTTGCCGATCAAAACAAATTGGATTTGTTAGTGGCTGAGGCTCGAGAGTGGCGGAGCTTAAATGACTTCTCGGCTTCAAGATTTGGAGAGATCATGGCATTTGTGACGGAGACACTGGGCGGGTCTTACGAAGAATGGACGCCACGAGAGGACCCGCGGCTTGCAGAGCTCATCGGTATCATGATTATTCGTGTGAACGCTTTCAGAGACAGCCATGTGCAGCAAAGCCGCCTATTCGAGATTCATGGCTGGCTATACAAAATGTCGGGGTCTCCTTCAAGCCAACACTGAACCTGTCAGCTCCGCCCTCGCAGATCGCGGAGGTGTACGCTACAGTAAACCCAGGGTTTCGCTCGATGGGTGATGTTGAAGAAGGCTTCAAACAGCTTTCGCAAGCGAATGGGAAGAAACACTTTGGGTTTCTCGCATCTACGGCGTACACTTTCCTCGCTACCGCTATTTCAACGCAGAACCAACGACTGCTTCAGCTCGACCAGCTCCAGCGTTTTAACGAGAACCTCCAGGCGCTAAAAGAGGTTGACGTTGACAGTGATCCTTCGACAATTCTCCAATCGTACCAAGACCTCGAGAAGGTTCTGTATCTGATGCGAGTGCTCATGCACAGACGTCCAGAGTATCAGGAGTCCTCTACTGAGTACGTATTACGTCGTTGGTTGGCACCTCAGTCTCAGCCTACTATGTTCTGCAATGTTGCTAAGCTAGTGTTTGATTTTGTTTGCTGTGCACCACAGTACTGTCGACGCATTGCTCTCACTCTTTCCGCCGTCCCAACGACCGACATTTGAGTACCCGTCAGCCGCAGCATCATCCGCGCCTAAATCCATTGAAGCAGGCGAATCTGCTGACGACAAGGCGAACGAAGATGAAGCCTAAGCGTACTCTGTGCAGAGCTTGGTTCTAGTCTGATGAGTCGATTCGGAAGCGGAGCGTGCAGTGGGTTCAAGTCTTCGATTTCAGACAAGCGATTTCTTGTTGTGTGATATTGCTCGGACAGGTACTTTTCATGCTGCATGTTTGTTGAATGGTTGAATGGATTTCTTTGCATTACTTTCTGTTGTCGGAGGAGTTATCAACAATCACGCTCAGCCAGGATAACGCAGTCGACAAACGAACTCAATATCATTAGGGGGATCACTATCCAAGCAAAGATTACAAACTGGTTGCTACTACGACGCAGCAGCAGTGCCTACGCATCGTGGACGGCTGTGTAGTTGTAGTACACTACGTTCTCGTACTCGCTGTCGCAGTACGGGAACTCCGTGTCCGAGTCCGTCGGCGCGAACAGCGTCTTGCCGGACGTGTAGGTCACGTAGCAACCCAAGAAGCCGCACACGATGACGACGATTAGCGCTGGGATCTTCTCGTACATGGGGATCTCGTTCCACAGCTTCTTGAGCAGGAAGATAATGGGCAGCAAAATACTGATGAGCGTGATGCACGAGGCGCCCACGAAGTCCACCAGGTCGGAGAAGTGGTCCTTCAGGATGATCGAGAGGATCACCAGCACCACGATGATGGCAATACGAAGAATCACGTACTTGAACGCGTTGGAGCCGCGGTACTCGGCAGCCTCCGCCTCGACGTCGCCGTAGTGCGGGTTCTCGGCGTCCGCGTTCGAGATGTACGACATCTTGGACGAGCGGCGATCGTCGCCGTTGACTGCGTCCTTGCCAGGTGTATTCGCGGCGGCGTACGAGGTGGCACCGTAGGGCAGCGCATTCTCGACATCGTCCTCCTTCTTCTGGTGCATCTTGAGCACCAGGCGCTCGGCGAGGTAGAAGGCCGGGTTGAGGATGACGGAGAAGGCGATCGTAATGTGCAGCTGCATGAAGAAGTAGGCCATGACGACGGCGCCCCAGTCCGACTTGAAGCCCAGCGTGGTGAGGCCGCTCGTCGAGTCCGGGTAGATGGAGTAGAGCAGGTTGCCTGTGATCTGGCAGCCCACGGCCGAGTACGCCGTGCTGGCCAGGATCAGGAACAGACACGAGATGAAGCCCATGGTGACGAACACCACGCGGGGCATGCGCGTCGGCTCGCTGTGCTGGCGCTGCAGGGCCGGAATCACGATGCCGGCGTTGTAGGCGAGCGACAGGTTGCCGAACATGCCCGCGACCTGCGAGAACTTGATGTCGGGCGACGGCACTGACGGGTGGCCCCGCATGCCGTACATGACGACAGCCACGCCGATCACGTCGGCGATGAGCGTACCTGCGCAACCGGCGAAAGCGACTCCGGCGCCTTCTTTGAGCGTTGGGATGAGGCAAACGGGCAGACACAGGAGCGCCATGAAGCAGATCCAGTAGGAGGTGCTGAAGGCGTCCGGGAAGAGGCCGTCGAGCAGAGTGCCACCCAGCACGAGGAACACGCATGGCACGAGCAAACATGAGGCCATCTGCGAGATGACCGAGAGCCAACGGCCCCACTTGCCCATGCACCACTCGCCCAGGTCGCTGTAGGTCTTGACGCTCTTGGGTGCCAGTAGCATCACGCGGCAGATGGCCACGGACGCGTAGACGTTGGCGAAGGCCATGAAGGCCATGCCGACGACGGCGAGCACGGGGCCGGCACGGGAGAAGTTGCCGGGCATGCCAAGTGTACCAATTCCGTAGACGCAGCAGAAGATGTTGAGCGCCATCTTGAGGTCCTCCGCCGTGAGGAACTTCTTGGCGCAAACCATGGTGGTGGTAGTGGTTGGTCAGAGGCTGGATGGGTTCCGAGAAAGGAGGAGCGTTATGCACACCACGATGCAAAACCGAGAGTGAGCTGCAGGTTGGTAGCACGCGGGGCTTCAAGGTGGGGGTCTGCTACGTGTGTATCGGGGACCGCTGGATCAATCCAACTGAGCGAAGAGATACGGAACTCGGCCGTTAACCGGAGGGTGCGTCTTGTCGAGCGCATCCTTTGGTCAGCAGGGCTACTGAGTCGGACACGTCGAGCATTCATCCAAACGAGACGGACTTCCAATCCACACGAATGAACTTCATTATGAAGCTCCTCACAGAGCAAACTTCCGGTGCATAGGCGCCGACTTAGGTGCGGGCCAATCAGCGGCGTCCCCGATGACGTTGAAGTGCAAAGCAGAGACCGAATTGATCAGCTCAGAAGATGGTCCTCGCAAAAGTGTCCCCACACAGCGGCTGCCCATCGCGCACGATCTCATGGGGACAATCGGCAAGAGCCTTCTCCGAGGCTTAAATGCATGCATACGCGCATGTTGTCCGTGGCGTGAAGTTGCAGACTGCGGTGGTAACCACGTTCCGGCACAAGAAGCTGAAGCACTTTGTCGGCTCGTCTTGCAACTCCCTCGATGTTGCCTTTTGCTACTGTACCCATCAAGGGTGCCGCTTCAAGCGGCCCGCTTGAAAGGCTTTGCTGCGATTTGGAGCTACATGTACAGGGAATCAGCACAGCTATGAGTTTTCTCATCGCCCACACATCAAACGACCCGGCCGCATTTGCAATCACCTGTACATGTACGCGTAAGCTTGCGCGTAGAGCCTCATGTTACGGCACCAAGCAGCAGCCGTTGCTGCAATGTGCATGTACAGTATTAAAATGCATGTACAGTAGAAAGTGGTGGTGGCACACTCATCTCCTGAGTTTGTCTACGGCATCGAAAGCGGCACGAAAGCTCATGTGTACATACGGTTTTGTGATGGCGCATCCGTGCGGCTGCAGTCTACTGTACCCGCCCCAGCGGTATGCTGGAGCATTCTGGTGCGGGCCCCATCCCCGCGGTCTTGTATCGACAACGAGGGAACGGAAAAGCATCTCCATTGCGGAGAATCCGGTGCATATCACGTTAGCACCGGTATCCGAGGCAACAACACCGTGGACGAGCGTCTATTAATAATACCGGTATGTGGCCATTCTCTGGCAGTGTGAGGCCCCTAGAAACCGCGCACGCTGTCTTGGGGACCCATACCTGCCGTGACAGCCTCCGCGTCGACCGTGACGCATGCGCGGTCACCTTTGCACAAACTTGGTAATACACGCGGGCGTACCGGTATTAATACATGCATGAATTGTACTTCGAAGCAATTGCGAGTTGTTGTTTTGTGGCACTATCTGCCGTGCAGTGCTGGTTGCTGAAGCGATGGCTGCCCAAGGGATTGTTAGTGCCGACCTCAGAGTCCCTACGGTACTTGACGTGGGCGACTTGCTTTTGTTGAAGAGTTAGTTTATGGAGGAATTTGCATTTCCAAGATATGTTACGTGTTCATGTATTACATGTACTAGTCCGTTTCAGAATCGTGGATCACTCAGTAGCGATGCAACTCACGCAAAGGATGATGGTACTTCTTTTTGTCCGGAGCTGCCGTTAATGCTCCAAGCGTCCTCATTTCCTTTATTATTTAATCTAGTTTTCAGTTCCTTCGTTTGGTCGCATCGGATCAATTATTTTTTCGGAAGAAAGCACAATGATTCCAAGAATTGCAACGAACGGGGTTGCTTTGATTGACAAAGCCGCGACTTCGCACGGAACAGCTCTGGATTTTACTTTGAGCTCAACAAACTCTGTGTTAAGTTAAAATAGAAAAAAGGATTGGACGTGCAAAATTCACTTCATATGCATGTACGCCATTTTAGGATTGATTAGGAGATACTGATTGGAACGATACTCAAATGGAGGCGAAAAATAAGCTGTACTTCGAAGAACATGTATTAGCAACATTTTGGTTGAAGGAGTGTTGAAGGAATCCTAAATTCATCGATCCAGCATCACTTCGCTTCTAGCTAGATCGTCTTCGACTTAGCTGGGAATACGTGTACTGTATATTTTTATAATTTAATGCTACTTAGCACCATGACATGCATGCTGGTTCGTGCCCTCGCATAATGTTTACTCGACCTTGAGATCCATTCTCATGACGGGTCCACCTTGGCATATTGGAAGACAGCATCAGTGTAAAGTTGCGAGGCGTTCGCCGCCGCGAAGTTCGGGTTACTGTAGCCGAACGTAGTGTGGTTAAGACCGTAGTCGAACAGGAACAGCATGCTCGAGTTCGTGTGCACGAACCAGTGGTACCCATTGTTGAGACCCTCGGTTATGAGTCGTGGTCGTGTCCAGGCTTACCGGGTACGGACGTCACGGCCAGACTATCTTGCGGCACTTTTTTTCACCGACACAAGCTCCACCGTGGCCCAGCCGCCCTCCTGGATTGGGACAGTATCTCCAGCACAGTAGTCACACCAACCAGCCACGGCATCAGCAACAGACTCAGCGTTGTTCTGCACCACCACCGTGTTCGTGCCAGCACCAATTCATCCAGGATCAGACCTGCTTCTTGTTGACAACTACTGGAACTGGTCGGGCGCGAGCGTTGTTAATGCTCGCTTCCTCTAATGCTCGCTGCGGCTGTTCCACTGTCGCTACTCACCGCCGGTGTAGCCGAATGGATTGCAGCCCCCTTGCTGTAAGGCAGGCCATCTCAAAATTCCAATCTGCTGGACCGTTCAAGGTGATCCACCCTACCGAATCCGAGAAGTCCTACATCTTTAAGTGGGGGAGGGTCGCGTTGAATTTCGGGACGACAACGGACAACTAACGGCTAGATGGGCTTGTCTCGCGGACGAGTCCTCCAGAACCTCCGGTACCAATATATTCACGATGTCCACTGGAAGGACTTCTCGAGTGTCGACGCGGTGTGTTCGCGCCGCACGCTTCATCCGCGCGGCGTCGTGCAAGTCTCTGGTACATGCTGCAGGAGTCTCTGGTCACCTCCAGTAGCTTATACTCGTGTATGCACAGCACACGGTGCGACACGAAATACAGTCAGGGACTCTGGAGTGCCGCTATTTCTTCTACGACATACCGGACCGCAAGCAGTTAGCATGACACCACATGTCGCTGTACGCCGCCTCGTCCCTGGACCACCCTCACGAAATCAACAACGCCGTGTTCCATTATGTGAATGAACTTCCACGGGGTTCCCGAGCCAAAATGGAGATCGCAGGCGACAACGAGTTCAACCCTTCAAGCGCCACGAGAAGCAGGGCATCCCTCGTCTCTACAATAGTTCATACCTCGTGAACTACGGCTGTCCGCCTCAGACCACAACCACGTGGACCCCAACGCGAGGCACCAAGGGGACAATGTGTGCGAGATCGGTAGCTACGTCGCCCGCGTGGGCATGCTGGGCCTGATCGACGGCGGTGCCACGGACTGCCAACAACTCGGTGGCGGCATTGGAACAAAACGCTGCACAACGTGGTGGAGCAGGGGCATCGCTGGTTCAGGGACTACAAGATCCCGGACGGAAACCCACCGAGCGACTTTGCTTTTAACGGACAGGCACAGCCCCGAGACTTTGCTGTGGATATGATCCAAACAGACCCACCAGAGCTGGAAGAAGCTCGTGGGCGATGCACTCGCCAGTAACAACAAGCTCTGGACGGATAGCTCGAGCTGCACCTCGGCAGGCAATGCCGTGGCTGTGGTTAGTGGCGCGGACAGTGTCTTGAGCTGAATTGTGCCTATGGCATAGCAAATGTGAGTGGTGCGTCTGCATCAGTCATGGTGTCGGGTATAGAAGACTTCGGAGCTGGTGTCGGGTTTCACCAGATTATACACGTTTTACGGCACCGCTCGGTGGATTACGTTTACTTCGCTACAAATTCACTGTCATTCCAAGGGCCATTGACACTTAACGCAGAAATACGAGACATATTTGTGTATTGATGCAATCCCTACTTTTTTCGCCTAGTTCTACAACTACTCATTCGACAAATGCTGTTGTGCAGCAATTTCGCAACTTGTTGCTGCAGAATAGCCACGAGCTGACGAAGATCCTAGCTTCGAGTCGGTGGTCGGCAGCGAAGCCGCCGCTGCTCCTGTGATTGGATTTGTAAGAGTGGGGGCACGTTTGCTAACGTATCCAAGCGCCAGCGTTGCTCTTCGCGTTCAAGTGATTGCCGCTCCAGCTCTTGTGCTAACGGAGTCGAAGCACTAGCTCCACGTTTGTTGGGTTCGTGATCCGGTCGACGACCAAATCGAAAGTGTGGCTGCGATGGTTAACAGCAGCTGGCTCCACTGGAAACTGCGTTCGTCGAAGACCGATAACCTGACGACTACTAGTTCGCGGTTGCGATACGGTTATATTTTCCAAGTCTTCATTGTGTGCATCCTCGCCGAATAAAACATTCCCAGTAGCATTAAGTACCGTCGACCCACGTCTAACGTCAAGATATGTTCTTCTCCATACATTTTGAATACGCGTTTGCATCCGTAGCTCCTCTGTACTCATATTTTCTTCGACTTCTTCGTCCTCGGCATCGTCAAGTATTTGCACCCGTTCAGGAGAAATATCTTCGTCCTCGGCATCGTCAAATATTGGCTCCCGTTCCGGAGAAATATCTTTTCTCGCCTTGAGACCGCGGATGCCGATTTGAATGGCATTGCCAATTGCAGTTTCCGCTGCTTGAGTGGTACGCTCAATTGCAGTGTTAACTTGAGCGGCGAAATCAACGCGATCAGGTCCTGACGTAACGGTATTCTGCGCGCACTGGGTTTCCAGCTCGAGTGTGGACTTCTCAGCACTGTGTAAGGCGTCTTGGATCACAGCCTTAATTGTTGCCTCGTCGACGTGTTTTGTTTACCTTTTGGTCTGCGATATGTGTCTCTGCAGCTTTTCACTCAAAATTGAAGTCGCGTCGGCCTGGCGTTGGCATTGAAAGTTGACTCCGCGTGGATATCAATGAGCACGCGCTGTACTCGGTCTTCCAGTTGTCACTCTCTTTATGCAGTCAATTCAACAACGAGCTGACGAACATATTCAAGCATTGGCCCTTCAACGCCACTGGAAATTTCACGCTGCATTTCATCCCGTGCGTCACGTAGATCAGCTACCAATGCCTTTTTAATTCTCTCAGCAGTACCTGAGGATGATGCGTCCACCAGGCGTGGCACGAGGCGATTTATATCATCATCAGGTCCCATTTCTCCACGTAAATCCGCAAGCTTGTTCTCTACGACCTGGCCAATGCGTGCAGGAATTGCATTAAGGTTACTAGAAATCTTGGCTTCAATTGAAGTCGCATCTGCCCGGCGCTGGCATTGCAAATTGACGTCCGTCTGGGTTTCAATGAATGCGCGCTGTATTTGGGCTTCTAGTTGACTCTCGCTTTGCGCCGTCAATTCCAAGACGAGTTGCCGGAGATATTCGCGCATTGGTCCTTCAACATCACTGGAACGTTTACGCTGCATTTCAGCTCGTGTACGACGTAGCTTAGTCTCCAGGGCATTGTTAATACTTTCAGCAGCACCTGTTGACGACACTTTAACCATTCTTTGCACGAGATGATTTATATCCTCACCGGGACGCATTTCGCCACCACAATTCGCCAGCTAATCTTCTACCACCTGGTGAATGCGAGCTGGAATTGCTTCAAGGTTACTGTAAATCTTGGTTTCGACCTCGTCAAATCGGGCACGGACGCCACCAGTCTGAGATGCAATCGACAAGTGCGTCTCGTGGGACGTTCGCTGCACTTCTTGCACGGCCTGATCGAGCTTCTCATTCACGAAGTGTTCTATCTCGCCTTTTTCTCGTTTTCAAGATTTCAAGGCGCTGGAATTTCTTCTGAATCTCTGTGTGAGTCGCCGTCAGCACTTCTCCTAGCCGTTGCGTGATGACGCGCTGTTGTTCCGTTAGGTGTTGCACATTCGCCTCTGCTGATGCTTGGACATCCACCAGGGCAGCGTTTTGAGCGTCACACTGGCCTTGTTGTCGGCTGTCCAGCATCGCCTGTTCTGCCGCCAAAGCCTGGGTTTGGGCGATGAAGTGCTGCGCGAGGATTATCACGTCATCGTCGGCGCCTTGGGCAAACTGTGCGATGGTTTTCTGCAGCGCGCTTGACAACTCTACAAGTGTAGTTTCTTCTTCAGGTTTAATATCTTGCATACCGTCTTGAGCAGCAGCTTGAGGCAGCACCTTGGACAGCAGCTTGGGAAGCAGCTTGAGTAGCCGATTGAGTAGCAGCTTGAGCACGAGTCAACACCATCAACTGCAGGAGGGGCGAATTTATTCTGTTGCGTCTCAAGATCGAGATATATTGCACTTAAAATTGGCCAATAAGCAAAATAAGGATTTTGGACGAATAAGATCAGCAGAAGAACGAGCTCGCCTGTCGAGTGATCATCTCTCGAGTGAGCACGTAAGGTTTTTCGAGGAGCTCCAAAACCTCACGGGTACGACTCGTAAGGTTTTGGGCCTCCTAATTTAACCTCACGAGCTCGTCCGAGGCTTGGCTCTACTTACTCGGAAATAACTTTTCTGAGTTTTTAGTAACTTTCTCCCACGTTGACAGCCCTACTCACCGACGCATCTAATGGCGGCTGTCACGTCTGGATCAATCAAATGTACAGGTGAAAGGTTTCGATAACCTGAATGTTGTACGAATGTTGAGCGAGATGGCATCAAACGGGTTACGCAGTACCGTGGAATTAATCCGGTGAGGGCTGTCCATACCTAAAGGTATTCCCAGTATTAAATGGTTGCTACTTGTAACTATGCCAATCATGCCTGCGTATTTACTCAAACCAAACCCCTCCCAATGCGTGTAACTGGAGCGATTCCCGCAGATTTTGGAAGGAATATAATTCAATGCCAAACGAGAAAGGATGGCGTTTGGGAAATAATATGCTTAAAACAGACAATCAGGTCTGGGACAGCCAATCACAGGACATGAATAAAATCTGCCGCCAGATTTTATTCCTTCCAAAACCTCTGCGGAATCGCTCCACTTTCTCAACATGTACCACCAGGCGAAATAATTTCCCTACCGGTAAATTTGTTGGTCAATATATATGCAGGAAATGTTTCGATCACACTACACAAATAGTTTTCCGTGAATGATGCGATTTTAGATTTTGTACGTACTCTTGCATGAAAGTGAGACAATGCAACGACGCACGCATATTCTTACTGCACCTACACTATCTGAATGCCGGACAATAACCAACATGATGTGGTGTCATCATTTTTTAATGGACAGACGCTTCGATATATGTAGTGCAATCTATACACCACTGTTGTTTATGGTGCTCGGTATTATACATGTAGTAGTGTGTTGCTCGAAGAAAAACATCCAAAATGTTGCTTGAACGGTCTGGATAAATCATCTGCTGCAGGTAAAATACGATTAAAAGTGATATCATATTATAGAGGTGTGTTGTCCTAATATTCTGCGGATGGGTCAACCGCCACAAATTAAATAATAATCGATCCGGTTATCAATTTAGCAGGGTTTTAAAGCTTATTTGATGAAGTATCCAAATCGTATTACGAAAGGTATCATAAATGCAAGGATTCAGACCTCGTTGAAGACTGGATTTAAAATCCAGAGAATTTAAAGTTTCGATGTTCAAAGCCTCTGAATAATAGAGGAATTGTTATAATACCTTGAGTGGATATGCACTTCCACAGTTTAGATTGCTGCTCTGATGCGACCAAACGAAGGAACTAAAAACTAGATTAAATAATAATGATCAGTGTTAGAGGTACCGAGCAGCTCGTACTTAACTGAGTCTTAGGGTTACCTCGCCTATGTACCTGCAGCTACACCGGTGCCTCTAGGTACCACCCAGACACCGAACAGGGTGTTGTAGTCACATTCTGTATAGAAAGGGGTAATAAATGGCAGTCAAGTCCGAATAGATTTCATAAATTTTAGCGTTTGTAGAGATCTCACCACTGGGAACGACTGGTTCTGTGTTCACTCGCCAGTTGGTTGCACGAAGGTTACACGAAGGTAGCCCCACACACCTGGCCTGTTGCAGGAGTTAAATGGTTTGTTACGTTAGGCTACACAGTGTTCAGTACTCGTGCCACGTAACGTACGACTTGTTTGAGTTAGTTGGCGTCATAATCAAGGCCAGACACAACATTGTCGGGGGCCCTGTTCGGCCGGAGCTCGCCACAAACGGCGGTCAGCAGCATCGATCGCACACACATATGTAGCTCAGAGAGATAGAAGCATTGTAAGAGAGTGACAGAGGTTATGATGCGCATGATAATAGACCATGAATCCAATGCGAGTGTTTAGCAGCAGGTCGTCGTCGTGTTTGCACACTCGTTGGGCATGACCGGCAAAGTACATACAAAAATAGCAGCACAATAGGCAGCGGAGGGCAGAAGGCCAAGTACTTAGCGTTTTAGGCAGCTGTGCAAAGAACATCATGAGTCGATTTACGTGTACTTACTGAGCGTGCCAAGCTAATGAAGTTGAAAGCAATGTAAACGCGTAGAAGATCATTTCATTCATGATGTTCCCTTAATCTGGTCCCAAGCGGTTTTTAACTTGAATGATTGAATAGCATCTGTAAGACACTCTGCACTTTCATTTTCCATGAGGCTATGATGAACATACGGACCCTAGCGACACACATAACACAACAAATTAGTTGACGTACTTCGGAGTACCCCGTGTACAACAATGTACCTATAACCGCATCAAAGTAACCTACATGTAACTATAGTACAAATCGAGTGGATTTAGACACAGTTACTTACATGTCCGTATACGTCGTTCACCATGAACGAGAACATCTTGTAGCGCGACTCGTTCGTGTTGTGCGTCGCGTCAATGATGAGTACTTCAGGCAAAGCCGCATTTGCCGTGTTTGCAAAGTGATAGTCTGCGCTGTCTTGGCGTCATCCACAAAAACGGAGGCACGATTGCCTCGGGTCTCGCAAAATTCCCTCAAGACCAAATCGAGCCACTCTTCAACACTGCTTCCTCCTCGTCGGCGATCCCGCATCTTTGCCACCATATTGTGCACGTCCCGAAGAGAACCATTCTTGCCTAGTTACAACAAAGTTAGTTGGTTAGAGATAGCAGAAGCTTAGATATATCAATACCATACCCGTCTTTTGCGCAGATACTGCATGATAATCTTTGGCTTCGATCCGGCAGCCTGAAGCTCGTCTACAAACGCAAGTAGGACAGGGTCTTCGACACGGCGATTGGAGACATGATTCTCATAGATGACCTTCGACACCTTGTGGTTGTGCTTGACGTCGAAGCCAGTATCTCGCACCATGAACTTCTTGAAACCATCAGCATCATTCCATGAAACCCCGCCTTGATGTTGGCCATGCAGCCAGTAGTTTTTGAGAAGAAGGACTTCCGTATTCCCTTTCTCCGACTATTCCGACTCCACCCGTGAGTGCACACAAACTTGATCCAAAGTCCTTGAATTCCTCGGGAATTAAACGCTCTACTCCAGTCTTAGCTGTGCTGGCATCTCCACTCTCGGCTCGTGCGCTCTCGTCGCGCGCCGTCCTCACCGTTATACGCGCTGCACGCTCCGTGATCTCTCGGTTTCGTTTTGACACCGAGGTTGATGTGCTGGCGGAAAAGTTGATGCATGTGCTCTTGATATTATGTGAGGTACGCCGAGAAGTCGTCCCAGCTTTCGTGCCACTCCACGTCGAACGCTGGCGAGACCCAAGCGTCGGACGGGACCTGAAGCTCCGTCTCGCTGTCGCTCATGTCGTCCTGAGTTACAAAACAATACAACAAGTTAAACACTATTCATGTTGCGTCTTTCATGCTGCTTGTTGTACGTACACTTCCGATTTTGGTCGATACTCACACTGATTTGTGCTCGACCGGGAAGATTCTAGAATGAAAGGATTGGAACACTCCGGGATGGGATAAGGGGAGACGGGTTGTCACGTTTCAGAAGTTTAAATTCCACATTTTTGAGGGACTGGTATTTTATCGGTGTATACCGGTAATACATTGTTTCTACCGTATGCATGCGTTTAGGTACGATCTTGCTCGGTACCGCTAACCAGTTCCAATAATAATTGCCATAGGAAATGAGGACGCTTGGAGCATTAACGGCAGCTCCGGACAAAAGAAGTACCATCATCCTTTGCGTGAGTTGCATCGCTACTGAGTGATCCACGATTCTGAAACGGACTAGTACATGTAATACATGAACACGTAACATATCTTGGAAATGCAAATTCCTCCATAAACTAACTCTTCAACAAAAGCAAGTCGCCCACGTCAAGTACCGTAGGGACTCTGAGGTCGGCACTAACAATCCCTTGGGCAGCCATCGCTTCAGCAACCAGCACTGCACGGCAGATAGTGCCACAAAACAACAACTCGCAATTGCTTCGAAGTACAATTCATGCATGTATTAATACCGGTACGCCCGCGTGTATTACCAAGTTTGTGCAAAGGTGACCGCGCATGCGTCACGGTCGACGCGGAGGCTGTCACGGCAGGTATGGGTCCCCAAGACAGCGTGCGCGGTTTCTAGGGGCCTCACACTGCCAGAGAATGGCCACATACCGGTATTATTAATAGACGCTCGTCCACGGTGTTGTTGCCTCGGATACCGGTGCTAACGTGATATGCACCGGATTCTCCGCAATGGAGATGCTTTTCCGTTCCCTCGTTGTCGATACAAGACCGCGGGGATGGGGCCCGCACCAGAATGCTCCAGCATACCGCTGGGGCGGGTACAGTAGACTGCAGCCGCACGGATGCGCCATCACAAAACCGTATGTACACATGAGCTTTCGTGCCGCTTTCGATGCCGTAGACAAACTCAGGAGATGAGTGTGCCACCACCACTTTCTACTGTACATGCATTTTAATACTGTACATGCACATTGCAGCAACGGCTGCTGCTTGGTGCCGTAACATGAGGCTCTACGCGCAAGCTTACGCGTACATGTACAGGTGATTGCAAATGCGGCCGGGTCGTTTGATGTGTGGGCGATGAGAAAACTCATAGCTGTGCTGATTCCCTGTACATGTAGCTCCAAATCGCAGCAAAGCCTTTCAAGCGGGCCGCTTGAAGCGGCACCCTTGATGGGTACAGTAGCAAAAGGCAACATCGAGGGAGTTGCAAGACGAGCCGACAAAGTGCTTCAGCTTCTTGTGCCGGAACGTGGTTACCACCGCAGTCTGCAACTTCACGCCACGGACAACATGCGCGTATGCATGCATTTAAGCCTCGGAGAAGGCTCTTGCCGATTGTCCCCATGAGATCGTGCGCGATGGGCAGCCGCTGTGTGGGGACACTTTTTGCGAGGACCATCTTCTGAGCTGATCAATTCGGTCTCTGCTTTGCACTTCAACGTCATCGGGGACGCCGCTGATTGGCCCGCACCTAAGTCGGCGCCTATGCACCGGAAGTTTGCTCTGTGAGGAGCTTCATAATGAAGTTCATTCGTGTGGATTGGAAGTCCGTCTCGTTTGGATGAATGCTCGACGTGTCCGACTCAGTAGCCCTGCTGACCAAAGGATGCGCTCGACAAGACGCACCCTCCGGTTAACGGCCGAGTTCCGTATCTCTTCGCTCAGTTGGATTGATCCAGCGGTCCCCGATACACACGTAGCAGACCCCACCTTGAAGCCCCGCGTGCTACCAACCTGCAGCTCACTCTCGGTTTTGCATCGTGGTGTGCATAACGCTCCTCCTTTCTCGGAACCCATCCAGCCTCTGACCAACCACTACCACCACCATGGTTTGCGCCAAGAAGTTCCTCACGGCGGAGGACCTCAAGATGGCGCTCAACATCTTCTGCTGCGTCTACGGAATTGGTACACTTGGCATGCCCGGCAACTTCTCCCGTGCCGGCCCCGTGCTCGCCGTCGTCGGCATGGCCTTCATGGCCTTCGCCAACGTCTACGCGTCCGTGGCCATCTGCCGCGTGATGCTACTGGCACCCAAGAGCGTCAAGACCTACAGCGACCTGGGCGAGTGGTGCATGGGCAAGTGGGGCCGTTGGCTCTCGGTCATCTCGCAGATGGCCTCATGTTTGCTCGTGCCATGCGTGTTCCTCGTGCTGGGTGGCACTCTGCTCGACGGCCTCTTCCCGGACGCCTTCAGCACCTCCTACTGGATCTGCTTCATGGCGCTCCTGTGTCTGCCCGTTTGCCTCATCCCAACGCTCAAAGAAGGCGCCGGAGTCGCTTTCGCCGGTTGCGCAGGTACGCTCATCGCCGACGTGATCGGCGTGGCTGTCGTCATGTACGGCATGCGGGGCCACCCGTCAGTGCCGTCGCCCGACATCAAGTTCTCGCAGGTCGCGGGCATGTTCGGCAACCTGTCGCTCGCCTACAACGCCGGCATCGTGATTCCGGCCCTGCAGCGCCAGCACAGCGAGCCGACGCGCATGCCCCGCGTGGTGTTCGTCACCATGGGCTTCATCTCGTGTCTGTTCCTGATCCTGGCCAGCACGGCGTACTCGGCCGTGGGCTGCCAGATCACAGGCAACCTGCTCTACTCCATCTACCCGGACTCGACGAGCGGCCTCACCACGCTGGGCTTCAAGTCGGACTGGGGCGCCGTCGTCATGGCCTACTTCTTCATGCAGCTGCACATTACGATCGCCTTCTCCGTCATCCTCAACCCGGCCTTCTACCTCGCCGAGCGCCTGGTGCTCAAGATGCACCAGAAGAAGGAGGACGATGTCGAGAATGCGCTGCCCTACGGTGCCACCTCGTACGCCGCCGCGAATACACCTGGCAAGGACGCAGTCAACGGCGACGATCGCCGCTCGTCCAAGATGTCGTACATCTCGAACGCGGACGCCGAGAACCCGCACTACGGCGACGTCGAGGCGGAGGCTGCCGAGTACCGCGGCTCCAACGCGTTCAAGTACGTGATTCTTCGTATTGCCATCATCGTGGTGCTGGTGATCCTCTCGATCATCCTGAAGGACCACTTCTCCGACCTGGTGGACTTCGTGGGCGCCTCGTGCATCACGCTCATCAGTATTTTGCTGCCCATTATCTTCCTGCTCAAGAAGCTGTGGAACGAGATCCCCATGTACGAGAAGATCCCAGCGCTAATCGTCGTCATCGTGTGCGGCTTCTTGGGTTGCTACGTGACCTACACGTCCGGCAAGACGCTGTTCGCGCCGACGGACTCGGACACGGAGTTCCCGTACTGCGACAGCGAGTACGAGAACGTAGTGTACTACAACTACACAGCCGTCCACGATGCGTAGGCACTGCTGCTGCGTCGTAGTAGCAACCAGTTTGTAATCTTTGCTTGGATAGTGATCCCCTAATGATATTGAGTTCGTTTGTCGACTGCGTTATCCTGGCTGAGCGTGATTGTTGATAACTCCTCCGACAACAGAAAGTAATGCAAAGAAATCCATTCAACCATTCAACAAACATGCAGCATGAAAAGTACCTGTCCGAGCAATATCACACAACAAGAAATCGCTTGTCTGAAATCGAAGACTTGAACCCACTGCACGCTCCGCTTCCGAATCGACTCATCAGACTAGAACCAAGCTCTGCACAGAGTACGCTTAGGCTTCATCTTCGTTCGCCTTGTCGTCAGCAGATTCGCCTGCTTCAATGGATTTAGGCGCGAATGATGCTGCGGCTGACGGGTACTCAAATGTCGATCGTTGGGACGGCGGAAAGAGCACTCGCATCAGATACACAATGTGACGATGATGCATTGCCAGCTCTACTCACCACTACGAAACCAACGGAACTAACATCAACAGCGTCCGTTGTCAAACGGACTCACATATTGGCACAGCAACAGTTAGAAGCCTTCTCCTCAGGTAACAGCCGTAGGCAGGGCTCGGAAAATAAAATATAAAATTGTACGCGTTTCTCAGAAAAATAATACGTAACTACAATACTGGCGACGGCAATAATTCATATTGCAGTTATTGTTTCAATTTTTTGGTCGTTTTGGCCTTTGAATAGCGTTGGTTCCAAATGAGAATGGTCAAACTACGTAGTACTAATTCATTACAAAGGAGAAATCTGCGCGAGCTGGATATTGGAATCATTAAATATGGAAATGAGTCAGTTGGCATGACAATGGGAAGAGATGGTAGTGTACACAAGAACGATTTTGGTTGGAGGACAACAGTTTTTGTAGTAAAAGGCAATATACTTATTACGGGGTCAATTTCATATTTTACGGAAACCTTGGTTTGCCAATAATAAGTAATTCCGTCAATATAATACAATAGTTATTATATTATAATTATTTTTCCGAGCCCTGGCCGTAGGCTACGGCACGTAGCTCGTAGCAACTTCTATCCTTTCATTCTATCAGTTTTCATTTTCCACCTTCAAGCACAAGTCCTTTCATTCAATCTATGAGTGTTCATTTTCCAGCTTCAAGCACAAGTCCTCCGCCAGACTCTATTCGTACAGAACACCATCTAGAGTTATTGTTGCTTGCATATATTTTTACCTCTATTTTAGAGTTCTATTTCAGACTTCATCATTTCTAAAACCGACTTGTCGCCCTGGGTAAAACAGAGCCTTATTTTCTGCTTTATTTACTACTTACTACAACGAATATTCTTTTACGAAGTGCTTAAAAGCGACCTGCCTCCTCCTTGCGGAAGCTCCGCGGAGATCGCGCCGCCGGCGTCGACTAACCTGCTCTCTATATTCGTACAACAGTCTGATGAAGTGTCGTACTACGTGCTACGTCTATGCGGCTATCCGCGAGGCCTGCAAGTGCTCTGACGCCACGCGCAAATTGATCAGTAAGACCCGCAAGGCGCGCGCCTCTCGTATCGTGTAGGGCTTCCATCGGCATACGACGTTCTCGTGGGTGGTTGTGGGGCGGTCTAGGTGGGGGTGAAGATCGCCGTAATAACAGCGAGGGCAACTGCACGCCGCCCTCGGGGCTCCAGTATCACATTGTTCCGTTTGGTCTCGGGCACTGGATCGTTACTTTCATAGAGCGGTATCGCCGAAATCATAAGTCCTACCTGATCTTCACAAGGGTTGTGGTTATAATGGCTTTGCTAACTATAGTTTATCCTATGCTTGCTGATTATATAAGAGATTTGATTGGCTAACAATAGGTGCGCTTTATGATAAATGTGGGAATAATGATATCAACGATGCGGTATGCTGCGATTTTTCTTTATTGGCTAGTACTAATGATTCTAGTTATCTGCATACTGTAACAAGCTTTGATCTTCTAAGACAAGAAACATTTAATGAATGCATATCGAGATAATCGACTTTAAAGTTGACCTCCTGTTTTTCGTACCTAGCCGAAATTTTAAATTTTTGTTGTCTTTTTATCGATTGCTTTTAGGGAAAATTCCAAAGGGGGACTCAAATCGAAAAACATTTTCAAAGGGGGACTCGATAATTAAAAGCTAACGTTAACGTTAGGATAGCTTTTACTCACTAAGAAATCGTCGCTGGACGGCACGCGATGTACGAGAAGAACGTTATTAATTACTTCGAAGTAGGACAGAGTTGATAGTACCGGATATTCCACGACACCAGCAGCGTCATGCTTATCCCCCTCTCCATCAGGTGCATGCCTCAGCGTACTTCGTCTAACAGGCCGGGAAAGGACCCCCGCACCGCATAATGCTCATCATCCCGTTACATATGTATCTCACGCCGTTGAGCGCGTGTTGTCCAGCGACGATTTCTCAGGCTGAGTAAAAGTTAGGGAAAATTCCAAAGGGGACTCAAATCGAAATACATTTTCAAAGAGGGACTCGATAATTACGCTGTCTATAAAAGCTAGCTTTTACTACCGTAAGCCTCTTATAATTACCCGAGCCTCTGTGAACCTGTTTTCAGCCTCCACCACCAGATCAAAATGGCCGCCGGTGAAGACGATACGGGCGATGATGCAGAGCTAGGTGGTCTGCGTCAGCAGAGGTGGAGAACCGGAAAGGACGCTGTTGCTGCAATTAAAGCTTACGCATTAGCGCTTGGTAAGCGGGTTGTTGTTAGCAAGAGAGGTGGTACGTTTGAAGACATTCGCTGTTCTAGTGGGGCGTCTTGTACCTGGTTCGTAAAATTGTCGGTGTCAAAGAGGAAACATCAACAGAACAACTGGCACGTGACATCAACCAATCTCAAGCATATCAACTGCACGTCGACTGCGAAACCCTCTGCTCATCAACTAGCTGCATCGTCAGTGCTGCGGTCTGCTGTAGTTGCTGACGCCAGCATCTCTGCGTCGGCGATGGCTGGGCAGCTGCAGGAAGCGTCCAAGTTGATATGCAGTACCAGCATACTATACAGAGTGAAGGATATTGTACTTCGTGAGGTCTTCTCAGAAGACGAGCAGTCTATCAAATACCTGCCGTGGTATCTTGAAGCATTTGCGAAGCGCAACATCGGCGTTTTCAGCGACATTCAGCGTGACGGAGAAGGTCACTTTGTTCGTGCGATGGCCGCCTTGGATCCAGCATGGTTTCGTAGCGGCCAAGGAATTTTGGGGTGGATGCAGCTCATATGAAGAACCGCCAATATAATGGGGTGCAAATTGTGTTAGTTGCACGGGATGGAAATCTCCAGAACCGCGTAGCAGCCGTGGCGCTAGCTCCGCTGGAGGATCACTCCAACTATTTTTGGTTCTTCAAAGCACTTCTTTTGCATGGGTTTCCACTTCGTGATGTGCCAGGTTTTTCTGGCCGCCATGCCGGCATCATTTCAGCTTTGGACGAGCTAAAGATAAAAAACTTTTTGCACAAGACATCTCATCGGTACGATAGTATTGCATCGATGGATATGGTGTTTGATGCTTACAAATGCGTATTGTACTCACAGGAAATATGCGAGCTGACAAAAAGTGAAGCTTGCTGTGTGCCATGAGGCAATGGTTTGGCGCGCGCAAGCTGCAAATACGCCAGCCGAGTACAAAGCAGCCATACAAGATTTGAGTGATGCGAATGTCCCTGCCGGGAAATATTTGAACGCGGTGGAGCCGAAGAAGTGGGCTCTGCATCCACACTACAAGACCCAACCCCTCTATGGATGGAGAACTACCAACTTTGTTGAAAGAGAGCAGGCAAAAAGTTGCGTCTAAAGCCGAGGAAGCTACTGCCTTACGGCTACTTCCGTGCGTACACCAAAATCATGATGACCGAGGCGCATCTTCGTCTCTGTCAAGGCAAAACATGGACAGCCTCTGGTCGAATCACAAACATCGAAAACAAGTTCCAGTGTGAGCTTAAGCAGATGCCGCTGTACTCTGTTTCGTTCAGCTAGGACGAAGTTACATACACCAGTCGATTGGGTCACGGGGACAAGCCAAGAGAGGTGAAATTATCTCCGCCATCATGCTCATGTGTGTGTTGGTTACAGCAAGAGATCCCGTATCGCCACCTCTTGGCTGTCAAAACGCAGACGAACGGAGGTCTGGAGGATGTGTTTCAATTGTTTTCTAGCTGCTACACCGTTGCTCAATATGCGAAGAATCAGCGTCCCATTGCGCTTCCGGACGACTCGGAAAAAGAGCAGATGAAACTTTATCAACGGCAGGCTGGACGGCCCCGTAAACGGAGAATTCGTTCGCGTGGTGAATGTGGTGAGTCTACACGGATCCGTAAGCTTTACAAGTGCGGCAAATGCGGCATCGCAGATGGTCACAACAAGGCATCGTGTACTGGCCGAACTTGACATACACAAAAGAATTAGGAGAAGTATACACTTCGATTATGACGGCTTAGTCTTGTTTCTCTGCGTTCGCCGTGGTGAACACGATCTTTCCCAGTAGTCGTGTCCTAGACACCGGCAGGACTTGGTACAGCAGTCCTTCGGGTACATCTTATCGTTGACAAAGATCGGGTGCAGCCACATCTTCACCATGCGCGTTCATCCGGAACTCACCATACAGCTTGTTCTCGTCGTTGGCCGAGTTACGCGTGAAGATCAAGATCATGTGTAACTGGTCGTTGATGTTGCCGTACACGCTGTCCTGAACGACCACGTCCGTGTTCTTGAGACCCGTTATCTTCTTGATCTCACGGTACTTGACGGCGCGGGATATTCCACTAGCAAAAAACGGCCTCGATGTCATGCGCATCTGCTCCAACGTGTCCGACGAGAACGACTTGTCGCGCTTCTCGCACGCCTTCTTGTACCTTTGCACCAGCTCTGCCAGCACCATGTCCCTGAACGGTTGCAGCCGTCGGCGGTAGAAGTCGTGGCGGTTGCCGCACACCCTTGGTCATTTCGTAGTTCAGGGACCGGTTCGGCACCGTGTACATCATGTCGGGCATCGAGATGGGCACGCCCGAGTACACCTACACGACCGGGGGCACGCTCAGTAGCGCCAGCAATGTCAGCAACGGTCGGGGATCCACGGCAGATTGGAACAGGCTCAGTAAAAGCTAGCTTTTATAGACAGCGTAATTATCGAGTCCCTCTTTGAAAATGTATTTCGATTCGAGTCCCCCTTTGGAATTTTCCTAAAAGCTATCCTAGCTTTTAATAATCGAGTCCCCTTTGAAAATGTTTTTCGATTTGAGTCCCCTTTGATATTTTCCCTTGCTTTAACCCCCAGCGCCCAACCGTTGTATCTGACAGCATCAATCATGTTGTACGTACAACATGTTTGAATAGGGATTGGCTCGGAAAACGGCCAAAATTTAGTGAAACCAAGTATAATCAAATCCTTACAAAACCGAGACGTTCCTGCAAATGCACAGGGCTAGGCATTATACCGTTGATAAACAGTGAATATCTGGCTCCAGACTCCCTCCCCGGGAAAAAGACTAAGCCAACGCAAGACGCCCAAGGAAACGCATGGAGAAGAAGACACCTCGACGGGAATCCCGGTGCAGCACCAACACTTTCTCGACCGTCTCACGGGCCGAAGTAACGAGGGGCGCCAGCGCATAGTCAAGGAGCATGCAAAGTACCTGGCGGGGAGCGCGAGAACGACGCAGACTTCGGCGAAGATAGCCTTCGTGTAAAAACCAGCGCGCAGCCCCCAAAAGCACTTAGGATGCTTCCTACAGGCGGGCTCTTAATCTTCAAATGACGGAGGAGCGCCGTGTGGTCGCCGTCAAGATGCTCGCTGGGTCTGGGAAGAAGCCGCCTGTTGCGCGTAAGCGCAACGCAAAAGACGAGGACTACGTGCCCGACGAAGAAACGGAGGAGGATGGGAGGACAAGGAAGACGACGGAGACTTTGTCTCGCAGGCGGACTTAAACGACGACGAAGAAAACATGGCGCCCCTTCCGCGGAAGCCGAAGGCTGCCAAGAAAAGGTTCCCGCTTGGTCAAAGCGTGACAAAGCGGCCACGAAAGCCGCGCCAACGACGCGGAAGCCAAGCGCAGCGAAATTGGCTCGGGACAAGACAACCGAGGCGAAGAACGCGGCTGCTGTTCAACGATGTGCTGTATCTGCGGCTGCTGAAGTTGAAGGCGGATCGGCGCAGCAGGACGCGCGGGAGAGGTTGAGCAAGGCCGCGTCGGTCAAGAAGAAAGAAACGATGAAGAAAGCCCCGCCGAAACGCAAGGCGGGTTCACCCCTGTGTCGTCGAAGTCGAAGAAGCGAAAACCAACTCAATGCCAGGAGGCTCCGGCCGAAGAAGAGGTGCAATCGACCGAAGAATACCCGTCAACTCCTAGGTACGACATGAAAGATGATGTATCTGACAACATGAACTCACTGATTATGTTGTATGTCATGTAGGACCTTCCCCAAGATCAGCTTCCAGCATCTATCCAGTGTGGAGATACATCATCTCGAACGCTTTCCGATAATACACTTTTCACAAAAATTGAAAAGATATTGCGACCACCAGCCAACAAAATGTTCCCCCATTTTGGGGGTATGCAAATGGAGATAATGTTTTCCAGAGCGTGCCACTTCATCAATTCTTAACATTTTCAAGTGGACGAGGGCTCAACATGAGCGCAAGACGCCCCTCGTGCGAGTAGTGTGTCTAAATCGCGATTCGTACTTTGGTTGATTAGTATCATTTGGTTTGACGCCGTCTCAAATTAGGTTGAAAACTCAGTGCGACCGTTTTTGAGGTATTACCGTGTATACACCGTTAAGTACGGATACAAGTGCATGCAACGACCCAAGACTCCCCGGCCTACAGAAGACTCCTCTCCGAATCTGAGACTCCGACAGCAGCCGCGGACAGATGTATCAAACGTCGAACCCTGGGCAGCCTGCACCATCCACACACCGCACTCCAGCACCGCAAGGGCCGGGTGCACCCCCTCCCACTACGTCGCCAGCACCTCAAGTGCCTGGTGGAGCCATGCCTCAGGCTGAGGCTGGCTCATGCGACGGTGCTGTTAGTCAGCTGCTGCAGATGATGAGCAGGCCATGCTGTTACATCAGCAGCAATTCCAGGCTTTCATGGAGCAACAGGCAAGCTTCCAGCATGAGATGTTCGAGCAACAATCTCGTTTAACCCGCCAGAAGTACAAGGCACATTCTTCAAAGTTCCATGGACGAGCCGATGAGAACCTAGAGGTCTGGCTGTTTCCCATTGAAGAGCATCTCGGCGGCTACGCACGCGAGCGTGATAGCTGTGTGATGTAGTAATTTCGAGATTTGGCCCGCACTTAGAACGGTACGCCTAAAGGAGACTTAGCCGAATCTTAAGACATGTGGAGTGTTGTACAAGCGGGCAAGAAGTCAAGTCTTAGGATTAATGCCTTAGGGTACGAACTCGGCTGTCCCGCACCAACTCAGCAAACAGCGTCTTAGCAACAGTGGGAAACAGTACGGACCCAACGGAAGGTCACGAATAACCCAGATATCGTCATTTAGCTATCACTCGACCCCGGAAGCCGCCAGCACACTTGGAATGTCGCCGACCAATCGCCATAGACCGCCGAACTCGGCTGAAATATGGGAGAGAACCATAACGACCCCAGCTGACTTGGTATTTGTATTGGAGCTAGGCGGAACCCGACGGCTGAGTTGGAGAGGCGTTGATCAAGCCCAAGTGTCGCCGAAACTCGGCTGATGAGTCGCCGAACTCGGCGGAAGGATGAGAGAGATCCATAACCGAGTCTACGGAGTGGCGATCGACGGTACACCCGGCAAGAGCCTTAGGAGCAGTGGCTACCAGTACCAACTCGGCGGATCTCCCAGATACGATTATCCGGACAACAGCCGAGCTCAACGATCGGCACTAGGTTGAAGGGGCGGCGCGGACGCTGGAGAGACGCGGAACTCGGCCGAAGAGTCGGATGAGATCCAGAACGACCGCCACATACTTAAAGGTTATATGGCGCGCCAGCGGACAAACGCCTCGGCTCAAGAGGCATCCACGGGATTTCAGAGCCAGCTAGCTTGGCTGAGTAGTCAGAAGTGGTCGAAACGACTCTATTTCATTTGATATTGGTATAAGACAAGTGTAGACCTCTCCGGTAAGTCCCTAAACGGGCTGGATTATGCCTACCGTTGTCACCCGAGAGGCGTAGCATGTAGGGTGTTGACTGGTAGCGACAAGAGATAACGGTCGGCCCGGGGATGGGCGCATCTCTCCAGCGCGAAGACAAATCTCGCCGAACTCGGCGAGTCGGTACTCCGGATAGCCCGGGTGACGTGCCGTGACACTTTCAGCCGAGTAGCTTTTGCCTCGGCGACCATTAAGCGCTGACGTGCCGTCGTCCATCCTTTGGTGGGGGCACGGGAAGACGTGAACGGAGCCAACCGAGTTCGGTTGGTCTCTGGAAGATTTTTGGCTGTCTTGATTAGCTGGGATTCGACGGAGACAAGACACTACCTGTCCCGTAAGGCCTGGATCACGGGGAACGACCCAGCGCAGGCCAACAACGTCGACCTAACTCGGCGATTGTTGTGATTGCAAGGTAGAAGTCCACATCTGACGAATTTGTGTGTGTTTGCAACACCACAGCTGTGACTCACGATTCGTCGACATGGTCGTCACGGTTTTGGGACCGGACGCCATGGCATGGTACCGATTGTTCAAGAAGTTCCTTGGTGAACGTCCTTGACCTTGGTTCCTCTTCAAATAGCAGATTCGCATCCGATTCAGGGATAGCGATTTTGAGTTTAAGTTGTTCTCTGAGTTGCACGACTTCCAAGTTACCAGTACTCAGCAAGAGTATACTTCAAAATTCGTGTTACTGCTGTCTCAGTCCTCGCCCGAGTTGCTGGAGCTGATATAGCGCTGGTTTTACCAGCAGAACTTGCGAGGAGATACCTCGAGCGACATCTCGCAAAACGTGCCGGTAACGCTGCAAGAAACGATCGAGCACGCGCAGCTCTAGGAGGATGCACGCAAGCCATTAAAGTCTCGCCCAAATCAGAATCATCTTCAGAAAGGGCAACTTCAACACCAACTCGACCGGATAACGCACGAGGTTCGGCTCAGTCCAAGTCCCGGAATGGCAAACCCGCCTGGGGGACCGGCCAACCGAAAATGCCAGGTTTCGTGCCCACCTGCCACGTGTGTGGCCTTGTGGGGCACACGCTCCTGTATGCCCAGATCGACAGCAGGGCAGCGGTGGCCAACAACAAAAACTAGGTGTCTCGGTGGGTTACCGCAGTTCCATGTCGAGTTGTCAATCTCAAGTTTAATTTGGATGGATTCCCTCCATACTGTTCCAAGGCGTTTGTATTGGACATCCCCGAAGTAAAGGATATCATCCTTGGAATGCCGTGGCTAGTCGACGCAAACCCGGATATTAATTGGTAGCTCAAGACTGTCGCCCCTCGTGACAAACGGCATCAAGCATCGCTTTCCACCCATGTGTCCCAGTCCGTCTGACTAGATGTGTTGCCGGACGACGCCGTGGCAGCTCGCATGAGCAGAACCAATCGGAGGACGAGGCACTTCTGAAATATTACTATCTACATGGACATCAAACGTCCAAGGCTGGTCTGTCCTTGTCACATCCAGCGCCTGCCCCGCGATGCGATAACGACTCTTGCATTTTTGTAAATCCCAGCGACGAGCTCACTAAAGCTGACCAAGCTTGGAAAAAGTTGAAGACCACAGATAAAGTCTTCCGCTCCCACTTGCCAGCCGCCCCCCAACTCGTCAATCCGGTATAGACGCAAAAATCAAGTTAGTCGATGACTTGCCTATCATTGGAAGCAATTCCCAGTCCCAGATGAGCAACGGTAAGCTATTCGAGCCTGATTGACAGAAATGCTCGCAGCAAAAATGATTCGCCCGTCCAATTCCCCGTACTGCCCCCAACGTTTTGCGCCAAGAAGCCCAGCGGAGAATGAAGAATTGTTCGTGACTTTCGTGGGCCGAACACAAAAATACAAGTGCCAGAAAACACAATTCTCCGCAAAGACGATATTCTACGCTCGATGGCTCAGGGCAAGTTGTTCCCAGCGATGGACTTACTGTGGGAATTTTCCAGATCCAATTGGTCGACGAATCGATCCTCTTCACAGCATTTGCGATTCCAGACGGCTTGTTCGGAGTATTTAGTTACTCCGATCGGAATTTCGAGCAGTCCTTCTTCATTGAACCGTCTCATTCAATCGGTTTTCTCGGATTTACAATCCTGCTGCCAGACCTATTTCGACGATCTATTTGGCTGTAAAGCCAAATAGATCGTCGAAATAGTCTGGCAGCAGGATTGTTACCTACACCGAAACCATTTATGACGACCTCGCGGCACTAGAAAACATGCTCGTTCGGTGTGCCGAGCAGCAGCTCTACATAAAGATCGAGAAGTACACATTTGCTCCACGGAGATTCCCTGTCTCGGCGATTTTGTGGGCAAGAACGGTGCTCGTATGGACCCGAGTAAGGTACAGGTGATCAAAGATTGGCCAACACCTCGCACGAAGCAACAACTGCAGTCGTCAAATACGCTGTACATCTGCACGCATGGATGGAAAGAACGCTCACGATCGACTGGAAAATGACCAACTCAGCGCACATTCTACACGGGAGTGCGGCTCGCTTTCTAGCTCAGCTGTACCAGCGCGCTGACGGCGAGTGGAGAATCGAGGTTAAGCGCGATTTCTACGGTTACAGTAATCACGAGAATTTCCAGTCCACCCACGTATTCGCCAGGTCCCGAAAGCTTCTCCCGTCACGCGAGATGTTGAGTTGATAGTCGATTGTGGAGGCAAGGCGTATCGTATTTACGACTACATTCGAAGTAACACTGTGCATCGCGTAACGATGACGGACGTTCACACTATGATTCGCAGGTCAAGTAGAGTGGTGCGTATGTTACTTGTTTTTGCTGTATTCACTTACGTATAGAATGCGAACACATTGGTTCTATTTGTATGTACAGGAAGCGATCTATCTGACGAGGACCAAGTGGATGAGCTTCTCGTGAATTTTAACATGCCCGCTGAAGGCAACGTGTCCACGGTGTACGAAAATGCTCGTGGACAAAATGCAGTCGTCTCCATATCGTCCGAGCTCATGCGCAAGCACTACAGTCGTTTCCCGAGTTATTGGTGGTCGATTGTACCCACAAAACGAACCAGTACGTGAGTACCATCATCTCACAAGTTGATTTTCTCATGTTTTATCCACGTGTTTTTGTTGGCTACGGTTGTTCCATGGGTTGTCCATGTTGCGGGTACTTTATTTCTCCTTCCACAGAAACCGATACCAACTGTGTACGCTGATGGTGATGGATCAACTTGGAAACGAGCAACCTGTTCATCACTCCGTTATCGAGCGCAATGCTGACTTGCACATGGAAAAAGTACTTAAGCACTTTCAGGCGGTGAATGAATGGGAGCGCACGCAGGTGGTGATGGTTGACAAATATTTAATGAAGTTGAAGTATTGAAGCGGTTGCCGCCTCGGTCCCGGATTTGGTTGTGTCATTTTCACGTTATCAAGTGGTTGAAAAAGACTGTGCGCGATGACAAGAAATATGGGACGTACGCAAGCGAAGTCTTGAAGCAAATGGACTATTGCGTGCACAACATGGTGGACTCTAAGACGGAAGCAGAGCTACACGACAATACCAGATAGTTCAAAAAGCTATCTTTACGTAATATGCGAGAAGACTTGTGGGACTACACTGGATGACTTGCCAGGATATGTGGGTCGACGCGTTCCGCCTTCACTTGCCGCACTTCCGCAATAACACTAACAACCGTTTGGAGAGTTGCTTCGGCAAGCAGAAGGTGGATCTGGACAGTTCCTTTTCGATGGTGAAGTGTTTGGCGTCTATATTGAACTTCCAGTGACGAAAGGAGGACGCATACAACATGAAGACGCTGATCCCAGGCTCTACGCGAAGCGCTAACTTCGGTGAAGAGATGAATCAGCTACGGGTTAGAACTACACAGTAGGTCTCCAGCGTATTCTTTGAGGAGTAACAGTTTGCAACAAACCCGGATACAGTGAAGCATTACACCTTCTTCGAGACTGACAGCACGGTGAAAAGGGTGAGAGGAGATCGAAGACAGCATGTCGATAAGGTCCGATAAGGTCTCGCTGCTCTGTGACTGTGTTTTCCGACACGTTGAACCTACCGTGCCGCCATGTCATCCTGTATCGAAAGCACGCATGCGTGCTCTTATCGATTCATACGCTTCAATCCAGTCAAGTATGTGCCAGGTTATTAAAATGTTTTCTCCGTGTTATGGTATTGTGTATTGACCATGCTTTAACTATCTTTGTTATTTATATAGATGGATGAATACCGGTAGCCGTGATGCGGTACTCCCGACTGTCGAGATGCCTTGAGAGTGTTCACGAGCCGTGATGAAGCGGTCAGGAAGAAGCAAATGACTGAAAAGGACAAGTTCAAGCGAGCCCAAAACGTACTTGGACGTATATCTTCAGAGCTGGCCATTGGTAATTTGGAAACATGGTGAGACGGATTATGTGAAGGAAAGATTGTTGGCGTCACGGAAGACAAGACGCCAACAACGGCTGATACTGACTCACAAGTGGAACCAACACAACTATCTGAGGCGGATGGTGAACAAAGGGACAGCAACGTCCACGGTGGACCTCCACAGACAGTACCGCTGAAGATGAAGCCGTTCAACGCTAGAGCGTCTAAAGTAGGTCGATCACGGCTTGTCCGAGCTGATGCTGACTCCAAGCGTCAAGCAGAGCAGAAATCTTACAATCAGGGCTAGCCGTTACACAGGGAATTGCGAGACAAGAACGTTATCGAAGTGGTGGAGTATATTCAGACGCACAAACCCCTTCTTGAGTAACCCCAGTCGTTCCTAGACACTTTGAGGTCCGTTGCCAGAGGCACACAAAGAAAAAGATGACTGTCGAGTCACGTAGCCTTAGTTGCACCCAATCACTCACGTTTTGACTGCCCCAAGCACTTGTCACCATGGCGATTGAAGCGATTCAGAAGACTAATGGTAGCCTAGGTGTAGACCTTTCAAGTTCTCTGAGCGACAAAGACGTTCAGTGGATCGCCACGATTGAAGGTGCAGGTAATTTAAGTGAGCAGCAATTACAGACCATGTACTACTGGGAGACCTGGCCAACACCTGTAAAGTTAGATGCAAGTGCTATTCGTGGTTAATGTTGTCGTTTGACCCGATGGCGGCTGAACGTAAACGCATTACTGATGTCACGGCAGGTGAAAGCGATGTATAGATCCTTAGGCAGGATCTGTTGAAGACATGGCCGCATACAAGTCTTCCCGGTTTCACCCCCTCCTGCGTGGAGTAACATCTACTGTGCTCGTGGAGAAACCTGGTACAATGAGCAGATTATTGAGTGTGCATTTACAAAGACACTAGCAGCGAAATACGGCAACAACAAAACCATCTTCCTGCCACAATCGCAGTTACCCGTCAAGGGAGGTGGAGGCCGAGTGCCCGTCGCGATTCGCTATGCCCTGGAGACAGCGACAGCAAATTATGTCTTCATACCAGTCAATCTGAATCAAAGTCATTGGGCCTGATTGTGGTGGACAACATCAAAGGTATGTTCATGTGCTACGCCAGTGTGAACAACCGCACGAACCAGAAGCATTTACAGGCAGTTGCATCCGATAGTATCGACACGACGTTAACGGTTTTCCAAAGACTACGATGCACAGTCCTACACAGAAGGATTGCTATAGATGTGGCATGTTCATTTGCCTGTTCTTTTGGAAGCGACTGTGGATCCAAGCTGGAAGTGATTATACCCACTTGGGACTGAGATGGAGACGATTGGAAGTTCTATGCGCGGTCATCGCGTTCAGTAAAGAGCAGAGTGAGGAAGGTGTCACGGAGATGGAGTGATTATAGTGATAACTTTGAAATACATGTCATTTTACTTTTGATTCCGAGATCACGTATTCTCCAAGTTTTCGCCAGATATTTTTAGCGAAACGTGTGACTCTAATCTAGCTGTGATTGGTTAGTTACATGCGTAATTACGTTTGGTATCAGATACAGTGATATCAGGTACTTTGCCGACAGATAGATCCGACTGCCAGTCTTCATTTTTGGCCAAGTACTGTCAACATGATTCCATCGTGTTCTGAGTTTAAAACATGGTGGGCAATGATGTCGTGATAATGGCGTACGTTTCGCCATAAAAACACCTTTTACATAGAACATCCTCGAAAAAAACATTTCGTACTTACTGAAATCTTCGAAATAAAATACTCGTCCACTGGCATTTTCATGGGATATATATGGACATACGTAGTGCTAGAAAAACATGGGTAATATCACCGGTCTTTATTAATACTAGGGGTTAATGAAGATGCCAAGTTGGCACTGCCAACAGTCTGAGTCACAGGATTGTCTTGGGGCTCCTGCTGATAGGGTACACGAATGTCGGTCGTTTGGAAGGAGGGAAAAGTGAGAGCAGTGTCTCAATGGTACTGAAAAGACAAGATCACACCACGGTCTCACGTTAGTTCACTTCCAAACACAAGCATCATTGATTCATCTGCAGTTCCCCAAGGCACCTCATGGAGCCATCTTCATAATCTGTACGTCTACGCATTGCCGAACGCATCAGAATGAGAGCCCTTTCAATCTCCTGGTATGATCGTAAACTTGCTGAGTGTTTTAAGTCCTTGAGTTCCCGCATGCGTTCGTTGAACACACGAAGCAGACTAACCGGGATGCGGTCCTGTTTTATTGTACTAGAAGGGTTGATGAAGAATGTACGCACATCCGCTGCCAGTACTCCAAAATCATTCATCCCTCTCGCTTCTGCAATAAGCCCGAGCTCTTAGAGTTCAGCAACCAGTAGCTCACCTTAATATTATTAAAAACACAACGTCGACATCATTCACTGTCTCAAACCCATTCTGCACCCACATAATGAAGCTCTCTGCTGGTACAGGAGGAGGGATTGACACCAAGTCGAGTTTTGGGGAAACGAAGCTTCATGGATTTGGTCCACCCAACCGTTAACGTGTTGGAGTCGCCGTCTTTGAAGGCGACTATCCTTATAGGCACCACGGCAGACATTTAGTAGACCAATTAGCTCTGCGAGACGTGTATCTGTTTTCGGTTTCCATCCCACGTAGGAGTTTTCTAGAATCGACTTCACAATAGCCATGACCTCCTCATGCTTTTCACAGTGTAGTTGCCTAAACTCCACTTTCGGACCTCCCACATAACCCTGCAACTTTGGCCTTGAGCCCAAACCGCCTTGTGTAGGCTCACTGTGGTGTTCTTCGACACATTTCTGTAGATTAGTACGCCACTTGATAGGTTGTAGGAAGCCGATGTGCGCAGCAGAGGATAAATCCAGAATTAATTAATTGTTAGGTTAGACTTGGTCTCTGTTGTTTCTAGTGGCACGACGAGAAATCAACTAGCAGAAAGCTGTCGCTTGCCCTGCATTCACCCAACACCTCCCTGCAAGCGCAGCTTCCTGGGTAGTCACCCAAGAAGCTTTTACACCAGGCCGCACAAGCCCCACTTGTGCCTGCGTACGGTTATAGGTAGTGCTTTCGTAAAAATCGGCCGCCTTTTTACTAGTCGACACGGACTCTAGCGCCATTGCGCCATTCACTCTGAAATCCTTGATGGCATGGAAGCGAATGTTCTCTGCTTTCTGAGCGTTCGAGGACCCCGCGCGTTTTATGCGCTGTATTGCAGGAACGCTGTCCACAGTGAGGGTGAGCTTGACCTCTTCTTCAAGTTTTGCGAAAATCTCATCGACGACTTCTTCAAACCACTCCGCTTGCAGCATTACGTCGTTGTCCGATATGAATTCTGCGGCAGTGCTGGGTTGGGCGACGACCGTTTGTTTCACGGAGCCCCAAGCCACAGGAGCTCCGAACGGATACACTATAAAGCCGGACACTGACTTGCGATCAATACGATCATTTGCAAAATCAGCATCCGTGGCGACTTGAATATTGTCTTGATCGGGGCCAACTGTAATTTGAGATCTTGTGTCAATGACAAAAACGCAGCAGGTACTTGGCCGCGAGCCTGGCAGTTGGTGTGGGTTTTGCACAATGAGGAGCAAGCTGGTTTACCGTGAACATGATATCGGGTCTTGAAACTCGCGCAAAATATAGCAGACTACTGTGATGTAGGGAAATCAGATTTGGGTGACCATACACTAGGGATGCCTAAGCTAGACCAGTGAGTACATCGCACTCAAGAGTATCGAGAGGGTACACCAACGCAGCCGAGTGGATACATCGCACTCAACAGGGAACGGATTTAAATGGGAACCGGATTTAGCTGGACTCAGCGATGGACGGACTCGGCGATGGACGGACTCGGCGATAATCGACTCGGCGAAAGTTGGACTTGGCGAAAGTCGACTTGGCGAGAATATGCCTCGAAAAAGATATACCAGCTGAGGGGATAAATCAGGATCTGGGCTAAGAGTCGCCGAGAGCTAGGTAAACAGCTCGACACCAAGAGGCGGAGCTGAGCGATGAGTCGCAGGAGATCTGTAACGACTCCATTTCATTAGATATTTGTATAGGACCGATAGAATACCATAGGGAAGAGACCGAAGGGGCTCTCCGAAGACATAGAGATAACAATAAGAGCAGAATATTCTAAGCCCAAGAACAGCGTACACTTTTCCGGTAAGTCCCTGCGTGGGCTGGATTATGTCTGCTGTCGTTCCCCGATAGGCATAGCTTGTAAGGGAGCCTTCTGGTAGCGCCAAGAGATCAAGGTCGGCCCGGGGTGGGCACTTCTCGCTACCAAGCGAAGACAAGTCTCGTCGATTCGACGATCCGGTGGGTTTGCACAACCCAGGACACCGTAACCTCCTAGCTTGGCGTAATCTGCGCCTGGTGACCTGTAAATACGCTCGCGCGCTGCCGTCCATCCTTTGGTGGGGGCACAGGGTTTAGAACGGATACTGCCCCGCTCAGGCGGGTCTCTGGAGAGTTTGGAGCTTCGTACTTGTTGGGACAACACTCAACTGAACCCCGGCTGGGAGGAACCGCAAAGGAAACTGACAGAAACCCTGCGCAAGCCCAACATCGCCAACTTGACTCGGCGAATTGTTGTGCTGTTGCGTGGAAGCCGAACTAACGAGGTTTTCTGTGAATCACAACACCACAACTGGTGCCGTGACCCGGGATTCAGGGGCGTGCTTTGTTTTCGCAGGTATCAAGTACAACCAAGTTAAGAGCAACAAGTGAGAGAAGATGGTCAAGGGATCGCCAAATTTGAGCGACGCAAACCCGGCGACGGCCGTAGGATGGCGACGGCCGTAGGATGGCCGCTCGATGAGTTTGACGAATTCGACGATAACGAAGGCCATGGAAGCGAGGAGGAAGAAGAAGAAGAAGAGAAGAGGAAGGAACGAAGTTCACTTGGTGTGGTACGCACGACATCAGCGCCGACAGCCGGCGGCGACGACAGCGAGCAGTTGGAAGCAGTGGACGGTCGCGTGATGGGCAACACTCCCAACGAGCAACCCGATCTGGGGTGCCAAGATATAGCCAAGTCGCAGAGTATTGAGATCTTCGGGCGAGGAGGTGCAGTTGCTGCATCAGGACAAGCGCCGAGGGGGATGCATGAGTAAGTTAGGTTAGGAATATCGCGCACTTGTGGATTTGCGGCAGAGCAGAACAGTTGACGTGTCGGCCCGACACGTGCAGCTAAGCGGCAAATACATACCTTTTCAAGTGATGAAGCGTTTCGAGAAGCACGTGTGTACGGAGCAGCCCCCAAGTGTGAGAGAAGCGGGCATCTGCAGCCCCGTATAGTTGTCGGTAACCAGCCGCGCCGCACTTCAGTAGGTCAAGAGAGGGTAACCAGCCCCGGTAACCAGCCCTCGGCCCAACGTTGTGAGCGACTAGGATTCGATCTTGGCGAGGGACTCCTACCCTACGGAAACCAAGGAACGTGCTGCGGCCTGTCACTCGTGTGAGTTAGCTTCGGTATATTTGTAGGACGGCCGTAGCAACAGCCACCGGACACTATCTCCTAGCTAGGGACAAGACTGGCGGTGACTTGTGGATCGTATAACACACCCGAGTGCGATTGAGACGCGGAAGGCGCGAGAGGAAGGACAGAGTTTACTTGGTGGCCAAACAGGATCCTTCCAGCGAGGTTTGGCTCAATGGCACGAACCCAGGCTATTTGAGACGAAAGCAGAGCCAGAGAGGGGTAGAGGAGCCGAAGAGGGCGTAGCGGAGCCAGAGAGGGCGAGAACGTAAAGCGGGAGAGCTAAACAAAGCAGAAATATGTTGAGCAGAAGAAGAGAGCACAGCAGCAGCGACTGAGCGAAGACTGAACTATACGACCACAGCAGAGTAAATCGGAGTAGAAGCAGCAAACATGACGGCCAGATCAGCAAGAGCAGCGCGACGATCGAACACGCCTACGGCAGGCGCTACAACACAACGTACGTCCAACGCGCCAGCGCCGAAGCGGCAGCGGCAGCAACGAACACGGCTGATGCTGACCACCAACTACAACACTGAGGAGGAAGTATTCGTCAGCAGCGGCGTCACCATCACCGCTGCTGGTAACGACGATCACATCCACGACTCCACCGACGACGACGACGAATACAACTACCGCGGCAACCAAAACCGGATCGCTGGTGGCGGTGGAAACAACGGGAACGGCCAGGGCAACGGACCAGGTGGCAACGGCGGAGATGACGGCAGCGGGAACAGACAGCGATGTGCAGGAACTGCTTCACAGCGGCCAACGAGACCTTCCCTGTCGAACCAGACGGAGCAGGAGGATGGATTGGAGGACATGAGCTGGTGGGAAGCGCTCACACCTCCACAACAACGCGCAACGATGAAGCGGATTATGCTGCATCCGCAAGTAGCAGCAACACCACAACCGGTGGTGATTCATGCACCACCTGTAGCAGCGGCACCCGAACGGCAACGGCGATTGAAGATGAAGCGTCTCAACCTCGAGGACTTCAAAGGGACGTCCGGTGAGTCCGTGGAAGCGTGGCTCGCCACGATCCCGCCAGAAGTTGAACGGCAAGCAGGGCTTGGCGGCTAGATCTGGACCCTGCCGAGCTGTATTACGGAGCAACCGCGCACTTGAAGGACAGTGCGAGTAAATGGTTAATCACGCTGTCAGAGACATGACCGAGAACGACAAGAACTTGGCGTACCTGGTCAAGATGATGAGGAAGAAGTACGGCCGACGGGATAACATGTTCCGCATTCAGCAGCGCCTCGCAGCGCGCGTGCAGCAACCTGTGGAGCGCTTGAATGACTTCACGGCGAGCTTAACGAACATCGGATTTGGAAAGAGGGTGCCTGCAGAGTCATACGTGGAAGCTTTTATCAACGGAATCAACATCGAGACGACGGCCATGCAGGTACGCACCTACGAGCCGCAGACGCTGGACGAGGCGGTGCAGTTCGCCGAAGACAAGTGTGGCGAGTTCGGCGAGGGCTTCAAGGTGACTGATTGGCGAGTGGCCCAGTGCCGCTACCGGGATGACCGGGGTACGGCGCCGAAGACGACCCGCAGTCGGCGAAGAAGAAGTCACTGGCGGCAGAGAATGAAGACCGGATGGACTGGGCGAAACTCGGACTGGGCTTTGGCGGCAGTGAAGATTTACCACCCAGTTTCGATACAAAAGGAAAGGTGGTCAACGGATTGGCTCAAATGGCAAAGAAAGACCCGCTCTCATTGGCTGCCCTTCAGGCACTGATGTTGGTAGCAGGGTTAGGACGCGACGAGAACGTAAATGTGGCGCCCAACAAAGCCAAAGTAGCCAGGACATTGGAAGTGAAGAGATCATAGCGAGTCATCACCACCCAGCAACCAGCAGTCTGAAGATACGAACCAGGGCCAGGCATGGCATAGCCAAGGCGGAGGCGGCTATGGCGGCAGTAGTGGCCGCGTTAGTGGCAGCAGCCAAGGCGGCAGAGGCTCCAGAGGCGGACGCGGATTTGGACGAGGCAGAGGCGGACGTGGGGGTGCCGGTGGACTGGAGCATTACGGGCCACCGGGCGGACAAACCATCGCACAACGCAAGGCAGAGACTTACTGTGGCTACTGTGGAATACAAGGTCACTGGTGGAAGCAATGTCGTCGGCGTATAGCTGATGAGGCAGCGCTGGCGGCACAGCAGCCGACCCCAACTGCAGCAAGCACCAGCGCGGACGCAGGAAGAACAACGGCACCAACAGTACCAGCACCAACTGCGGGAAATGCACCGCGGCAGTAGAGGCGGGGGCTCTGCTGTCCGCGGCCGAAAAATGCCCCAGCAGTGACGCGCCGGACAAAACGGCGTCGGCCAAGAAGCGAGAGAAACGGAATGGCGGCTGGCAACGACTGTTGGCAGCTGTAGAAGGCGGTGGAAGCGACGTAGTGCTCCAGAAGGCCCCGTGTGGTGAATCCGAAGGAAGTGTGGGAGCGCTGCTTGTGGAAACCAGGGAAAGAGTAAGCATGGAGAAGCAGAGGAGAAGAGGGTGTTGGGACAGCGGCCGCGAGACAGCACCATGACGTTGACGAAGGGTCGAGAAGCAGGAGAATGACCACGAACCTGATACCGGAGATGGACGAAGAGAAGGTGATGGCGCGAGCAACTATGGCCTGCGCGAAAGAAACGAGGGAGTCAGAGGAAGGGCAATCGCTCGTGAACGGCCGAGGAGGGATCAGTGATTGCGACGCGTGAAGTTGAGCCCCTGGTGACTTCGAAGACATGGCCGCGCGGTGTGACGCGACGAACGGAGCAGATGAGCGGTGGGAGTACGGCAGCAGCCCGACGCCGACAGCGACGAGCGGAAGGTGTTGTCCCAGCAGCGCATAGAGTCCTTGCTTCTGATGTGCGGGAGCAGAGGGAATAGCGAGTCAAGGTGCTACGCATGAGCGTCCAGAGGACGATTGCGGAGCTGCGAGAGCAACAAGGCCTGAAGCGGCAAGGACACGACCGACGTGGTGCACAAATAGCTGCAGCAGTCGTGCGAAAACTAGCGGCTGCTGTGAAGCCCGGCGTAGTGTCGGTGGTGACGCGAGTGCCGGACGAGTGGCGAAAGCTGGAGGTCCAGACGGATGAGGATCGGGTGACGGCCGTACGGCGATACGCGGAAGAAGTCCCGAGGGAGTTAGCAGAAGAAGGATTGCTGGCGGAGATGCGCGCGGCCCGCAAGATGGCCTTGAAGGAAGCCAAACGATTCCGAGTGGCGCGACGCGTGCGCAGGTTACAGCGAAGAAAACTTCAGGCAGAGCGACTGGAGGCCGCTACAGCAGCCGGACGTGCGGCAGCGGCGAAAGGCGACAAGGTGAAGCAGAAAACCAGCTACCATTACGTGGAGCTACGAATCGGCGAGGATGGCCAGAAAGTGAGAGTGGCGCAGTTGCGTGCGGCTGGCAGTGAAAATCCACGCTGTCTACCAACCGCCTTAATCGCGCAGACGCGCACGCGAACCCAGGAAGTTCGCTTGGATAGTTGTGCACAGTTTAGCGTCGCAGGGAGGAATTGCGCAAGTACGGTCGCTGCGTGACCAGAAATGCCCCCGTGGACATTGTGGAAGGCTTCGGTGGAGGCACGAGCAAAGTGTTAGGCGTGTGGAGATTCGCCGGCACCACGAAGTACCAGCAGAGGATTGTCGTTGACGCGCTGCTCGTGGAAGGGCAGGGCGACGAATTACTGATCGGCGAAGACGGGATGGTGGAGCATCAGGTGAAAATGGACTTCAGCAGCCGCGAGTTGAAGTACCACGACGAGCACGGGCACAAAGTGGTCTTGCCATTCACCTGTCACGGTGTGTCAACATTGATGCAAGCAGGACAAAGGAAGAAGTCGGTGGTTCGACTAGCGAAGACGGAGAAGCTAACTACGAACACGCGCAGCATAGTGAAGGTGAAGGTGGATGCCGATTAAGGCACTACGAGAATTTTCGTGCCGAAGCCGAATACGAAGCGACACCTGCTGATGGCGCCGACCGTCGATACGGTCGAGAACGGGGTGGAGAACGTGGTAGTGCTGAACGTGGAAGGACGGCGCGAGAAGTTGCCCGCCCGTGAAGCGTTGGGCACGTGGATCCCCACTGACAAGGACATGCAAATTCTGTCAATGAACGGTGAATTGGAGAGAGCGAGTTGCGAAGAAAGACGACGCTGTACGCGTACAATTCTTCCAGACACGCGACGCATGGCTTCCAACCAAACGAGTTGATGATGGGGAGGAAGTTGCGGACACCGGCGGAGCTGCTGAGGAAGAGTCGGTTAGCGCACCCACGAAGATCGTTGCAGGACTACCACGAAGTGCTGATTCAGGATTTAAAGAAGGCTCGTGAGTTAGCTGCTATCTCACTGCAAAAGGAGCAAGCTCGTCAAGCAATGTACTACAATCATCGGAACGTACGGCAGCGGAGCGAGTTCCGATCAGGGCAGCTCGTCTAGCTGTACAGGCCCACCCGCGGATCTGGAATAACGAAGTTCGGGCATCGATGGCGTGGCCCTGGAAAGATCATTGAAGCCTCGGGCTACGACAACTACTTGGTGCAGATGCTCGAGTCAGGAAAAGAGCTCATCACGCATTGCTCCTTCCTGCTCAGCTACTACTACCCATCGAATATGCTCGAGCAGATGGCCAAAGACATTGCGTTGGACTTGCGGGAGGGCGAGCGCGGCAGCAGACATTGACTCAGAGGACGAAGACGAAGCAGGACCCGGAATAGAAGCAGACAGAGATACTCGAAGGGCAACGAAAAGCGCAGCGGTGAGCGACGCAGCAGCGAGCGAGACAGGAATAGCCACGGGAGCGACAACAGAGGAAGCAGAGCAAGCAGAAGTCGGCCAGGCGGATCAGACACAAGTACAGCAGGACGCACGACAGCAAGGAGGAGATCGGCAACCGCAGCAAACACCGCCTGAACCAGTAGCACACGTGAGGATCGAGAGCAGAAGCAAAGATGCGAACCCCACCTTACAAACGACCGGAAGCAAGCGAGCCAGGCCAGCACCAGCGGACGCAAGTGACGCAGTGGCAGGACGAACGCGTGCCAAGATCAGGCGAGCACCGTACAGCGTCCCCGGACGTGAAGCAGACAACGAAGAACGAGTCGAAAGCCTTGTACGAGCACGCACCAGAGAAACAGCACTTGCCACTGAAGACCGCGCGAATGCAGACCCAAGGGCAACGAGGGAAACAGGCAAGATTACAGCAGCAGGAAGACGCACCGACGGACAGCAAGCAGCAGAACAAGATGGCGACAACCGCGGACGAAGAAGACGGCAAGCACGCTGGCTCCGCAGTGTCGAGCGTTGCCCAGAAGGAAGTGCTGGTGCCGCAGTGGAAGCAGCGCGCGGAGTTGATCAAGAAGTGGATGAAGCAGGACGCGCAAGAGTACAGCAGCAAGGTCGGTCGAGTGAATCACCAAGGGCCGAGAGTGAAGAAGCGCGCGTGTACGTCTTCGCCGGGTGCGGACAGCCTCGCGAGTCGGCAGCCAAGACTCGAGCGGATACAGCCGGACGAGGGCATTGTCGAGCATCTACGGCGGCGGTATCGGACACGCGTCGGTCGATACGGTCGCTTCCTTCATCCTCTTGCTCTTCACTGTGTTCACTGCGTACGCGTCCTTCTTGCCACAGCCGCTCATAATCTCGCTGATGGATCCAGAGTCGCTGGGGTTCTCCTGCGTGAGGTCCACCACCCACGCACTGTACTTCAAACTCTACCAAAGTTTACAGTGCTAAAGGGTGATGGTCAACAATCGACGCTCGACGCTCGACGTTCGATATTCGTACTTAATATCGAACTTTAAGGAACGCATCACGGGGAACGTAAACAAGGTTATGGCGTCGGACAAGTACGCTCGGAAGACAGCCGGTCATCAGATGATGTGTGGACAAAGGTGAGTCGAATATCGCTTGAAGTTTGTGCAGTCGGCAAGAAGTATAGGAAGAACGTAAATCAGTCACGAATTAGCAACCAAGAGCTCAAGGCAAATCAACCCTCTTTGGACACTAAGTGTTTCCGTCGTCTGTTTCTGTGAAGTTCTATACGTTCTTCAGTAGATCCTCCGAGAGTCGCCGTGGTCTCAACCCCCCAAACCCGTGTCTGACAGAAAGGCAAGTTAAACTAAAGTCCCGCGAGGGCAGGAATAGCAATTCGTCGGCAACGACAACCGATGAATAGCTGCTCGTCGCCCAAGACGGTCAAGGAATAGCAGCTCGTCGATCCCGACAAACAAGGCAAAGCAAAGGAACCCTCTAAGGCAAAACAAGAACAACTACACATACCTGCAGAAAACGTTAACGACGTTGCTACCGACTACAGTGCGCAAATTCAAGTTCGAGCGTGTGGCATCACGCCAAGAGGATATCAATAACTGCGGATTGTTCTGCGGAATTTTCTTCGAATGCCAAGTTTGTGGGGTTCTAATTCCGGATCTTGGGCGCACTGTTCTCGGATATCTGCGCATCCGGTACGTATACAAGTCCTGCTGTCCCTGATCCTCGTGCGAAAGCAAAGGAACTGGGTTACTTAAAATGTAGCTCGACAAACTTTAGCACGTCAAGTTCATAATACATTTTATCAGCATACCTCAAAAGCAACTACATGCACGAATCCATCACTTGCAACCACCATGCTTAAGCGATCTCCCATTTCTCTACATATCCGACATTTTATGGAATCTCAGTGTAATATAACGGGCGTAGTTTGTATGGATTGTTCCCGTTTGTGAGTGGTTTATTCTGAACCAACTGGTTTGTATTGGATTGTAATCGTTTGTACCTTTTAGCACGACTACGTCCCGTTTGGTTGTACCTGTAACACGCGTCGTTTTGTATCCGTCTTACTCCAGACCAGATGCTCCAAGAACAACACTTCAAACAAGTCGTCTGGACGATCATGTTGGAGCAAAATCAAAATTAACTCCAGACTTTGAATAGCTCCAGAAACTACAGTTCTCTACAACCACCATTTGACGCAAAATAGCAGGTAATAAGTTAAACCATCTGATACTACAGTACTTCGTTTTGCTACCAGAGCACCCTGAGCTCGATGAAAAGCTGCTGAAAGACCTTCGGAAGCTGCAGTCACGAGTGCCCGAGGAAATTTGTCTCGACCAAGAAGAGAAAAGTACTCAGGCATCCATTACGAGCTACTTTCGGCCTCGCTATGGTAGTATCAAATACCGTCAAATTGGCTATCTGATATCAGCTTCGATAGGTATCAGATTTACTCCATACATTTACTAACTACCAAGTCGGTGGATCGATTTCGTATCAGATATACTAGTGTATCAGGTGTGTCAGATATCATTTAGGACAGGTTAATCTGTACAGTGAACCCTGCCAACTTAATACTTCCTCCGGGCGTGAATGATTGCCTGTAATGTTTTTTCTAGAGGCTTCAGCGGGACGTCTTGCCTTCATTTAGTCGGCGGCAGTGGGGGCGCTAATTCGGAACATAAATGGGTATTTTGCCTCGGATATTGTAGTTCTTAATCAGTCTTTTAGGCGCCAAAAATATATTTGAAAATGATGAAGCTTTGGCCATAAGTTCGAGCGCAAGCCGTATCGATTCCACCAATCAGCGCGTGCCCAGCAAGGAAACATAAAAAATAGACCCTACAATCTGTTTTCCCGGGTTTTTCACAGACAATCATTCACGACCGGAGGAAATACGACCCAGGCCGCTCCAATCAGCCAAGCGCCATCTTGTATCTGCGTAGACGCACTTCCTATTAAGTATAACAGGGTGATTAGATAATAGAGGAGCACCTCAAACCACACCACTGTTTCTCCAAGAAGACCGATGCGGATCTCGGGTTTATTACCGCAGTACATGTCATAAGAAGACATGGATGCCTGATATGTTGTTTCAGGAGTGGTTGCGCGATCTTGACATGCATCATCAACGGCGAAATACAGTATTGCCCTCTTTCTCAACAATGTCAGCAGCTCAAGCCATGTCACTAGCATATCTCGTTTGCTACCGCTCAACGCTGGAATCAGATCGGCGTTTACAAGCGGCGTTATCGGCAGCTCCAGTATTAGCTGAAGATAGAGGAGGCGGGTGCATCTACAAATGGTAGCCGTACCCGTTAATCTAATTTGTAGATCAACTAACGGCAATGCGGGGATGAAGGTGCTGGCACGATCTGTTCTCTAACTGCATTCTCCACATCTGACCGGGCATCAACACGCAAGCCCGAGCGCGAAAGAAGATGGCACGCTAAAGGGTTCGTAGTTGGTGCAAACGGAAAAGATGCGAATTCAAGACCACATGGCTCTCGATGAATTCGTAACACCGTGGAAAATGTTACGGCGCTGGTGTTGTCAAGGTGACGACCACGAGATCCTTGCCGATGCATAATCTTCCAGCGCGTTGGACAGTGCCTCCTCTGCTTGACGGAGCACCCTCGACAGTGTGCTTGGTGGAACTTCAAAGACCATGCACAGGGTGCTGTCTTCCATAGAGCCGACGTAGAAGCAAAGGACGAGACCCAGGATCTGGTGATGGTAATACAGCTTGGGCGGCCGTCCGCGTCCGTTGTGGTTCGATATGTCGTAGAAGCGACTGAAGCGGCTCAGAAGCTAGTGGAACGCCGACCTGTGCACATGTACAAGTCAGACGCCGCAATTCGAAGAGTAGAAACAGACAGAAGCGCACCTCGTCAAACTAGTCGTGTTTAGGAAGTCGAAGTCCTTGCCAAACTTGTAAAGCATCATCCCGGCTTCATCACACGGCTGATCTAGACTCCGAGTCATCAAGTAGTGGCGACTGCGCATCGCGACCTTCCATGCCTCTTCCACGAGCAAGTTATACATTTCGCGACGAACATCCCTCCGAGCCTGGTCGTGACCGAGGAAGGCCTCCGTCAGTATCATCACTGCATCCAAATTCTCCTCCATCGCCGGGGCTGCTTGTCCTTAACGAGCGCGAAATCGAAAGCAGTAAAAACTCGAACGGGCGCATCATCAAGCGACGGGAGTCTGTCCGGTGCGAAGTGACGGGTCCATTTCCAAATGTCACCCATCTCCTATTTTGCAGCACCTGACTTGGGGAAGTATCAGTCGAACACATAAAGCAGTTGTACGGTATTTGCAGCGTAGCTTTCGAGCGATAAGTCAACATATTCTCTGAAATTTATTCGCAGTTCGAAGAACTGTCGATAGGTAACTTTTCGGATGAGATCGAGTGACCTTCGTGCAACCTCTGCCATGCTACACAACCCAGGATGAGATCGAGTAACATTAGAATGGTGTGGCATACACCGCTCAGGACAGATACGGTTACCGTCATCAGGAACCTGTTGACCACTTGGGGGTCCTGCTCGAAGATATCGCGAAACGCCATCTGCAATTCATTCAGTGGCTACGAGGAATCAAGACCGACAAGGTACAGTCGGGCAATATCGAATGTCGAAACAGTGAGAAAGGATGTCCATAGCAGCCGGCCTTGAATTTGCACTGGCACTCGCACGCCAGGCGGTGTCAGCTACACGAACGCTCTCGGACACAATTGCGTTGCGGGCGCCAACGTCCAACCCCACGAGCTGTCGACGGCGCGGGATGTAATGGGGCCACTTGACAGGGGGCGACCATTGTTCTCTGTGATGTGGTCCACACCATTGGTGTCCGTCACACGCGTGGTGTGTGACACGTCAAGGACTTAATTCGTATTTCAGTCGTACTTAAGTGGTACGTCAGTTGTATTAAAGCAGTACATCTAAATGGGTGGTCCCCATTAGAACAGATCAGATTAGACAGGGATTTAGTATGCAGATAGTTAGCAGTAGTTAGAACTACAACAGTGTTCTTAATATAAATCAGTTTAACTCTAACCCGGAAGTTCGCAAGTCAATTGGTACTCGGTACCATATTGGACAGGAAGGCCATATTGGACAGGAAGGCCATTGCAAGCTTACAGCAGGAACGCTAGGCGTCTGTTGTGGTTAGCGCGGTAACGCTTCCCTAAAGCTAAGGTGCGTGTGACCCCGTCACACGGGAAATGCTACGGCTCACGTATACGCACCGCTCGCTGAGCGCCAACCGTTGCGGACGCCGATCAAAAGCGTCACCGTCTACCGCAACGGATACTCGACAAGCGGTGTGCAGATGCAGCTCCGCGACCAGCTGCTGGTAGTGTGCACTGTGCAGGGGGAACTGACTGGGTTTTTGTCGCGGTTTGTACCGGTGGAAGGACTGCACGAGTCCGTGGAGACCAGTGGCCACAGCATGACGTAGTTCTGGCAAACCGCGTGTTTAATGGCCAGGATATCTTGCAAGAACGAGCTCAATGGCTACATTTTGCTGAGAAGCTATTATGTCGTTGGATACCTTTGATCCGACTACGATCGCACGAATTTATTTATGTTTGTAGCCAGGGTCACGTTTTCCTGTAGTTCCTGATCAAGCGTACACAGGAGATCGACGACCTGAGCAACAAGCTACAGCAGTCGAGCGTAGGTGCCAACAACAGCACAAGATGCAAACATCCAAGCAAAGCACGCGCCAGAACGCCTTTGATACTGTATCGAACACGGTGGTTGTTACATCATGTAGCCTATATGTACTCGTGTAGGAGAATGACCGAAACGACCAGATCGTGCGACATTAACTTTAATTTTTGTTAAATGAAATATATGAGCCGGCATATGTAACGCGGTGCAGGTATTAGATCTTTTCAGCTGTCAGCTTGCACTACCTGGCAAATGGAGTCACTTAGGCTGCTTGTCACATAGGTCAGCTCAGTCAGCTTGGTTGTAAGCTGGCAGGCTTTGTCCATGAACAGACGCGGCTTGGAGGGATTGCGGATTGGTACGATTGCATCATCGGGCGGGATGCCTGCTGTCTCGGCTATGATTCCAAAAATGGATGCTGTTATCAGCATCTGGTCTACAGCCAAGTAATCTTGCTCATAGTCGTCACGGAATGTCCTCTGCATGGTGGGCAAAGGTTCCGGAGCTTGGCCGTCGACAAGATGAAGGCGAACAAGCCCCCCTGTTTTGACGACATGCGTGGATGCTCAAACCACCCGAGGTTTAATTTGGATCCGTGCTCGAGATACTTCCAGACTAGCCGCGTTAGCTCGAATATAACACTGCAAATTTTCGACTGTCGAAATCGTTTGTTGATTCTCGATTTGCTCGGCTCAAATCATTCTTAGGCGGGTCAGAGGAGACACGTACGGAGCGCTTGCAATTTTGGACCCAGCGGCATTATTGTGGGGACTCGTTTTAGCAACAGGTGTCGCATTGGGAGCTGGCACAGGCATACCAGGGGTGTCGTTGTTGTCGTTTTCCTTCATTAAACTTTCACCGACTTGGCCAGGCGATATGTGGCTAAAACCCCACGCCGTGTTTTGTCCCACCGCGTTTCCGCCAATCTCAGGATCATGACCCGGTTCAGGGGGTAATCAAGAGAGGTGTCGAGAAGCCCTTCCCCTTTATCCGCGACCTTCATACTCGCCGCACCTTCTCCAGGAGAACATGGCCACCTCTCCCGCTGGTGGAGCAGCTGTTCTCGAGCCCCGTGGCAACATCAACTTGACCGTCCGTACAGCGCTACTTCTTTACGTGTCATGGGGGTTGCTGGGATTTGATTGTCGGTTCAGATCCCCGTTTCACCAGGCGCCATGGTTACTTTTTCTCCGGGAGGCAAATCGATGAATGAATCGGAGAAGTTGAAGCACATTAAGTATGTAAATGACCGGAACGGGATCGGAAAGTTCGCGTAGTTCGCATTAGAAAACGGTTTGATGGGTCTCCACTGAGACTTCGCGTTGATGTATCTAACGATCGCTTTAATAAACGAAATTGACGAGAAGAGAAACACGTTTACGTTATGTAACGCTACCGCTTGTAACGACCTTGTCGCCGACGCACTAGAAGGCTTAAAATCGGCATAAAATCTGCATTTTCGCGATCTCAAGAGCGATTATAATTGCATTTCTTCGAACGCCTCGTCAGCAAGACGAGTTGTAATATGGCACGGCTCGTCACTCATGAGATGAATAGCCGCAGGTCGCAAAATCGTCACTGTTGCACCGTCGGGCGGGATACCCGGGGTGGCCGCGGTGACACCAAAGATGGTGCAATTCTGCGACCGAAGTAATCGCCTGAATGCCCTCCATTGTTGCTCCTTGTAACTTGTGTCGTAAAAGTTTGATCAAGAATGGCGTAGAATTGGGCGATATCGCCCACAGTCAGGAACTAAGATTGAAAGGTACAGATATTCTAAAGACATATCCGAGAGCACCAAGAGACATCCTTAGTTACTTAGCATCTCAAACACAATTTTTCGTACGAACAACGACCTAAACACTTTATATTCCAGTAAAGCCGTTCAGTATCGTTCATGGGTGAAAATAGCAATCAATTTTCTTCGAATCATCTATTCTACGAAAGTACCGGACCGGCATTCTTAACTTACGCAACCCTTTGATTGCTGCAATAGGATAATATCTCCACCTTCTCGACTTTATGGCGCTGCAACAAACAAAGATTATTTGAAATAGATATCCGAATCAAAAAAACCGAGAGCGCCTAGTGACATCCTAAATCACTTACTATCACAAAAAACATACTGCCGTTTCATATGAGCAAGGCCATAAACTGTTTAAGGTGTAGTGAAAGCCTTGTAATGTCGTTAATGGGTGAAATAATCGAGGGATTTCGTAATGGAAATGATCGAGGGATTTCGTAATGGGTGAAATGATCGAGGATCTCCCTCGAAACATCTATTCTGCGAAAGGACCAGACCGGGATTCTTAACGCCACACGGGTAGTAGCCGGCAGTCATTCCTAAATATTCCGCGACAAGACCATTGTCCGTCAAGCTTCCACGGATCTACCAATCCAGACTTCTCACACCACACACCAGAGACTGCTGTTTTGCCGACTCGGGTCCAGCTACGTATTACCAGGATAAGATCCTCCTAGCTGAAGTCCTCGCATTAAGTCCGACAGACTCGCAAGAGACAGATTCCATCGGCATCTGGTGATCACTAGGCCTCTGATTGTGGCTCTAGCGTAGCGCGTGATTCCAAGATTGGTGCTAAGGTTGAATGGGAACAGAGAAGCGAAACCACGACGACACGAATTGTGCTTGGTGCGAAAAACTGTCAATTTGAGGAGCTGTACTGTAAGACGTGCTTTGGGAAAAGAGGTGATTTCTCAATATTTTAATGTTTGACCCGACCAAAGGCGACAAAGCTCGCTTGGATCTCGAGACTGTAATTTCGAAGAGCCTACGGATTAACGAGGTACAGAAGAGAATGGTTCTGGCGTCCGTCGTCGAAGAAGCTGCACCTGTTTCAACTATACGAGACCAAGTTTCTATCAAATTGAAGGAGGCAAAAATTTGTTGGACCGCGATTTAGCTCGATCGTTGAAGCTTAGAAACCCAAAGAAACCCCGCGTTTAATGTTTTCGTGAGATCGTAACGCAAAACACAGAGGCGCCGTTTGGAGACATCGAGCCCACGAATCGGAAGAGCAAAAGACAGATCGACTTCGAAAAGCCCGTGAATACAAGCAGCGCGCTTGTGCGATGCAGTTACTAGGGGTACGCTTCTGCAACCTATATCCGAGAAGTCCAGCGAGAGACCTTGCAACGACTAGGCCTTTCACTTGAGGCTGTGCGCTTAGACGAATGTATTTGCGCTGTTTGCGATCGATGGGTACTAAGGCATAGCTGTGAAATTGTATGTATAAGGGACGACAAAATATTTGCCAATATGCGCTTGCTCCTGGACCCAACGCAATTGAAATTACCACAGGTCATTTTGAAACATTATGACTGCAAAAGTATGGACCCCGTTTTCGTGGAATGATGTTGTCTTCAAAAGGGGTAATTGCATGTGGCGAAGGTACAAACACGCGTATCCGCATCTGCAGCGAGTGTTTCACATCGCTTCGTCAAGGTGTTCTGCCAACGTTCTCGATTAGAAACGGATTTTTGGTGTATTACCACATGATTTGCTTGATTCGACAATAGTGGACCGCTTGATGACTCAACTTGTGACAGTTGTAGCTATAACTCGGGTTATGCGCGGAGGGGTGCATCGCTCTATACGCTCACACTGTTTGGTATTCGACGCGACTCCTGGTCCTCCGGCTTTACTACTTCCTAGAACACTGGATAAATGCTGTACTCGCTGGATCTCTTACGGAGGCTGCTGCCCATGACGCTGAAGATGATGACGGCGCCTGGCCCCGCTATTAGTGCTGCTGACGCTGTTGTGGATGTGGCCGTAGTTGAGCGGGATGCTGCTCATGACGCGGAAGCTGCTGACGTCGGCTGGACGGCGCTTCTCGTGCTGGTTTTGCATGTGTGTGTGTAGAACGATAGCTTGGCGTTCTCTTTGTTACTGTTAATAAACGTATTTTGCTCATACTGCACTACGTAGTCACTTTTTGCGTGGAAGCAGAATGCAGTGATCGAAATCTGTGGGCGAACTTCGATATAGTAGGCATGATTCTAAGCTGCCAAGTTGCACAGAATGAGTAAAGCGATGAAAATTACTCGAGACGCCGTCACGCGCAGAACTGAAGTCGAGGACAACAATTCTGTAGTTGTGTTTGCTGTGCTGCTTGATGAAGCGGAGGTCGAAGCAGACGCGACATTTGATCCGTCGACCAGGAAGAGTTTTCCGCTGTGCGTCTCCATAGTGAAGCACTCGTTAGTGTTAACTTTTTCTTCAGGGACAGGCTCGATGACGTTAGTCCATTCTCCACTCTCGCATGTTTGATTTCGACTCTGATTGTTACTCCACCACTTGGGCCAATGGTGACTTCCAGATCGTAGTGGAGACTGTTGTGGCACCGCCCATCGGCTCGGAATATATCGGTCACTGTAAGTTTCTCGCAATTGGCGCCTTTGTAGTGTTCGAGCAGCACGTAGAAAGTGTCTCCGTATGCGAACTTGAGGTATTCAGCTTGACTGTAGCCGCCGAATTCGTACTGCGAGCTGTTCCCATTCGCTCCAAATTCCTCGTTACACGGAGTCTCGGTCATACAAGGAGGTAACACAACTGTTGAAAACATTGCCGTGGTTCTTGTTGTGCAGCTGGGGCTTTCGTTTATCTCGTAGGCGCGAACGGGAGTGTCGGAGGCGAAAACTGGTGCCAGGAGGACAAGAAAAAGGAAACCTTTGTTAACAGCTTCATGGGGTTGCGAAGAGATACGAAAAGCTGAATCGAACTCGAAGTCGAATAGAAAATGAATGAAGCAAATGTATGAGATGACTAAAACGGCAAAATGGTCAGCGACAATGTCGTTGAAAGATGGAGCTGATCTCACCCCGATTCCATTTCTGGCAAGCGCATCGCTAAATACAACATCATGCATCCCGACAAAATAATTTTAAGGGAGAGATATGCAGACAAGAACTTACTTCAAGTATTAATATATTTCTACAGTAGTACTAAATATTTTGAAGTCGGCGTGCTCCTCGTGATGGTTGAGAATTTGTAAAGCCTCACATCTAACAATTTCGGCACAAAATGCCCCCGACTGAAGTCAGAAAACTACGTTACCAATAAGTTGATGGTGAACATGAACCATCATCAATTGCACATAGGATAATGTTGAGGTTTTCAGAACTGGTATTAATAATTCAAAAGCGATAAAGCTGAGTACTTCCATGAGTTTGAGTAGAGCGGACTATTTTAGAGAATAATTATGATAGTATTCGATTCCTCCTTTAAGGGGCCATGGTTCCTAGCAAGACCATACTAACAAACAGAGCTGCAGCTGAAACCGCGAAGGAATGCGATGACTGTCGGGAGGAGGATGCTAATGTTGTCGAAGTTAATTGTTGGGGCCGCAGTAGTTGAAGCTGGAGGTGCGGTCGTTTTGGGGGGCGCTGTAGTTAACGCGTTTGATGTCGAATCGGTCGTACCCGCCGATTTGTCTTTGTCCGTGATGACGGCCCCGCAACGTAGAAGGACTTCCACGTTTTGCTGCCGTCGAAGGCAAGCTTCTGTATTGACTTCCGTAGCTGATGCAGCTGTCCACTCCTCATACCAGTCGCTATCGTCAGATTCGCAACCAGCCTCGGAACTCAACACTGACGTGGTGCCGTCGTTGTCTTGTACAACCTTGAAGTGGTTGTTTAGGGCGTATGGGTGGCAGTTTCCGTCGGCCAGGAACGATCTGGTGTTGTAGGATTTCCCGAGGCAGTCTGTTGGATAGATTTCGACAGTCAGGTACGCAGATCCATTGAACGCTGTGTTCAGGAATGCCTCTCGATCGAGGATGCAGGCTGTCATCTCGGTGTCGTGAAATGAGCCGTCGCTGTCGTTATGAATCGCACAAACTGAGGTTTCTGTGCACCGAACATTGTCAATTCTCGCGTATACAATGTCGGAGCACGCCAAATCCTCACTATACGTTGACAAGAAGAGCGTGCGGAACTCGTCACGGGCGAAAGCGATGTCTGAAAAAACGAAGAGACTGGCGATGGTTCGTGTAAAACAATTCAGCATGCTTGAATGAAGGAAATGTGGGGTTCTGGACTAGGTGGTTGCTTGAAGAATGCTCACCCTTGCCATTACTGTAGTGGGTGTGGTAGATTAGCTGCCAAAAGGAAGCAGCAGTGTAGACTTGGACTTCCCTTCCTCAATAACCTTATCCAGCGACTGGGAACAGGGACCATGGGTAATCTGCGTGACCAGTGCGATATATTTGGGTCTGGCATTGAATCGCTAAACGTTTTGCAGCCTCGTAACGAAGGATAAGTCGCAGAACGCTAAACACAGCCGAAATAACTTGTTGGGGTTGCTCGAGAGCGTCGATAAGAATTTTACGGTTGTACACTACTGCCAGGGTTTCCTAAAATACTATTGCAATAATATGGGAGGCAGTCGATGAAATAAATAATTGTGAGGCGCTCAAAAGAAGAAGAAATAGATTATTGCATACATCAGAGTCCTGAAATGCATAATGCATATTTCGAAGTACTATATAGTTCTATTGTTAAAGTACTGAAGTACATGTATTATGACTCAAGTCACCCACCGGCACCATTGAAATAGGTTATTGAGCGGGTTTCGCTGACATCTAGAAATACATTATTGTATGGTAAAATAGGGCAATTATTATATTGATATTGCCATATATTTTTAGGAAACCCTGGCTACACCGTTCACTCTAATTAGTCTGACCATGACTAATTATGGTTTACGATTTTTGTCGGTGAAAGTCGAACTTTTGAATAGATCTTGTGACTACAATATTTAATTTTTATTGAAAAGAAAGATCATGGTTGGCTTCGGCTTGGCGAGATCTGTTCAAATCCGCTGTCTTTGTGCTCTTTTGAACTCTTCGGGAAAATTTTGTTGTCCGTGGTGTCACGAAAAAGTACAGAAGCATGACAATATTCGAAGCACGACTAATTAGAGTGAACGGCGTACTGTGTAATGTGTTGGTTCAAACAAAATACACAAAGCTTACTTTAAGTACTACTAGTATCATTGACGCTTGATCGGAGAGATCTAAACGAATGGAACTTGAAAATAAGTGGATCTGTGCTGTCTGCCCCATCGAGTTTCGAATATACTTCGAAGTACGAGCGAAGGTAAGCATATATTGATTTTTGGGTGTGTATGGATCCTACGTCGCAATTCAAGCAGAAAACGAGCTCGACGAACGACTGTGGGTTCCGAAATACTTTCCAATTTTAAAACGGCAATTGCAGTTCCCCGCTCGTGTTTGTGGAGTTTCATTCGGCGCTTTATCTACTATCGAAACCGAACATTTACCGCTATTCACTGCCGGAAGTCGGCTCGTTCACGACTCAGAATACGCTTTCCATCATGCTCGCATGTTCCTCACATTGGGACGTAAATTGTCCTCACTTTTTGATGTTTACTGCCGTAAGAGCTCGAACACTTTGATATCTAGGGTCCCTAGAGCATGCTTCATGGCTCCGTGAGTTGCTGCCCAGAATACGGCATCACCTTCAAGTGAAAAACTAGTACATGTAGTATAATACCAAACTTCATAGACGCAGCGTTCACATGCACTTCTTCACTAACAGACCAACAGTCGTCCGTCTCCCAGTAGCGCCCCAATCGCACTCCGTCGTCTGCGATTCGGCTGTAGATACCGCACGACATCCGTGTGTCCGTTGGCACTCGCCCATAGAATCGCCAACTGCGTGAACCCCTCGCGTCTCGCTTCCCTGCAGAACCGAACAACGTGCAAATGGCCGTTCTGCGCTGCTCTGTCGATAGCAGCGACCGTGGCTCCTTCGGTGCGAAATCGATGCAGGAACTCGACGACTTGCAGATGGCCCTGAGCTGCAGCCAAGTCCATCGCCGCAGTGGTACAGCCTTCAGAGCGATGGAAGTGGAGGAACTTGACGACGTCCAGGTGGCCCTTGGCCGCAGCCGCGTCCATGGCGTAACTCGTGCAGCCCTCGGACCGATGCAAGTGCAGAAACTGCACCACGTCCAAGTGGCCGTTGGCCGCCGCCATGTTCAGGGCGAAAGTGGAACACGAGGCGGCCGCGTTCTCGTGCAGAAGCCGAACGACAGACAGGAAGCCGTTCTGGGCCGCGGCGTTGAGAGCGCGAAAGCTGCAGCGAATGGGACTGGAGAGACGCAGCAGCAAACGCACCACGTCCAGGAGACCTGCGGCTGATGCTGAGTCCAGATCCCACGCGAACGAGGCCACGAGTGCGATGAGGTCCAATGGCAGGCGCGTCATGTGTGACTTGTGCTGAAGAGTATCTTTCGGAGTGACCCATCGATCGGCTCGTCGCATGTGTAGCCATGTTGAAGTTTCGATTTTGGGCTGGTGCAATGGCTCAAGATGACTCCTTTTGTCGAGTTCACTGGCGCAGCAGCTGGCTAACAGGTCTGCAGCTTACAAGTATTGCTGATAATACTCTGGGCCTGGGACTACAATAGCCAAAACAGACTCGACGCTGGGACGTAAATGCTGGTGTGGTGCAGGTTACACTGTCGAGACTGTAGGCCAGAGGTGGCGACCGACTACCGAAACGAAATGCGTCATGCTACCGGTAGAAATTGAGACCTACACAGGACTCGACGAATCATTGAGACAGCAACAAGCGCTCCAAGGTTTCTGGGGTGGCGTGCCTCCTACCCAAGGCCGTCTCATCCAGATGCATTTCATCAGCCGCTGGGAGATGGAGATCGCATGCCGTATGCGAGTGCAAGAGGTTTGTGGTGTTAAAAACACAACGCGCCCAGTCTCTACGTCACACACGTCATGTTCACCTTCCCCCTGTCCCACAGGCCGTTTCCTTGCAAACTACATCCCCGCGATACCCGATCACGATCACCCCTCTCCGCATCTGATTTTCCAGTCCATTTCGCTCTCTCCAAAGATCTCGCGCACCTGTCATACTCGATTGCCGTCGCGTCGTCGCGGGAGAAAAATAATGGCGTGCACCTCTCTCGTCGCGTCGCGTCGTAGCCATGGGCGAGGCCATACAAACTCCCAGCAGACGCCACTTGCGTTCCTCCGTGCGTGGCGGTCAGTCTTCAGTCTTCCAGCGTGGGAGACCGATCATCACTCTGGCACGCAGCTGAGTGGATTTGCTCACAAAGAAAGCCTTTGCCTCTCGCATGGCCACTCGCGAGCTCGGGCGCTGCCCGAAGACGCCCAGTACGCGCAGACGCCCTGGCCCAGTACCAGCCGCAACTGTCGTCCGCCGCCGCCTCGGGCAAGAAGCTGCTGTCCCAGTCCACGATGGACGCCCAGAGCGCCATCAGTGAGCTTACCAAGGCCAAGGAGCACGAGGAGCTTGGCCGCATCTCGGTCCATGGCTGGATGCACAAGCAGGGCAGTCGCAAGTTCAAGGGCCCCGTGGCCAAGAGCTGGCGCAAACGCTACTTCGCTCTGGAAGGCGCCAAGATGTACTATTTCCACAGTGACGTGGACTGCCGCAAGTACTTCAACTCACGCAACGGAGAACTCGTCGTGGGGCTGTGGACCTGCGCGACGCCTTCAAACTCGAACAGAGTGAACGTCTCGACCTGCCAGCCAGGGGCATCGTCATCCATACGCGTCATCGCGCCTGGCTTGTGTGTCCCGAGACGGATCAGGACTTCACCATGTGGTTCGACGCACTCGAGTTCACTGTCATGTCCGCGGGTTCCGGTAACGTGGTGAAGAGGGACCTGCCCAATGTACGCGTGTACGAGATGAAGGGCCGCTCCAGTTACCGCTTCTGGTACGTCATCTTCGTCATTACGGCGCTCATTGAGCTGGCAGGCATCGTACTGTGGTTCCCTCTGGGGATTGAACCTTGTGACGTTAAGTACAAGACGGACACCTGTGCAGAGATTCAGCTGCTGTATGCGGAGACGCTGCAGTGCGGAGACAACCCGTTCAATGGCATGTGGGACCCCCACAGTGGTACCATTGGTCGGCCGGCATTGAGACTGTGCAGTGCTTCAAAGAGCCCCATCTAGGAGACTGGGTCTCGTACTTCCTCTTTACCTCTCAGAATTCATTAGCATCTCGCTCGGCTTTCTGTACTACTTGGGCATGTGGAAACCTGTGCGACGTGGTGCACGCTACCTGCGAGACTTTGAACCGCACTTCCCTCCTGAAAGGTATGTGTTTCTTGAGGTTGTGGAGGGTTTACGTGGGTGTTAATGGTTTTGTGTGTGTTGTAGTGGCCGACGGTGGATATCATGCTCTGTCACTACGCTGAGCCGGCGGAAGACACGATCGCGACGCTGGAGAAGATCATGAACTTGGACTACCCGCCGCATCTGTTCCACGTCTGGATTTGTGACGATGGCTACTGCAAGGCCAAGTGGGAGGCTGGCGCGCAGGTGCCCAAGGTGAGCGTCAACCACGGAGTCATCGAAGAAGCTGGCGATGTGCGTCACGAAGTCGCGCAGTTCATGTACGACCGCGTGTGCGAGTCGTACGAGCTGGAGGTGGACGAGTGGCGCAAGGAGCACACGACGGTCAAGATGCCCACGAACGCTAACCTCGCATCGTGCACCGTGTTGACTGCGCGGTCGGATCGGTGCGGACGACTACCACTACCACGGCCTGCCGAAGCTCACGTTCGTGGGCCGTATCAAGCCGCCTGTACACCACAGTAAGGCCGGCAACATCAACAATGTGCTGTACAATGAGGGCGCTTGCGGCCGCTACGCCATCATTTTGGATAACGACATGAAGCCCCACGAGATGTTCATCCAGGCAACGCTGCCATTTTTCTTCGACGCCCCGCAGAACTCCAAGATCACACGCTGCTGCGCTCCTGGCTGTGGCGATATCGGAAAGATCTGCTGTGCTCTGTGCCAGGCTGCCGGCGTGCCCGAGGCCCAGATCATGTACTGCTCGAAGGACTGCTACAACGCCTCGGGTCACGTCAAATCGAGCGTCCATCGTCGTCAGACGCAGAACACAATGTCGGAGCGTATGATGTGTGCAAGCTGCGGAAGCAAGATTAACCAGAAGAAGGGCCTCTGCCGCAAGTGCAACCGTGCTGTGAGCCAGCGTAACAGCAACCAGTTTGTGGGCGTGTCGGCTGACGACTACTCGGACCATGTTTCCGTGAACCAGGTGGGCTACGTCCAAACGCCGCAATACTTTGAGGACTGTCTGCAGCTTCGTCTTGGTGACCCGTGCGGTCACCGTAACTCGACATTCTTCGATTCGGCTCAGACGGGTATGGATGGCTACGACTGCGCTTCGTTCGCTGGTACAAACGCTATCTTCCGTCGTGAAGCTCTGGATTCGGTGTGTGGTATTCAGTACGGCTCGTTGACTGAGGATGCCTACACTGGCAAGATGATGGTTGACAAGGGCTGGAAGGGTTACTATTTCCGTAAGGACCTGGAAGGTGAGGAGGCTGATCGCATTCGTTTGGCTGAGGGTGCTGTTCCCGAATCTGTGGCTGCTGCTCTGGCGCAGCGTAAGCGTTGGGCTAAGGGCAACTTCCAGATCTTCCTGCGCAACAAGAAGAGTCTGGTGGATCCGGAGTGGACACCGCCGCAGGTGGAGCTTCCGCCGAAGCGCAAGATCAACAAGTTCATGCGCTGGGTGTTCTTCATGAACCTGACGGTGTACCCGATCGGTTCGTTCCCGGCTATCTTCTTTTCTACATCACGGGGTACTTCCTGTACACTGGACAGGCTCCGATCTACACGTCTGGTCTGCGTCTATTGATGGCTCTGGTGCCAAAGATCGTGGCGCAGAGTATTCTGTCGGCGCTGTCCAACCGTACGGTCGACAACGACGATGTGCTGCGTAGTCAGCAGACCTGGTTCTCGTACGCTTTCGTGCACGTTATGGCTGTGTTCGAGACGTTCTACTGGAAGATTACGGGCAAGGAGGCGACCTGGGCCAACACGGGCGCTCTGGGTGGCAACAGCATCATGGAGCTCCCGAACTTGCTTGTGTTCCTGGCCATGATCTTCGGCATGATGTGGGACACGGTTCGCTACTTCGCGGATACAACAACGCGGCCACGACCCACGGCACTCCGCTGTACTTCGCGTCGCTGTTTCTGGGTGGTTTCTTGGCAAGTCAGCTGGGTCCCATGGTGCGTATGAGCTTGCAGACGTACTTCGGATGGAGCCACAAGAGTATGACGGACCAGGGCAACATCGTGGGCAGCTTCTCGCTGGCCTTCGTGCTCATCATCCTTTGTATCTGGGTATACGTCGAGACGCCCAACCACTCCATCTTCGGGTAAGAATGTGTGACTGCTAGAGACTGGAGGCAAGAGAGAGCTGTCTGCGTTGGAAATAAGTGAGCTCGGTTTTGCATACATTTAGGCGTGGTTGATTCATATCACTCGGCGGAGCAGAGCACTGCATCATAGGGCCGCTCCGAGCCAGAGTCAGAAAAAATACAGGACGTGGATAGTTCCGAGTTGAATACCGTAGCTTCACAGTGTCTCCTTGCTGCTTGAGTGAATCGAGCGTAAGCGTCATCCCATCCGAAGAAGCCGCTCGCCTCTCTGTGGACACGAGCATGCGTTGACAAGCCCCGTTTGAGATGATTACACTTCAACTCCTCGACCACCAAGTTGGTGAACCACGAGTTGGTGTACAACTGTAAAGTATTATACATGTAACCTACTCGTGTTTCCCTACCTTTATGTTGAAGCTGCATATGCTGCCAACGAAAACGACAGAGGGCGAGTCTTATGCCTAACCGGACTGCTGCGACACCAAAAAGCGATACTAGTAGTCTCGTTGACTTCTTATTATACGGTATAATGCGTGCAATACGCTCCAGTTTCATTTTCAGGGCACAATCGCTCCAAACTGTAAACGTGCGGATGAAGCGCTTTCGGGATGGGGTGCTGCACCCGGTCCAGATCGGCTCTCCTCACCGCCGATAACCGCCAGTCTCATTCTCCATTTCGCCTTGCGCCACCAACTACCCCGACTTCACCAACCACCATGAAATTCCTCGTTCCTGCTACCCTCGCGCTCGCCGCTGTGGCTTCGACTGCCAGTGCCCAGGAGTACTGCGGCCGCGACGACAACAAGGTTGTGGGCCCGTACACCGTTTACAACAACCTGTGGGCCGAGGACAACGACCCCAAGGGCAAGCAATGCACGGAGGTGACCGGCAGCACCAGCACGTCCGTCTCGTGGCAGACGAGCTTCAACTGGGCCGGCGATAGCTGGCAGGTCAAGTCCTTCGCTAACGCCGCGCTCAAGTTCAGTCCCAAGCAGGTGTCTGCCATCACGTCGATCCCCACGAGCATCAAATACACCTACACGTACGATGGCAACATTATCGCCAACGTGGCATACGATCTGTTCACCAGCTCGTCCGAGGGCGGCGCCCTTGAGTACGAGCTCATGGTGTGGCTGTCTGCGCTGGGCGGCGCATGGCCGCTGACGGAGACCGGCAAGCCCATCAAGTCGGTCAAGCTGGGAGGCGTGGACTTCGATCTGTACCAGGGTATGAACAAGAACGTCAAGGTGTTCTCGTACGTGGCCAAAAAGACCGCCACCAGCTTTACCGGCGACCTCAAGCAGTTCTTCGACCAGCTCCCGTCCGACAACACGATCCCCCGACGCAGTTCCTGCAGAAGGTTGAGGCCGGCACGGAGCCCTTCCAGGGCAAGAACGCCAAGCTGGTCGTGTCCAACTACTCGGTGGAGGTCAAGTAAGTCCAACCGAAGAAGCCACAGCAACCAGCACTCACTCATGCAATGCTGTACAACCACAACTAAAGAAAAACATAAAGACTGCAATGTTTCGAACGATGATTACATCCCAAAAGTATCTATTATACTGTGAACACAAACTGATCAAGTTGTCACGTTGGAGATTCACAAACGCGTCGGCGTTCGAGTCCTTGCAGCTCGTTACATGTACTTGTAACTTTACCAGACATGTGTTGTTACCCAGGTACCGGTATTAGGGACGCATGTGCAATCTGCATGTGCTAGGTGCTGAGCCCTTTCTCGAGTTAGCAAGGTTATTAATATAATACCTGTATTATAGCACAAGAAGCCATGAGCATTGCTTGCCAAGCAAGGTCCGCGTGAGAAAATCATCGGTGAGACTACAGCAACTTCAACCTTTACGACCAACGATTTCGTTGCATCGAGGAGGTTTGGCACACTCCATGACACGGGATCTGATGCAAAAGAAATGAAATGCTTCTCGCCGAGCACTCCTAGGACAGAGAGGAAGTGTTCTTGAAACAAACCGAGTCTTGGTTCACGATGCGAGCAGTAAGGTCACGGTGGAAGGCTGAGCTACATGTATTTTCATGTAGGGCTTCCATGCAGTGTTTCTGCTGATTATCCTGGCCAAACTCCAGAATGGCTGTTGTGGTACAGGACCACCTGCTGTTAAGAGTTTGGTGCGACACCACTGGTGCAACGTGGCGCGTGAGTCAGGAACTGATGGTTTGCAGCAGACAAACAAACCGTTTGCTTGCCATCGTTTGCGAACATACCGCTCACTTTCGGGATGGGAGGGCTCGCTGCTATTCGTCTCACGCAAAGTGATCCGCGCATGAGTCAAGGGCTACGCTACAAACCATTCGTCAATTTTCTCCAAGCCCCCTCACACTAACCAAGACCAACGTCAAGGACCATGAAGCTCTCGATTGCTGCTATCGCCCTCACTGCCGCGGCTTCGACTGCCAACGCCCAGGAATTCTGCGGTCGTAACGACCTGAAGGTTGTCGGGGACTACACGGTGTACAACAACCTCTGGGGCGAGGACAACGACCCCAAGGGTGGCCAATGCACCGCCGTCGACAGAAGCAGCGGCTCTGAAATTGCGTGGCACACGAGCTTTAACTGGGCCGGTGACAACTGGCAGGTCAAGTCGTACGCTAATGCGGCGCTCAAGTTCGACCGTGTACAGATCTCAAATGTCACGTCGATCCCTACCACGATGGAGTACACGTACAAGTACGACGGCAACATCATCACGAATGTAGCCTACGACCTTTTCACGAGCGCTACTGTTGGCGGCGACGTTCAATACGAATTGATGGTGTGGCTCGCTGCTCTGGGTGGTGCCTGGCCCCTGACGACCACTGGCCAGCCCATCAAGTCTCTCAACTTGGGCGGTGTGGACTTCAACCTGTACCAGGGATGGAACAACAAGACCAAAGTCTTCACATACGTGGCAAAGCAGACCGTCAACACGTTTGCGGCCGACCTGAGGACTTCTTCACCGAGCTGCCGGCTGACAACACGATCGAAACGACGCAGTATCTGACGCACGTGCAGGCTGGCACGGAGCCCTTCCAGGGCCAGAACGCCGCGATGACGGTGACCAAGTACTCGGCAGCCGTGAACACCAACTAATTCAATCGCCGCCACACTCGAAAGCTCGGGCCACTGAAACTTACACAACTATGATAGGGATTCAATGACACCGACAAATACATTTTCAATACACTGATGGCAATTCAGGTGCTTGAAGACAAATCCATTTTGCGTGCTGGCTCTGCTGCGCCATGCAGGACGAGAGGAAAATCCTGGTGTTCGTGCGTTCGTGGACGCATCGGTTAGCGCCGACGTTCGTGTACCGGTAGGTAAGACCTGAGTAACGAGGCTACCATCCGCGATGGGATCGCCGGTATGTTTTCTAAGCGCCGCTGGATAGGACTCCCCATGAAAAGGAGCTTCGACTGGCAATGACGTTGGTGACTACAGTAGCAGTCGAACGAGCTTTGCCAGTCAGTCTCGAATTTGCTGTACGACGCATTCACACATCATGAAGCTTTCCCTCGCCATCGCTGCTGCCGCTGTTGCTTCTTCATCTGCCTTCGCCGAGAAGGAGTTCTGCGATCTGTGGGGCACGGCGGAGACGGATGACTACACCATCTACAACAACCTGTGGGGTGCGCACGACGACCCTAAGGGTGGCCAGTGCACGGGTCTCGACAGCGTTGACGGCTCTACGATCGCTTGGCACACGAGCTTCAACTGGAACGGAACCTCGTGGCAGGTCAAATCGTTCGCCAACGCTGCGCTCAAGTTCGACCCGATTCAGCTGGCGGACGTCAAGTCGATTCCCTCGACTATCGAGTATGACTACAAGTACGACGGCAAGATCATCACCAACGTGGCGTATGATCTGTTCACCAGTGCCACTTCCAACGGCACCGTCGAGTACGAGCTCATGGTTTGGCTCGCGGCTTTGGGAGGTGCCTGGCCCTCTCGTCCAGCGGCCAGCCGATCAAGGAAGTGAACGTAGGCAACGTGGATTTCAACCTGTACCAGGGCAAGAACGGCAACACCACTGTATTCTCCTACGTCGCTGTCAACACGACGAACAGCTTCTCGGCCGACTTCAAGCAGTTTTTCGCCGAGCTCCCGGCTGACAACACGATCGCCTCGACGCAGTACCTGACCCACATGCAGGCTGGCACGGAGCCTTTTCAGGGACAGAACGCCACTCTGACCGTGTCCAAGTACTCTGCGGCTGTTAACGCGGCTTAACAGTACCGGTACGTCGATTCGCTAGGCCAATAAACTTGTAGAGACTTCATGGGAAGCCCATGATGGGATAATGCAATGGCTCGGTTCAATGTCTGGAAGCCCACGATGAAATCTTCTCTTTCAAAACTGGATGAAGCATTCATCATGAATCTCAAGCGTACAGGTCAATAAAGACGCGAACCGAAGGTACTACACTCCCGGACAGAATATTACGGCCACCGACATTTTTGCTATAACTTTTTTCTACTGGGAGTTGAGGCTTGCTGTTTAGATATGTGCTGTAGGCACCCTAGTGAAGCATAGTTACGATTAGAAGTTTGCGAAGTTCGAGCTGCGAGGGAGGCTCCCATACAAAAACATTTGTGGACCTGGACACAATATACGGCCAGCCAGACCCATACAAAAATTAAATCAAACGTCATGAAAAGATTGTGTCATAAAGTAAATGCTCTCAGAACCACCAGTCCACTGGCAAGCTGCTGCCGCTCCTGCTCGACCACTTTGTGCTCTCACTGTCATTCCCCAACCGGATGGGCAGAGGACCATCGCTGACCGAGGCGGAGCGCGGACGGATCCAAGGACTGAGCGAGGGCGGCTTCAGCATCCGAGCTATTGCCGAGAAGACGAAGCGCTCAAGAGACTGCGTGCAGAGAGCTCTGAAGACAGGCTCGACGCGGCATCGTACAGAAGGCCGGAAGCCGTCGCTAACCAAACGGCAGACACGCCGCATCGTGCGCAAGGCTTCCACCGGAGACTACAGCTCCACGCGTCTAAAGGAGGAGCTTTCGTGCTCGTGCACGGATCGAACGATCCGCCGTCTTCTGGCTGGCGTTGACTGGCTGGATTACGCCAAGATGGACAACACCCTCCCTGACCAAGCAGCACAAGCTAGCTCGTTTGGATTGGGCCAAGCGGATGATTGTACAGCCTGACATGTGGCCCACAATCGTCTTCTCTGACGAGAAGAAATTCAATCTCGATGGGCCAGATGGCCTTCGCCATTACTGGCGTGACATACGGCGGCCTACCAGACAGACTGTGCGACGGCAGAACGGTGGGGGTCTGTAATGATTTGGGGAGCTTTAGTGCAGCCGGAAATTCGAAGCTCGCAGTTCTCCAAGGGCGACAGGCGTCCGAGCACTACGTGTACACAGTGTCGGAGTACATGCTCCCGTTCGCGCACCTCCATCATGGCGTGGACTACATCTACCAGCAAGACAACGCGTCTATCCACCGCTCCAAGTTCACGACCGCATTCTTTGAGGAGGAAGGCATCCGCGTTCTCGACTGGCCTGCCCGCTCTCCGGACTTGAACCCAATCGAGAACGTGTGGGCCATGATGGCTCAGATCGTCTATCATAATGGCAAACAGTACGACAGCGTTGCGGAACTGACAGCGGCTATTTTTGCGGCGTGGGAGGCTGTTGACCTTACTTACTTGCGCAAGCTCATATACACGATGCCAAGACGCTGCATCGAAGTCATCTCAAGCAGGGCAACACAACGCACTACTAATAGCAAATTACACAATCTTTTCATGACGTTTGACTAAATTTTTGTATGGGTCTGGCTGGCCGTATATTGTGTCCAAGTCCACAAATGTTTTTTTGTATGGGAGCCTCCCCTCGCAGCTCGAACTTCGCAAACTTCTAATCGTAACTATGCTTCACTAGGGTGCCTACAGCACATATCTAAACAGCAAGCCTCAACTCCCAGTAGAAAAAAAGTTATAGCAAAAATGTCGGTGGCCGTAATATTCTGTCCGGGAGTGTAGTATATTTCGCTGTTCAAAACTGGCATCTCCTTCGAAGTATCGACTAGTCTGTTGCTCAGGCGAGAGGCCTCTCCGCTCCCAGCACTTCACCGTCGTCGATAAATAGTCCCGCGCAAGTATTTGAGCTGGGATCGCAGACATGCATGGTTAACCTCCACCAAGTTTATTGACATACGATTATTAAAACAAGCCGAGTGGAGCCCCGCAAGCGGGGCTCTTTGCACAAAGTTTAAGTTGCGGCCTCGCTTCGCTCAGCATCAGCTTTTCCGGCTCGCTACAGTCATAACGGTATCGTATGGTGTATTTCGGAGCGCAGCGGTGGAAATTATGTTTTCCTATGGAAGGATGAAGCTTGATGAAGCATCAGATCCAGTCATGTTCGTTATGACGCGCCACCCAAGCACGAAGCTACACCGTGGACACCAAGACCGAGTCGTAAGTTTAGTTGTAATGGCCTACAAGTTGACGTGGACAAGCAGCTCGCTCTCGTCGGCGCTGTACATGTCCAGCCCAAGACGGATTCTTTGATCTGTCAGAAGTCTTTGTGACGTAGCCCAATCCGAGCTCACTTCGGATCCATGTCACTATTGCGTGTGCAGTCAGGTTCAACCTGACCTTCATTTGCTGCGTCTCCATGGCAGTAAGCTACGAGCCGTTGTTGCTAACATCTAACCTGAATCCAATCTCATTCTGCATTTCACTCTGTTGGGAACAAGTGGTTCATTCCAATTAGTAGCACTTCTTTTTCAGAGTGAGTGCGGGTTGCGACACTTCTGAAATTGCCCCGGTCTCGACTCTCTCTACCTACAAGCTTCGGAAACCACTCGCTAGTCTGCTCTTCGCCACCACTTCGACTAGCACCGAGTCTCCGTCTACTGTCCAGTAGGAACCGGGACACGCTGACCAGATGCCAGCCAGAGGCGCTGCCCCGAACGCATTGGAACAGTTTGCATAAGCTATTGACCATATTGATGTTGGACTCAGCCAGCAGAATGCGCAAATGTATCAAGGTTTCCAAGCTCAGCTGCATGCTCAGCAGCAACAGCTACAGCGTCATCTGTCAGCTTCTCAACCGGCTCGTGAGTACCGCTTGGAAGGGGTTTGCACGTCCACTTTTAGCGGGAAGCCAACGGAGTCGGTCGACGATTTTTCCGAGCTAAACTGTTCATGGAAGGAACGTGTATGTCCTACACAGACCAATCAACAGCCCGTTATTGCTATCCTAGCCTCCAACTTGCGCGAGGGAGCAGCGTCGTGGTACCATGACCAAGTCGTAATAGACAAGGTCCATTTCGACACCGTGGACACCCTCGCAGACGCTCTTCGTCGAGAATTCGTGCCACCAGATCAACAGTTCCGTCTGCGAGCGGAGCTCAAGACGTGTCACCAACGTGGCTCTGGCGAGGATTACGTCCGTGGCTTCCGTCGCCTAATGGCGCTGATTCGTGAGTTGAGCGCTATGGATCAAGTAGATCGCTTCTGTGGCGGCCTCAAGGCTGAAACACGCAATTAGGTTATGTACCAACGAAGCAGTACACTAACCGAAGTTATTGCGGCCACCCAGGCCTTTAAGAGTACTCATGTTCAACCTCAGTCGGATCGCAGCCGTCCCAGTCACTCCAGTAATCGAGCGAGTTCCTCTCGAGCGACACCCGACGGTCCAACGCCAATGGATATCTCGGCTGTCGATACACGCTCAATTTCCAAGGAACAGTGCAGGCGTCAAACCTGTGCTATTACTGCGAGGGTAGCGGTCAACGAATTGGCCAGTGTCCTCGCCGCAATGCGAACCGTGGTAGTCAGTATCAGGGAAACGACTCAGCTCGGCGGATGTAAACGGAGTATCCGTCGAGCGGCTCGTTAGTTCAGAATCTCCCACTGTCCATATGGACACTACTCTTGTCGAGATGGCAGAAATCTCGACCTCCGAAATGACGGTCGCGCCGCGTGAGGTGACGTCGACAAGACCTTTTCTGGTAACGGTCACTATCCTGGGCCGCGAATTCTCTATGCTGATTGACTACGGAGCCTCTCATTGTCTCTTGTCGGAAAGCAGGTTTGACACGTCTGCAATGTCGACTACATCATTAGTGGCCCGCGGATTCGATGGACATGCGCAACAGCGCACTGTACCTATCGCGGACCTCAAAGTGGCATGCGCTGGCATGCCGCAATTCGGTTGTCAATGTACTACAGTGCGCGCGGAAATCATACGACAAAATTTATTTTCGGTCCTAATTTCTACGAATCAAACGCAATGAATGTAATCTTCTAAGCCAATGATAAGCCGCTCTTTACAATTCTTTTGAGGTGCTGCTTGCTGCAATCCGACACGTGAAGGCGGAGCTACACTCCAAAATTCGCCTTTGGGAGACCAGGTTGTTGAGGGTTACCGGTTTGGTATCGGTTATTGACCGTGAACCGGTTAGCCCGAACTGGTCCAATCCGAACCCACGATGATTACGGTGATTACGGTAAGTCGATTACGCCACCATTGATTGGACGAGTAGAATGATTGGACGCAAGCTGCGTGTCTATGTGGTAGGCTAGCTAAAGTAACTCCGATCAATCAATCACTTTCGAATCTTCCTTCTTCCCTCAAGTGGTCAAGTTTCCTCGCTCCGGTCTCGTCCAGAGTGCTGTCCTCCCTCCGCTCCGTCAAGCTTCGTTCAAGATCCATACCTTCCGTCAGGTTATGAGCCCAAGCACCATGTCCTCTGCCCACGATGCCAGCACCAAGGTCTCCATCGACAAGTTCAACGGAGACAACTACGCGACGTGGAACCGCTACATGCGTGGCGTGTTCCTGACCAAGTCGGTGTGGCAAGTCGTGAACCGGGAGACGACGCCAAGCTTCACGGACTCGCGGGCCAAGGACGACTACGTCAAGTCGAGCAACATCGCTTTCGGACTGATGCTGCTCCGCATGGACGCGGACTACCACCATGTGGTCGATGACTGCGAGGAAGCGTGGGTTGCGTGGTCGCGCCTGAAGACGCTGTACGGTGGATCGCAGAAGGCTGGTCGCATCTACTTGAAGCGCCAACTCTTCAGCATGGAGATGTCGGAAGGCGACAACGTCTTGCATCATTGCAACGAAGTCCTCAACATCAGCGCCAAGCTCAGCAGCATCGGCGCTAAGATGGAGGATGAACACGTGGCGATCTGTTTGTTGCGCAGTCTCCCAAGAGCTACGAGAACGTCGTACTGAACCTGGAGATGAGCAGAGCAGAGCTACGCACGCAAGACGTTGTGAAGGTGCTCACGAACGAGCACATCAAGCGGCAAGGCGAGAAGACGGCGAGGGTGAAGACGGAGGACGCGGCCAAAGCGTTCACGACCGACCGAGAGTCTCGCCAGTGCACGTACTGCGGGAAATTGGGGCACACGGTTGAAAAGTGCTGGACCAAGCAGAAGGATGAAAACCGAGGGCCAAGACGCGGCGGCAATGACAATGCAGGTCCAACAACATCCAGTGGAGAAACGACAGCGACGACTACGACTACGATCGAGTGGCGTTCGCGGTTACCCTGAAGTGTGGAGTTTCGACGGGCTAGAATGTGTCCGGGATGTGGGCGGTCGACAGCGGCGCAACGCACCACATCTGCAATGACAAGTCCAAGTTCGCTCACTTGATCGAGCGAGATGAAGGTGGAGTTTCGGTGGCCGACGGCAACAAAGCGGCCATCAAGGGTGTGGGAACCATCGTGGAACGAGTGGTTCTGCCCAACGGCGACGAGCGCGAGATCGAGATCAAGAACGCGCTGTACGTGCCGGACATGAGCAAGAATCTGCTCTCAGTGCCGCAGATCAACAAGCACGGCAAGTTTCAAGTGGTGTTCGACGGCACCAACATGCACGTTTCGCGCAAGGGTTCGAACCAAGGGGTGGCGACGGCGGACCTCGTGGATGGCCTCTACTGGCTTCGGACGCCTCAGCGATCGGCGAATGCGGCGACAAGTGGAAAACAGTCGATCTGCACGCGCGCATGGGTCACACTCCGGTCGAGGTGCTTCGCAAGATGGTCGACAACAACATGATCAAGGACGCGAAGGCACCCTCCAAGTCGAGTGGACCAAGCATGTGTCGCGGTTGCCAGCAAGGGAAGATGGTCCAAAAACGTTTCCAAGCAACCGTGACAAGCGTCGCTATGACACGTTTGAGCTGCTCCACTTCGACATCTGCGGACCCATGGAGAAAACCTCGCTTGGCGGCAGCAAGTATCTACTGCTGATCGTGGACGAAGCCAGCGGATGCATGAAATGTTTCTGTCTGCGTGCCAAGTCGGAGAGCAAAAATTGCATCAAGAAGTACATCACCAAGGTGCAGACGCAATTCGGCAAGAAGGATAAGTTTGTGCGACACGACGGAGCTCGTGAGTTTGCGACCAACTCGCTCAAGGCCTTCTACGAAGATCAAGGCATCGAGCAGCAAACCACGGTCCCGTACGCGCACCAGACCAACGGCACGGCAGAGCGCACCATCCGGACCATCGTCACGATCGGCCGCAGTATGTTGCACCATGCCAAGCTGGACAAGTGTTTCTGGGCTGAGGCGGCGATGACGGCCATCTACGTGAAAAATCGGCTGCCGTCCCCCAAGATCGAGCACAAGACTCCGTTCTAGATCGCGCACAAGTCCAAGCCAAGTGTCAAGCACATGCGTGTATTTGGCTGCCGGACGTACGTTTTGACTCGAAGGAAAAACGACTCAAGTGGGACCCCAAGGCTCGCGCCGGACTGTTCCTCGGCTACGAAGAAGTGTCCACGACAAGGTCCTACTCTCCGCCGCAGGCATTCAACCTGGCGCCGTGACTAATCTCGGCGCCAACAAGCTACTGCGTCGTTTCATTGGTCCGTTTACTGTTATGGCTGTCAAAGGAGACGTTTATACGCTCGACATTCCGACCACTATGCGACTCCACCCCACGTTCTACGTGGGGCGTCTCAAGCGTTACTACCCATCGGCAATCCCTGGTCAAGCTCCTCGCGGAACTCTGTCCACTCTCGAAGCCGACGCAGCGACTGCTGCATCGCGTCGTGATCCTGGTTTTGTCGGTCGCGCGTCGCACACAGCGCAACGGCCTCCTCGCAAAGACGGTTAAGATGCTGCGCGTTGTCCTGTGCACTCGACTCAGCCTGATCGGCTTGGTGGTTCGCCATGTCCAAGCGAGAACCAGCATGATGTCCCGCCTGTTCTTTACTTGCAACGCGACCCCGCGGAGAGCTCCCGACGTGGCGTAGATGATTCCAGCATTCGTCCCGGCGCGACACATGATATCTCCAGTCGCGCCGTTCGTGTCCTGGACGCCTAGCAATCCGTGCCGGCCGGCTTCAGGCGCGAAGGACCACCCCCGCTTGTGGATACTGCGGGCGACCGTCGCTGGATCATCGACCGCATTGTTGATCGATCACGTGGACGATCGTCGTGACCCTAGTCAGCCTGACCCCGGGCTGCCCCGCGGACGTACACCGAGTATTCCTCGAACGCGCCGGTATCGCGTACGCTGGCTCGGATATGCTCCCACGGATGATACGTGGGGGCGCGTGAAGCCTTGCTTGCTTATGTCCCCACGGTGGTGGCGGCGTACGAGGCAGGAGTCGGAGCGTCTACGCAGCAACGTGCCGGAGCGTCCCGACGCAACTATCTTGCGCCCGTTGAGTGCTTGCCGATGTTCCCGCGACCGCTGGTGCTCCTCATTTAGTCGGCGGTAGGTCCGCCGACACAGCGTCGTCAAGATCCACCGAAGTCGCCGCGCTCTCTCTCCGAACAAGTATGCGTCGCATGGGGTTCAAACCCACGCGCGAAGTGAGGTGACCCGCGCCGTAGACCCCTCGCCTGCGATGCGGGTCCAGTTCGCCGCTGCAATAGTTCGTGTCCGACCCCAGGGTCCCTGCGCGTTTCTTTTCATTTTCTTTCTTTGCTCACAGTGTCTGCTCCCTTAAGTGGGGAGGGTGAAACGGGCCTCCGTATCATTCTGTCATATCTACATTTAGAGGTTCTTTCCTCCCATTGGTCAAAAGGGGGCAGTGACCTGGCACTATCTGATGGGTCAGAAATATCTTAGTTTTAGCCTATTAGCGAGGGACCCCGACATGGGTGCCCACAATGGCCCTGGCCTTCTGCCAGGGTCTACTCCTAATAACGGAGTCATTTTAACCTTAAATCCCGCACGTCCTTCTCGGACGTTCGTCTTAACCAAGCTTCCTCAAAGCACTCTATAGTGCAAGCTATATAGCGTGGCTCTAGCCCCGTTACACGAAGAGCATATGCTGAGGTTCTTGGCAGCTCAGGGATCTCGAGCCATTGCTGTTGGTTCCTTCGTTAAAGCCATGCGCGCGCTGCACAAGAGTGGCGATCTGGATGTCTTTAACGGTCATTATCGGGCGCACTTCCTTGAGGGCGACATTACCGATCCGACGCCGCAGGCTGCGCAACCCACATTTCTTCACTTCACCTGAGAGATACCTGAGAAATGCCATTCATAAACGCACGATACATAGTAATACACAATGCATACAAGTTAAATACCAGCAAAGTCAGTATTACATGACAAACAATAGAGGTTAAAGCAGAGCGTGTACATGTGATGCGTGTAGATAGACACCCTACATAACAAAGTGACATACATACCGCATACACGTTCATAGACACGAAGCCCACGACGGGAATTGAACCCATTCCCCCAGACCCGAGGGCCTGGTGCTCAACCAACGATCTGCGTGGGTAGAGATCACACAGTCATCGACGAACACGCAGCATATGCGAGACAGCAGGGTCCGCGGTGGCGTTGGGTCAACAGACCCGCAAGTCCCACAGGTCCTTCGAGCGACAGGAGTCAGCACGCTCCTTGATGGCTGCACGGCAGCATAACAGCACTAACCGCGGAGCAGCATCACCGCACAGCCTGCGGATCAGCATCACAGCACGGCCTGCGGCGGCGTCGCGGAAGCAGGTCAACCACGTCTGGTGTCGGGTCTGGCGGGGAGTCATGGTGGCGGGGCAGCGCAGTCTACACTGGCGCTGGTCGGGGTGGTGGACTGTTGGGATGTGTAAATGGTGCAAATGATAAGACTGAAAGTAAGGTTAAATTAAAAAACATCATACCAGCTTTTTACCGGTACAGGTTGGAAGGAGCCCGACCCAGTCAGAATCTTCCTGGTATAGTACCGAGCACACGGAGCCCTGTTACCGAAGCGCATGGATACCGTATTGGTCTTGCAATACATAAGATCGTATTCTTGTCTACCCTGCTGGCCGAAATCCTTTCCTTTGAGCCTTACTTCCCGAAGTCCCCCATTTTCCGTCGACTGAGGCGTGTGAGGCAGCAGGGTTGGGGGACATTTAAAACGAGCTACCGGGCTCAATCAACTGCCACGGGGCCCTATATATAAACAACTAGTAGACGAACCGGTCAGTTCCTGTGTGGCGGCTGCCGAGCGTAAGCGAAGGCGGGTCTGATTCGCTAGAAACATTATATCCAGCCGCCGAAGGCGGGCCCTCATTGGCTGATAAACGTCCTTCCAAAGCCCTGAGCGTAGCGAAGGTCCCTATTGGCCATTTTTTAAAATTTATACGTTCCTCTGATTGGCTGATTTTATTTTCGATTTACACTTTGCCCCCATTTTGAATTACGAAACCGCCGACGCCGCTTTGAGGACGAGGTACGCTACGTGTATGCATGTTATACAGTAGCTATAGCAACCACCACTCCTCGCACAGATAATCCGAGGCTCCCGGGGCTGTTTAGGGAATGTTTAAGTCCCAGCGGGTTATTCCTGATGGGAGGGAGCCGTGCTAAGGGTTTTAACCCACCGCCCACTCTGATCGAGTGCACATGGCTCCTGTCTATTGACCGCAAACCCGACTGCGAACCAGTTGAGCTGGCCGTACTGGGTTATTTGTCCCATGCGGCCTTGCCATATTTATGCACAAAAAGGATATCGCACCAAGACCTCAGTACTACCCGGCGCTCTAACCCAACTATCCGACTGCACCATTTGCAAACAATACCGCTCCAGGCTGCAAAGCCAGTTGACTGTGGTAAAGTGATCGGGGACAAAAACGGGAGCTGGCACCACCGGGCAGTACGCAGATGTGATACAATCATTATCACTACATACACTGCAGTGTACTTAGACTTAGTGTCTAACGCGTCACGTTTCTTTGTTTCGTGTTCGCAGGGAGCTATGGCTCACACCAAACAAAAGCGCACTCGGGAGAGAATCGAGGATGCTTTGCGTCACAATGCGGACGTGAACGCAGCTCCGGAAGATGCCGTGACGCGGCGTAAACGGAAGCAAAGAAAATCGGCAAAGGCTCGCAGCTTGGCCAGCGAGATGGCTGCTCTCGCCGTTACCGACGAGTTTGCAGTTGCTGTTGCTGTGACAGCAGCTGCGGTTAGCGTTGGACCTTTCGCTTCCGCCGCACCTCCAGAGGCGGCGGTCGCGATAAACACCGAAGAGGAGCAGGCTTCGGTGGAGCAAGAATGCAAGGCCGAAGAAGACGACCCAGAGAAACACCAACGACGAATACGACGATGGGCAACGGCTCGCGGCTCTGGAAAATGTATCGGTGGCTCCCCCTCTACCTCTGTCCCTATCTTCCATACGATCTCTGAAAGCAGAAAAGGAACGAATTCGAAGAGCTAACATGTCGGCTTCTCAGAAAGGGCGTATACGGGCGAGAAACAAGGAGCGGTATCATTTGACACGTGCTGCCTTGAGTGAGGAGCAACGCGCCGAAAACAGCGAAGTTCAGCGAATTCGGCAGCGTGAACGGCGTGCGCGTCAGGACCAAAATGACCGCTCTGACGGGAGAGCTCGGAACCGTGCCCAACAAGCTGTCATACGCGCAAGCCAAACCGAGGAAGAGCGAGAGCATCATAGAGAACAATCGCGTGTCCGCCGTGCCGCCCCAAGCATCGACGTGCTCATATCAATCATGAAGACTTCAGAGCTGACATGGTTAGAGGCAAAAACATCGTCGGCGGGCGATTCAAACTGCCTCCAACCAGGGTCTGCAATTATTGCAACGCTTGGAAGTGGCCCGACGAGTCTGACAATATCTGCTGCCTAACAGGTACCTAAACTCAAATCTGCCCGGCGGGTCTCATCCAGCTGTACGGGGACCCGAACTTCCGCACCCTCGTCCGAGCGTATAACCAGGCCTTTGCCTTTACCTCCATCGGCGCTTCATCGAGCGACGGAACATTTGGCGATGTGAATCAGGATATGGACGTCGCGGGAGGGCAAGGCGTTTATACGTATCGCATCCAGGGCGCCATGGGCCATTAACTCGGGTCGTTGCCACCGTAGAAGGATACCAACACAGGCCAGCCGACTGCACCCAAATTCGCCCAAAATTACATCGTGGATCCGGACATGCAGGCACGTGCGACGCGGCGTAAGGGAATCGTTGCCGACCTGGACACAGATGCGTTGAGGTACATCGAAGTAATGATGACCACGCACAACCCTTTCGCCCAGCAATTTCTAACCTTCGACGAGAAGTTGCGCCAATACCCTGCGAACAGTTCTCAGTTGATGGACGTCGTGTACGGCCTACACGAGAAACCATCCCAACCCGGCCCCACAACTTGCCTACGGTGTCGGAAGTTGGAGTCACTATGATCGAAGACGGTAATCTGGCTCAACCGTGCGACCTGCTACTCTATGCCAGGGATCACAAACTCCTACGTATATTCGAGACCCACAACACGTACGACCCTTTGCAGTATCCACTATTATTCCCGCACGGCGAGCTCGGGTGGACTTTTACGGATCAATACGCGAACGGGGCCGTGGTGAGAAAGAAGAGGGGATGCCTTTACGCGCGCATGCCGCCTTTCGACTCTTCCAGAAAATAGGCGACATGTCTGCGCTCCATCTCGGCGGCTGCTTTTTCCAGCAGTGGGTCGTCGACCAACGGGCCAAGTGTGAACAGGAGCAGTGCGGTGGGTGGCAACGCACCAGAAGGATATTCGTGCAGACCAGTACTACGGCGTTCGGGATGCTTATGAGAGTCAGAACACGGTAACCCTGGGTGAGGGGTCAGCTTTACTTACCGAGTACGATCGCGGCAGTGGCGAGTTGGTACACCCTGATCGGCGTCCTGGCCACGATCACTTCCTGGGTCAAATTGGGAAGCGTGTTATACTTCCGGAAACCCACGTCGGGAGCCCTCGCTACATGTACAAGGCGTATCACGACTCTATGGCTATCGTGAGCGAGTACGGGAACCGGATGCATTCGTTATAAAGACTTGCAATACAAAATGGGATGACATACTGGAAAAGATGCCTGCTGGCCAGACTGCTCAGGATCGTCCGGACATTGTCGCTCGCGTATGGCAACAATACCTTCGCGAACTTTTGAAGGACTTGGATGAGGGCGTGATCGGTCGCCTGGCCGCGCGGATCTACGTTGTGGAGTTCCAGAAGCGAGGGTTACCCCACGTTCACATTCTCACTATTCTGGACGAAGAAGACAAGCCCAAGACAAGGGAGCTTATTGACAGATTGGCATCGGCGAAGCTGCCCGACAAGGACATCAATCCGGATTTGTATGAAACCATCCTAGACAGCATGATACATTGGCCGTGTGGTGCGAACTCGGGTTGTCCGTGTATGAAGAATGGGAAATGCACTAAGGGGTACCACAAGCCTATAGTGGATGTCACTCGAGCGAATGAGAACGGCTACCCGGTGTATAGAAGGCGGAGACGAGCAGAGGGCGTTCTCATTTACAAGGGAAGACCTACGACAACGCAACCATCAACCAGTGGGTGGTTCCGTACAACCCGTATTTCTCCTAGAAATTCGACTGTAATATCAACGTCGAGGTGTGCACAGCTATCACGGCCGGTGAAATATCTGTACAAGTACGTCTATAAAGGGTCCGACAAAGCTATCATTTCCATAGAGGCCGTACGGGATTTGAGTGAGCCGGGTCAAGATCCCAACGAGGTGCTGAGATATCTTAACGCGAGGTACGTATCGCCGGTGAAGGCGTGTATGCGTCTGTTGACCTATTCCATCCATGGTCGCACGCATGCCATTACACGACTTACTGTTCACTTGGAAGGTGGTCAGTTTGTGGTATTCCGAGCCGAGGAGGACCCCGAATGTGTCCTGGAGCGCGGCCGCCGTACCATTCTCACCCAGTTTTTCGCCCTTTGCGCGAGCGATGCACCTGAAAACCAAATTGCCAAAACTATGCTGTATCAAAACATCCCGAAGGAGTTCGCGTGGATTGATCCGGAGAAGAGATGGAAGCGACGGACAAGATACCAGACAGCTATAGGACGTATGATTCATGTTTCCCCAAGAGACATGGAGTGCTTCTACTTGCGCGCTTTGTTGTGCCACCACAAAGGCTCGACATCATACGAGGATCTGCGGACAGTCGACACTGTGGTTTGTAATACCTTCCACGAGGCAGCCTTGGCAATCGGACTCCTTGATGACGACAGAGAGTGGATTTCATGCATGACGGAAGCCGCTGCGTTCAACATGGCGTACCCCTTCGCCAGCTTTTCGCTACGTGTGTTGGTGTATTCGCAAGTTTCGAACGTGCGTGGACTGTGGGATCAGTTTTACGATGAACTGTCAGCCGACTTTGAGCGTCAACTCGGCGCACGACATGGGCAAGAGGTCGCCGACAAAATCATGTTTCTCACGCTCAAGGGTATTGATGACCTCTTGAAAATTAACGGCGTGACCCTCGACTCTTACAACACAAGCCTTCCCCAGCTAAGCGATTTCCCGACACTATTGGTCAACTCGGAAGGGAGAACAACCTCATTCGTCACGAGCTGGAAGGGTACACGCGTTCTGTTCTAAACGATGTTGCTGACAATACCGGAGACCTCAACGAGGGACAGTGGGCAATTTACGATCAAGTCGTTGGCGCAGTTGAAACCCCTGAAGTTGGTAAGAAACTGTTCTTCATCGACAGTCCAGGTGGTACTGGGAAATCAACGCTGCTCAAACATATCCGCGCCAACGTACTTCTTTCGGGAAAAATCGCGATCGCGGTGGCATCCAGCGGCATCGCCTCTTTGCTTCTTATGGGAGGTCGTACGGCCCACTCAACGCGGATTTTCTTCTCCAGGTAGGCAAAGGTCGACATGAAGTCAATTCGGCACTCGGAGGGGACTTCATGAAAATCCCGCGTGATATGTTGATCGGCAACCGGCCTGCTGACTTCGATGCCGACGCAGAGATCGCGCCGGGTGCTGTACCTCTTGGTATGAAACGGATGGTTGATACCATGTACGCTGACGTGAACGACCCGTCCATCGCCACTGACGAATACTTCGCGAACCGCACCATCTTAACGACAACCAACGCGATGGTACACCGCATCAACGAGGCAGTGGGGCGACGATTGGACGGAGAGGCGTGTGAGTATCTCTCGGTCGACTCGGTTCAGGACGACGAGGCAGTTAATTTCTTAGAGACAGAGGTTCTGAACACGATCGACATCAACGGGATCCCGCCCCACAGATTGGTGTTGAAGAGGGGCCAGCCGATTATGATGATGAGGAACTTGAATCCGGACCTGGGGCAACGACACGCGCCTTAGAGTGAAGGAATTGAAGCCTCATGTGATACACGCGACCATTATGACTGGCGAGCGTCAAGGCCAGAACGTAGTGATTTCACGGATTGTCTTCGTTAGTGACGGCAACGCCCGCGACTTCCCATTCCACCTGCGCCGCAAGCAGTTCCCGGTCCAGCCGGCACAATCAACAAGGCTCACTGACAAACGGTGCTCAACCTGGGACTCTACTTGGCGACACCATGCTTTTCGTACGGCCAGCTGTATGTGGCGCTCTCCCGGGTCACAGAGAGATCCAAGATCAAGATACTGCTTGAGTTTCCAGACATGGAAGAAGAGGACGGAGCATACACCCCGAACATCGTGTACAGGCAGATTTTCAGCACGGCGTAGGGCGGAAGACAGTAACTGCATTTACATAATTTTGATAATAGTTCAATTCATATCTACATGGTGTTACTATTCACCCCGTGGAGCGAAGCGAAGGGGACGGCCCACTTAGCGGGGACAAACCATTGCCCCACCGCCGTGTAGCGGAGGCAAACGGCTAGTATAAAACAACTAGTAGGTGAACCGGTCAGTTCCTGCGTGGCGGCTGCCGAGCGTAAGCGAAGGCGGCTCCCGATTGGCTATAAATCGTCCGAGCGAAGCGAAGGCGCGCTCCCCGTGTTTTGCGGGTCCGTAGGGCCGCCCGATACTTTCATTAAGTAATTTATTTTGGTGAGTAGTGCAGCGAGCCCCTGCGAGCGGAACGGGTGTGCTCCCTCAGACTTAACTAATAAAAGTAAACCTCCGCGGAGCGGCGGCACTCGGCTAGTCATTGCGCATAAGTGTCGTTGGAATGCTTGTCTACGCGAGGTGTATCATACATATATTGTGATTTTTACTCGATTTTCGAACGGGGCCGAACTCGAGGTATTAAGTTTGGTAATATTAGTATTCGTTGTCACAGCTACTATAATCATTTGGCGAGGGTATATGTACTATTAGTGGTTATCACGGTTGGAAAGTATGTTTGAGCAGCCAATAAGATCAAACCTTCGTGTACCGTCTTTTTCAACTCTAACCTTCCGACAAAAAGACGAAGGTTTGAGCAGGAGGTGAAGGTTTGACCTGATTGGCTGCTGTGTTTGTTTGGGAGAGGAAGACAAGAAGAAGCATCGATCACACCGTCTTCCCCGCGACTTCAGTCGTCCTCCCTCGTCCATGTCGGACAAATACCAGCCAATAAAGCGTTCTGGAGATCGACGGGGATCAGCGAGACCCTCACAGTTGAAAGTTGAAGGTTTGATTTGATTGGTGATACATACTTACTTTCTAACCGTGATAACCACTATTATAAGATTTTCAGTGATCGTGCGGTCGTGGGGTAAGTAGACTTTTTATTCATCGCATTCTCGGGATGTAGATTGGTGGGTCGAGAAGAAGAAAACTAAAACTGAGCTCAGATCAGCTGCTAGTCTCTCTCCTTCCTAACCTAAGTAGTTTCATCCGTTTCAAGCGCAACTCCTCTCGATCAGAAAAGACAGCTTTCCTCATTTGGCAGGCGACGTCTTCGACATCTTGTCCGGCGGAAACCGAAAATATGCTTGGACCAACTACTTGGAATGGCGTTACCACAACCATAACTTTGGCCATTTACGATCTGACGATGATAAATATCGCAACCTTACGGCCTTAAAGTGACTATTCTGTCGACCTTAGTTAATGTAAAGCGACCCTAAAAACATCTGCGTGTATGTAATTTTAATATAATACGGGCGTACGAGGGGCCTTGATGGATACACTCGTGGGTTTTCTGAAATTTAGAGATATTAGTAAGTGCGCAAACATCACACTTGTGGATGCTTTCTCTCTTCGTCGTCATGAACAAGAAGGCGCTGACATTTGAGCTGGTGCACGCCGACTTGCCGACCTTGGCAGCATGAAGGAGAAGCTACATCATCACCATTTGGTCTTGAATGAAAAGAACGTCGCCGCCTTCTAGCTGAACGAGAGCGTGCAGCATGTCTTTCAGGCGATCTTCCGCCGAATCTTGGCCCATAATGCTGTGGATAAGATTACGGGTCTGCTGCGGCGTGATTTTGCAACCTATTAACACATATAACATCAACAAAACAAGTATTAAAATCACAGAGAGCGCTGTTTCCTTTACAGCTACAGATTCTTACCAATTCGCTCGCTCAGGATATGGGTAATGTGTTTGGAATACACTCGAGCATCTGCTAAAGTCTTAACATCTTCGCGGTCGTGTTCGTCGACTGGTATCGTTTTGGTTGTCAGGTACGACGTAGCCTCAGTACTCGTAGTAGGGTGCTTGGGTGTATGATGCTGTCAAGTAACAGCGGTTGTTAGTACAGTATTGGTCACTAAAAAGCTCGTCTACCTCATTCCGGATAATGATCTTAAACATCCCATCCTCCACCCGTGTCACAGTCGGCGTTAAACGTGCCAAGCACCCGCAAAACCGTCACGCTGACCAGTTGAACGTGATTTCTGTGGAACTCCGTGTGTACAGCGATAAACGCGGTGGCCCACGGAAAACTTAAAGGTATTTGGTCGGAGTTTAAACTACATAAGACAACAGTACACATTCCAATTAGTACAAACCCAATTAATAGCAAATTTTGAAAAGGCACACCATTTGAAAGCTGCAACAGATTCGGAACTGCGGACACGAAAACGAATTTTGCTCTCTTTCTAAATCAAATTCACCCCAGCTCTTGATTGGGTTGGATGACGTTCGAGATCTCGACCCGTTCCTCTTCCATAGTCTGTGGTTCATCAATAAGCTTGCTGGAGCGATGACGTGGGTTATATCCGTCTCATGAATAAAAATGACACTCTCAGACTGCTTGCTGGCGTTCTCGCCGGATGGATCCGGCATTCGCGTATCTTTTGCTGCGTCTCCGACTCTTGCGCCTCCGACTCTTGCGTTTCCGGCTGCACCTCCGATTCTTGCGTTGCTGGCTGCTTCGACTCTTCCGTATCTAGCCTCTCTGGCTCCGCCTCCGATACTTGCGTCCCAGGCTTCACATTCGACACTTGCGTCTCTGGCTCCACCTCCGAATCTTGCATCTCCGACTGCACCTCCGACTCTTATGTGGCTGGATCATGTGCCTGTTGTTGCACCTCCAACTAATTCTTTTCCGGCTGCTGCTTCGACACTTGCGTATCTTCGACTCTTGTATCTCTGGCTGCAGCCCCGACGTTGTGTCTATGTCTGCTGTGATTTCTTGATTTTCTTGTGTGCAGTACGATCGTCTTTGGGAGCAAAAGATCCCTTATTGCAGCCGGTATTGCTGCGCTTGGTACTCAAAGCTTTTTGGCTGACGATTTACTTGTCATACTGCATAATTATAGCAAGTGTTAGAGATCAGTTTAGCAGATACGTCTAACAATAAAGCAACCATAAAGTGACTTTAACGCCGCTTGCAAATAAAAAACAACTTTAATGACGCTAGATAACATAAGAACTCTAAAGTAGTAAGTAGGGCACCCTTAAAACCAAAAATGGACTCTAAGGGCATTTGGGCAACCATAAGACCTTACATCAACTCAAAGACAGGGCAACCATAAATACAAAAAACGCTAGAGTATTCGTACCTGGGTTCCTCGCTTTCCCATCTGTCTTCCGTCCCTTGCAACCTGCATATTAGTCGCACATACGAATATATAAACACGTTAGCGGACAAGACAAAATCAACGCCAAGATCATAGGACAATCATCATAGGACAATCAAAAGAAAATTTAGCATCACCATCCCAGGATTTTGGGATTTCTTCCTCCCTTGCGCCACTTACTATCTTAAAATAAGCCACATATACATCATTGCATCATGTAATCCGACGAGTCCAACAAAGCAAATTTTCTTGGGCTACGCGGTTTACTGTGTTTTGGTGGATCATCCGCATGCTGCTCCTCTCCCTCCGAGCCATTTTCTTCGGCCGGAACGGAATCTTCATCGCTGTCGTGGTCCTTCTCGAGCACAGTGTCAGAAGTATCTAGTTCGGCCCTTGATCGTCCTTGGTTTTACTGCGCAAACGTCGTCCTTCAAAACGCATAAACCAGATGCCAGCACACCTCGCAATCGCATATGTCCCAAACTGTAGCTCACCTTTCTTGGTGGTCAACACTTGTCATCGTGCACCCCGTTTAGTCCCTGCCCGCTAGCCTTTAGTCCCCTGCGCCACGCGTTCAACCAGCCGCTCGTATCACGCGTTCAACCGCCGCTCGTGCCATGCGTCGCCCTCGGAGCTCGGATTTGAAATGAACGGCTTCGAGAAGCCGTACTTAGAAAATTAACTGCGGTAAGTGCGAACCTCGAAAAATGGTGCAAACTTAAGAGTTCGGTAAGTTTCGAAAAGTATTTTACAACTGAAATTTTGGGAAAGTGCTAAAGCAACCACAAGGCTCTAAAGCAACCATAATTATGAGACATGTATGTTTGCGGTAAGAGAACCAGTGAAGTTCAACGAACATAACGGTATCGCCACCGTAAATCCGCGTCAGCACCACATGATCGGGGAAACACCGAGCAGTGTGAGATTCCCACCATTCGATGTGGTTGTTCTGGACCGCCGTTTTCTTTCTGCACACATGCACGAAAAGGGTGGTGCGTATCGCAATTCGCGCAAACAGGCTACCTCTGAGGCTTTGCTGCGCGTGATGTATACCTTAAGTCGTTCGTGATGTTTACCTTAAGTCGTTCGTGATGTGCGCCTTAAGCCGTTCGTGATGTGCGCTTTAAGTCGACCGCGAAGTGCACCACTTCAAAAATTTAAAAGAAGTGCGGCCCCGACACCCCAGCTTGGGAAGGATGCCACCGCGCGTGCTGTGGAGGAGGTTGTCCTCGAGGCTCTGAGCGGATTTTCCTCGGGTGTATGTGCTAGTATAGTGGGCGATATATACAACATGCGCTTCGCGAGCAACGAGTATGATTTTTGGCGATGCGGGACCAAGTTTTGCAGAACTGGCGGCACTCCACCGGTTCGGGACGTACATGAGAGACCAGTGACTGTTTGGACCTTTCAGCAAATGGCAAGCGTTCTGGACAGCAAGCTGCTACGCTACAACATCATCCCGTCGGCCTCTCTCGTCCTACGTGCCAATGAGAGGGCCCGCGGAAACTTGTTGCAGCTATGGCAAGGAAATGGCGTTGTTGTGGCTCCTGGCGGTCAGGTGATCGTGTGCGTGCTATCATGGCCAGCTTGCCGCGTCCAAGTTAATCCTACCAAGCGTAGCGAGATCGGGATAGCTGTGTCTGCTCAGATGGGCTCCAACTACGCGCGGATGGAGGTTCTTAACCAGCCTCTGGCGGGATGGCCCGTCGATCTGCGAGCTCAGTGGTGCCCCTGCAAGTTCTGCTTCGCATTTGGGACGTGTGTTCACATCCTCTATGCATTACGGATGACCACTCGCGTTGACTCTCATGGGAGAGAGCTCCTAGTGAGCCGGAAGAAGAAGAAGGCGAATGGGGAAGCCGCGACGGATTCTCTGGTCGGTCGTGCTCGGCTTGTTGGTCCAGCGTTGACATTGTGACGCTCCAGAGCTTCGACAACGAGGCGGAGAGGGATGGCTTAGCCTGGGATAGCAACGAATGGTGGTCAGCACTAAGATACACCGAGTGTTTTAAGCAGATTGCATTCTTGCGTTTATATTTGCGAGAGCCACCAGCACACAACATCTTCGTTTGTAAGAGCTAAGATCAAGGAAGCATATTCTTATACAAGCAGGCTACGACGTTTACCCGAGGAGTTCACGCAATTTATGTTCTAGAAGCTGAATAACGTCGAAGGGTCCAGAACTCACTGCATACATTTAGTGGTCGTTGTAGATGTTGCACTACCTACTCCTGACCGAGCACTACACGATTGGCGCGAGCATACGTCCTAATTAGTCTTCCCTCAGTCGTCGCAGGCGCACTTGAACCATCTTTTATTGCCGAAGTCCACCGTGATCTGGGCGCCCGCCTTAACGTCCTTAATCATCCTGACGAGCACCTTCACGCTCGATCTGTTGTGCAACTCCACGAATGCAGCGTTGGAGTCACAAGCGTGGCTTATGAAGCGCGTAGTGAAGCCGTGCTGGAGCGGCTCGATGTACACGAAATTTTCGCGCACCGACACGACATGGTGTTATACAACATCGTGTAGCCACTGTTCTGCTTCTTCGCTTGATGCGGCTTCCCGTGTTTAAACGCATCGTACACGCACAACTTCCCTAAATACTCTCCAATATTGCCCCCACGTCTAGCCACGTCGTGGAGTACACACCGAGGCCGACGCGCCCGGTATCAAACAGTTTCAACGTGTTCCTCGCCCGGAGTGCATTGCTGCAAGCAGCCCCCAGGTTGCAGGACTCCGGCGTACAGGAGATAGCGCATCCGACGTTAAGGCATGTGTCCATGAAGCAATCTCCTTCGCACATGCACTTGCCAAAATCACCGATGTCCGCGAAGCTGATACAGCCAGGCATAATGCACTCCTCGATGTACTTAACCCCCTTAGGCCACGGCACCTCTGCATGTCGCGGTCGGCGTTCGGCAACAGCTTCCTTGTATACAGGCCGCCGCGCATGCAATTTCTTTAGCCGCTCCATGACTGTGGGCAAACTCAGCAACTGCTTCATGTTCTTAGCTTTCATCGACTTCGCGTGGTAGATCCGGCTGCCGCTACGAGTTATTCCACACACCGCCTGGTGCCGGCGCTTCCTGGAGCGGTTCACATGCCACCGACCAGGTCGCTTTTCGGCTGGTGCCGAACCTGATCACGCTGGAGTCTCGTCAGTATGGTTTCTAGGAAGTCTTCAGCCTCCAGTAGCTCGCTGTCGGTCGGCTCCGCTCCACGCTCGTCTTCTGACGCGAGCCCATCGTCCTGCACAACCACCGACACGCCTATCCTTCGTCTGGATCGCGATCGGTTGCGGTGGCCTCGTGCGCCTCTTCATCTTCTTGAGTCCGACACCAGATCGATGATCTCGTCCGGTGAAGGATTGGGAAGGATCACGAGCTTTCCGCGCGTGCATGAGGTCTATCCACCACATGCAAAGCTGCAGCAGTTGGCGGCGAGTGGATCTTGTAAGTTTCGGGCGCGTTGGGTGGCCTCACAGGTGGCGAGACTGCTGAATCGCGTCGCGGTCCTTCGACTTCGTCAACTTGACTAGCGCGCGCTACTTCCTTGCGTGCGCGAGCGAGCTGGCGTTTGGTTGCATCCATTGCGTCGCTTACTACACTCTGCAGAGCTACATTGAGAGTGCTGGCTCACGTCGGAGCCTCGAAGCGCCCAGCACGCAGGTGAAACGTGCGAAGCTTCCGCCACGTGGCGTGGTCGGCCTTGAAGCGGTTCCCGTACCGATCAGCGTGGCGCTTCACCATGCTCACCAACGGAATGATCTCCTCCATGTCGACGGAGACCGGGATCGGCTCGCCTGCCGTGTCAACGACGCTCAGGATCGTAGCAATGCGGTGGCCCCTGGCATCGCCACAGACGAATCCCATGGAGTAATACGCGAGTGCATCGCCTGCGTAGAGGGTCTCGGAGGGTAGTTGAGCTGCAGTGAGGCCTGACATGATGCTGGCGGAGGTGCTGGATCTTGCGGCGCGCGGGGGGATTCAGTATGTCGCAGCTCGGAATAGGGGAGCAGCGCTTCCACGTCTATGTAAGCCTCACGGTACTTGCAGGGGTCAGCGAGGCCGCCTCAGCGCGCAGTGCATAGCCGGCTGTGCGCACCGTTTCTAATACGCCGCCACCTTCGTCTTTGTGCTATGGGTTGACCGAATGGTCTGGTTAGATCCTCCATGGTAATCGTGATATTATCTCTTGCGGTAACGATTCCGAACTAGAACTACATGTACGTTTTTGGTAAAAGTCAGGCTATCAACCAAGAGTTACTTCCTCCGGTCGTGAATGATAGCCTGTAAAAAACGGGAAACAGATGGATGGGTCTTTTTCTGTTTGTTTAGTTGGGCAGGCGCTGATTGGTGGAATCGATGCGGCTTGTGCTAAGCTTTCTAACAGTCTTGTGATCACCAAAATATATTTGAAAATGATGAAGCTTTGGCCAAAAGTTTGAAGAACTATAATGTCTGACCTATGCAAAAAGACCCATTTATGTACCGCATTAGCGCCAACAACCCCACTACCGCCGACTAAACGGAGGCAAGACGTCCTGCTGAAGCCTCTAGAAAAGCCATTACAGGCAATCATTCAAGCCCGTAGGAAGTATTTTTATAGCTTTGAATGACAATGAAAAGTGATCAATTAAATTGAATAGTATTAATATGATTTTTTTAATATGGCTTTGAATAGAAGTCATATGACTACGAATATAATTCATATGCCTTTAAATATTTTTCAAATATAATAGTCATATGACTTTGAATAGTTTTTATATGACTTTGAATAGTACTCAAATGAATTTGAATAGTATTCAGATGACTTTGAATAGTATTCAGATGACTTTGAATAGTATTCAAATGACTTTGGATAGTAGTCCTATGACTCTATACTTCGAATACATTGCATGGTACCATACCGTCAAATTCCAACCGTACTGGTAAACAACCAAAATCAGTTTTGTGACATTTTAGCTTCATTTAGTGACATCGTACAACCAACCACCAATCGCTTGCCACGTGGCTCTGCTGGCATTCAGCGTTTGGAGCCGCCCCAGCAAGACACACGACAAGAAGCGACCGTGGAGCCCGTGTGCCTCCAGCCCCAACAGAAGAAGCCCAACAACGCCGCGCCGAGCGCTCTCTCGACCAAGCGCCCGCGTATCAATCCAGCTAGCAAGGTAGCAAGCCAAACGCAAGGACTTGGAACCGGGCAAGGCTGCTGGACGAGCTGTGCGTGCGCCATCTGCTCTCGCCACGTGTGTACGTATGTGCGCCTGCTTTCAGTAGTGCATATGTTGATGATGCTGCTCGTGGGACAGGAGTACCTTTGTGCTTACCCGTGATGGTGCCTCTGGGTGAAGGAGCAGCTTTGCTACGGGCCGGTTCGAATCCGGCCATCGTCTTCAATTAACTATGAGTGTCATTATTGCGTATTATGGTATGCAGGTTATTGTTTTGGCTGCAGACGAATGAAGGAGGAAGCGCGGAAGCAGGAGTTGGGTCAGCTATGGCCCCGTTGGTAATGAGCTCATGGAATTGGGTGATGAAGGCATCGAGTTTCCCGGCCTTGTGGAGTTTGCGTAGGGCCTTCAGTGCTGTACCGGCTGCAAGTGCTGACGACCCGTTTGCTTGAGCGTACTTTGTTCTGCTTGCTGCCCAACGGTAAGCATCTCGCTTTAAACGCAGTGGACGCTTCATCCAGCGCGAACCCCAATGGTACGAACAGCATCATGTATCCTACGGCGTGTCTAAACTCGTACAGCGTTGTTTTTTTCACCGATCGCGAGGCGTATACACGAGGCTCGGCCGTAAACCACTCGTACCAGAGCGCCGATAATGGTTGCGATCCCTTCTTCTTCGTGCGTACAGCTTGATGAATCTGCTGGGCTGTCGGCGTGGCTGCTGTCTGAGTGGTGCCAGGTTGCTCGCTGGTGGTTGGGATATGTAACTGTGTGCGCAACTGTGCTCGAGCGCTAACTGTCGATCTTCTAGCCGCTTGTTTTGTAGGATAATCACTTCAATCTGCTTGGACTGGCGCTTAACAAGCTGTAGCACCGTGGAGGAGTCTCAGATGCAATCATGAGGACTCGAAGGCTCTGGAGGGGGAATGAAGGCAAGGCGGATGGTGGCGCTCCATGCCAGCACCTCTGCTTCTCCGATCGATCGCGCTGCCATGGCCTTGCGCATCCTGCCGACAAGCGCGCTATTCTCCGCGAGCAGCAGAACGTCAGGGTAATGCATCACTAGAGTCGCTGTTAAGCATTCCGCCACCGTTTCATCAGATTGAGTGCTGCATCAGCGAACCCGATGGTGTTCGTAAACGAAACCGCTAGAGCTTGGACACGGTCGCGAATTGGTGGATCAAGTGCGTGGAGCCCAAGCTGCGTTACCATCACCAGATCCTGGGTCTCGTCCTCAGCTTCTTCGTCGGCTCTATGGAACAGAGCACCCTATGCATGGTCTTTGAAGTTCCACCAAGCACACTGTCCAGGGTGCTCCGACAAGCTGAGGAGACGCTGGCTAATGCGCTGGAGGTTATGCACCGGCAAGGATCTCGTGGCCGTCACCTGCTCGACGAGCAAGCTTGCCAAGCTGGTTGAAGATCGGGAACCGCTAATCAAGCACACGTTCGGTTTCATAGATTGCAAAAACTTGAGGGTACGGCGTACTTTTATTATTCTTAAGCGGTGTCGAGCTAATGATGTGTGGTTTTGGAAACAATTGCTTTGTAGGTGCAGCAGCCGTCTAACGCCGACCTACAAAAAACAATGTACAACGGCTAGCTGCACACAGTTTTCATGACTGGAACGATCTGCTTCGCGACCGACGGTTGCATTATTTGGTGCCGTCACAATTGTTTCGGGTCGTGGAACGACTTAGACACCTCGCTCGGCGTCGGGAACAAGCTGTTGGACCCCGCGTACTGCCCAGACACTCACATGAACGTAGTTTCAGACTCTGCATTCCCGTGTTCAGCTGCCATGGCCGGCCGTATCCTCACGCCGCTCAGGAACGGGGACTTGGAGCATATACTGCCCTCGTTCCGGAGTTCAGCACGTACACTGCACAAAACCATCACCTCCGTACGACCGGCGGCCGAATGGGGCATCGGGAGCATTCAGAAGGTATATAGCAGACTCAACCTCCCGTTTCCGTATGACCCCGAGTTGCGCGTGCTCCGGATCAACAATTCGTGCCGTATGGCTAACTATCACGTACGCAAGGTGGGGATATCTCAAATTCGCACTACCTTCTCGCGCGAGATGGAGATTCCTTCAATCTGTTAGTAGACGAGCTTCCACAAGCTAGTACCGGGTGTCTTTGCAAACACTAACACTTTTTTCGTAATACATACAGCCATGAGTTGTTACTTGCTTGTGTTTGGTGCTTCGTAGCTTGTAGCGTACTTCCGCGAACGCACGCACTACATGTCGACGAACATTGAAACTATTGAGCCGTGTTGATAAGAATGAAGATACTACAACTACAACAATGTACAAAGAGTTCTCGAGTTCACGTGCATGTTTGCTCTTCGTCCCGTGGCATTAGTCCTTCTCTCTTTAGGCCTTCTTGGTGAGCGCTCCGATCAGCATCACGAGCTCCTGGGTGCGAGCCCGTGCTTCCTCGCGATCGAGATGCATGCGGTCTTCTATTTCAAGCTTCTCAGCACGGTCTCATCCTTGTCAGCGACGCGGCGAGCTTCCCGTGCCGCCATCACCTCTGCGGCGACGTTGATTGTCCTCGTCGCGTCTAGCCTATGCTTTGCGCTCGTTTTCCCGCGCAATAGGAGGATGGTTTCAAGAATGCTGCTCTGCTTGATGTTCGCCGCGCTCTCAAGGCCTTCATGTTTGGATATTTGTGCAGTGCTCGTCTTCATAGCGCGCACACGTTTCGCCTTGGCTTCTTGCAAGTCCTTCTTGTTTTTACGAGTTCTCTTGGCGCCAGTCGTGTCGCGGAAGGCGACCAGATCCGTTCCCCCTAGGCGATTCGAGTAGCTGCGTAGCTGAGGGTACTTGGACGTCTCGACTTCATCGCGGGTTTTGGACGGATGTAGACTTGCCTACATAGACGGTAGTGGAGGTGAACCGGCTCGATTCACCTCTTTGACCGCCGTCCTACGCGGAGTTAGCCCCACGGGACCCACTCGGCGAATGCTCGAGGCGGGCCGTAAAAAGCAGGCTGATTACACTCCGTTAAGTCGACGACGTCCTTCATGGTTAGCGGCGACGCTAGCAGATCCTGGAATCCGCTTTCCAGCAGCACTGGAGAGGAGGTCGTCGGGGTCGCGATCGGGGGCCTGGATGGAGGAGATGCCACTGGCGTTGCTGGAGTCGCTGGAGATCGATTCGAGGTCGTCGCTACCTTGGAACAGATCTCGGAATGTCCAGAGGACAGGCACGGAGGCGTCGCCGTGCCAGCGTCGCTGCAGTGATCACTTGCGTCCTCCGGCGGGCCATCCGCGACGTTCGGCGCGTGTTTTTGTCGTCGCTGGACGCATCCTTGATGCAGCAAAGCTTCCAGTACAGTTGGGAGTGAGCCAGACGCACCATTGGTTCTGCCACGAAGAGTAGCTAAGTGATAGAAAAGTTTATGGGTAATGTATGTGAAGTCTGTCGCAACTCACCGCCAAGTCGGTCCCGGCTTGTCGCCTCCGGCCGCAGATTCGAAAGAGCGCCATTTCAATCTGTCGGAAGATATATGTCCGGCTGAATGAACGACACGTAGTTCGGAGTGTAGGTCAGCATAATCAATACAAATTCCAAGATAAACTTTAGGATGGCTACGCGGCATACGTCCAGGGGTAGGGCAGTTTATCCAGACGAGATCTGGGCCTCCGGCGATTTATGCCGCGTTTAAGTCGTGGCTTACTTGCTGCAATTAAGTCGGTCGTCTAATCTATATTTGGCAGGCGTCCACTCGTAAAAAGTAGACATCAAGCATAAAAGCATAGACGAGTCGCATTGGTAAAAGTCGCTGGCATACTTTTCCCAAAAGATTCGTTGTTTATTTGTACCAAATGTTGCACTGGATACGTGTGTATTAATTAAACTGGATCCGTGTTTTACGGTACGCTAATATTGATCTATTACAGTACATGTAATAGCTCCAAGAAATATCATAGCACTACACCTTCCTAACATTGAGACCGATTTTTATTCATTCACGAGAATGTGTGATGTCTTTCGCGTTTTGGATCTGGTTGAGAGCCTTCCTTACCCTCCAGTGGAAGAACGACTGGTACGATGGACGCTGGTTGTTCTGCTGCTGGTTTTGGTTGCCGTGGCCATCGTGGTGGCTGTCCTGGTTGCCTTGGTTGCTCGAAGCGATGCTGCCAGTAGGAGTAGCTGTGGTCAAGGCCGGAGCGGTGGTTGACGTGCCGGTGTTCGTAGTTGTAGTAACCGGGGTCTTGGTGGACGTGCTGCCCGTTGTGGAAGCAGTGCAGCTCGTAGACGAAGTCGAACCCGCCGAAGTCGATCCAGAAAGACTCGGGGCACTCGAGCTCGAAGTTGAACCGGAGGTCAAAGCGGTAGTCGAGGCAGAGGTCGAGGCAGCTGTGGAAGCAGACGAAGTCGAAGCTGAAGCTGAACCCAAGCCGAACCAGCAGAGACCGAAGCAGAAGCCGAAACCGAGCAAGCAGCCGACTTGGCAAGAAGCATGCTCACATCCGCGTAGCTCAGACCGATGCTGGTCACCGTGTTAACAGTACTGTTGATTTGATGCGTTGCATCTTACTGCATCTTATGCATCTTTTAAGATGGCATACCGTATAATACTTCTTTGATCCGACAACATCTTATATCCGACAACGCCCAGCAGCCAATTAAATCACAGCAAATTGCACTAGTGAAAACTACTTCTTTTATCCGACTGTACCACTAGTGTACCAATATTACGGCTGTCACCACCATTCACTGCACTCTTGCAAGTGCACAACTTCTCATCATAATTGGCCGCCCCTGGGGGCAAAGGAGCACTTGTAAGGCAGCTCAAGCTCCGCACCGAACCCTGCCGGACTGTGCTATTAATAGCAATTATTAATATCAACGATTCCAAAGCCAAGAACAACATGTCAGCAATGTTAGCGAAGTTCTACATGGGCTCGGCGTTCTGTTTGCCCCCGTTGTGCTGCATCACGTGATCGACGCTTTTGCTGCATCGGAAATGGATGTGGCGAGTCTCGGCGAGTGGCTGTTTGGTACTTGCTGCCGTCGAAGGCTTGTCTGAAGATAATATTATCTCTCACCGTCATGTTACTTGAATCCACGGCTGCTGCTAGTAGTATGCCACTTTGCCGTTCACAAATACTTTGCCACCCATTTTTTCCATTTCGCCCAGTAATGCAGAGCAGAGGGACGACTTACCAGAACCAACTGATCCATGAACGACAACGAGATCGCCTTTCTTCAATGTAAGGTTCACATCAGCTAGCACTGGGGCTGCATCTCCATTCCACGCAAATGTGCCATGTCCAACCACGATGGCCGCATTAGTCGGAATCGATGGGTCATCGCGAGTCACGTTAGTAGGATCCACTTCGTGAAGAGCGAGGTGCGATCTTGGCTTGAAGACACTGTTGAATAATGCTCGGGAAATCACGCAGCGGGTCTCGAAGTGAGTTAAAGATTGCGATAGCAGTGAACACCTTGGCTGCCGTTAATAGCGTGGCACCCCATGTAGACTTCCAGGTCCAGTTGATGATGTTCCGCAAGGCCGTATCACTGCGAGCTCTGCTGTTTGAAAAGACCATGCGGCGGAGTATCCAGAGCCGCAGCGACGACAAAGCTGTCGAAATCGCCAATATCTACACGTCCGACATCCACAGGGTCATCCAGTATCAACGAGCTGTGGATCTTGCCTATCAGATCGGCGTCGTGGTTTACATGTTGTACGACGTTCTGAGTCTGGCCGCGTTTGCCTTGTTGTCATCACACTCTCAATGCTGGTGGCATTTTTCTTCACCAAGAAGACGAACAGATCGTACAAGGACTTGATGAAGCATAAAGATCAACGCATGAAACTCGTCAAAGAAGTGTTTGGCGCTATTCAGATCGTCAAGCTCAACGCGTGGGAAGGAAAATTCGAGCAGAAACTACTTGCCGTACGGGAGGTTGAGCTATCTGCGCTATCACGGTTTGTGTACGCCATGTGCGGGACAGTGGTGCTGGTAACTCACAACCCGGACGTAATTGCATCTGAAGCGGTAAACTGCAAGATTTTGTTTTCGGGTGGTCAAGTGTCGACCGATACACGAGAAGTTCGTCATCCTCGAAAATATTTTGCGACGAAGACATCCCCTCTAATGTGGAGGAGAACACAGAGAGGAAGGCAGTCGTCGACGAGAGTTCAAAGATTACTGGAAAATTTGTGGATGTTGAAGAGCGTGAAGAGGGACGAGTATCTGATGCGGTCTTTCGGAGGTATTTCAACGCGATGGGAGGTTTGAAAGTGCTGCTGCTGATTCAAACCTTGTGGCAAGGATGCCAGATCGGGAGTGATCTATGGCTGAGTCAGTGGACTGGACAGAAGGTTAACACGTACGATGTTTCTCGAACACAGTACAACATGACGGTCTATGCGTTGCTGGGTGGAGGTAGCGCTTTGATGGTACTTGCGCGAACTGTAACAGTTGCTAGAGCAGGTCTTCGTGCGTCTCGCGGTCTGTTTGTACTGCTACTGCATGGGCTACTGCATGCCCTCTTCGGTTCTTCGACGCCAACCCAATCGGACGAATCGTCAATCGTTTCGGAGGAGACATGACGTATGTTGAGATTGATATCCCGTTTGATATCGGAAGTCTGTTGGTGTCGGTCTTCCTACTGTGATTACGAAAGTCTCTGCTTTTAACTAGATAGCAACTTTCAGCAGTGGATGTCTAGGCTCGCACATCGATGAAGAACGCTGCGAAGTGCGATACGTAATGCGAATTGCAGGATTCAGTGAGTCATCGAAATTTTGAACGCATATTGCACTTCCAGGTTAGTCCTGGGAGTATGCCTGTATCAGTGTCCGTACATCAAACTTGCCTCCCTTCCTTCCGTGTAGTCGGTGGAGGGGCGTGCAGACGTGAAGTGTCTCGCGATTGGTCTTCGGGCCGGCTGCGAGTCCTTTTAAATGTACAGAACGGTACTTCTCTTTGCTCGAAAAGCATAATGGAATTGGTTGTGGAAGCTTCCCGGTGGCAAGTCGGCGACTAGTTTGTCTGCTACGGTGTTTAATGGAGGATGCTCGATTCGCGGTATGGTCGGCTTCGGCTGAACAATGCGCTTATTGTATGTTTTCCTGCTGTGACGGTAATGACTGGTGAACCGTAGCTATGCATAGGTTGGCTTTTGAGCTGAAAATGTTGTGTTAAGTAGAGTGGCGGTTCGGAGGTGGCTGGGCTGTCGAGGGTCGATCCTATTTGGGAAACGTGTGTTGGCGGCTTCGGCTGATGGCATCTCAATTGGACCTGATATCAGGCAAGATTACCCGCTGAACTTAATCATATAATTAAGCGGAGGAAAAGAAATTAATAAGGATTCCCCCTAGTAACGGCGAGTGAAGCGGGATAGCTCAAGCTTAAAATCTCCACGCAAGTTTTGTGTGGCGAATTGGTCTATAGAAGCGTGGTCTGTGAGGGCGCTCGGGGCAAGTTCCTTCGAAGTGGACAGCATGGAGGGTGATACTCCCGTTCATCCCTGAGTGGCTTTTGCGTCGTGTCGTTTGAAAATGTAGCGCAATGTAGGTGGTAAATTCCATCTAAAGCTAAATATTGGTGCAAGACCGATAGCGGACAAATACCGTGAGGGAAGATGAAAAGAACTTTGAAAAGAGAGATAAAGAGTACATGAAACTGCTGAAAAGGAACCGAATCGTTTCCTGTGTCTATAATCCGTGTTATATTTCGTTGGCGAGTGTGTGCGTGCGTGTGCTATGACATTGGCTTTTTGCTACGCTTGGCGTGTGTGCTGTGTGTTTATATACGAATTCACCTTGACGTCCCAACGCATCAATGATTTGCTGGTTCCCTTTATACGGTGGGACGTCAAGGTAAATTCGTATGCCGCGGAAAATGACGGCCGAGGAGGTAGGGTTTACGCTCCGCGTTTGTCTGGTATCTCTTGGTGGACGAGAAGTCGCGGTTGGAATTGAGGTGCCTACAACGTCCTTTTGAGTAAAATCCGGTCCTCCGTGTGCGTCGTGTTCGGATAGCTTGCTATGCGTGTGTGGTTGTGTGTGGGTTGATGCCCACTTTAACTCGTCGCCGTTCGGGACGTTGACGAAATGGAGCGATCCAAACAGTCTTGAAACACGGAGCACGGACCAAGGAGTCTAACATCTGTGCAAGTGTTAGGGTGTGGAAATCCCAGCGCGAACTGAAAGTAAATGGTAGCGCCAGCTCTTTGAGGTAGGAAATGCTGCGGGCTTCGGTCTGCGGCGGGGCACTTTCGACCGGTCCCTCGTGGTGAAAGTGTTACCCGAAAGATGGTGAACTATGCCTGAGTAGGGTGAAGACAGGGGAAACTCTGGTGGAACCTCGTAGCGATTCTGACGTGCAAATCGATCGTCAAACTTGGGTATAGGGGCGAAAAACTAATAGAACTATCTAGTAGCTGGTTCCCTCCGAAATTTCCCTCAGGATAGCAGCAGCTTATTTACAATAGTTTATGAGGTAAAGCGAATGATTAGAGAATTCGGGGAAGGAACTTTCTCGACCTATTCTCAAACATTAAATCTCTAAGACCTGCAGGTTTCTTAATTGAATATGTGCATGTGAATATCAAGTTGCTAGTGGGTGATCCGGGGTAAGCTCGTCCGGTGATGCGGGATGAACCGAACGTAAAGTCAAAGAGTCAAAATTCCCGCTCACCTAGACACCATAAAATGTGTTGGTTCATTTAGACAGCAGGACGGTGACAATGGAAGTCGGAATAAGCTAAGGAGTGTGTAAAAACATAAAAAACGCACCTGCCGAATGAACTAACCCTGAAAATGGATGACGCTAAAGCGGGCTACTTATACTTTGCCGTTAACACGATAGCATGAATAATGTATGTGTTAAGTAGGAGGGCGTGACGGCCGTGAGGAAGCTCGTGGCATGAGCCTGAGTGAAACTGTCTTTAGAGCAAATCTTGGTGGTAGTAGCAAATATTCAAATGCGAGATTGAAGACTGAAGTGGCGAAAGGTTCCGTGTGATCAGTAATTGGACACGGGTAAGTCGAACCTAAGCGAAAGGATAATTCCGTTTGAAAGCGGGATGTTTGGGGCATGGGATTTCGTCCTCGCGTTTTTTATGCAGCCTCGTGCATCGATAGGGAATCAGGTTAATATTCCTGAACCGAGACGTGGATAATATGTGGTAACACAACCGACCCAGGAGACGCTATCGTGAGCCCAGGGAAGATTTCTCCTTTCTTTTTAACAAGCATATCCTACCTTCGAAACGGATTATCCGACGATAAAAAGGATGCTTTGGCAAGCACTTGCTAGAGATTTATTCACACCCTCGATCGTGCTCATAACCGCATCAGGTCTCCAAGGTTAGCAGCCTCTAGTTGATAGAAGAATGTAGATAAGGGAAGTCGGCAAAAAGTCTCGTAACTTCGGGAAAAGGATTGACTCTGAAGATTGGGCCTAGGTTTTATTTGGAGAACTTGTGGCAGCCTATGGTGGGCTACGTCCGGACCTTTCGGGGACTGGATGCGGCCCGGCGGTCGGGCTGCTCGTGTAGTGCCAAAATGAAAGGTTGTTGGCTTTCGGGCTAGCTTATGCTTCCTTACTGCGTTGAATATCCGGCTCAGAACTGGAGCGGACAAGGGGAATCCGACTGTTTAATAAAACAAAGCATTGTGATGGCCGGAGACGGTGTTGACACAATATGATTTCTGCCCAGTGCTCTGAATGTCAAAGTGAAGAGATTCAACCAAGCACTAGAAAACGGCGGGAGTAACAATGACTCTCTTAAGGTAGCCAAATGCCTCGTCATCTCACTAGTGCTGTGCATGAATAGATTAATGATATTCTCACTATCTCTATCTACTTTCAAGCGAAACCACAGCCAAGCGAACGAGTTTGGAATAATCAGCGGGGAAAGGACCCTGTTGAGCTTGACTTTAGGAGCGTTCCTAACCGGATCGTGCTCGAGGCATGATCCTCTATCACGCCTTCTGGTTGGCCACCCAAAATACAGATGGTGCTTCAGTGCTGACCCGGTGACCTTGGCCTGGATCATTCCCCATTCTCGGATCACAGGTAATCACAACACTCGCCTGTAATGAAGGTTGCGACCTTGGTTTTGATCACCTCTGCAGTTATCGTCGTCCGGAAGCGTGAAGGTCCGCGCAAGGACGTCGTACCTCGTAAGCGTTTGGATTGGGTACGACACCGCAAACGCCTGCTGCTAGAAGGCCAGTTCAAGTGATACTATCGCATGAGTGCCGATGCGTTTGACGAGTTGGTACGACACGTTACACCTGCACTTCAGCGCGATGAGGTGTAATCGTGCTGCAGAACTGGAACGGAGCCGATCACGGTTGAAAATATGGTGCAGATGACTATCTCGTGGCTGTCTGGGGGATCTTTTCACAACATTCGGGTGCTTGCGGGCGTTAGCACGTCTGCCTTCTACGCCATTGTTGTCGAAGTAATGGAAGCCATTTGCGCACATCCACGTTTCCATATTGTTGCACCTGTTTCTAACACATTTGCGATATAATCAGCGGCCAGCGCTTTCGCGTCAATTAGCTCGAAGAATATTCTGACAGGTTGCGTCGGTTGTGTGGATGGTTGCCTCTGTGCAATAAAAGCTCCAAGCTCTGATGAAGTTCCTGACGTCGCGGCTTTTTCAGGTCACTATCTGACGTATGGAATAAATGTGCAGGCCACGTGTGATGCTTCGTGTACATATACTGCAATTCGCCGGGCAAGACTGCCGACAGTGTCGCGTTTAAAAAGTGGCCAATGAGTCTGGAGATAGCTAACCTCCCGTTCGGTCGATATTTGATTGGGGATAATGCGTACGTGCTTTCGTCAACAATTCTCGTGCCTTTCACAAAACCTGAGATGAAAGTACAGACTCACGCGAATTCCAACGCAGCCTCGGACTACAATTTCTACCTCTCGCAACTCCGTATACGCATCGAGATGTCATTTGGATTACTCGTGAATAAGTGGCGTACATTTCAAAGGTCTCTAGCGGTCGACTTCATGCATACTAGTCTTGTCATCAAGACGTGCATGAAGTTACACAGTTTCTGCATTGACGACCGAGTACAAACGGCGGGGCCCTGCGGAACGTTGACGTTGCGCTACGAGATTTCAACGCACTCGAAGACTGCGAATATTCAGCTACTGTCGCAGAAGAACAAGATACACCAAGCATTAAGGTGAGAAATGGGCATATACTACGTCAGGTAGTTATGGAGCACGTCCAGAATCACAACCTGTCACGTCCCTGAGTTTCTACTAGTAGATCTGTTAGCTGTCCATAATTTCCTCCTCAAGTTCATCTGCTTTCTTTTGCAGCTTCTCGATACGCTCTTTTAACCCTATTTCGGTCAACATTAAACTTGAAATTTGTAAACCTAATTTCCATAGTAAAATGTTAAACATGCATAAATGCTTGGTTTTGGCCCGCACCCCGCAGCATAATATTATCATTGTGCGTGGTTTCACAATACTTATTGCAATTATTGTAGTTAAACCAAGCATATTGCTTGGTTTACCGCAAATGATATGATTGGTCAAAAATAAAATCCAGTCATTATGATTCGCTAATATTTGTAAAACCAAGCATATTGCAAGGTTTTAGGGGCACCGACCGCAATAGGGTTAATCTTTCTGTTTCGGCTCTATGGTCTGCAACAGGCATGCCTTGCAGGTTGCAATCGAAAATTCGCTTTCCAACAAGGGTTAACGCGTTTCCATGACGCAGAAGAATTGCATCGATCGATGCCAATTTCTCCGCCTTGCCTTCTCTCTCTATGCGCCCATGCTGCTCACGTACGAGAGCGGTCTTCTCCTCGATAAGCTCCTTTTTCGTAGTGGTCTCTGCATCCACGAGTCTGGTTAATGCATCGGAGAGTGACTTGACTGGGTCCACGCTTTTCTTGCGCTTTCTGTTTCGTTGCATAGAGTCGGTGAGCTGCATGCATTCCTTAGTAGAGTCGTCTTCATTCTCTTCGTACACAGAAGAGGAACAGAACTCCCGACTGGAGCCACCACAGGTGTAAGTACATAGCTGACTTGTCTCCTCTGCAGAAGTTCCAAAAGTCTGCGTGCGCCCCAGATAATTTGTTCCTCGTCTCTGACTGAGCGAAACTAGCACTGACATCTTTCCAAATCGACTTCAACTTGGCAGCCGAATGCACTGTTATCTGGTCTACTTTAATCCCAGCGAATAGCGAATCGCCTGAAACGAGAACGACAAATGTCTCGTTGATAGTATTAAACCTTCAGCAACCGACTCCCAGAAACACGAACCTCCTTCGTCTAGCTCCCTCCGAGTAAGCTTATCACCGGACGATATGAATTGCTCGATAATGGGCTGAGAAGAGTGGACATGCGTAGGAGGGTAACAACGGCTCCAAATAATGGGACCGATGTAGTTGAAGAGCTGACGCGATCCCACTCGCCGCGCGGTTCTTGAGACAATTGGGGTGTTGGCGGGTCGTTACGACTTTTTTGATAAAGCGGCCCGGTGGCGGTGCGATATTGAGTTGATAATCTCGAGCGAAGCTCATAGCTGAGCGACCTTGATGTCGCTCCTTGAAATCGTTTGAGGCCTCTCCGAGACTGAAGCCGGTTCTGGAGTATTCATACGCAGGTCGGACCTGGACCCGTTGTTTCAACATGTAGTTCCTTCGTTTATTATGAGATCGCGTTCACTGGTTCCGGAAGGTGTTTCGCTTTGCCATATTGCTGCGTTCCTTGAAATTAATCTTGGGTGTAGGGTTTCTTGGGTTACTTGGACTCCAGCGGAATGTAGTATGTCTTGGCTCGATAGTCTGATTGTCTTGAATCGGGGTACTTTTCTTTACGCTAGGTGGTAAGAGAACTGAAGTAGTTACGACTGTTTCATCTAAACGATTTGGGGGTAGTTGAAGGAAGCTTGGATTTGGATGGCCGACGTCTTGAATATCCGAAAGGGTTTGATAATCGATACCGTTTTCTTAAGAACTTGGGCGTCGTTGAAAAGCGCGAAACGTTGAAAGAAGTCTTCGTTCTCGAAACGCAAAATGATAAACTGACTTCATTTCGCATTTCACGCAAAGAACAAAAGCGCAAACGTTGTGATAGTCCAAAGTCTTCAAAGTTAAAGTTGAAGTTTTCAGAGTTGAAAGTTGAAGTCGTGAAAGTTAAGGTCTTGGAATTCCATCTTGGCCGAAATTAAAGCTTTAGATCGGGTTGGAATGCTCTCTTTTTGTGGTTAAAAACTAAATTGATAGCACTCAAATGTACCCAAATAGCGGTACTTAAGCGGGAGTCTTGAGAAAAGTAAACTTGTGGACCGCAAGAGGCACTTGGTCAAGCCTCGAAAAAAATTGAAGGGGTCGTCATCAAAGTCGCAATGCCACTCAGTCCGGAAGGCGAGAAGCTGCAACTTGAACTGGTCACTCTCGAGTTTACGGGGTGCGTGAACGCCTTGTACAGTCGCTGAAGGTGAAGTCGAATCATTGTCATATACCGGCGATAGACTTCTAGATCGCCGCATTCCGGTTCATCCACAGTGTACGAAGCACACAGCATCGAACTACGTTGAAGACCGGCTGGGCTTCGAGAAGCCAAATTGTTCCCGAGCCGCTGCAGGGATCTCCAACTCATGGCGAAATAAAAACTTGGGCCTAACCAATGTCGCGCTGGAAAATACGGCGAAACACAGGTAAAAAGCGGCGCCAGATTTCTTGAGCCATAAAGCAATCCGATAGAAGATGCTTGGGCGTTTCAGTGAGGTCACAACCGTGTAGTCCACATCGTGCCAGGCGTACTTATATCAAAATACGAGTCCATTGTATTAAAGCCGGAAGAGAAAGTCAGCATAAATTGGCAGGATATCCCGCTGAAGAGTCCCAGAGAGAAAGAGGGTGTACCACTTCAGCTACTTCCAGTTGGTCCAACGAGAGGCTTGGCGGTACAGACGAATCCAGAAAGCGCTTAATCATTTTGTTTGACTGATAGACGACGTCTTGGCCGACGAAAGTCCAATAGTGGAGAGCAGCAATCATACCCTCCGGTGGTAGCGGGTGGATAGGAAAAGTACCATAGTGTTCCGGTGGTTAACGACTTCACAACCGTAGTTATGGGGAGACTTAATGGATGACCACTCTAGCGCCAATCGAAGGTTTTCTTCGTCCGGTGTTGTACCAAAGCAGAAGATGTATTGGGGCACCTGTTTCTATTAAGTCGCAGTCGCCCAGTATTTTAGCGGGATAAAGAGAAAGTGGAGTCCAACGCCTTGACGCTAGAATGCCGTGTCAAAGGCACGTTAACCGGGAAAAAACCACGTTTTTAGGCGGTGCTTGAATATTCTGCTGACAATTCCGAATAAGCTGGCGGATGGATTGACTGACAGCAGCTCAACAGACATTGCCACGGATGGCAAGTCCAAGCAACCAGATGAATCCGATATAGCGTGCCAATTGATAGAGAACCGACGGGGTCTTCGACAGTCGATGAAGGCATCCTATTTACGAAGTTCCGCATGAGAGGATCACAGGGCTAGTGATGCGCTCTGACGACGGATTGGGTACCGAAGCAATGCCACAGTATGGACAACGCGTCAGGCAAGAACGGTGGTCTCGCGTGTAGAATGCTTGCCAAGCCGCTCGCGAACTACCAACGTATCGCTTTCGAGGAGACCAAGTTCACCGAGTCGGACAATATCCGGATCGTAACCAGCTACAGCAGCTCTGCGGACTCGAAGGCCAAGGTCTTCTGGCCCCATCGCAGCAACAACGACGATTTCACCAGCAACAACGGTGTTACCATCATTCACTCTGGGGATCACTCCTTCGCCTCGATGGAGGACGTGACTCAACACTACGTCAACGGAGCGCATCAACCACGCACCTTGTACTGGACGTCAAGGTCGGAGACTTCCGTGTTTTGATCCATGTTGTTTACGCGCCAGTATCCGTCGCGGACCGCAAGCGCCTTTTTTACTCGCTGCCAACCCGGTTTCCGGACACAGAAAACCATATCGTTCTCGGTGATTTCAACACACCGATGGCCCCCAACACGACGGAGTGACTCCGTATCTTCACGACGTCACCCGAGACGAAATTCAAGTTTGGATGCTGGAACTGAGCCTGATTCATTCGTGGTGAATGACCTTCCCGGACCTTCGACTCTTCTCCGGCCCGAAACAACGGAATCGCAACGACTATTGCCTCATGACGAAGGAATAGTACGACTCGTTTTCTCGTCCATCCCGTTACGTTACCGAGAAGAAGTGGTACCACGAAAGTCATTGTTCCGGGAAATGCCATCTTGCGTACCCGACGTCGAAGCGCCGTGAAAGTGTCCGCGTTGGCTGCTTCGGGCATCCCTGGTCAGGACGACCTTAAATGGCACATTAGAATGTGTATTCTTTGCCCGGAGACGAACGCGATAAAGCGCTCCGAATACCGCCGTCGGGCACTGAAAGCTGCCGACGAGCTACCCATGCTGCTTGAGCCTGACTGCCGCCTGATGACCCTGACGGCGGAAAACCTTACAGTATAGCTTACTGTACATGCTTATAACCGTTAGTAAGTGTATTGTAAAAAGCGTAAACATGTCAGTAGCCTCAAATCAAGGTAAAAGCTGTAACCCCCATAACTTTTTCAGAGAGCTCGGATATCGGCAAACTCAATATTTCCCGCTCGTACGTGATAAAAAACATTTCTGGACTATTTCTTTATGGTAACGTACGCTTCAGCTGTGCAAGTAGTTAATCTGCACGGTGTCTTTGGAAAGCCCCGTTAGTACGGATACACGTCTGTTATTGAGCTCTGGGTAGGACATGGGAGAGCTCAACTGCTGGCTGCAAACTTGATTTACATCGTATGCTACTGGAAGGTAGGACGCCAGCCGTATCGAGTCGATTGGACGAAGCTAGAACTCTATCGACTTCAGTTTTAATTTACTCTTCAAGCACGAAGCCCCTCCTCTTCCAACCAATCAACTCTGCCACAATGCTGGACGCCTTCGACCTACTACAAGCGGCTCCGTCAATCGCTGATCCTGCAAAGTTCGACATCAACGTGTACCTCGAGAGGTATGGCAAAGTCGACAAGGAAAGTGTCGGAACTGCGGGCACAAAGTTCCATGGGGTCGCAAACGACTGATGTCCCAAAACGAGCAATCTGCCCCGGTACTCGGCCAAACAAAAGGCATTCAAAGGGTACTCGAGCAGCAGCGCGCAAACAAGCGACTCCTATCAGCTTCTGCGGTGGAAACGAGTACACCAAACAAGCGTTCATGGCAGCAGGAGATATCGACCACGTGGATTGATCAGATTACGGTTGGCGAGCGTGACACTATTACAACAGCGCTGGTTACGTTCTTCTTTCGCACTGGTATACCATTCCGCGTGGCCTGTCTTTGTTGCTTTGATCGCATACGGTGGGCATATTCCATCGCGTAAAGGGTTGGCTGGTTCGCTACTCAAAAAGCAATACCACGACTTGTACGTGCGCTGCCGAAAGGTTCTGGGCAGTGCTCGATCATTCGCACTCGTTAGTGGCTGGTGGTCCAACTCACGAAACGAACACGTAGTCAACTTTGTGGTGATCATTCCGGGGTCAAAACCATTCTTCTTGAAGAGTTTTCTATGGTAGGCATCCACCAGACATCTGATGCTATAGCCACTCACATCCTAGAAGTGATGGAGGAGTTGGGTGTGTCGAAGTGTGTGCAGTGGTCACCGACAACGCCAAGAATATGCATAGGGTATGGAAAATTATCTAAGAGAAGTATCCACTCGTTTACGCGAACGGGTATGGGGCCCACGTCATGAACTTTCTCATCAAGGATGTTTGCGAGCTCGAAGAATTCATCCCGACTATCAAACACACATCAACCGTTGTGCGCTTTATAAATGAGCACCAGCAAGTTCGAGCGGCTTTCAACCACTTCGCGAGCGCTTCGATTTCTCTCACAGTTAATTACGACAGTTCCGATTAGGTGGTACATCCACTACAATGCGTGTCGGTATCTGCTCGCAGCAAAGTTTGCCGTTCAATCGCTGCTTTAAAAGAGGAATCGTCGATCCTCGACGACATCCATAACAAGGAAGCTGTCAGGAAGTTCAAGAAGATTGTGTCAGGCTCTGGGTTTTGGAACAGGTTTCGGAAGCTAACAAATGTTCTGGCTTTTCCTAGTAACATCATTGGCAAGTTTGAGAGCGACCAGGGATACTTATTTATGGTCTACGACTACTTTCGGCGCCTCGACACATCCTGGACTCATGAGTTAATGCTTGGAACCGCCGTTGTCAACAAATTAAAAGAGAGCACCGCATCAGCAACTGAGCGAAGACTGAACTATACGACCACAGCAGGAAAAATCGGATTAGTAGCAGCAAAAATGACGGCCAGATCAGCAAGAGCATCACGACGATCAAACACGCCTACGACAGGCGCTACAGCACGACGTACGTCCAACGCGTCAGCACCGAAGAGCAGGAGAATGGCTCGGAGGACATGAGCTGGTGGGAAGCGCTCACACCTCCACAACAACACGCGATGATGAAGCGGTTTATGTTGCATCCGCCAGTGGCAGCAACACCACAACCGGTGGTGATTCATGCACCACCTGCAGCAGCGGCACCCGAACGACAACGGCGATTGAATATGAAGCGTCTCAACCTCGAGGACTTCAAAGGGACGTCCGGCGATCCCGTGGAAGAGTGGCTCGCCACGATCCCGCAAGAAGTTGAGCGACAAGCAGGGCTTGGTGGCGACAGCTGGATCCCTGCTGAACTGTATTACGGAGCAACCGCCACTTGAAGGGCAGTGCGAGTAAATGGTTAACCAACTGTCCGAAAACATGAGTGAGAACGACATGAACTTGGCGTACCTGATAAAAACGATGAGGTAGAAGTACGGTCGACGGGATAACATGTTCCGCATTCAGCAGCGTCTTGCAGCGCGTGTGCAGCAACCTGGGAAACACTTGACTGACTTCGCGGCGAGCTTAACGAACATCGGGTTCGGAAAGAGGGTGCGTGCAGAGTCATACGTAGAAGCTTTTATCAACGGAATCAACAGCGAGACGATGGCCATGCAGGTACACACCTACGAGCCGCAGACACTGGACGAGGCGGTGCAGTTCGCCGAAGACAAGTGCGGCGAGTTCGGCGAGGGCTTCAAGGTGACTGATTGGCGAGTGGTCAAGGGCCGCTACCGGGATGACCGGGAGTATGGCGCCGAAGACGACCCGCAGCCGGCGAAGAAGAAGTCACTGGCGGCAGAGAATGAAGACTGGATGTACTGGGCGAAACTCGGACTGGGCTTTGGCGGCAGTGAAGATTTACCACCCAGTTTGGATACAAAAGGAAAGGTGGTCAACGGATTGGCTCAAACGGCAAAGAAAGATCCTCTCTCATTGGCTGCCTTTCAGGCACTGATGTTGGTAGCAGGGTTAGGACGTGACGAGAACGTAAAGGTGGCGCCCAACAAAGCCAAAGTAGCCAGGACATTGGAAGTGAAAGGAGAGAATAGCGATCCATCGCCACCCAGCAACCAGCAGTCTGAAGATACGAACCAGGTCCAGTCATGGCAGAACAAGGCGGAGGCGGTTGTGGCGGCGGTAGTGGCCGCGTTAGTGGCAGAAGCCAAGGCAGAGGCGGATTCGGAGGCAGAGGCTCCGGGGTGGACGCGGATTTGGACAAGGCAGAGGCGGACGCGGCGGCGTCGGTGGACTGGAGCATTACGGGCCACCGGGCGGACAAATCATCGCACAATGCAAAGCGGAGACTTACTGTGGCTACTGTGGAATATAAGGTCACTGGTGGAAAGAATGTCGTCGGCGTTTAGCCGATGAGGCAGAACTTGCGGCACAGCAGCCGACCCCAACTGCAGCAAGCACCAGCGCGGACAATGGAGGAACCACGGCCACAACAGCACCAGCACCAACTGCGGGAAATGCACCGCGGCAGTAGATGCGGTGGGTCTGCTGTCCGCGACCGAAAAATGCCCCACCAGTGACGCGCCGGACAAGACGGCGTCGGCCAAGAAGCGCGAGAAACGGACTGACGACTGGCAACGACTTTTGACAGCTTGAGAAGGCGGCGGAAGCGACGTAGGGCTCCTGAAGGCCTCGGGTGGTGAATCCAAGGGAAGAGTGGGAGCGCTGGTTGTGGAAACCAGGGCAAGAGTGAGCATGGAGAAGCAGAGAAGAGGGTGTTGGGCAAGCGGCCGCGAGACAGCACTACGGCGTTGACGAAGGAGAAGTTTGGGTCGAGAAGCAAGGAGATGACCACGAACCTGGTACCAGAGATGAACGGAGAGAAGGTGAAGACGCGAGCAACTATGGCCTGCGCGTAGACAACAAGGGAGTCAGCGAAAGAGCAATCACCCGTGAACATGTCGATGATGGCCGAGGAAGGATCAGTGGTTGCGACGCGTGCATTGGAGCCCCTGGTGACTACGAAGACATGGCCGCGTGGTGTGACGCGACGGACGGAGCATATGAGCGGTGGAGGCACGGCAGCAGCCCGGCGCCGACAGCGACGAGCGGAAGGTGTTGTCGCAGCAGCACATGGGGGCATTGCTTCTGAAGTGCGGGAGCAGAGGGAAGAGCGACCAAGTTGCTACGCATGAGCGTGCAGAGGACGATTGCGGAGCTGCGAGAGCAAGAAGACCTGAAGCAGCAAGGACATGACTGACGTGGTGCACAAATAGCTGCAGCAGTCGTGCGGAAACTAGCGGCTGCTGTGGATCCCGGCGTAGTGTCGGTGGTGACGCGAGTGCCGGACAAGTGGCAAAAGCTGGGAGTCCAGACGGATGAAGATTGGGTGACGGCCGTGATGGAAGGTATGGATCTTGAACGTAGCTTGACGGAGCGGAGGGAGCGGAGGGAGGACAGCACTCTGGACGAGACCGGAGCGAGGACACTTGACCACTTGAGGGGAAGAAGGAAGATTCGAAAGTGATTGATTGATCGGAGTTACTTTAGCTAGCCTACCACATAGACACGCAGCTTGCGTCCAATCATTCTACTCGTCCAATCATTGGTGGCGTAATCGACTTACCGTAATCACCGTAATCATCGTGGGTTCGGATTGGACCGGTTCGGGCTAACCGGTTCACGGTCAATAACCGATACCAAACCGGTAACCTTCAATAGCCGTACGGCGGTGCGCGAAAGAAGTTCCGAAGGAGTTTGCAGAAGAAGGATCGCTGGTGGAGATGCGCGCGTCCCGCAAGATGGCCTCGAAGGAGGCCAAACGATTCCAAGTGGCGCGACGCGTGCGCAGGTTGCAGCGGAGGAAACCTTAGGCCGAACGACTGGAGGCCGCTATAGCAGCCGGGCGTGCGGCAGCGGCGAATGTCGACAAGGTGAAGCAGAAACCCAGCTACCACTACGAGAGACAGAGCTGCTATGGAGACGTGGAGCTACGGACCGGCAGGGATGACCAGAAAGTGAGACTGGCGCAGTTGCGTGCGGCTGGCAGTGGGAATCAAGCTGCCTACCAACCGCCTTACTCGCGCTGACACGCACGCGAACTCAGGAAGTCTGCTTGGATAGTTGTGCACAGTTTAGCGTCGCAGGAATGGAATTGCGCAAGTACGGCCGCTGTGTGACCAGAAATGCCCCTGTGGACATTGTAGAAGGCTTCGGTGGAGGCACAAGCAAGGTGTTAGGCATTTGGAGGTTCACCGGCATTACGAAGTCCCAACAGAGAATTGTCGTGAACGCACTGCTCGTGGAAGGGCAGGGCGACGAACTACTGATCGGCGAAGACTGTATGGTGGAGCATCAGGTGAAAATGGACTTCGGCAGTCGCGAATTGAAGTACCACGACGAGCACGGGCACAAAGTGATCTTGTCGTTCACCTGTCACGGTGTGTCAACATTGACGCAAGCAGGACAAAGGCAAAAGGCGGTGGTTCGACTAGCGAAGACGGAGAAGCTAACTACGAACACGCGCAGCATAGTGAAGGTGAAGGTGAATGCCGATGACGGTACCACGGGAATCTTCGTGCGAAGCCGAATACGAAGCGACACCTGCTGATGGCGCCGACCGTCGATACGGTCAAGGTCGGGGTGGTGAACGTGGTGGAGCTGAACGTGGAAGGACGGCGCGAGAAGTAGCCCGCCAGTGAAGCATTGGGTACTGGGATCCGCACTGACGAGGGCATGTAAATTCTGTCAATGAACGGCGAGTTGGAGAGAGAGCGAGTAGCGAAATGGGTGCAAGAATTGAGGAAAGACGACGCGCGGCCACTCACTGATGAAGAAAAGCTGGACATCGGCGAAATGGAGGAAGCTGACCGTGACTTAGTCATTGCGCTGCTCAGGCAGTATGCCGGAATTGTCGAAAAGAAGCAGGGGTGCCCACCCCTAGCGAAGGTCAACCTAGAACACCATATCAACACGGGCAACGCGGCCCCAATCATGCAGCGACGGCGTAGGCATGCGGTGTCGGAGAACGTGTTGATCGACAAAGAGGTCGACGAGATGCTGAACAACGACGTCATTGAACCAGGGAAGGCGCGTGGGGATTCCCGTGGTCATCGTCCGCAAGAAGGACGACTCGGTGAGATTTTGCATTGATTACTGCTCGCTGAACGCGATCACGGTGAAGGACGTGTATCCGCCGCCAAGAGTGGGCACGACTTTGGAGGCATTGTACGGCTCGCAACGATTTACGAGTCTAGATCTTCATGCAGGCTACTGGCAACTAGGAGTGGCGGAAGAAGACAAGGCAAAGACGGCATTCACGACACGAGGGTTGTTTCAGTTCCGACGAATGCCGTTCGCACTATGCAACGCCCCTAGAACTTTTCAACGCTTAATGAACTGTGTATTACGCTGAATAACCTGGATATGCTGTCTAGTGTATTTAGACGACGTTGTGAGCTTCACTAAAGGAACTGTGGCACAGCACGTCGTGGAATTGGTGATGGTGCTCGAAAGACTTGCTGAAGCTGGTCTTAGTTTGAAGGCGACGAAATGCTCGTTTGCCACCACAAAGATGGAGTACTTGAGGCATGATTTTGACCCCTATCCAGCCAACCGACAGATTGATCAAGTCTATTGTCGACTTTCCTAAACCAGAGGACGATGTGCAAGTACGGCGATTTGTAGCTCTCGCTGGCTACTACAGAAGATTTGTACCGGATTTTGGAGCGAAGATGTCACCGCTAACGAGTCTGTTGCGGAAAGGTAGCGAGTGGAAGTGGGGAAGTGCGCAAGATGAAGCTTTCAATTGGGCAAAGGCCTGGTTAAGCCAGAAACCTGTGCTAGTCTACCCGGACAACCGACTATCATTTAAGTTGACTACTGATGCATCAAAGGTGGGATTAGGGGCGGTGTTATCGCAAGTTCAGGACCACAGCGACCAGCCGGTGGCTTATGCTTCGAAAGTAAACAGCCCTACCGTCAGAAAATACAGCATTTCCGAGTTAAAATACCTGGCAGTTGTATGGGCAGTCCGACTATTTCGCCCGCATCTCTATGGGCGTAAGTTTACTATTGTGACGGATCATATAGCACTGAAATGGCTAATGACAGCCAAGGATCCTGCGGGACGTCTACACAGGTGGGCGTTAACTTTACAGGAGTACGACCTTGATATCCAGTAGCGACCTGGTCGGGAAATCCACGTCGCTGACGCCTTATCGAGGCGTCCGGTGCCAGTCGATGGAGGACAAGGTGTTCGGGACGGCAGAGCTGCTGACGACCCCTCGATCGGAAAGCAGGACGCGCAGCATGTGATATCAGAAGGCAGAGTGGCAGCTGGAGCGACATACGCTGTGGTGGATAAATTCGTGGCGGAGCAGTTGAGGGCGACATACGGCACAAACCAGAACGCAGTGGGGATGGAGGAGTCGACCACGGCAAGAAGCGGCAAAGCAGTGCAGCAGGCTCAGGAGCAGGCAGTAACCGAGGAGAAAGAGCGCAATGGAGGCCGACTGAAGCACAGAGAAGGCGGCAATAAGCAGAAAACGAGCACAGAGGTTATCAAGACGACTGGAGGCACGATGTCAACCGCTGGTTGCGAAGACGAGCGACTAGCGGTCGGGCAGGATCTAAATGGCGACGAGGTGGAGGCTGAAGTTGACCAAGCAGCCAGGAATGTGGTGCAGACGACAGTAGTGCGACGAGTAGAAGCTGCCGAGATGGGAGTCGTGCAGTTCACAGACAACGACATCAAGCGGGAGCAAGGCAAGTCGGTTACGATGCAGTCACTACTGGAGAAGGGCGCGTATCGAGGGCAGCGCGTATATAGTGATAACGATGGACTTGTGCGGGCTGAAGTAGATGGAGGCAGCAGAATCATCCTACCAGCGATCTACTGGGCTCTCGCCTTCAAGGAGGCCCATGACAGCATTTGGGCCGGGCACGAAGGACTTACGAACGACTACAGGGCATGTATTGGTGGCCTCACATGCGAGAGGCCGGGTCTCAGCGTGCCAGGACTGCGGATCGAGGAAATCCCGACCAAAAGCGGTGGTGCCACCACTGCGCAGCGTGCGGACTGGAGATGTTGGTGACCGGTGGGCGATCGACGTAGCAGGACCACTGACCAACACCACGTGGGGTAACCGCTACGTGATTACCGCCGTCGAGTACACAACGAGATACGGCAGTGAGCGAACATACGGCTAAGGCCATCGCGCGGTTCCTCACGGACAAGGTCGTGCTGGTCTTCGGGCCAATGCGCGAGGTGATGATGGACGGGGCTATAGAGTTTGGTAGCAAGGCCACGGCCGAGCTACTAGATGTGATGCAAACGAAGCAATGTACACCTGTACCCTACAGGCTAAATCTTTGGGGTTCGTAGAGAGGTTCCACAGGACCTGGAAAGACATGGTCTCTCTCTACGTGAACGAAGGGCAAGACGATTGGGACGATATCCTTCCGAGTGCGCTGTATGCGTAGATTTCTTCCAGACACGCGACACACGGCTTCCAACCAAACGAGTTGATGATGGGGAGGAAGTTACTATTCGGGACTTAAAGAAGGCTCGCGAGTTAGCTGCTATCTCACTACAAAAGGAGCAAGCTCGTCAAGCAATGTACTACAATCAGCGGAACGTACGGCAGCGGAGCGAGTTCCGACCAGGGCAGATCGTCTAGCTGTACAGGCCCACCCGCGGATCTGGAATAACGAAGTTCGGGCATCGATGGCGTGGCCCTTGAAAGATCATTGAAGCCTCGGGCTACGACAACTACTTGGTGCAGATGCTCGAGTCAGGAAAAGAGCTCATCACGCATTGCTCCTTCCTGCTCAGCTACTACTACCCATCGAATATGCTCGAGCAGATGGCCAAAGACATTGCGTTGGACTTGCGGGAGGGGGCGAGCGCGGCAGCAGACATTGACTCAGAGGACGAAGACGAAGCAGGACCCGGAATAGCAGAAGACGGAGATACTCGAAGGGTGACGGAAAGTGCAGCAGTGAGCGACGCAGCGGTGAACGAGACAGGAATAGCTACGGGAGGGACGACGGAGGAAGCAGTGCGAGCAGAAGTCGGTCAGGTGGACCAGACAAATACAGCAGGACGCACGACAGCAAGAAGGAGCGCCAGATCAGCAACCGCAACAAACGCCGCCTGAATCGGCAGTACACGCGAGGATCGATAGCAGGAGCGAAGATGCAAACCCCACCATACCAACAACCGGAAGCAAGCGAGCCAGACCAGCACTGCCGGATGCAAGTGATGCAGTGGCAGGACGAACGCGTGCCAAGATCATGCGAGCACCGTACAGCGGTCCCGGGCGCGAAGCAGACAACGAAGAGCGAGCAGAAAGCCCTTTACGAGCGTGCGCCGGAGAAATAGCACTTGCCACCGAAGACAGCGCGAATGCAGACCCAAAGGCAGCGAGGACAATGGACGAGATTACAGCAGCAGGAGGACACGCTGATGGACAGCAAGCAGCAGAACAAGATGGCAATAACCGCGGACGAAGAGGACGTCAAGCACGCGGGCTCCGCAGTGTCGAGCGGAGCCCAGATGAAAGTGCTGGTGCCGCAGTGGGAGCAGCGCGCGGAGTTGATCAAGAAGTGGATGAAGCAGGACGCGCAAGAGGACAGCAGCAAGGTCGGTCGAGTGAATCACCAAGGGCCGGAGTGAAGAAGCACGCGTGTACGTCTTCGCCGGACGCGGACGACGAGGTGCGGACAGCCTCGCGGGTCGGCATCCAAGATTTGAACAGATACAGCCAAGCGAGTGCCTTGTCGACCATTGACGGCGGCGGTATCGGACACGAGTCGGTCGATACATACTGGAGTTCGAAGTTCAGCGCGTGGGTGGTGGACCTCACGCAGGAGAACCCCAGCGACTCTGGATCAATCAGCGAGATTAGGAGCGGCCGTGGCAAGAAGGACGCGTACGCAATGAACACGGTGAAGAGCAAGAAGATGAAGATTGACGTAGGCGATGACGGCGAACGACAGCGCAGGGATATTAACCCTCAGACGCTGGCAGTGAAGACGGCGATGGAGCGAGCGGACGAACGGCAGGATGCAGAGCAGCAGGACGGACAGCGGGAAGTGGAGCAGCAGGAGGCAGGACAGCGGCGAAGGACGGCAAGGCAGGACGGGCGGCGAACGAATCGAGGACGATTCGGCGGAAGGGGAAGAGAGTAAGGAACGGAGTTCACTTGGTGTGGTACGCACGACATCAGCGCCGACAGCCGGCGGCGATGACAGCGAGAGCAGCTGGAAGCAGTGGACGGTCGCGTGATGGGCAACACTCCCAACGAGCAACCCAATCTTGGGTGCGAAGATCCAGCCAAATCGCAGAGTATTGCGATCTTCGAGCAAGGTGGTGCAGTTGCTGCATCAGGACAAGTGACGAGTGGGAATGCATGAGTAAGCTAGATTAGGAATAGCGGGCACTTGTGGATTCTGCAGAACAGAACAGTTGATGTGTCGGTCCGACACGCGCAGCTAAGCGGCAAATACATACCTTTTCAAGTGACGAAGCGTTTCGAGAAGCACGTGTGTACGGAGCAGCCCCCAAGTGTGAGAGGCGGGTATCTGCAGCCCCGTATAGTTGTCGGTAAGCAGCCCGCGCCGCACTTCAGTAGGTCAAGAGAGGGTAACCAGCCCCCGTAACCAGCCCCGGCCGAGCGTTGTGAGCGACTAGAATTCGATCTTGGCGAGGGGCTCCCTACCATACTGAAACCAAGGGACGTGCTGCGGCCTGTCATTCGTGTGAGTTAGCGGAGGTATATTTGTAGGACGGCTGTAGTAACAGCCACCGGACACCGTCTCCTAGCTAGGGACAAGACCGGCAGTTACGTGGGACGTATAACACACCCGAGTGCAATTGAGACGCGGAAGGCGCGAAGATAAGGACAGAGCTTACTATACCAATGTTCACGGCTTTCCCAATGAAGTCCAATGGTCAAACAAATTTTGGAGAGGAAGACATTTCTGGAAACAAGGAGACCAAAACAAGCAGCGTAGTTGAAGAAAAGGGTGATTCTGAAGAGGAACTGGAGGAGAAACCCCTGTAGACATGAGTCTAGTCTCTGTTGATGATCTATGTCAAGGCAAGAATGATATCGAGGAATTGAGTGGATTCGCAACAAATAACGAAGCTGCAGAAGAAGAAGATCGAACATAGGATGGACCTGAGTGTGAGTAATAACACTCTGGCTTTTCGACTGAAGAACCATCTTCATTGCTGAATGAAAGTGATTCGTTTGATGAAAAACAAACAAAACCAACCGAGTGATCTCGATGCTGACGACTGGACTCGGTACCCATCTTGGAACAACCTTGATATTGTTGATGCCTATATGACTGGAAAACTTCCTACCGGCTATGATGAAAGTCAAACATTTGATAGTAGAACTGGTGAAGGCGACTATCCATCCAACAGTGCTTCAGCGGAACAAGCCCTAGTCGCAGTTGATTCTGGGAATGGTATGGACATTTGCATGACCACCGAGACGCACGTACAGCGATCATCGCTCGAGGCAGAACTTACGCACTGAGGCTGAACGCCATTCTCCTCGTCGACTTGAAGAAACTCATTGTATGCTAGTTACTGCAAGAGGGAGACTGCGACTAACCTGAACGGCGTACCTGATGGAGAGAAATGGCACATCAAGGATGTGAAATTTCCATGGAACTACGGAGAAGCGATGCGCTCTCCTCAGCATGATGAATGGCTAAAAGGCATTTGCCGAGAATTAGATGACATGTTCTCCACAGGCGTATTTGAATTGATCAATGAAGAAGAAATTTCTAGCAAGGCACACCTGCTGAACACAATGTGGAGATTCCAAGTCAAAACGGACGACGAGGGATTCATATACAGGTGGCGACCAAGACTAGTTGGACGTAGAGACGCTCAAGAATTTGGCATTGATTATGTTGTCACTTTCTTCCCTGTTGCTCGAATGGTGACCTTTCAGAGTGGTGATCGCAGTAGAAAGAAAGCTGGATCTGATACTCTGTCAAGGTGACATTGATACTGCTTATCTGAACGCGGGTCTGAAGATAAAGCAGTACGTTCGGGGAATACCAGGATTTCCATGCTCAAAGGAGATGCTTTATCGTGTCAACCAAGCTTTGTATGGTCTACACCATTCCGGTGCTGAATGGTTCAAAGAAGTTAACAAATTCCTGAAGTCAGTCTCCGTGCTGTGGTACCCCATTTAGTCGTGACTGTATGCGGATTACAGGGACGTCATGTTTGCTCTTATTCTGCTGTACGTCGACGATGTTGTGCTGGCTACCAATTCAGAGGAATACAAGAGCTCACTGTTTGCTGCATTTGATGCAAAATACGGATTCAAAGACAGTGGTCGTGCACACGAGTTCCTCGGCGTACATGTGGGTGGAGCAGAACGAAAACGGTGTGTGGATCCACCAAGAGAAGTATTGCAAAGAAGTGCTGGAGCGTTTCGGCTTTGATTGTGCTCATACAAGTGCGACTCCGATGGAAACCAACGCAAAATTCAGACAAAGTGAAGTTCAGGAAGATGAAGAAACTATCTCGTTTGATAATCGAGCAGCCATTGGGTCTCTGATGTATTTACGGTGCTGCGGCACTGGGATGTTTTTACTCACCTTGGACAGCACTTGGTGTGGCTGCGTCAAGATCTCGAATGTCGCCCGCTTTTCGACTGGAACTTGAACAGGTCCCACCTGGCGTCTGGCTAATCCTAGATGACATTCATAGGCACCACTCAAATGGTGTGCGAGATGCAGTACAAGGGTACATTTACACTATACTACACATGAGTTGGAGGCTGGGCGTAGTAACTACCCTTCGAGCGATCTGGAGACGACGCTGCGGTACCGTGAGCCACGCGAGGATACTTCTGCCGCACGTGCTGCCGCTGTTCTCCATGGTAGGCTTCGATGCGCGTACCTGGCGATACGGGTACAGACAACGACGGTGAAATCCGTACCCCCATAAAAATCCGCACCCCCTGCAGTGGGACGGACCAAGGCAAGTAAAAAACAAAAACGAGGCAGCAAATTTTAAACTTATTTATCCAATCAGTGTGTTAGAAAATTACTGGTCCGCACGTCGATTTATCTCCCTCACCCTTTGCATTTCCCTTTGTGTAGGGAGCCGCCATGGCTCCCCAAGCATCTTACTGCGTCAAGCAAAAGCGTGAAGCTTTAGACAGCATCAGTCGTATTGGCTGCAAGCCAACGGCTCGAAAGCTCGGTATCCCGTTATCTACGTTGCATGATTGGCGAAGACAAGAGAAGGAATTATTCAGCTTCAAGGGGGCACAGACAAGCAAGACGCTAAAAGGACAGGGGCTAAGGGCATCATAACATTCGGACACGACATGGTGACCTACATGAAGGATCTGCGTCGCGAAGAAGAGGTACTGCAAACATTATGGTCTGAATGTTTGCAAATTAAATTGAATTTTTTTGTAAAGTATTTGTGTACAGGAAATATGATTGAATACATAAAACAAGAGCATCCCACTTGGCTAGAGGCGTATTTAGCGACGAAGTCAAGTGACGAAAGGCGTGTAAACGCATTGATGCGCTTGTGCCAGCGGTTTGCAAGCCGGTAAGAAAACTATCTTTTCTAATATTGAGCTACTTGTTTTGAAAAGTGTATTATTAACTTATCTTTTGATATTTCAACATTTTGTTTTTTTATAATATGGTGTTTAGGCATGGGTTTTCAACGCAAAAGCCACAACATTCGAAGAAAACGAAGCTGTACTACAGCAGACGCATTTAGAATTTGCAATCAAGTTTTGGAGCGAAAACAGCCTTTTCCGGAAAGTGCTATCTACAACGTCGACGAAACGGCCATTTATTTCGACACTCTACCCCACAAAATATGGGCCCTCAAGGGGAGGCGTGGATCAGCCAAAGTCAAGCATATGCAGAAGAATTCCGGAAGACTCGCAGCTGTGCTCACCATTCGGGCTGACGGTACGTTCATTTATTTTACATTTAATTTACTGTATACTGAAACTAAGTAACGTTATTTGATTTAGGAAAAAAACTGCCAATACTCTTCATTCTGCGAGGAATACTTGGCGGCACTGTGGAGACAAATGAGTTGCCAACATATCCAGATGGACATGTTTATATAGTCTAAGAACATGGCTGGATGGACGCAACCGTTTGGGAGTTTTATATTGAAAGTTTGCTTAAATTTGAAATAGATTCTCCCTCTGTCCTCCTTCTCGATAACTTCGATTCCCATGTATCGGAAGGAGGACAGAATGTGGTAGCGGAGGCTACCTCAGTACTAGTGTGCCCTGTTCCGCCAAACAGCACGTCTGTCTGTCAGCCTCTTGATGTTGGAGTTATGGGTCCACTCAAGAAGAAGCTGACAGGCGTATGGCTATCAGAAAATATTAATGGTACACGCACCGCGCAGCAAAAGAGACTTGCCGCGATCAAGCGCACCATTACAGCATGGGAAGGCATCACAGAGCACTGTGTTGTGCGTAGCTTTGAAAAGGCAATTCCAACATATCCTGAAGTCCAAGTATAGGATAAAAAAATTCACCAATCACAAATAGCGAATCACTGATGGGTACGGATTTTTTGTCGAGATGCCCCGTTTACTTTTGTATGGCGGATACAGTTCAGTGGGGGTACGGATTTCACCGTCGTTGTCTGTAACTACAGCTGGACCATCCCACCGGATTGCAGCAGCGAAGATTTGTCACCTTGCACTCACTCAGCCCTCTCCGGAGACACAGGGGCTACCACGCCCGACGAGCGGCTCTCAGCAGCTCCTGATGTTTTTTGACGGCGGGTCCAGAGGTAATCCTGGGCCAGGAGGGGTAGGAGCTGTCATCATACGGCTTGGCGGGTCAACACTGACACCGGAGATAGTGTGGATGGCTAGTGTTTCTTACGCATCCAGAACAACCAACAACGTCGCCGAACATCATGGACTTCTCATTGGGTTGCGGTATGCTGCACGGCATCAACTCGCTGGGATTCACGTTGTCGGGGACAGCAAAACTAGCGTGGAATAGGAAGCTTCCACACGCCAGACATCTACAAGGAATCTACGGACAATGCCGAAAGCTGGCAGACCGATTGATGGTGACTTCTTGGTCACATCAGACGCGCCATTTTAAGAAAATGGTTGACGGACTCGCAAACATTGCTATGGATACTACGACAAGCAAGCAGGTGACTGCCGAGGATATCCATCGGTTGCCGCCACGCTGGACTGCGGTGGATACATTCCTCCAAGGGGACACCAATCGCTGGATAGACACTCACAGGAAAACAGCCGGACCTCCTCACCCATGGGCGCACTGTAAGTGGTACGCATTTGCTGGCACCTATACTGATGATATATAAGCGCCGGGGGACGGGAATTTACTGGATCGTTAGTTGGGCTAAATGACAGTAATGAACCTCACTTCAAAACGAAACTCTGATGTATTTAGCCACAAGCACTCGGCCGATATTGCCTTCTCTGTCGGCTACCTAAGTCAATTCATGAGCAACCCATCGAAAAAGCACTGCGGAGCTGTAAAACGCTTCATGCGCTACCTGGTAGCGACCAGCAGAATGGGCTTTATGTACTCAGTAAATTAAGACCATCCTGACAAAGTCGTAATCAGTGGGCAATGCGACGCAGATTGGGGAAACGCTCTTGATACTCGCAAGAGTATCACTGGATATGTGCTGACTATTGCTGGAGGTACAGTGGCTTGGGCGACCAGACGCCAGACTATTACGGCACATTCAACTGCGGAGGCTGAATATGTCGCGACGTGTGAGGGCAACTATGGAAGGCCGCGGAATGATGAACATGCTTAACGAAGCTTTACATGACATTGAAGTGAAGACCGGACTAACAATGGGCGTGGATAATAATGCCGCGATTATGTTTGCATCATCTCCGATTTAAAGCCGGAAGACCCGCCAGATTGAGCTCCGTTGGCACTATTTTCGCAATCAAAACGGACCTGCTGGAGATCTATAAAGTTGATGAAACTAACAATACAGAGGACATGTTTACAAAGGCACTATAATACCCAAAAGCAGCTTTCAGAAGTACTGCTACCAGATTGGCATGGCAACGGAATTACCACCTGCTAGTAGCTAAATGTTCCGGCGCAAGCGTCGGAGGGGGCGTGTTGCGATATGACCCCGATTACCGAAGGATTTTCTTTGGAACATATTTGGGTCAGGTCAAAAGGGTCAACTAAATTGACTTGATTTTTGTATAGCGGGAGTGAGCGGGTGCGAGGAGCGAAGACGGAGCAAACCCTCGTGGGGTGCCCGCGAAGCAGGGTCGCGTGGTATTTGCGTAGGCGGGCCCAGCGACGAGTTCCCCAGCGAACGGAGACGTTGCCCTGACTCGGAGTTAGTTTTCTTTTGCAGGGGTCTGGGGGTGCAACCCCAGTTGACCATTTTTGACCTGACCCGAATATGTTCCCCAAAAAGTCTACCCCGATTACCACCGTTGAGTTGAAGTGCAGAATGAGCTAGGCGTCTCAGATGGGAGATAAGACGAGGGAACGGATGAAGCCACCGTTGAGTGGTGGTCACCTTGGCTCTCTTATTGAGTTTTGCACTTGAAGTCTCCATCTCGAACAAGGCAGCGAGCAGAAGGAGTAGTTCAGGAGAAGAGCGAGCTGACCAAATAAGTAGGGAATAGGAATTTAGTTTACACAAGTTCCTTCCTCGCCTCAAGATCTGCCAAGAGCTAAGCTGCAGACCTGACTCGGAAAAGGAGAGTTACCCTTCAACATCAATAGCCATCCAACCTACTTTGATTAGAAGTCTACGACCGGCCATAATTTTGCTTTGATGAATTTGCGCCAGTGGTGCTCTCGTATTAAAATATATGCACATAGTAGAAATCGCCCCATGAGCTAGTAGCTCATCATTTACGTTCCCCTACCAACGATCGCTGATTGTATTGCTAAATAATATGCAGTGACCAATACTGAGGCGTGTTTTGAAGCGCACAGAGTCAGCTGCTGTGAGGGTCACCATTTGGTGGTCGTCTCTGTTGCTCGGTTGTTGATGCTGCATGCGGTACATTATCAGTGCGAAGGCTGGGATAGCTATTGTTGATGAGTAACCCACGAATAAAGTGTATTAATACATTTACCGGCATGCACACGCTAGTTCAAATATAGAAGAAACACTAGTATTAATTTAAAACGTGTTGTACATCTGCTGCGGCTGCGAAGCCGTATTTTATTACAAATATCAGTAAGAATAGTAATACCACGATTTATTGTAACCCCAGACGGCCCAAAGAGGGCAACGCCCTCGTCTGTTTTGGCCTCGAGTCGCTCCCGGTGCTATTTAGGGAATTTTTTAAGTCCCAGCGGGTTATTCCTGCTGGGTGGGAGTCGTGTTAAGGAGCTTAACCCACCGCCCACTCTGAGCGAGAGCACATGGCTCCTGTCTATTGACCACCAACCCGACTGCGAACCGATTGAGCTGATCGTACTGGGTTATTTGGCCCATGCGGAATTGCCATGTTTATGCGCAAAAGAGATATCGCACCAAGACATCAGTACTGCCCGGCGCTCTAACCCAACTATCCGACAGCACCATGTGCAAACGCCTACCGCGCCAGGCTGCAAAGCCTGTCGACTGTGGGAAAGTGATCGGGGACTAAAGACGGAAGCTGGCACCACCGGGCAGTACGCAGACGCCATACAATCATTCGGTGCCGTTCGATGGGTGTTCTACACCGCTAAAAATGGACCGAATTGTTGGAGATTTAACTAATTGGGTGCGTGTTGTCTGGAAATTTTACATTCCTGCTGCGCGTCCCGGGTTTAGCGACCCCTCAACGCCTTGATGTTCGTCCTTTTACATTTATGCATATAAAAAAGAAAAACACCACTAAAATAAACAACCCATGTAACCCTGGCGAAAAGGTTGATTGCCTGAGCTGAATAATCCAGCGCATTGAGCCGACAGCCGCATTGTCACCAAAGAAAGTGGTACAGTATAGAACTACAGTAAGCGCGGTGAGATGTCGGTTCAGCACAAGAGATAGCTTGCAGCACCCGTAAGTCGTGCGTTAAAGGAAGATACAGAAAAGGTTAAAGTGTAAAACGAAGTAGAATAAAAACATGGGTCGGGCTATATATTGGTTTTGCCGTCGCTACACTTGGGATTCGTAGTGGGGATTTAGGATTTTCAGGAGACATCGTGTCCATGCGGTTGGGCTCTTGCGCTTCGGTTTGTTGCTGGCGGTGTAATATATTCCATGGATTGGTGCCGTCACTTATATCCATACATTGTTACACGTACTGCGGTGTACTTAGACTTTCTGCCTAACGTGTCATGTTACTCCCTTTCGTGTTCGCAGGTAGCTGTGGCTCGCACCAAACGAAAGCGCACGCGAGAGGAAATTGAAGAGGCTTTGCGTCGCAATGCGGATGTGAACGCGACTCCTGCCGCTCCGGAGGATGCCGTGACGCGGCGTAAACGGAAACAAAGAAAACGGCAAAGGCTCGCAGCTTGACCAGTGAGATTCCTGCTGTCGTTACTGTTGTTGAGGTTAGCGTTGTGCCAAACATTTCCGCTGCACCTCCAGTATCGTCGGTCACTGACGAGGTCCGGTCTACGGTGGACCAAGAGGGGAAGTCTGAAGATGATGATCCAGCTGAGCACCGACGGCGGGTAGCACCCGAATACGACGAGGGGCAACGCCTCGCGGCCCTGGCGATCGTTTCAACCGCGACTCCTGTACCGCTTTCGCCTGCGTCCAGACACGCTCGGAACGCAGAGAAAGCACGGATTCGAAGAGCTCTGGCTACTGCTTCACATAAGCAGCGTGTGCGTGTGACTAACGCAGAGAAACAAAGATTGCGTAGGGCTAACGCGTCTGCATCGCAGAAAGAACGGACGCGAGCAAAGGTCGCAGATAGACAGCGCGCGAGGCGGGCAGGAATGAGGCGCAACGGGTCGCCGTCACAGAGGAGGAGCGGGTGCGCCAACAACAAAGACGTACGGGGCGGAGAGCGAGGCGCTAAGGGCGCGGAACCGCGCCCAGCACAATGCCTGCCGTGACAGCTTACCCGAGGAAGACTGCAGCGTGGTGCTAACTCAAAATCGGGAACAACACGTCTCCAAGCGTTTGACGCTAAGCCAGGAGAATCGCGAAGCGGATAGGGCTCAGAACCATGATCAACATGCATCTAGGCGTCGGAGGAAGAGCGAGAGACGCATCGTGAACAATCGTGTGTCTGCCGTGCTGCCCCAAAGCATTGACGGGCTCTTCCCAACCACGAAGATTTTAGAGCTGACATGGTTAGAGGCAAAACATTGTCGGCGGGCGATTCAAACTGCCTCCAACAACCGTCTGCCTGTATTGCAAAGCTTGGAAGTGACCCGACAGTCTGACAACGTCTGCTGTCTAAAGGGCAAAGGGCAACTACCTCAACTAAAACCTGCAGCTGCGGGGCTCATCCAGCTGTACGGGGACCCGACCTTCCGCACCCTCATCCTGCGTACAACCGGGCCTTTTCTTTCACCTCCATCGGAGCTTCTTCAAGCGATGGAACGTTTGGCAATGTGAATCAGGGCATGGACGCGGGAGGGAAAGGCGTTTATACGTAACGCATCCAGGGCGCCATGGATCATTACCTCGGGTCGTTGCTACCGTACAAGGATCCCAACACAGGACAGCCAACTGCACCCAAATTCGCGCAAATCTACATCGTGGATCCAGACATGCAGACACGTGCGACGCGGCGTAAGGGTATTTTTGCCAATATGGACACAGTTGCGTTGCGTTACATCGAAGGTATGATGAGCACGCACAATCCTTTCGCGCAGCATTTCCTAACCTTCGGCGATAAGCTGCGCCAATACCCGACGGGCGGTTCTCAGTTGATGGACATCGTGTACCGCCTGCACGAGAAACCGTATCAACCCGGTACCCACAATTTACCCACGGTTTCGGAAGTGGGGATCACCATGATCGAAGACGGTAATCTCGCCCAGTCGCGCGACCTGCTGCTCTATGCCAGGGATCACAAATTCCTGCGTCTGTTCGAGACTCATAACACGTACGACCCTTTGCAGTACCCACTACTATTCCCGCACGGCGAGCTCGGGTGGACATTTACGGATCAATACGCGAACGGTGTCGTGGTGAGAAAGAAGAGGGTGATGCCTCTATGCGCGCAGCCGCGTTTCGTTGTTTCCAGAAAATTGATGACATGTCTGCACTTCATCTGGGCGGGCGTCTCTTCCAGCAGTCGACCAACGGGCCAAGTGTGAACAGGAGGGGTGGCAACGCACCAGAAGGATATTCATGTAGACCAGAATTACGGCGTTCGGGATGATTACGAGGGTGAAAACACGGTCACGATGGGCGACGGGAAGCGTTACTTACCGAGTACGATCGCGGCAGTGGCGAGTTGGTGCACCCTGATTGGCGGTCTGGCCACGATCACTTCCTGAGTCAAATTGGCAAATGTGTCATCCTTCCGGAGACCCACGTCGGGCGTCCTCGCTACATGTACAAGGCGTATCAAGACTCTATGGCTATCGTGCGCGAATACGGCAAACCTGACGCCCTCGTAACCAAAACGTGCAATCCAAAATGGGACGACATACCGGAAAAGATACCAGCTGGGCAGACTGCTCAGGATCGTCCGGAAATTGTCGCGCGCGTATGGCAACAATACCTTCGTGAACTTTTGAAGGACTTGGATGGGGGCGTGATCGGTCGCGTGACCGCGCGGATCTATGTTGTGGAGTTCTAGAAGCGAGGGTTACCCTACGCTCACATTCTCACAATTCTGGACGAAGAAGACAAACCGAAGACAAGGGATCTCATTGACAGATTGGTATCGGCAGAGCTTCCTGTCAAGGACATCCAGATTTGTATGAACACATCCTAGACAGCATGATGCATTGGTCGTGTGGTGCGAACTCGGGTCGACCGTGTATGAAGGATGGTAAATGCACTAAGGGTACCCCAATCCTTTGGCGGATGTCACTCGAGCGAATGAGAACGGCTACCAGGTGTATAGAAGGCGGATGCGAGCAGAAGGGGTTCTCATTTACCAGGGAAAGACCTACGACAACGCAACCATCAACCAGTGGGTGGTTCCGTACAACCCGTTTTTCACCCAGAAGTTCGACTGTCATATCAACGTCGAGGTCTGCACAGCTATCACGACCGTCAAGTATCTCTACAAGTACGTCTATAAAGGGTCCGACAAAGCTGCCATTACTATAAAAGCCGTGCGGGATTTGAGTGAGCCAGATCGAGATCCGAACGAGGTGCTGCGATACTTTAACGCGAGGTACGTGTCGCCGGTGGAGGCGTGTATGCGTCTGTTGGCCTATTCGATCCAGGGTCGCACGCATGTCATTGCGCGACTTACTGTTCACTTGGAAGGCGGTCAGTTTGTGGTGTTCCGAGCTGAGGAGGACCCCGAACGTGTCTTGGAGCGCGGGAGCCGTACCATGCGGACCCAGGTTTTCGACCTTTGCGCGAGCGACGCACCTAAAACCAAATCGCCAAGACTATGCTGTATCAAAACGTCCCGAAGGAGTTCGCGTGGATTGACCCGGAGAAGAGATGGAAGCGTCGGACAAAATACCAGGCGGCTATAGGACGCATGAAACATGTTTCACCAAGGGACATGGAGCGCTTCTTTGCGCACATTGTTGTGCCACCGCAGAGGCCCGACATCATACGAGGATCTGCGGACAGTCGAAAATGTGGAGTGTAATACATTCCACACGACAGCCTTGGTAACCGGACTCCTTAATGACGACAGAGAGTTGATTTCCTGCATGACTGAAGCAGCTACGTTCAAGATGGCGTACCCCTCCGCCAGCTTTTCGCTACGCTGTTGGTGTATTCGCAAGTTTCGAACGTGCGTGGACTGTGGGATCCGTTTTACGATGAACTGTCGGCCGACTTTGAGAGTCAACTCGGCGCACGACACGGGCAAGACGTCGCCGGCAACATCAAGTTTCTCACGCTCAAGGGTATTGATGACCTCCTCAAAATTAACGGCGTGAGCCTCGACTCCTATAACACATGCTTCCTCCAGCTAAGCGATTTCCCTCATTATTGGTCAACTCCGAGGGGAGAACAACCTCATTCGTCGCGAGCTGGAAGAGTACACTCGTTCTGTTATACAAGACGTTGTGTACCATACTGGATATCTCAACGAGGGACAGCGGTCAATTTACGACCAACTCGTTGGCGCGGTAGACACCCTGAAGTAGGCAAGAAACTGTTCTCCATCGACGGTTCGGGTGGTAATCCACGCTGCTCAAGCATATCCTTGCCAATCTACGTCTTTCGGGAAAAATCGCGATCTCAGTGGCGTCCAGCAGCATCGCGTATTGCTTCTTATGGGAGGTCGTACAGACACTCAGCATTCAAGATCCTCCTGAAATTGGCTGAAAAGTCTACGTGCTCCGTTACCAAGCAGTCCCACCTAATGGCGTTGATCCAGCAAGCCAGTCTGATCATCTGAGATAAGGCGCCCATGACGCACCGACATGCTTTCGAGGCGGTGGACCGCACCCTTCGTGATGTGATGAACAACGACGAAGAACCGTTTGGGGTAAAGTATTGGTTTTGTCAGGCGACTTCCTTTAGATTCTGCCAGTCGTCATCAAGGGAACACCAGCATAGACGATCGACGCCTGTCTGAAGTCATCGAAATTGTGGCCGTACATCCAACAGATCCAACTCTCGGAGAACATGCGTGCTCGGACAGCCGGCAACAAAAGTACAGCTGAAGAGATTGCAGCTTTTTCGGAGTTTATTCTGCAGGTAGGCGAAGGTCGACACGATGTCAATCCGGCATTCGGAAGGGACTTCATGAAAATCCCGTACGATATCTTGATCGACAACCCGCCAGCTGAATTTGACGCCGACACAGAGATCGCGCCGGGTGCGGTACCTATTGGGATGAAACAGATGATTGATACCATGTACGCTGATGTGAACGACCGGACCCTCGCAACTGACGAATACTTCGCGAACCGCATCGTCTTGACGACAACCAACGCGATGGTGCACCGCATCAACGTGGCAGTGGGACGACGCTTGGACGGAGAGGCGTGTGATTATCTCTCGGTCGACTCGGTTCAGGACGATGAGGCCTCTAATTTCTTAGAGACAGAGGTTCTGAACACGATCAACATCAACGGGATCCCGCCCCACAGATTGGTGCTGAAGAGGGGCCAGCCGATCCTGATGATGAGGAACTTGAACCCGGACCTGGGTCTCTGCAACCGGACGCGCCTTAGAGTGAAGGGGCTCAATCCCCACGTTATTCATGCCACGATCATGACTGGCGAGTGTCAAGGTCAGAACGTACTGATTCCAAGGATCGTCTTCGTTAGTGACGGCAACACCCGCGACTTCCCATTCCACCTAAGCCGCAAGCAGTTCCCAGTCCAGCCCGCGTTTGCCACGACCATCAACAAGGCTCAAGGATAAACGGTGCTTAACCTGGGACTCTACTTGGCGACACCATGCTTTTCGCACGGCCAGATGTATGTGGCGCTCTCCCGGGTCACTGCGAGATCCAAGATCAAGATATTGCTGGAGTATCCAGTCATGGAGGAAGAGGACGGAGCATACACTCCGAACATCGTGTACAGGCAGGTTTTCAGCACGGAGTAGGGAGGAAGACACTAACTGCATATACATAACATTGATAAAAGTTCAATTCATGTCTACAATGGTGTAAACATGTGGCCCACTTAACTGGGCCCACGGTCGCGTAGCGGCGGCAAACGGCTAGACTAGAACAAGTAGTAGAGAGCCCAGTCTGTCGGTCCGTCTGTCGCATCTGCCGAGCGCAGCGAATGCGGCTCCCGATTGGCTATAAAGCGTCCGAGCGAAGCGAAGGCCGCGTCCTTCCCCGTGCTTTGCGGGTCCGTAGGGCCCGCCCATACCTTTATTAAGTAATTTATTTTGCAGTGAGCCCCTGCGAGCGGAACGGGTGCGCTCCCCAGACTTAACCAATTAATATAAACCGCTGTAGCGGCAGCACTCGGCTAGTACCGGCTTCAGTAATACCAGACCACTACTACCGGCTTCAGTAAAACCGGCCCGCCTAATTAACACGATTTGACAGCAAGGCCTTACCGATATCCCAGTAATATACTAATTACACTTTTCACCTTTATTCTTAAATAAAATTTAAAAAATACAGGTGAAAAGAGTATTTAGGCTGGGTTCACATTTGATCTGGATTTATATTTAGTATGGTCCAGACTAATACCGTGCCAGAGTCCAAATATTTAGATTGAGCGCACCGACACCGGACGGGTTGTCCAGACTACAGTTTTGACTAGGACTGTTTCGTGCACTAAGAAAAATATGCACGAAAGTCGAGAACATGTCTATAGCGTGTAATTTGTTAAACTATTGTTTCTTATTTTATATAAATCGGTTTGATGCTCGCGATCCAATTCAAAGCGGAAAGCGCGCCAAGACGACGGTAACGCGCGCTGACGCGCCGCACTTATCACTTTTGGGCTCCGCTTCCTCCCGGTGAACCTCCGGCAAGACCAGAAGTACAGCCATGGTTCGGCCGGACCGTCCAAATCATGCCATCTACGGCGAGTTCGAAGTGGTTGATCCTCACTTGAAGCGGGAGCTCCATGATGTTTCCGCAAAACATTTTCTGCAGCTTGGGATGATATCGCCATGATGTTCTACCTTGCCAATTGGTCCTTCAACTCGATCGAGTTACCTTCGACCCGCGAGGTACAAGAGCTGAAGAACCTTGCGGGTCGAGGGTAACTCGATCGAGGTGAGGGCCAATTGGCAAGGTAGGACATCATGGCGATATCGTCCCAAGCTGCAGCAATTTTGTCGTCATCTACGACACTGCAGTTGACAACGTCAGGTTGATCAGCACACCCAGCTGCTTGGTTTCGACGCTGGGCAGCTTCCGTTTGCTCCTTCTGTTGCTTGGCGAGTTTTTGCCGTTTTGCGGTTCGGTCAAATACCTCCCATTCCATACGCTTCTCGGCTGAGAGAAAAGGCACGAGTACAAAATATGGCGCATCATCTGGCGGCGTGGCTCAACTTTGTAGAGCGTGGTTTGGCAATGCTTCCAGGGATGTCACTGCCCAACCACCACCATCTTGTCAATAAACAATTGGCATAGCCTGTAACATAGAAATGAAAATCGTAACCATGAAATTCTCGGGCAAGCGGTATGTGGCTATTGCGATGGACAGGTGATCCAATCCAAGACGCCAACCTTCATGGTTCTCTGACCGGGTATGCGTGTAATTCACTGGATGGGAAATTGCACCGGAGACGCAGTCAAAACAGGAGAATTTGTTGCCGTGAGGTGATTGATGACATTGAGAGCAAATGTGAAGGTGTCAAGGTGGTTTCACTGACTACGGGCAACGCCAGAAACATGAAAACTGCTTGGCGAATACTGGAGGGAGCTATGAAGTTGTCAACGACGACAATTTCGTGTTTCAGTGCAATTCAAGTCATGGGAGTGCGTAGTAAATAGTGAGTTTGCATGTAGTCGGGTGAAGAGGGCTCGTTTTTTATTTAGGGTATCTCCGTATTTAATTATTCTTTTGACTGGCTGGGGGTTTCATGCAGTTGCACGAAAAACAATTCGTGCACTGCACGAAACAGTGCTAGCTTTTACTGTAGCTTACTCACTTTTGTACATGTAACCTTACCGCCAAAGTTTTTTACTACGGTAGTAATTAAGTGATCAGATACAGTAGTACTATTATTTCCCGCGTTACTGAACAAGTGGTGAACCCGCGGCCCAAACAACGCACGGGTCGGTAGTGGTTAAATAGGGAAGGAGCAGTCGGAGCTTTCACACTTTATGAATTCGTCGCTGAGTCAGTAGGAGGGTTTTGAGCTGCTGGGAAAGTTGCAAAGTGAACGCAGGGATGAGTTGCCATCTCGACCCGCGGTCAGCGGACCCTTAAATACACAGAGCTGCACTAGACGGCGAACCGCTCACGAGTGCGACGATTTACACCCGCGAACGTCGCTCGGTTCGCCCAGTACGCCACGATGGACCTCGCTATCTAAGCGAACAAGAAGGGGCCCGCTTTAAAAAAGTCCAGTAATCAGATAGTAATCAGACATTAATATATGGACCCTGTCTGAGCTGCAAGCCACATTTTGGTACTAGTTTGATCCTCTCGTCAAAGTACACTTTTAGCGCAATTTTGTTTGGCAATTATTATAATAATTGTCAGGCTATTAGTTAAAGTAAAAGCTACTATCAATCTCTGACTACCGTATATGGCAAAAGAACACACCTTGAGACTTCGCCGAAAATGCTGTCATCTGTTCACCCCTTATTCTGTCATCCGACATCGCTGAAAATGCTTTTTGTCATGCCCATCAAAAACTTCAAAAAATTGTCGAAAATGCCGTCTTTTGGGAGTTTTTTTGTCATACAATAATTGAAAATTGGTACTGCTTGGCCAGTCAAGTAAACGGAACTTCAGGGTACCAGTAATAAACCATCCGCTACGCACTAGCGTTACTGCGATCTGCGAATGCGATGTATCCTGGTCAAAGTTTCGCTGGTGGTAGCGTAGACTGATCTTAATTTAGTCCCCTATTTTAAATGACCTGATTTAGGGTCTTAACTAGCGTGGCCATGTCAGGCTTCTATCATGGCAGGAGACGAGCTTTGAGCTCATTCCACCCTTGGGCTATGCGATACCCTCGGTGGTGTCGCCCCGCGTTGGAGGAACAAGACACACGATGTGTCAGGAGTCCTCCGACGTGAACTGCAGGTGGTCGAGGAGGATCACCGCAAGTTTGGATGCTATTACATCCCGTGCCGAAGCACTAGACGCTTGCTAGCGCCCAAGCCCAGGCCAACTATGCCCGTCGGCATTACGGCCAACGTCGTCGCGAGTGCAAGGATGTAGCTCGCTGTGTCCGCCGTGGACAAAAGTCACTGTGTGACTGCTGAGAGGAGCACGCCAGTCGCGCATAGGCTGCGCTCCCTTTGGGTGTTCTCTCACTTCTGATTGGATAATCAGGTGTGATTCTCAGTTAAGTGGGGGTGTAACGGGGTACACCGACTTGTACCCAAGTTACATAAAGAGTGACGAATATCACTCTTCAGAGTCCATGGTACATGGTACCGGTTGGCTGTGAGCCAACCATGGATGCTCTTTAACTTTACTATAGACGACTTAAAGTTTGTATGTTACAAGCTTAACTCAGCTGTAAAATATATTCAGTCTCTATATTGCAATCAAATCCGCAGACAGTTCCCTTAGGCTGGGAACTGTGAACTTATCGTTCACTGACAGCTCTTTTACGCTTCCTCAAGGTAAGGTGCTGTGTGACCCCGTCACATCGCGCATCCGACTCAGTAGGCGAGGGCCTGGCAGGCCACTCGCATTCCCGGTTCAAACAAAATGTTTTTAGTTTTGTCACAGCAAGATCGTCAAAATGCTTCCTTTTGTCATTTTGAACAAAACAAAGACGAAAAGCCTCTATTAATGCCGACTTTTTGGCAGGTGCGTTTTTGTAGTATTATATACAAGTAATTTATTACTTGTAAAATATGATATTGATATTCGTGTAGTATTATAAACAAGTATTATATTACTTATAGAATACAATATTGATATTTACACCAACTGGTCAAAATTGTAATTTAGCTGGTAGTACACATTTTGAAAAGCCATGGAGGCGAATGCGCAGGTACGCTCGCGCTTCCTGCGCGCCAGCAACGCCGTGCATTGCATAGCAACATCTGTGCCCAGTATCTCCACTCTCTTACGCATCTAACCATGCCTCATGTGCCTGCTACCGCATCGTGTAGTACGCGCTGCACGACAGAGAGGATGCGCCATCGGCCTGGGCAGCTCGCGTGCGCCTCACTCCGGAGCTGCTGCAGAAGCTTCGCCACGCTCCAGCGCAAATTCTGCTCCGACTGAACGTGGCAACTGGTGACGGCGCCTCCAAGACGCGCGGCAACCACAAGAAGACGAGTATCCTGACTCTGAAACTGGCAGCAGAGGAGACGGAGGAGCAGTACGAGCTGCTGTCGTTTCCAGAGCATCCAGGCATCAACCACGTCTGTACGTTCCGTCGAGACGCTGGAGATGATTCTGCAGGTGGTGGCTATAGCATTTACAAGACAGGTGCAATCCACCAGAAGCTGCTGGTGCAAAGGCTGCTTGACGACACGGAGAAGGACCGCATCAAGGACAAACACGCCAAGTCAGTGCTGGCGTCCAAGTCGCGCTCATCAAAGATGATTGAACCCGGGCTGGAGAAGCCTGCGAAACGACAACGTTTAATGACACGATTGTCCAGAGTGTCGACGACGAGGATATCGGCAGGTGGGAGCGTGTGGTCCGCTGCGGCTGGCCACAAGCGGTGCGTACACAGTTGGCCAATCTTCCAACAATTTACTAACTACTTGAACATGCACAGACCAAGAAAGGTGGTGCTACCCTCGGCCTTGACGAAGGAAGAGGCTAAGGAAGCGAAAGAGAGGATCGAGAAGGGGTTCGAGGTGGAAGTGGAGGAGGCGACGACGGATTTGGTTGCAGAAGGAAAATCTGGGGAACACAGCGCAGAAAACGAGGACCAAGTAGAAGCTCCGACGGTTACTGTCAGCGCGGCGACCGCTGCTGCCGCTCGAGATGCAGAGTTCCATGCCCTCTTCTCGTCCGACTCGGATGATGAAGCAGTGGGCGCTCCACGAAAAATACCACGGGGGCGAAGAAGAAGGTTGCGAAAGAAGTGAAGGCGGGTCGAAGCGCTACTAAAGAAACTGGTGACAATGCGGTGATGGAGAGTACAACCGAGATGGAGGCGACAGGAGCAGAGATCGATGCCTCCGTCCAACCGAGGACATGCACAGAAGTGCACGTTGAGCTTCCTACTCAAAGCAATCGGAGCAGTGAGCCAAGAGATATTTATGCCTTGAAGCCTATCAAATCCTCAACATCAGGTGTCGAAGTGAAGCGTGCGCGCGTGCGGTCGGCACTCGTGTCCGATCGAGTGAAGCAGTCGCAACTGCCCGACCTGTCCTTATTTCCGTCTGTGGTAATGCAGATCTGTCAGCGTCTTGCAAACTACCGAGGCCGGTCGGTGATTCTTGATGAGAGCGACTACGACTCGTTCGTGGCGACGCACGAGCAGTTCCGGCAAGACTGGGAAATGCTGGACAAGGTGAGCCACCACACACGCTCAACACCAAATAGTCCCAACTAATTGGCGAATGTTATGCATTTAGGCTTATTCCATCGAGCTGATCAGGACGGAGGGTCTGCACTTGCAGCTCGAAGTGGACTCGACCGACACCAACCGCGAGCAGCTGGAAGCGAGAGTACAAGCGTCTTTCAGAAAGAAAGAGGTGCGTCGGACTGCCGCTTTTACTACAATAGCTACAATTCACTCGCATGTTTTCCAATCTGAATGCAGGGTCTGCTGTTCGTGCGGGACGCCATGACGAGCATCCAGAAGGTCCTGCACAGCATCCAGGCGTCCGTTGATCGCTTCGACATGAAATCGCAGTAGCGCAGCCACACCAAATACACAACTTATGTGGCCCACATAGTTGATGTTTGACACACATCGGTTTTCTCCAGTACACAATCCACCGACACGGGGAAGCACCAGCAAGCGCCGCCCCGCAGACGTAGCAACCAACAGCGGCACTAGACAGCCAGCCGCACAGCCAATCATGGAGGGAGGAGACTCACGGAGCCTCACGGAGCCGCCGTTCATTGCGCGTGTGAGCGTCTCCATCAAGAGGTGCGTCCTCCCCAATCAAGCCTCGAAATCTTTGTAGCAATCCTCCGTCCTAACAGCTCTTTATGGCAGGAAATGGCAGTACATGCTGGACAAGTCCACGATCCACGTGTACGCGCGTTGGGGCGTGGCGCTGGGTCTGCTGGCGCTCTACCTCGTGCGCGTGTTCTACCTCAACGCCTTCCACATCGTGACCTACGGACTGGGTATCTACCTGCTGAATCTCTTCATCGGGTTCCTCTCGCCCCAGGTGGATGCGGAGAGCGATGGACCGCTGCTGCCCCACAAGCAGAGCGAGGAGTTCCGACCCTTCACGCGTCGTGTACCCGAGTTCCAGTTCTGGTACTCGACGTTCAAGGCCGCGATCGTGTCGCTGCTCATGACGCTCAGCAGCGCCTTCGACGTGCCTGTGTTCTGGCCCATCCTGCTCATCTACTTCATCGTGCTCTTCTCGCTCACCATGAAGCGCCAGATCAAGCACATGTGGAAGCACAACTACGTCCCGTGGGACCACGGCAAGCAGGTCTACAAGGGCAAGAAGAACGCCAAATAGATGGCCGCCAGCCGAGCCCATCATTTGGACAGCGACACTCGAAGGCAATTCAATACAACCGTGTGGGCTGCTGGGTCTGTAAAAGTGAATCTTACCAATGATGACCAGGGTGACGTCACTTTAGAATTTAGTGTACTGAACACGGAACGGTGCGGTCAATTCAGCACACGTTGCACTTCAGCTTGGCTTTCAACCTTCGTGTTTGTTTGCTACAGAATCGAAGGTGAGCAACTACTTCATACCGGGCGTAACGTAGCCCGATACCGCCCCGATTTTCTCCACGCGACCACCATTGCTGCTTTTGAGGTAGCACTGCGTTCCAGTGGGGTCGTCGTTGATGTAGGTGTACGAGTCGCATCCCTCCGTTTTGCCGCACTCCTCGCAGCACTCGCCAGGACCGATTCCGGTCACCCGCTTGATGTCGTTTCCGTAGTAATCGATGTTCGTTTCCACGTAGCATCGGGGCCGCTGGATGCACTGGTAGTTGGTCCGGTCCCATGGCTGGCAGTAAAAACTGAGGATGCAAGGTCGGAATCCAGACTCGTCGCCGCACTTGGACCAGGCGGGGAGGTCGGGCATGGTACCAGAGTGCACGCCCACCTTCTTCGCCCACCCGTCGACGCTGTCCTTCAGGTAGCATTGGGTGCCTCGAGGGTCGTCGTTCACGTACGTGTAGCCCACGCAGCCCATGGTCTTGTCGCACTCGTCACAACATGCTCCAGGCTGGATGCCTTGGATCCGTTTGATGTCGTTTCCGTACAGGTCGACGTTGGTGTACACCTCGCACTTGTTAGGTTTTTCGATGCACTGGTAGTGGCTCGAGTCCCAAGGTTGGCAGTAGAATCCCTGGGTGCAGAGCTTGAAGCCACTTTGGTCACCGCACTTGCCCCACGCAGGAATCTCGCGGCCGGACATGACGACGGTATTCTTGCCGGCGCTGCCGCGAAGGTAATCGTACATCGTTTGAGCCTTGCTCACGAGACGACACTTGGGCTCGATGTGCCTCCAGCCGCCATCGTCAGTAACGAAGAATTGGCACTCCGGGTTGGCCGTGCAATTGGCGCAACAGACTTCGGGGCTGGCAGGGTATAGCACAGTTCCCACCAAGTCGCCTTCGGTGTTCATTTCTGAATACTGCACGCCGCAGGATGGATCAGCAGCACAGACGACAGACGCAGCGATGACTGAGAGCGATGCTGCTAGTCCGGCTATCGATGTGGAGGGTAGCATTGGACTCGATGACATTACCCCAGTCAAGAGTATGCCTTGGGAACAGCGAAGAGGATTCAGGAATGAACCCGCTCATGGTGCCGGCGCACGGGGAATTGGAAGAAAGACGTGACTTGAAGCGAGCAAAAGCAGAAATCGTAGTTATAGTATACGATGACTCAGCTGGTCTGGTCAGACGCTGAAGTTTACTGTTCGTGTGTTTCCGGCGGGTTGCAATCTTGGAGAAAGCCTGGTCAAAGGTCGCTCGCTGGTTTTCAACGCATTGGGCTTTCCGTGGCGACCGGGTTGGGTTCACCCTGGAGTTCAACTGAAACCACGTGCAGTTCAGTTTTGGTGGATACTACATGTAATGTAGACTACATGATGTATTAATAGTACTACGTCGTAGCTCGCACCAAGATACGCTCGCGTCGATCAAGTTAGGCTTTTATTCGGCCATTCAAATACACAAGCTACTATACAATCCTACACTACAGCTCGACAATTTTTCCAGAGTACCGTCCTCTAGTTTCGTTCACTCCATCTGACAAAGGCAATTCAGTGTCCCTACGCTCCGGAATCGGACGCAAGTGCCGCATGCACCGCTGTTGGCGCTTGAATGCCCAGTTGGTAAAGAGGACGTAGTCTCCTCCGACCGCCACACCTCCTCGTAGGTCCTGCGTGCGATAGCAACGAGGGATTTCAACGGGTGGCACAACGAAGTCGTCCATGTCATCCCCGCAAGGTCAAAGATGTCGTCACTGCACGGAGATAGTGAATCGGTGTCTTCGTCTGAACTATCTTCATCCGAAGCGTCCGAGTCATCGAGAGGCTCCTCCAAGTTCGCAGTTGCCTCCGCGATGTACTTCTGCAGCTCCTCCCCGTAGTTGTATTCACCACCAGCATCATTGTTACCGGTGTTTCTGTCGCACTTGGATTCCGAGCGGCTCAAGTGCTGCTTGGACGGACACGACGCGCTCATATCTACTTGAGACGCGACGACCTTCTCGACCCACGCAGCACGGGCACCATGCTCACTCTCCTTCACGCAGATCGGCGATAGAGTAACCGGTTCCAGAGGCTTGGACGTTGCAGTGAGCGGAGGCATCGCGATTGATTAGAAATATGTGCTTGAGCCCAGCCCCGAAGATTTGACAGTGAAGAGCTGCAGAGACGGCTCCGTGTGGGTGACACCCATGATCAGGTGTCTCATACTTCGAGTATGTTGAAGGCTGATGCTTTCGCTTCCTGTCTACGCTGTGTCCGTCTTGTACATGACAAATTCGTCCTGCACTGACTGGTCCGAGCTCACGATGAACTTCCAGGACAGCGTCGTGCGGTTCGCCTCCAGCGTCGAGTACCCAAAGTGCTCGTAGTCGGACACTGCGTTCCACGACGTCGTGTTGGTCGGCGGCTCTGACATGCCTTCCACCTGGCCAGCTCCTCCCGTCAAAATGTGCACGGGGCCTGCGGGTTGTCGTACACGCTGTAGTCATCTGAAACCCCGTCCATCACGGCCTTGTTCTTGGCGATTGGCAGCTCCCGCTCGTAGTAGTGCTTGTGGCCTGTGAGCACCACATCCACCTTGTACTTGAGCAAGAGCTCTTCGAACGCCGCCTGGATGAGAGCGGTTTGCTCGGTGGGCACATCATTCTTCGAGTTGAGAACACTGTAGAGTGGGCGGTGCATACCCACGAAAACCCACGGCACATTGGCGCGGTTCGCGTCTGCCTTCTTGAGATCCGCCTCGATCCAGCTCAGTTGGTCGCCGAAGTTACCGTTCGTGACCCAGAGCGTCATTTCGTTCGTCGGCGCGCCCGGGTAATCTGTTTCGGATGACAGCGACGTGAAGTGGATCGGACCGTGGTCGAACGAGTGCCACATATTGAGAGCCCCACCGCTCTCCTCGTACGGCATTTTGAAGCGCGTGTTGTACGCCGTGTAGTTGCCAAGCGCGTTCCTCTTCTTTCGCGAGACCTGGCACGCTGGGGAATGGCATTCGGCTTCGTGATTCCCCACCAGAACCATGTACGGGATGCCACTCATTACAGGCATCAATGAGTTCATCCACTTGTTGTACACTTCCTCGTAGAAGAAGCCCACGGCTTGGTTCCGTTTCAAAAGTCGTCGTCCGCGTACGAGATGTCGCCAAGGTGGTAGATCATATCGACGTCCTTCGAGGTCAGCTTGTTGAGGTTCGAGATCGTGTCAACCGAGTTCTCGCCATCCCCTAGGTCTCCGTAGATCACAACGTTGAATGTGCTATCATCTGTCGCCGGTCGCGCCGTGATGAACGAGTAAATATTGCTCGTGTACATTTCGTCGCCTTGACTCCCCACCTTGTAAAAGTACTTGGTGCGAGGCTTGAGACCTGTGACTGAAGCGTGGTGGTGGAACAGGTTGTAGGAATTGCCGCTGTAGTAGCTCACACTGGAGACCGGTGTGTCCACCAACCCCAGTGCATCCTCAGACCTCCCCACCCACACCGCGCTATCCGTCACATCCTCGAACGTCGCCCACGACACCGTCATGGCCGTGCCAGTTTTCTTCCCCGCGAAAGCCAAGTGGATCTGCTGCGGGTAAAAGTTCACGCCTTCTTTCACCCGACACGACTGATTGAAATTGAGGTCGCCGATGTTGAAATTGAATTCGCAGAGGCTCTCAGGCTCGCAGACATCCCGCTCCTTGTTCCGGTAGCACGTGTTGTCATCCACGACGACGTTCGCGCCAACGACAGCGGCGAACAAAGAAATTAGCAAGAGCAGCGCCATCGGAAAAGTTGGCACTGTGTCGCGTGCAGGGGGTCAAATTCAAAGTGAGTGGCGAGAGAGCGGGAGCTATCCCATCTCAAAAGTACGCCGACAGCTACATCATGTAGCCTACATGTACCGTATTACTCCAAGCAAGGATCGTAGGTGACACCATAATCCGAGGGCGCGTGACTCGATATGAGACTGCGCAAAACGAAAGAATGCTAGTTAACCATTTGTTGAAGTGCGATTTAAGCACACCATCGCAAAGAAGAACATCTCCTCTATCGATAGAGGCCCTCCGAATTTTTTCATTCGGCCGTTGTCGAGCAACTGCCCGTTGAAAAAGTTGCCTCAGATTCGCCGGGTCGAAGGATTTTTTTATTGGCTCCCTAAACGTCAAATTTCACTGCGGATCGATTGAGTTGTATTGTGAATTCCGGCTAAATTTGCCGAATAAGGTCTATTGCGTTCTATATTCTATATTGACCTATTCCCTATTCAGGTCTTGGAGGTCGAATTTGGCAGCGCTAACTCCATAAAAAGAACAATATTTATACTTGTGTTTTGTAAGACATTTTAGGTGCCATCGGAAACGCGCCTCATACAAATCCCTAGTAATATCACTTTGAGCCAGTTTCAATTAGTATAGGAATTTGTATTAGATTCCAGCGTTCGTATATTTTGGCCACCTGCCAAAACAGTTTTGTATGTGAGCTACCCCTCAATCGCTGAAATCCGCAGTGTTAACCCATAAGACTGATGATTACCGTGTTCCACACAACATGTCAAAAGCACACTTCTTAACTCCATCTAGAAGTTGAGTTATTAGCAAAAGTAGGGGTGTTCGTATACTTTTAGCCCTGAGTGTTGTTTCATTATTCGACCACAGCGCAGCTTTGTACTTGAATGGTACTATTAATACTACATGTAGTACTCCGGAGTACTTCATTGCACTGGAATCGCTAATATTTTTCCTATCACTGTTATTTCATGCGTTCGACTCGTTGATCTTCATCCGGCTGAGCTCACGGAGGTATTCTTCGGGGACCCCCTCTTTGTAGTCTCTGTAATGTGTCGACCCTCACCTTCTCAGCTAGAATACTCTCCTTCAGCGCCTTCTTCTTCAGGAATTTGGCATCATTCTGCTCGAACATTTTGGCCTTCATGCGACGCTGCTCGTTGGACTCGATCTGCTGCAGTAACAAGTCGCCGTGGTTGAGTTCGCGCTCCTTGGCAGCAGCGTCAACAGCTTTGTGGTGCTGGTACTCGCGCTCAACTTGCAGTTGGCCGAGTCGATCCATGTTTGTGTCCAAGCCACGCATATGCTGGGCCTGCTCGGCATGGAAAGCCTCTTGCTTCTTCCGGTCTTGTAGAATTGACTGCATCAGGGCGATCTTTTTCTCTTTGTCGCGCTTCTCCTTGAGCCGCGTGTTCTTCTCGGTCTCCTCGTATGCTTTCTTAGCACGGAATTCATCCTGGATGGCCTGCTTGTCCTGCGCCTTCTCCTGTTGAGCGCGCAGCTTGGCTGTACGTAGCTCATTGGACTTTCTAATACGCGCGTCTTCCTGCAGTTTGGCCTCCTCCTCGAGCGCCTTCTTGCGGAGATAAGCTGCAGCTACCATTTCCTCCTGCTTCTCTCGGACAATCATCTCCTCCTTCATCTGCTTGATACGGTCATTGGTCTGCGCTACTTGGCGCATGCTTTCTCTTTGCCTGTCACGCTGTTGCTCCAGCTTCCGCTGCTCTTCGAGCTCGTACTGCTTGTACGTCTTGAGGATCTTCTGCGCTTCGATCGCCTTGGCCTCTTCCTCTCGAATGGTCTTCTTGTGCTGCTCTGCGATTTGCTCCTCCAGAACCTGGCGCGCTTCCATCCGCTTGGCGTGTGCCTCGACCTCGTCGTCTTTGCGTTTCTGGACGTCGCGGCGGCGATCGCGTTCCATGATGCTGTCGTGGATGTTGTGGTATCGGGACTCGACGATCTGGCGCTCGCGCTGGCGCTCCTTCAGTGCGTCGCAGAGTTGGTAGCCAGTGGCTGCCATGGCCAGAGAGTTGATCTTGCGCAGCGACTCGAGGTGCTGGTTGTTGACCATCTCGTTGCCCGTGAGCAGAGCCTTGCGCTCGGCCTCGAGCTCCAGCTCCATGGCCGACTGCTCCCGTCGCGCGCGCACTTCGATCTCCTTGTCCATCATGCGGCGCTTGCGCTCCTCTGACTCGTGCCTTGAGACCGCCTGCTGCGCCTCCCGCTCGAGCTTCAGCTGCCTGGCCGCTGTATCCGTTAAGATGATCGAGCGCTGCTTGATCCGGTCCAGATCGCTCTGTGCCACGACCCGCGAGACACCAGCGATGTCCTTCCCGGCCAGTCGCGTGGCCGTCGATCGATGCTGCGTCGGAGGCGTCTTGACAGTCATCGCCTCGTTCTTGAATAGTAAATTGTCGCCGATGCAGCAGCTCGTTGTCAAGCTCCAAATGGCTACATGTTCTATATTTGTCCTCCTCTAAACTTAGAACCTTTCGTGTTTAATAATACGTGTACATGCTCACACTAACGTATTCATACTTTATATCCGTCGCACGGACCAAATTCTGCACACGGACCAAATTCTGCAGACGGACGAAATTCTCTGCACACGGACCAAATTCTGCAGACGGACCAATTCTCTGCACACGGACCAAACTCTGCACACTCGGACCAAATTCTACCAAATCCTCTCGCACACGAAATCGATGGCGGGCAAGCGGAAGCGCGGAGAGGCCTTCTCGGCGCACGAGAAGCTGGCGCACAAGAGCTGCTTGCTGCTGCAGCGCGAGGCCAAGAAGGTACGCGCGTTCCTGGTGCGCAAGGCCGTGCAGCAGCTCAAGCAGCTGCGCCAGCAGCTCCAGGAGCCCGCGCAGGACGAGGCCAAGCGCGAGCAGAAGCTGCGCCTCAGCGTGCAGCGGTTCGAGCGCGAGCACGCGGCGCTCAAGGCGCTGGACCTGCAGAAGCTGGTGGCCAGGGCGCGGCTGCAGACGGACTGGACAAGCCCCAGCCAGAGGTCGCAGCGCAGGACGGGGACGAGCAGCAATGGGCGGAGCAGGACAGCGAGGACGACAGTGAAGGGGAACAGGACGCCGAACAGGACGCTGAACAGGGTCAGGACCAGGAACAGAATGAGGACAAGCAGGACGAAGAGAAGGATGAGAAAAAGGAACCTGCTGCGGATCAGGCTGTCAAGCAGGACGCCGAGCTGGAGGAGAAGCTGATAGACCGTGTGCTGGCTCATAAGCAGATTGTCCCGCTGCTGGGTGCCATTAAGAAGCTGGTGGAGAAGGAGGAGAAGGATGCGGAGAAGAAGCGCCGTGCGCAGGAAAAGCGCGCGTTGAAGCGTGGCCGTCACGAGTCGCTCGTGGGCAACACGGGGCGCAGCGGCGTGGCGCCGAGTTCTCTGTTCATCGGTTCATTGTCGGGTCGTGGAGCGTTGGATGTTGATTTGGATATGGGCGCGGAAGGATACGGCACCATGGCTGGCGCGGACGATGACATCGCCGAGTTCCTGGGCGAAAAGAAGAAGAGCAAGAACCGACCGGGTCAGATGGCGCGTCGCATGAAGGCAATTCGCAAGGAGGAAGCGTTCAAGCGCAAGGAGGACCGCGCAAATGGCATCTTCGTTCCTTACAAGGACAACTCGGCTTCTGTGAGCAAGTACGGACCGTCGGAGCGACCAAAGAAGCCCAAGCCCAAGGCCAAGTCTGGCAAGGAAGGAGAGAAGCAGCACTCTCGCAGCGGAAACTCACGTGCGGCATCGAAGGAGGCGGCGCCTCAAAAGCCGCAACGTATCGCTCCATCACCTGCCGCCCCGATGGAGGTGGCACACCCGTCGTGGCTGGCGAAACAGCAGCAAAAAGAAAAGGAGAAGGCCAGCTTGACCGCCTTCAGTGGCAAGAAGATCACGTTCGGCTAGCTTTAGAATGGACAATCAGATAGACGATCAAAAAGAAGGCCCACGGCAGTCTGCTGCCAAAGCCAGTATATTGTGTTGAAGACTCCAGTGCTTCATCTACTCGTCCTGTTATTAGCTGCGGAACATCTTGGCAACCTGATGAGCCAAACTACTGTCTGTCGGGGCACACTGCCGACGCAGCTCCGGGATCTCGCTGTTCACGATGTTCTCGACAGCTGCAATCTCCGAGCTCTTGACCTTGGGAAGCTTGTTGAAGCCAAGCGTGTGAGCAGCCACCTGCAGCGCAGGGAGCACCCGCTTCCACAAGGACAAAACGTACTCATCCCCCTCCGCCAACTCACGGCCATACCGGCGACGGAACAGTTCACCCAGCGAGTCCTCGTGCAGCAGGTCACGCTCCAGCTGCGTCAACACCGTCGAATTGTGCCACACCACACCGGCAGATGCCAGCACACTAGTCACGGACAGCCCCGCCGCCGCCTCGATGGGGACACCGCTTGCCAAAGCCGAACCGGCCAGAGCGTTGCCTCCCACGAACGTCGCCGCCACGAGAGCCGAGCGCCTCCACTTTTCACTAGCATACCGAGCACGCAGGTCCTCAAAGATCTCGGCGTGCATCTTCAGCAGCCGCGACGAGTCGTACAGGTTGGTAATGAGGTTATCAACGCGGCGCTCGGGGGCGCGCTGGACCTCACTCACGACTTCCTCCCGCATCGCGTCCAAGTCCTTCATCGAAGCACCGAGCCCCTCAGCTGCCTGCACGTGATTGTCTTTGGTGGGGATGCACATGGTGTAGATGCGGGGCAAGTCCTTAAGCGGGATGACCTTGCTGAGATTCCAGCAGAGCGACCCGTAGGCGCGCGCGAAGTCGTGGATCTTGCGGAACTGGTCCACCTTGTTCAGCACGAGGTGCAGCTTGTGGTCCATGCCGACCAGCGAGCGCGTGAGGATGGACAGCGTCTCTCCCGTCGTGCCGGGCTTGTCCGGGTCGAAGAAGAGCAGGATCACGTCCGCGCGCTCGGCGTACCAGCGCACGACCTCTGGGAACTCGTAGCCTCTGTCCGAGTCCTGCGCCTTGAAGCTGCTGCTGCTCTGCTGCGGCGACAGGCGGCCACTCGTGCTGGCTGCTGTGGAGTTGAACTGCGACTGGTGCGGTGGACTGTGTGGCGAGTCGATCATGCCGGGGCTGTCCACGAGCATATAGTTGGCCTGCACACCCTGACGCACTTTGAGTTGCGTGCGCTGGATGAGCGCGGGTCCGTAGACCCGCAGACCCGAGAAGCCCAGGTCTGGGTCGCCCACGAGCGCCGGGCCGTCCTGGTCTAAGTCCTCTCGGCCCGGGGCGATGATCGTGAACCCGTCGTCGGTGGGGGCCACGCCCGTGGACTGCACGTCTCGCTGCAGCAGGTAGTTGATGAACGAGGACTTGCCCGATGAGTGGTTGCCCAGCAGGAAGACGAAGGGCAGCGACGGCAGCTTCTCCTCGCGGTGCTTGCGGTCCAGCGGCCCCAGCAGCTTCTCGTTCAGCGGCAGCAGCACGGACGTCTCGAGGCGACTCGTCTGTTGCATGAGGCGGATCCATTTCTCGTCCTCCAGCGGTTTCTCTCCCGCGATGGCTTGAGACGCGGCTAGTGACGACGAGTGGCGCGACGCCAACAGAGGCCGACGACGCAGCGCGGAGCGAAGACGCAGCATCTTTGGCAGGTTGGAATGGGAGGCGGAGTGGCACACATGAAAACCCCCGACCAAGTGACGAAAGAGTGACAAATGGCCCACTTTGAATTTGGATCCGATGTCTACAGTCACAGGGGATTATTAATACGGCGTGTCGGGGCGGGGATCTCGGGACTAGGGGGCGGCTACGACGAGTCGTCGACCACAGGAGCATTCTACAGCAGAGTACGACAGTCGCTGTGCAGGCTCCAGAGGTTATGATCAGAGCTGCAGTGGACACGACGACCGTTGTTATGGAGGAGGCAGTGCCAGCTAGTAGCTGTCCCCACTGCCGTAGCTGGCAGCTACGGCAGTGGGGGACGAAGGCGGACATGACCCCGCTCCTGAGGAAATGGAGAAGGAGGCTATGGTGACCGCACGCCGACCGTAGACGAAGTACAAGTGTATTAATAGTAATCGCCGCGGAGGAGGTGGGGGCCCTGGTGTCGGTACGGTGACTGGCTCCGGGTACAAGACATTGGGCGATCCGCGGTTGACCCACGTGACCAGGACGAATGAACTGGTCGCGCGGGCGTACGCGAAGTTATTGTTGAAGACACGTACTCCAGCAGGAGTTTCTTAGTACTTCCTCTGGAAATGATCCGAACAAACGTGTTGTTTTTGACCTATCGTCGGTGTTTGAGACTCTATGCGTATGCTGATTGGATCAAACGAAAGCGCTGGATCTCCGCTATTGGGGGATATACTTTTTGCTGGTGATAACACAATCGAGCCCAGAAGCTGGTCATGTTGGCCTCCCATTCCCCCAAGTTCCGCCACGGCACAACCAAGCATTCAACACGCAAACGCAGACCACCATACCCAACCTAACCGATAACGAGCGCCGCCAGACCATTGACGAGCTCCTGGAGCGAAGTATAAACTGCGTTCTACCTCGTGGTGCGCTGTCGGAGGTCGCAAGTTGTGGAAGCGCGGACGGTCGATATCACGGAACTGCGGGGCAGCTACTGCGTGGAAAAAAGAATGGAGACACCTGTAACGCAGCCAAGAGCAAGATCAAGAAGAACAGCGGTCGGAAGCGTGTTAACTGCGATGAGACTCAGCGAAGCCGCAAGAGCAAGCCGACGCCCGTCCCAGGTAAATTCCTGTTTTTCTAATATTTCTGCATTGTAGAATAATCTTGAAAATGCATACATGTGAAAATTTGGCAGGATCAGCAAAATCATCTTCAGCTATTAATCCCTGTCCAACATGATATCTTAAAATTGACCAGCCAGCTTAACCTATTGACCTGGCATAATGACTTGTTCGGATCATTTCCAGACAGAGGAAGTACTACGTACTATAATACGTACTACAGTAGTAGTATTATACAACATACTACTAGTAGTATGTGTCGCCGCCCGGGAATCGTCAGAACCTGGATCACTCTATTGCCCCCTCTTCCAATGGATAGAAGCACGTTGCAAGGCAACGCGACCAACCAACCAAGTCGACAAGTGTTTTTATTTTAACTTTACCATTTTCCATCGAGCTGCAGAGGCACACACCAGCTCTACATAGTCCACCAAGGAGACCCGGAACGAGCACCAGCGACTGGTCATCACACAAGTTGCAGCTACCACTCGAGTACGCACAACGACGCACCACTACCGCCAGCAACCTAGTCGCGCGCGTCGAACACGGACAGCAGCAGCTCGCCGTAGTCGCCGCTCACCTCCTCGGCGATGCGCTCACGCAGCTCCTTGCCGAACTTCTTCTTGTATACGGGCTTGATGTCGCGCAGCACGATATGGTAGCGCACCACGGCCGAGCTCAACGCGTTCTCGCTCGTGCCGAAGCCCTTCATGGCCTCCTCGAACAGCTCAGCCAGCAGGTCCAGAGGCTCCGTGATCATGCGGATGAGGAAGAGCACCGCCTTCTCGGCGTCGCCCGTGAACTCGTGCGCCGCGGCCTTGACCAGCGACTCGTTGTGCTTCTTCTCGTAGGCGGCGGCCACAGCACGCAGGTGCTCGGGCGGACTGGCCACCAGCACGCTCACGAAGCCCTCCTCATCCGTGCCCATCTTGCCGCGGCCCGTCTTGTACAGCTTCTCCACGTCGGCCTCCACCTTGGCGGCCGTGTGAACGTTGGCAGCGTCGTACGGCACGAGCGCGGCCTGCAGCGACGCCAGCACCACCTTCTGGTAGTCGCCGTGCAGGTCGCTGTCCAGCACGGAACCCAGGTCCTCGCCGTACGCGTCGTAGTACGTCTTCTTGAGGATGTTGACCTCAACGTTGGTGCGGCCCACAACGACGGGGTAGATGAGCTCCTCCTTGGTGCCCAGACCCTTGGTGGCGCTGCGCAGGATGCCGGCCTCGGCCTCGGGCAGGGGCGACGCCAGCAGCGAGCAGGAACTCGTAGTGGCCCGACGTCTCGTCGTCCACGAGGTCGCGCAGGTTCTGGTTGTGCAGCTCCTGGTAGCGCTTGGCGATGAAGCCGCGCTGCGTGGCGGTCTTGCCGCCCAGCGCCTTGTTCAGCTGCTTCTCTTTGGTGCCAGCGCCCTTGGTGGCATCGAAGATCTCGTTCACGGTCGAGTCCGTGCCCGCCGGGTACGAGGGCGGCTGGCCGTTCCAGGCGCTGTGTGTGGCGGGCGGGTACAGGTTCAACATGGTTGGAGGGTGGGCTTCTTGGTGGCGACTTGCGAGGCACGAGGCAGATTCGGGAATGGCATGGTACGGAAGATCTCCATCATTTGTCTCCCATTCGAGCAAACTTCAATTTGCTGGACCCGTAGCCAACGTTTGACTTGGGTTTTGTATTGCTGAAAGAGTGTCGACACGGGTCGAAACCCGCTGGGTTTGTTTGGATGCGAACCCAATACTTGTTTAATGAATACCCTTGTGAAACGCATTTTATGTCAGAAGCACTTTTCAACTTTATAAGCTGTAGAAGCTGTTATACTGAATACCCGCAATACATGATATTATATGTGGCGGGTCAAAGTTGGCGCAAAATCTGCTGACGTGGGGAATTATAATATCCGTCGACGACGGCGAGAGACAAGCAAGGAGCGCCGCCATCCTCGATGCTCAGGTGATTTGGCTGATTCACCCGCTGCCTGCTGCAGATTGATTGCCAGCTTCTTCTGGACTTCTCTAATAAGCCACGCACTGCCAGGCTGGGATGCCAGTTCACATTGCAAGGGATGCAGGCGCGGACCATTTCCCGAGTGCGTGGTGAGAAGGAGGCTGTGCTCCATGATCCTATGATCACGTTCGTTCTGCCAAAAGTGCACAGATGTACGAGACCGCTTTCGAGCCTGAGCAAATGGCTACCTATCGTATTGTCATCATGCTGCGACTCGAACATGCTTCGGCGATCAAAGCAAGCAGGACAGATACCAAAACGCAGGCTGCAGATTCCATACAAAAATCAGTCGAACTTGACAGGCAGAGACGGGGCAAGTATCCAATTCCCGAGAGATCTTCCGAAGCATGCCATTCCCGAATCTGCCTCGTGCCTCGCAAGTCGCCACCAAGAAGCCCACCCCTCCAACCATGTTGAACCTGTACCCGCCCGCCACACACAGCGCCTGGAACGGCCAGCCGCCCTCGTACCCGGCGGGCACGGACTCGACCGTGAACGAGATCTTCGATGCCACCAAGGGCGCTGGCACCAAAGAGAAGCAGCTGAACAAGGCGCTGGGCGGCAAGACCGCCACGCAGCGCGGCTTCATCGCCAAGCGCTACCAGGAGCTGCACAACCAGAACCTGCGCGACCTCGTGGACGACGAGACGTCGGGCCACTACGAGTTCCTGCTCAAGCTGCTGGCGTCGCCCCTGCCCGAGGCCGAGGCCGGCATCCTGCGCAGCGCCACCAAGGGTCTGGGCACCAAGGAGGAGCTCATCTACCCCGTCGTTGTGGGCCGCACCAACGTTGAGGTCAACATCCTCAAGAAGACGTACTACGACGCGTACGGCGAGGACCTGGGTTCCGTGCTGGACAGCGACCTGCACGGCGACTACCAGAAGGTGGTGCTGGCGTCGCTGCAGGCCGCGCTCGTGCCGTACGACGCTGCCAACGTTCACACGGCCGCCAAGGTGGAGGCCGACGTGGAGAAGCTGTACAAGACGGGCCGCGGCAAGATGGGCACGGATGAGGAGGGCTTCGTGAGCGTGCTGGTGGCCAGTCCGCCCGAGCACCTGCGTGCTGTGGCCGCCGCCTACGAGAAGAAGCACAACGAGTCGCTGGTCAAGGCCGCGGCGCACGAGTTCACGGGCGACGCCGAGAAGGCGGTGCTCTTCCTCATCCGCATGATCACGGAGCCTCTGGACCTGCTGGCTGAGCTGTTCGAGGAGGCCATGAAGGGCTTCGGCACGAGCGAGAACGCGTTGAGCTCGGCCGTGGTGCGCTACCATATCGTGCTGCGCGACATCAAGCCCGTATACAAGAAGAAGTTCGGCAAGGAGCTGCGTGAGCGCATCGCCGAGGAGGTGAGCGGCGACTACGGCGAGCTGCTGCTGTCCGTGTTCGACGCGCGCGACTAGGTTGCTGGCGGTAGTGGTGCGTCGTTGTGCGTACTCGAGTGGTAGCTGCAACTTGTGTGATGACCAGTCGCTGGTGCTCGTTCCGGGTCTCCTTGGTGGACTATGTAGAGCTGGTGTGTGCCTCTGCAGCTCGATGGAAAATGGTAAAGTTAAAATAAAAACACTTGTCGACTTGGTTGGTTGGTCGCGTTGCCAGTGCGGTGGGATTTTTGTCGTGCACTCTTCAGGTCCGTGGCGTGTCGGCCTTGATGCAACGCTTAGGGGCTGGCTGGTGCTGGCTGGTTCTGGGTCTGGTGCTCTAGGGTATCAATACAACGACGAAAAGATATGCCTCGTTAGAGTGACAGTGGAGTTCGTTCCCTCGCTTGAATGCCATTCACGTCTTCGATCCACTTGTCCTTCTGTCGCCCAAGACGCGTTCAACCTGCTGCTGAGCTGCTCCAATGTCCTGAAACAAGATGTTCGCGACTCCATTGCCACGAAAGCGCTGTTGATGTACTACAGACGGGATAGTGTCCACTTCGGGAAGAAACGTCCTGGGGGTCCACCAGTTGATCCCCAGTCTACGTACGAGGAGCCCGTGGCCCATGTGCGTGCAATTGGGACTCGACAATATGTGGAGATGTGGTCCCATCGGACTCGCCGCTGCCCAATATGATCGACGCCCGCACTCACCTACTGGAGACGATGCTGTTGATGTACGAAGGCATCCGTCCCCACTGCTCCAAATGTTCCATGGATTCATGTTCTCTACAGCTACGATGCAGCCAGTCGTGTTCTCGCTGGTTGAAGCACTCGAGAAGCAACACAGTGAGCTCACAACTGGATCTGACACGACTGACACGGACAACTTGCCCGACTCATGCACATTGTCCAGCCAGGATTTGGGTCGACCTTTTCAGCGCGAACAATCAAGATCCCGTGGCTGCTAATGTCGTGGAAGCTCATATGAGAGGCATCGAGGTGGACCAGAGCAACGGTGCGACTGCGTGTCAGTTCTGTCAACAGTATGAGCTGAGCCCACTATTTATCAGAGAGCCCGAAGCTTTACCCGAAGAAAATGACGCAATGATGCAAGCTCACTGTTTAGCTGTTTATCAGCCTTTGAAGAAGTTCATGCTGACACATCTGAAGCACGTCCACCACTATATCCAAGCTCTTCCTGAGTGGAGCCCCGAATCTAGCAGCTGTTTGAAGATCAATGGACTGCTTGCAGGATTCACACCGACAGGTGTGTTCTGTGGCGTCTACGTGACGAATATTGGTATTCCTCCACGTTGGATCGAAGATTGTTTAGCTCCTGGGCATTTCACAGGAGAATAAGATCCGTGACGAAGATTTATTCGCAGCTCATGATGCAACTGCACTACATCCTAAATCATTAATTTGTGTATTGGCCAGCAGCTCATATATATCCAGCCAAGTGAGTTGATGTGCAACGGCCCAAGCTCTAACTGCCGTCCTCACTTCCTAAACATAGCAGAAACCCCAGGTGAAAGATGCCTTACGGCGAGAAGCGACAAGCAGATCTGGGTCAAGCGACGAGATTAGTGTCAAGATAAAGATGCAGTTTGGTGACAGAACTCCGATTTCTTTTGCTGACGCGGTGACAGTCGAGCAAGCCGAGTTGGCGTTGTTACTGACGCCTTGGGTCAAGCAAGAAGTTCGAGACGCCATCGCCACTGAGGCGCTGCACGAATTTGATGGAGTTCATTTTGGGGATAAATGTCTAGGTGACTTTCACCCGTTGATTCCGCGAAGTATCCGAGGAGCTCGGGGTCAATGCTGTTGCAACTTCGATTTGAATTGAAGACCCGCGAGGAGGTTGTGCCAGAAAAGCTACCGCTTCCAAGGATACTTGACACTCGCACGCATTTGTTGGAGGCCATGTGCTTCACTACTAGTATCTACGAAGGAATCAAGCCCCATTTCTTCAAGGTGCTGCAGGTGGCTCGAGGAACAAAATTTTGGGCTGCAGCCCTGCAACCGGTTGTGTTTTCACTTGCTGGGAGCGCCGTGAAGACAGCCTCACGACGGATAAAGTCGAAGAGATCGACACGGATGATGTCGGGATGCTAACTCGGCTCATGGATGTCGTTGAACCGGAGTTTGGCGCTGAGTTTTTCAGCTCGAGAGATGCAGGACGCAGACCCAAGCGTGAACCAAAGCAGCGGGGCAACCTCGTGCCACTTTTGTGAGCACTACAGCCAGAGCTCGTTGTTATCCAGAAACCCGGATGAGACAGCAGCAGACACTGACAAAATGATGCGACTGCATTGCGCCGCCGTGTATCAGCCGATGAAGAAATTCATGCTGCATCTGAAGCACGTCCGATACGTGACACCTCCGCGTGGATGGGACTACAGGTGGAGGAGAAACGCTAAAGGGGCTCATTGCTGGGTTTACTCCTGCGGGGTTCTCTGCGGGTGTACGTGACGAACGCCGCTATCCCTGGGCAGTGGATCCCGCACCATCTCGCCGACGGGCACTTCACGGGGACGAAAGTGGCGACCTACATGTAACACTGGCAGAAATGGCACGTAGATGCAGCTTCAGCAACAGATCACTAGATCCACGAGAAGTTAACAGCAACTTACCTTTACCGGTATCTTGATCACCGCTGTTGCGCGGTCAAAATGGGCTCGTCATTCCTGATCACCGCCGTTGCCCGGCCGAAATGAGCCGTCATATTCACGTTTACGCCGTCCCACTGCTTGCAATCAGTCATAAACCATCTCTCACTGGTCAAAATACTTATTGACCAATCGCACACCGGCAGGAAAGTTCTGGTGGCGGCATCTCCTTCAGCCGTTGAACGCGTCAGTCATTTCCGATTTTGCAGACTTTGACACTTGTCGACCATGGAGCTGAGCGCGATTCTGGCCAAGCTCACGCGCCGCGAGGACCTGACGGACGCCGAGGCCACATTTGCCGTGCAGCACATCGCCTCCGAGAAGGCCGCCGAGAACCCCGTGGGCGTGGGCGTCCTGCTGGCGCTGCTGGCGGCCAAGGGCGAGACCGCCTCCGAGGTGGCGGCCTTCGCCAAGCACATGCGCTCCGAAGCCATCAACGTACACGTTACGGTGCGTTTCTGCTGTATATGCTGGGTTGTAACGCATTTGCTGACGTTTATTTGCTCTGTTCGCTGCAGTCCGGACGTCCAACGCTCGACATTGTGGGCACGGGAGGCGACGGCGCCAACACAGTCAACCTGAGCACGGCTGCGGCGGTTCTGGCCGCTTCCTGCGGCGCGTTGGTCGCCAAGCACGGCAACCGCTCGGTGTCCAGCAGATCTGGCTCGGCCGACGTCCTGGAGGAGCTGGGCGTGCCCATGCTCAAGCCGGAGCACGTGGCGCCCTGTCTGGAGGAGGCGCAGATCGCCTTCATGTACGCGCCACACTTCCACCCGGCTATGCGCTTCGTGGCGCCTGTGCGCAAGGCCATCGGTATCCGCAGTGTGTTTAACATTCTTGGCCCCCTGTTGAACCCGGCCGGTTGCAAGCGTGTGGTCATTGGCGTGTACACGCCGACGCTGCTCGATGTGTTCGGCGAAGTGCTGCTGGCGCTGGGCGTAGAGCACGGACTTGTCGTACACTGCGCTGGACTCGATGAACTCAACTCGATTGGCCCGGCCGAGGTCGTGGAAGTCCGCCTCGGTGCGGAGAAGCCATTCCGTCACTACCAACTGCGTCCGGAGGAGGTCGGCGTGCCGGCCGTGACGCTCGAGCAGCTGAAGGGCGGAGACGCCACTGAAAATGCCGCTATTCTGCGCAAGATTTTCTCTGGTGGCGTTGCGAGTGACGGCCCTGTGGGTAATACTATCGCCTACAACGCCGGTGCAGGACTGTACGTCTACGGCCTGGCAGATAGCATCAAGAGCGGCTACGAAGTGGCCAAGAAGCAGCTTGCGTCAGGCGAGGCGCTGGCTACGCTCGACAAGTGGGCACAAGCGGCGCAGCAGTTGAACAGCCAACCTCTCCTGTGAACATTTGATGTCCAGCACAGACATATAGTCGCTAGGAAGCCTTCGTAAATGCTCCATGTCGACAAGATTAGCATGCCAAGGATGTATAAATAAGAGGCTATTTGCTTGACTCGGACATACTCGACGCTCCCACATCGTGTTCCGCGTCGTGAAGTCTCATTGCACGACAACATGGAGCAGGACCAAGTCGACGGCGTGTCTGGCTCGAGCAATGTGCCCGTGACGGTAGCATCGACACTCGACTATGAGTACGCCCGACAGCTCGTGCAGGCGTACTTCATCATGCTTACGGCGGGGTGCCAGCGCGACGAGTGCTTGAATGAGAATTGCTGCTCTAATCCACAGACCCCGCTTTGTCAGCAAGTGCGGCTGCTATCAAGAGCATTTATTTCGCCACTCAAGCTCCAGCGCCGCTGTGTATTGACCTTGACGAGCACCAAGAAAAGGTTTTGCCACCTGCAGAGATCCCAGAGCAGCAGCACGAACTGGAGTTAACTCCTGAGCAACCACAAGCAGAAGAAAAACTTTGCCATCGAAAGAAGATCAACGCCATAGCAAAGAGGAGCTGCACCCAGAGACGTCTGAGGCTGAAATATCAAAGCCTCACCAACCCGAAACAATCACTACTCCGTCCACTGCATCAACTGCAACTTCAGAACGCAAATCGACGCCGCGACAACGACTCTCCATTGCGGTTCAACTGGATCATGGTCTGAACAAGAACCATGAGCTCGCAAAACGGCCCACCATTGTCACACGAGTCGTTGTTCAGCCGAAGCACAAGCTTGTCATGGCCCACGTCACGAGTGTATCGAACAGTACCATTGCAACCAAAATTGTGCCAGAAGCTACAGCTGCCGAACAACAACATGAACACGAGCAAGTACCAGTCAAGGTGCCGAGTTCTGTCAAGGACGAACGACAGCGAAGACTTAGTCGACCCAAGGAGAAGCTGTTTGACGCCATCAAGCGAAGCTTTTCCCGATCCAAGAAAGTCTAGTTGCCCAACAATGCATTCAACTCATCAGTACCAAACACACAAAGAACAAGAACAAACGCAAAGTGAGATAGCATTCTCTTGCTATTCATGCATACCCTTGTATCTCCATCTCCTCCCACCCCGCGGTCAGCAGATCGCCGCCTACTCCAATAGTTTACACTGCTGCATCCACCAAAATCACACCATAATTAAATTCCTTGCAGAGGTACGTCATCCGGTATGGCGTTTTCATGCATGGGCGCCGCGCCTTGAATGGGCTGCGGCTGCCACGCCGGCACCAGCGACAGCAATAGCCCCGCCACGAAATATTTCACGTCCTGCACAAGACCGCGGTCCGCCGAAATGCGCAGTACGCGCGTCAATAAGCTATAACGTTCAGCAATAGCTGCGCCTGCAGCAGCCGCAGCTCCAGGGGTATCAGGATCAGCTTGCGCGTTTGCCGCTGCCTCGCCGTTGGCACTGCGACGCCGGTTGTACACCTCGTAGATTTTCGCGAAAATGCCGGTGATGTGCAGGTACGAGATGAACGAGAGCAGCCCTAGCATGAGAATTCGGTCCATGGGCGTGTCCTGTCCGATAATAAACAGCATGAACGCCATCTTGAGTGCCATTCGGAAGTCCAACAGTGGAAAAACCTCGCGAGCCATCTCCACAAGCATCGGGCGGTCATGAGGCTCCGGAATCCTCTCCTGAGCAGCAGCCCGGGCCGATGCAGGCGTGGCTTCTGGGGTTGCCGCCGGTGCCACATGCGGCCTCGCATGCGCTTGGAACATCTGGGGCGGCATCATGCCGTAGAAATTGCCATACGGCGCGGCAAAGTGCGCCCGAACGGGTTCTGCTGCTGTTGGGGCTCAGGCGTCGCCTGCTGACGCTGTTGCACGAGCATGTACTGCAGGTACTGGATCTGCTGCATCACGACGGCCTGCTGCTGCATGAGCATACTCTGCCTGTACAAGTTCTGCTGCTGCTGCGTCATGGTGGGCGTCTGGCCAAACAGGAATGGGCTCTGCGGATGCACTTCGGGTGTCGCTGGCTGTGCACTGAAGCCACGTGGCTCTGCGGCTTCACTGTTGCTGGGACGGGGTGAGTCCTGCGCCTCTATGGGCTGCGACGGCGTGTCGACGGGCGCCTTGAGCTCCACGCTCCTCCTACCACCCGGAGACGTCACCAGCAGGTGGAACACCACGGGCTCGTCGCCGCTGTCGCCGTCTTTGCGGTGGCTGCTCTGCACCTGCGCCAGGACCTGGGCCAGCGGCTCGTCGTCGCCGCAGATTTTGCCCCCGAAGATGAGCTTCTGGCTCGAGACGGCGGGCGACAGAGGGAAGTCGAGGCTGAGGCGGCGCTTGAGCTCGGCCACGCGCGTCGCTGCGTCCACGGCGAGCGCCAGAGACTGCGTCGGTGTGTACACACTGCGCACCACGAGGTTCACGAGCTCTGGCTGCGGCGCGGCGGGTTCCATGGCGGGCAAAGAGGCACTTAACTGAGCTGCTCGGGCTTGAAGCGAGAATGGTAGAGGGCCACGCGGCGACTACGCAGAGCGCTGCCATTGGCGCATAAGGGGACAGGGATATGTCCAATGGGAGAACAGTCGGAGATAACAGGAACAGCACGGTAGTAGTGACAGGAGTGGGAGCAGCGAAATTTGTCGACTTTGACAAAATTTGACTCAGCACACGCGGGCGACTCACCATGAGGTGGAGCCAATGCTGGCCATGCGGCTGCTGCTACTGTTGCTTGTGCTGTACGACCATACAAATGACTTTGAGTGCGGCAGAAAGCAACAACTTGCCGCCTGCAATTGAAGTTGGCCGAGTGCGTACTGCGAGATGGGTACTCTTCGAAGAGGCCCAAAATTCACCCCAAAATTCCATTGTATGGAAAGCCGGAGGAACCGTAATTGCGGGACCTGCTCTCGCTAAAAACGGGCGCCGGAAAACTCGCACGTGGCAGCACGTGTATATCGTTGCACCTGCTGCTGCAATTGCGCCGCACCTGATGCGAATACACGCGCGCGGCCCAACGGCAAATTGCACTGTTGTATCGTCAAGGACATTGGCGCACGACGCCTCCCCCGCCTGCTCTAAATGGGGTGCAATTCGCTCTCTCGGCAGGCGTAAAACGCCGCGGTGTCTGCAATTGGCTTGACTGGACGTTTCGCGCCCGCTATGTCGGTGTGATTGGTTAGGGGTCCGAAATTTTCGCTGTCGCCTTTAGTTGCACAGAATGGGCCGGTCCGTAGCCAGCGAGTCCCAGCCCATGCTGGCGTCGGCCACTTTGGCACACACTGCGAAGGCGGGCGGCGACCGATTGCATCGATTCCGCATCAGCCACTACATCCACCGAATCAGAGCGGCGACCATCACTCCTATGCCTCAGTCGCCCTGAGCAGCCCAGCCCAGCACAGACGACCGACGGATGCAGCGCGTGCTGCACAAGAAGAAGGCGGACCCCCTCGGACCGGCGGCTCGCAGCCACGTCGGCGTCTTCCCCGTCGCTGCCCGCGGCGGCGGCGGCCTCGCGGCGTCACGCGGCCACGTTGTACCACCACAAGAGCGCGCAGATGGCGCCCGCCAGAGAAGACCACGTGGTCGTGGGGCTCTCGGCGTCCACGGAAGACGACCTGGAGGACTGGAGCAGCGACTTCCTGTCCGCCAGACCCTCGCGCGGCCGCGACTTTGTGCTGGCCGACGCCCTTTACAAGCGACGCAGCAGCAGCGGCTCCAACGCGCGACGAGGAAGCGAAGTGGGCGCCTCCAGCGGCAGTAGCGGCTCTGTGCGTCACAGCGAAGAGGAGAATCTCTACAGCTCCTACTCGTCCGTCAAAGACGCGCGCGTGGGCCGCCCACCGACGGAGCAGCAGCCAGAGAGCGACAGCGACGAAGACTGGGACGCCGAGTTCGGCTTCGACGAGCAGACGGATGCCGCGCTCGGGTCCTCGGACAGCATGGACCCGACCAGACGCCGCGCAGAGAACGGCAACTTCTTCCTGCCCAATCTGCACGAGGTGCTGGACGGAGAGAGTTTCCCTGACGACGACGAGGCCGACGACGCGACACTGAGTCTGGACGCGGCGACGCGGAGGAGACCGACAGAGGAGCCCTTTTCCAGAGGAGACGCAGCGACTTCCACCAATCCGGAGCCAGCGTGGACGGAAGCGTGGACGGCATCCGCTCCAGCTTGACGTCCGCGTCCGCGTCCTCGTCCAATGCGGTCGAGTACGCACTGGTGGACAAGCTGCGGCTGCTGGAGGTGGCCAACTCGTCCGCCTATGCGGTCCGGATCGAGCGCTACCCGAAGCCTTCGAGCACGTTCAGCAACTTGGAGCGCGACCGCAGCACCTTCCCCAGCTTCACCGAGAATAAATATGAGCGCTGGCTGGCGGATCTCGTGGTGCCGGACTGCGCCGTTGTAGCGCAGCACATGGAAGCGGAGCGCAGCCGCCTGCCACCCCCAAGACAGTTGAAGAACCAGCAGTTCCACGCACTCGTGTCGCTGCCGTTCGGACGCGAGTTCGTCGACACGTTTTTCAAGCAGATCACACACTATCGCTACTATGGCGAGGACAAGGAGAACCGCGAGCTCGTGCGAATGTACTTTGAGAAGGTGTCGACCACCGGCATGACGGATGAGAACTGGGCCAAGAATTTATCGCCCAGTGATCTGGAGTACGTGGTGGGGTGCAGCATTGAGATCTTGCAGGAGGCGGCGCGCTTGTATGGCCCCAAGCCCGTGGTTCCGCTTGCAACGCACCTGTCACTCTCAATGCTGTCTACATCTTCGTCAGCGTCGTCCCAAGGCAATAAGACTACTATCTATTGGATCCAGCAATTCCAGGATATCCTGGTACATTGCGCGGAAGCCTTTCCGAACCACTCCAACGTCGTCGCGTTGATCGAGCTACGCTACGTTTGTCATCACTTAGGTGGTTTCGCTAGCGGAGAGTACGAGTACAAATGGCAGCTTTGTAATCAGCTGCCTGCGTTCCTGCCGCTAGAACCGGTTGTGGGCGACTCAGCATCGCAAATTGTGAACGAAGTGCTCCAGTACTATGGTGCACTGTTCCAGCACTTGAATACAAGCCCGGAAAGTCGCAGCAATCGATACATGGGACACAAGTCGCCAGTTGAAAAACAGAAACCGCAAGCAGACGACGCTAGGCGGTTTTCGCTCTTTGCCGATGTGATCTGTCTGCAAGCACAGATCATGTGTGATATTCAGAGCTTGTACGACAGTAAAAGTGCGTTGGCCGAAGTTTCTCTACCGGCTCTCGAGGAACTCCTCGAGTTTGAAGACGACGAAGCTTCTGTGGATCCGATATTGGTGGGACTGTTACCGCACAACCGCGATAGCCGCAGCAGCTCGTCATCATCCAATCCTGATTATCGCGACAGTGGATATGAACGGGGTGATCTCTCGAAAGGACTCGGTGGCTGGAGCGCCAGTGCCAAATTGTTTGAGCTTCTAAGACCGTCATGCCGAACGCGTAATTCAGCACTCAGCTTTTTCTACGAACGAATATCGGCTACAAAGTTCCCTTTGGTGAAGGCAAAGTGTGCCTCGGTTCTCGCAGGAATGCACGTTTCCACGGCATCACATGGCAACATGAGAGTGGCCGAGTCCCTTGCGTACGAAGCGCTGCGTTTGTTGGAGGCGTGCTCAAAGAAGTTCGTGGCAAGATTGTCCAATGTGCCATCACTGCGTGGCCGTGATAAGGCCATGCCAGTATCATATCTCAGCATATTTAACAATGATGGTCTACTCTCTGACTTAGGTCGCGAGGCACTCGAGAGTCTAGGCAACATCTTGATCAAGAACAACAAATACCGGTATGGCATCCTGTGCCTCGAAGCAGCAGGCGCACTATTCACATTCCTGAACCAGGGCTGCGAGTATGAAAAGTTGGACCGTCTTCTCTGCAAGCTTACGCTAGAGGCTGATGATGTGCATCGCGCGCTGCCACTGCACGAAAAGGTGACGTGCTCAGCTCAACGACATGGCAATATCACGGTTTATGTGTACTTAACTCAGGAGATGACCAAGCTGTGGATCCGCGAGGGTAACTTCACGCGTGCTGAAGAGTATCTAACAACGGCTTGCCATTTCCTTCGTGACCACACAAATTTGCTGCCACCACATTTCCTGTCGTCTGTTATAAACGGAAGCTATTCAAGCAGCGAGGCCCCATCCAGCCGTAGTGGTACGATGATGACAGCAACCTCAAGTTCAGTGTCATCGTCACTTTCCGGCTCGTTCCATCTTTCTTCGCGCAGCACAGGCAACGCAAGCGAGGTGGACACGTGGCTCAACCACGACATCAACCTGCATCTACTTGTGCGCGACGTGTATCGCTCTAGTGGTCGATGCTTGGAAGGAATGCGCGTTCTTGAGCACCTCCTCAATTACAGCACACGACTGCCACGAGGAAAACGTACGCAACTGCGCATGCTACTCGCAGAAGACGCGCTTAAGATGCGTATGTTTGACACTTGTCGTCACATGTTCGCGTTGATGGAACGTGAGGCGACTGCATTCTGCGATCGCCTACAAGAGAACATCAAGGGTTTCAGTGGACCAGGAAGCAGTAGCGGCACGGGACCGGGAACCAGCAGCAGTGGTGGCGGCAGGAGCCTCGGCGGCATGGGAAGCGAAGCCCGTTACTGTTTTGACATGTCATTTACGCTTCGGTATATCGTTTGTCGCGTCAAGATGTACCTCAAGCTGGGCGACTATTGTAATGCCTATGCTTGGCTGTCTTTGGCCCATGTGAAGAACGACCGTGACAACGTTCGTAAACAAGCACAGCTGTATGATCTAGATGGTAAGGTGCTTCGCGCTTTCTGTCGAGAACAACAAGACCGCGAGTGGGAACTCCGCCGCGATGGCGAGGAGCCTACTCGCCGAGGACGCTCGATGGGTTCCACTTTTGTTGGAAGTGTTGTGTCTCCAGCGCAGATCGAAGAAATGCTAAAACCTCTGGGCGTCTCGTTGTACGGCTTGAACAAGGACGAGAAGCAGCGCTTACATGAACGAATGCTTCAATTCGGCACATGTGTTCGAGACGTTGACAAAGCCGAAGAACAAGCGCAAAATGCGTTTTGGACAGCGTTTGATCTGTATCGTGTGTTGGATGACAGTCTGTACCAGCTCAAGGTTTTGCTGGAGGTGATTTCCTTTATGCTCGCCCCCGTTCAGCGATCATTCTTTGCGCTCGGTAGCAACCAAGACGACGAAATGCTTAAGGCACATTTGCACCGTCGCAGCTCTGGGAAGGGTTCGCCGATGAACTTGGATGATCTAAACGGTGACGATACAATCGAGAAGACGCGAAAAACGTTGTTAGAAGCGCAGAAGCTGCTACGTCCTGCGTTGAGCCTTGCAGAGCAAGTGGCGAATCCGGCCTGCTTCTTGCGTGTGCTGATTTTCTGCAGTGAAGTATGGGTCTGGCTGGAACGTATTGCATCCTACAAGAGCGAGAAACATTTGAAGGAAGCGACCGCTTTCTGGGAGGAAGCAGTTCGTATTTTGAAAGGTGTATTTTTCCGCCGCGTTGCGTTCCATGACGTGGCAGATGCAAGTTCATTGTACTCGTCTGGTTTTGGAAATGATTTTACGATGCCATATGCGCGTGGAGCCAATAAGGGACGATTTTGCGTGGTGCCGATTCTAAACTTCAGCGAAGGATTTATTGTGAAGTTAGAAGCTATGACGCTACAATTGGTTCTCACAGCCTGCCAGATCCAGCAGTTTGAACGCGTTCCTGATTATGTCGAAGAGACGCTACTTTTGCATCTGGACGAGCTGCTCAGTGCGCGTATGTGCCTGAGTAGCATTGTGCATCAGTTACAAACGTTCCGAGCCCTGCAAAGATCACACAAGCGACTTCCTCCGAGTGGATCAACGCCCAATCTAGCTGCAGCTGGTGCGGCCGTGCCTTCAGGTTCTAGTGTTTCTGTCTCCAGTGTGGGAAGTAACAACTCCAGATCGTCGTCTTTTTCAGCTGTGATTCCTGTGCCGTCACCGCAAATGGGCAGTAGCGGAAAACAAGTCTCGACGCCGTCGCCAAGCGCGGGTGTTGTGACAGGAAAGCGAGCAGGTCATAAAAAACCAGTCGATGTCGTCGATATCTGAATTGTTAGCGTCAAACACCCCATCGCGGTACCAAGAGGGCGTACCCTATTCGGCGGGTGGACCTGGCGGTATGAAAAGCTCAGCTACTCCTCGAACGGGGCTAGCTTCGTTGAGCGAGCGACCAAGTGTTCCACCTCCGTCTACTGCTGCAGGGAAATCAGGTACTACCCCTGGCAACCATGTCGTTAAAAAGACTGTCGAACGGAAATCGCGAAAGTATACCCGAGAGCGCTCCCGCTCAGCGCCCCAGCCTGGAATGCCAAACTACCCGTCTCCAGACGCGGAGTTGTCGTTTTCGCGAACTGGCGAAGGCCATCTTCACGAAGGAGGCAGTATGCCTGTACTTGCTGAGTCAGGGGAGAGCAGTGACAATCTTTTGAAGCGGACAGCACCTGTGAAATTTATCGACTTAGGAGATCTGAGGTCGCTGCCACCTGGCGAAGACTTCATGCTTGGTCGAGGTGATGGATTCGCGCGCGACGAAGGTAGCAGCTCTAACGGAGCTATTGGTTTGTGCGATTTTGATGAAGTCCAGTCGGAGAAGCTCTGGTGGATCTTTAACTTGTGGCACGGCGCGAAGTCCAAGTACGTTGAAGGTAAAATTGAGACGTCCGAGTTCCGGTCTCGCAACTTGCGTTACCTGCGGACACTGCTCGACGCGTTCGACCCACAACAGATCGCGGTACTGTACTTCGGAGGGCTTGATATCTCTTCGGCGGATTCGGTGGTGACTCCTGGTGGAAGCAGAGTTGCTTCCGCTGTGAATACCAGTAATCCTAACGGTATGCTCGATTTCGACGTTTCGCGGATAAACTCTCATGCGCTCATTCAGGACCGGCAGTTGGTGCTTTCTATTGGTTATGAGTACGCGCCGGAAGTTCGAACGCCGTTTGGAACGCACCCGAAACTTCACTTCAAGGTGTTTGACGTTCGTGAGGGTGACACTAGGGCTTGGCGCCAGGAAATCCCTCGAGCAGATTGGTATTTGTCGGAGTACGACTCGATGGAGGCTGAAGAGGCAGCTGTAGGAGCCGGCGTTTTGCGTACGATGCGATTACTCGGTGCCAAACTGCTTGTAAAGCTTTTGGGCGTACTGTTGCTGGAGAATTCCGTTGTGGTAGTGGGCAATTCCTACCCCCAGATTCAAGAGGTAACCACAAGTCTGCTGAAGCTATTGGAACCCTTCCGGTGGCAGCACACATTCTTGCCTTTCGTGCCTGTGACGTCTTGGCGATTCCTCCACGATGCTGCGTTTCAACATGCGCAGGCGGAGCTGGCGGCTCGACCGAAGAGCCGCAGGTCATTCTCCAGGCTGTCGCACGATTGGCGGTGGGGCAGCGGAAGTAGCAGCGCGGCTAGCTCGTATTCTTCCTCACGAGGAAGCACGGACAGTTTGAGCGGTGGTGGAAAGAGTTCGGTTGCCACTTCCAGTGTCGTGGCAGGAGATCAACTGGAGGAAGAGCCCCCATTCCTGCTCGGCGCTACAGCGGACACATGGCAGAGCTGCTTGGCGTTTTCCAAGAAATGTGGCAACGATCCTCGTTTGCTTTCGTCATGTGTGGTTGTGGTTGATTTGGACGACGTGGACGCACTTGCGAGCGACAAGACGCTTCGAAACGCGGTGCCTTTGCCTAAGAAATGGCGCAGGCAGTTCCTGGAGCGCATCGAGAAGGTCACGCGACAACGTCAAAAGATGCGTATGAAAATGAGCCGCAGACACTCGTCACAGCAGCTCGTTTCGAGCCATGGGCCGACGACGCCTGCTTCTTCGTCTGCTGTCACGTCAATGCGGTCTCCTGCGGGGGCTTATCCTCCAATGGACGTGACCTTGCGCAGTTTCGACGATGCGCTCAGCACTAGTCGATCCGGCTCGAGCTGGATGATGACTCCGGTCTCCGCCAGTGGTGTATCCGACTCGGACAGCAACTACCAGTTGCTTCAGTCGGGAGTGCAGCCGTCATCAGACCCTAATGGTCTCGATGAGAGGCAGCACTATGACGCCGATTGCGCCGCAGCTTTTGTGAGTGGTGTGCGCGAGTTTTACGACAAGTTGCTAGTGCTCTGTGCTGAGAAGGAGCGCAAGGCCAAGGGTACTAAGAAGAAAAAGAGTCCGGTCAGCAGTGGCCACTCGAAGCGCCAGGAGATCAAGTCGTGGTTTTCGTCATCGCATGATTTCGACGCGTTTGTGGACAATTTCCAGAATTCGGATTTGCTAGAGGATTTCGAAACGGAAAAGGCAGCGGCCCAGGCGGAAGCTCAAGCTCAGGCGAGGGCCATACACCAGCTCGAACGGCAGTCCAGCGAGCAAGAGGCCAGCTCCACCAGTAGCGGACGCAGCACACGATTCGGGAACACACCGAAGTCGATCGTGAATTCCTTTACGCCGCAGCAGCTGAAGAGCTTCGGCAGCTTCAGCAGTTTGACGGCCAGCAACCGCAGCTCCGGCGGCCAAGAGCGGAGGCGGTAACGGTAACAAGACAGGTCGTCGCGTCCATTTGTTGTAGGAGCTCAAATTGTAGGAAGCTAAACTATTATTTATCAGCAGAGTTTTGCGAATGTCACTGGGGACTTGTTTGCGTTGGTTTGTTCCTCGCGTGCTTGTTGCAGAGCCAGCTTGACCTTGGCGTGCAGTTGTTGGTCGATCCGGTAGGCGATGGAGGCTTTGCCTGCTCGGACGGCCCATTGAAGTGGAGTTTTCTTGGTCTATTGAGCAACGCGAACGATCAGTTTGACTGCAAGTAGCATCGAGTTTGAATGAACTACTAAGTACTTGTACTTCGTAGTACAAACCTTGTCAGGAAGGTTCCAGTTTGCTCCGTTATTGAGCAGCAACCAGATCATCTCTTCCGATCCACCTTTGCATGCCAAGTGCAGCGGCGAGTACCAGCCCTGATCAAAGGAACAAACGACAGTCAAATGACACCTGGGCGCGGAGAAATTTGTTCATGAATTTTACCCAGGTACTTCGTTGGTTCACATTAGCACCGTAGGTGAGCAAAAGCTGCGCGATCTCAACGTCACCCTCGGATACAGCTCGATGTAGACCCGTCACCCCGGACTTGAGTCGCACCCCCGACTGTCAGCGGCTTCAGCTTAGTAAAATATGAGTGAAAGCGAATACCATACCCAACGCTGCTGTTGAATTAAAGCGGGGTGGTCTTCCAACGCTCGGCGAAGCTGAGTTACGTCTCGCTGTCTGATTAGCAGGCACAGGTCCGGCAGCGACGAAGTCTGCATGGAAGATGCGGGCGGCCTTTTGATTGAACACGTAGAAATAGCTTCACGAACACTCATGGAAAATGGTACATGCCGGTAGTTGGGTCACTATGTGATAGCCAAATCCTACGAAAGCTAAAGAGGAGATCGCTATAATAGGGAACTTGAAATGTAAATCTATTGCAGCAATGAGACCAAGTTGTAGATGCTAATTACGCTTTCATTACCCTGCCTCTTCGTAGTAGCCCGCTCGTTTGCTTTCACAGACTGCCGCTTTCAAACGAAGGCAGGAATACTTCACGAACACAGCATCTCTTGTGCCACTACGGCTTGAGTCCGGGTATCTAACGTTACACCTCAATCAAATCGACAAGACATACAAAAGAAAAAAAGTTGGAGATCCAGCAACCGATACGCACTATGCCATTCATGTATCTCTCTACCTACGTCCGGTCGCTGATTTTAATCCGCCACGTTGAGGTGTTGAGCAGGAACATGTGCGTGCGCCAACCACTGTTCTGCAGCACTTGAAGGAATAGCGGAAAATCGGCCGTCATCTTGCGGAGAGTCGATTCAAGCAGTGGCTGATGCATTATGCTGCCACCATTCGATGACGGAGGTGGTGAAGCAGTAGGAGGGACCGAGGCCAGTGCTTGCAGTACTAGCACAGCCTGGAAAATGCACGCAGCTCGTCCTTGGGCTTCGCTTCGGCTTGGAACATGACGTGCACACGATCTCCCACCACATTCAGCAAGTACGCCTCGTCACTGATAAGACAGAGCGAAACCAGTCAGTATATCACACAAGCTTAAAGACATATCAACAGAGCCTCAGAAAAGCATCCACCCGAAAAGTTGTAGCAGTCGGTCTAGATCGTGCGCGGTCGGAACGGCCTGATGGAGCTCCGAGCCCATGATCAAGTGACTCGTCACCGGTAGCACTGGGTCTCGGAAGACCGGTTCTTCCTGGTTTACACTTCGGACGGAGTACTGTACAGTACCAGCAAAAATAAGATCACGTCAGACACAACAGCGTAATCAGGTCAACTTCAAGATGACTCTCCAAGATCACTTACCCGTCCATTATGGTTGGCAGCAACTTCGTTGCCAGGTTTATTGCCCGAGGTCAAGAAACGCTGCACGAGCAGCAACCCTCGCGCGCAGTTGACCGTCGGGATGCAGAGACACGACACGGCATGGTAATTGGCGTACACGTGGATCAGCGTAAGCGCCAAGAAGGCCACCCACACGGCGTGAGGGGACGCGTTGACTGCGTTGGCAAAGTACATGCCGAACACGAGTCCGAAGAGTTTCACTGCTGTCTCCTGCGATCCCTCTTTTGCAGCACAGTCTGCCATGTTGTCTTTCTTGGCAAAGTGCGTCATCAACGAGGACCTCGTGGCACCTGCCGCCACACCGCACATGGTTTTGCACACGCTGGAGACGCACAGAACCTCCGTGACGAGCGTGGGGAAGTAGGGCGCCACCATGTCCAGCGTCAAGCCGACGTCGTTGATCACGTCAGCAAAAAGTCTCCAGCGCTTGACGTTGACGTCGAACTTGGGTCCTACCAGGTAGGCGAAGGTCAACCCACCGATCATACCCGACCCGTCTCTCAAGACCCACTGTAGAGCGGCTGCTAGTGGGGTGGCCTTGTCGTCGCCCACCCCAACACTCTGCAGTACCGATTGCGTAGCCAAGACGCCCCGCAGATAGCTACACATGGCCTGCAGCGTGTCCCAGAACTGGAAGCTTAGGTAATCCTCGCTCACGCTGTCCGGATAACCAGCAGGTAAAAACATTTCCTGCAGCTCGCGGGTCAGACCCGGTAGTGTGAAGCACCCGGCGGCGTTGCGGGCCCGGCCCTGACCCGTGGACAGCAGCTGTTCTCCGTGTTGCACGTAGCGACGCGGGGCCTCGTTGGCGCACACAGGACGCGTATCGAATTCAGTCAGTCGAACGCCTTTGCCATCGCTGGAGGGCGGCGGCGACGCGAACGGCGAAGGCCCCACCTTACGCTGCGTCAACTCAGCCATCGAGGGAAGTGACGTGGCGCACATACTGTAGGACTTGAAGGCATTGAAGCGGGGACTGGATTTTGGAGTGTGGTGCACATCATGATCTGAGACATTCTCCAGTCCCACCTTGGTTTCAAATGGCTCATTTTCGCAATGGACGTGGACTACGACGGACAGAACGCGTTCGATGCGGCTGCCAATGGGGACTTTCCCTTGTGGTTCTGCTCTGGGGAATGGCTATGGCTGTGCAACCCAAACCCGTGGATCTGTTGGCGTCTAAGGACAAGAGTGACAACACTCTGACGCACTACGCGGCGGCGGGCAGCACCGACACGTGCGATACGATGCACTTCCTCATGCAGCAGATGCACGCCTCTGGTCGTCAGCAGACGCTTCTGGACGCACGTAACGATGCAGGAGAGACGCCACTCATGTACGGAAGCTTCTGGCGATACCGACGCAGGCTTTTCCAGCCTTTGGAGGCTTAGGATTGGCCGAGTTATTGACATTTTCTTACTGCTCTTTGATCATACAGAAGAGCAGCCCATTCTGGCAATTTGAGGCTGGCAGACACACTTCTCCGCTCGGGATTCGTGGATCTGGTGGCACAGGACGCTCGGGGCAACACGGCGGCCCATCATGCTGCTGCGCAGGGCCATCTCTGGGTTCTGCACTTCTTGCTGGAGGCTGAGCAACGACGCAACATTGCACTGTCGTCTGCAGAACAACCAGTTCAACCTGCGACACTGGGCGGATACTCTTTGCAGCGCCGTAATGTGCTGCACTATGCCTGCATGAGCGAGTACAAGCCTATGGTGCAGTACCTGTTGACGAAGGGGTTTGACGCTAAAGAAGCGGATGCAGAAGGCAAGACGTGTTTGGACCTGGCGAAGCAGCGCAACTTGCTGTGGCTCGAGGACTTGCTGACGGGCAAGGCGAAAGCGGCAGATCCGCCAACGCACATGCGTAAAACGCGCACAGTCGTGGCGGTGCTTCACGGCGCTCTCTTGCTGGCAATTCTGGCAACAAGCTATTGGCTTGTGTGGTGGATCGCGCTGCCGTTGATTCTCATCATACTGTGGAAGTCGCTGTCAGCTTTCCGCCAGCCTGGGCACGGCCACGGAGGCCATTCGCATGGTGTTGCAGCACCCAAGAACTCAGCGAACCTCCACCCGTCCAAGCGAAACGTAGTTATGGCGATGAATGTATCACTGGAGAACATTGAAGCAGGACCAACGGAAGCTATGTCAACTCGAAGCAAAAAGGTGAAAAACGAGACAAGCGTGGGGCTGCACACTTTGACGCGAGCGCAACCCGAGACTGCCATGGGCATCTGGATGGCTTGGGTGGCGCTTTTCACGATGCTGTACATCGTATTATGGACCGATTCAGCATACAAAGACTTCGCCAGCAGCCACACTATTTTTCTGGGCGTCACTGGAGGAATTGAAGTAGTCTTTTTGGCGGTGTGGGCAAAATTGGCGTTCTTCTGCCCGACAGATCCAGGGTCGATAACCACATACGAAAATGATGTCAAGGCGATGCTAGGCCAGTCTTCGCGGGCCTTATCACCGGACATGACTAAGTTTTGCCGCACCTGCCTCGTCAAGAAGCCCATTCGCTCCAAACATTGCGCTCAGTGTGGAATTTGCATCGCTCGACATGATCACCACTGCGCATGGATCAATAGGTGCGTCGGGTATGGCAACCACCGGCTCTTCTTCATCTTCTTGATTCTGCATTGCATAGTTCTGGGGTGTATGCTGCGCTAGCCATCCTCGTTCTATCCGATGCCACACACGACCTCCACTTGGAGCGAGTAGCGTCTGAAGGCAGCAGCGACAGCTTATCGGCCATGGACGTTTGGGTGGAGATTCCGTCTCTTATTCGTGAGCACCTGCTGGTCATCATGGTGTTTGTGTGGTCTCTGATGGCCTTCGTGGCTCTCGCGATGATGGTTAATCAGCACGTGAACAATATTGAGAAGAACCTCACTATCAATGAGCAGATGAACTGGCGACGATATGCATACATGACTCAGCCACCAGCTCCTGCCACTGTATCGAAGGATAGAAAGAGCGGCAAGCAACCGAAAGCTGGAGAAATGGCTAATCCGTTCGATCGTGGCTTCAGGATGAACATCGTTGAGTTTTTCTCCCGCTCCGGTAGTTCAGCAGTTGACTATCGTCAAGTTTTCACTGTGCCACCTCGGAGTGGTGGCGTTACTAGTCCCTCCACTGCGACAGCGGTGATGTCGACAACGTCCGAAGGTATTGGAGAGAGAAGCGACGCTAGTGACATCGTGTAAAAGATGCTTCGAAGTACTACGTAGTACTATAAACATGCTGGCAGGCAGATAGAAACAAATTTCGGACGATTGGTTTAATCGACGCAGATAAACTGCACTTTGCACGTAAGTACATGTTGAAGCACGCGAGAGCGTCTGCGTGGTGCTTTGCGTTGAACTCACAGATTCGATGTAGACTGCCCATACGGGGTTTTCCAGCTCAGATTCGTGTTGAAGAAGTCAGTGAACTTTGCAAAATGGATCGACGCTGTATGGTCGTAGAGGTCAACGTTGCCAGCACCTGGGACCCAGAGCAGTACTGGTAGTAGTGTAGGAGTGTGCTCTGTCAGCTCGTGTACAGTACCACCGACGAAACGAATGTCGGTCAACGTTGTGAGAAAGCCCTGCTCAGCCAGCTTCGTCGCAAACCTGTTCCTCCACTCCAAACGAAAAGAATCCTGTGTTTTTGTCTGCCCGAGCAAGTGATTTCATTGCCAAAAGTATCAGCCATTGTCAACCTTGGGAGGGCTACGACTCGGTATCGATCGTTGGAAAATACTTCCTCGTTATCTCGGAAATGCCCTTGTCGACCCCAGGATGATAGCCTTCGTCAGGAGCGTGCTTATGGTGAAACTTGGAAAATATCACAGTCCATTTAGATGGTCTTTCTGCTCTGCTTTCCATGCTGAACATGGACGCAAAGGATTTGCCAATATATTTGGACATCCAGGCATGGGCGCTGTTTTCATCATCAAACCCTGTGAAAGTTATCTGGCGCTCTGAACCTCGAAGAAACGACTCGACCGCAGGGTCCTCTGGAACGATAGCATCTGGAATCACCCACGTGCTCGGCTTTTCTCGATTGGCGACCACGTGCCGTATGTACCCGAGACGAGCTAACACAAAATGAGATAGTGCGTCGCTCGCGCGACGATAGCTCCACCCCAACTGAGCTCTTCTCAATGCACTCGATAATATTACCGAAGTATATTGGTCCAATGTGGTCGAAAACAAAAATCATCTTATCAAATGCAGTTGTGTCTTCACAACGTGTTGCAGATTTCCAGAGAATGTCCAATTCGTAGTAGTTGCCGATACGGTGAGGAGACCAATATCTAGCCTCCTTGAAAAATGAGTTGAAAACAGTCGTGTGACCATCAAGTGCTCCTATCAGGCGTATCATAACATTAACAAACGTTTCGATATATACGCACTCCGAGCATTTAAGGAATGGAGCTTCAATTGCGTCCCAACCAAATCCGCGTACGAGAACGGAAAATGGAATGACCAGGGCAACGGTGAAGCCGACTTTCTCGAAAAATAACGCGATAAGGTCCATCTCGCCCAGTTTAACGATAGCATCGCAGACGTCGGCACCAATTTGTCATCTGGCAGGCTTGGTCATTCCTTTCCCCAAGAAGCGAACGCATCTTTTTGCGGTCTTGTGGTGAAAAATGAAAAACGTAAGCCGAGGCTCCCTCACTCCCGCAAAGCATACGGACGTGCTTGACGTCGCTTTCACGAGGCATTACGATGACCGCAAAACGAGAATACTGCGTGGATTTCACCGGCATCGGAGGTGCTGGCAGATATCGAGAGCAGTCATTGTCTCCATAAATGTCCCTCTTGCAACGCTTTCGCGCTAAAGGAAGATCCCGCTCCACCTTATCGCCTGCTGAATCGTTTCTTTGTCTGGAATCGTGATCTTACTTGTTGGCGACACATTCATCCACATTTCTCGCAGGGATTCATCGTCTAGATTCAGAAAGTCAAGGCGAGGTTCTGTGTCGTCATCATCACGGTCCCTACAGAAAATCTGACCGTTCGTTCCTGAAAAATACATCGTGATGGTGTCCTTACGACTTTCCTCTTCCCATTCGTGTGGGTAGTCTAACGAAAAACTTGATATTGCGAGTTAGTTCCACTGGGATGAAACGCAATCTTTTATCCGATGGTAATGCGGCATTGATCTCTTCCAGTGTATTCAACCTGGACAAATCCACTCCTGAGAGAGCAGCAGTTCCCATCTTGGCCAACGCTGCGCTGTCATAATCGTTTTTCAGAAAGAAAACTGCTGGATATGGATCCGCAAGTCTCTTCACAAAGAACTCACGAACTGTTCGATCACTCGGGTGCCTCGCCAAATATCTAAACTCTGACTGAAGTCGGAATGAGAAAATCAACACCGCATGGAATCCACCTGACACATCTTGAATCCTGAACTTTGCATCGGGAGAAACGACGACGTATTGCAGCCTGGCTTTCGACGTGAATTTGAACCGCTGCTCCGTATCATCACTCTCCTGAACCACTAAAGTGCCGGCGTCACTTTTTGAGAAGTTCACGATCAGAATCCTCTTTTTTGCTGATGCAGCGTATGACTGCTCAGCCACACCACTTTCGTAGAGAATCAGCCGAGGCTGTGATTCTAGAAGTATCTCCCACCACTCATAACCATCAGTCTTTTCAATTCCCAAATGTCTGGCAACGAGTTTGAAAAGTTTCATGAATCCTTTTTCCCATTCATCTTCATTCCGCGTCACGTTCCCGTCGCCAATTTCCCAAACGTTGCGTTGAGGGTTGTGAGATAGTTCTTGTTCGCAACTCGCCATTAGTGTCAGGACGTCTTTTTCGTTCTTAAATGGCAGCGTGATGGACCCCACTCCGTCAACTTTTAGAGTTGGTTTTGTTGGAAACAGCTTCGAGTGACCTGAAAAGGGAAAGCTTGGAGGCCTTTGCACCAAAACGTTGCGAACTAGGCGGTTTCTCGTCGGGGTCATCCTCATCATTGTAGAATGGCCATGGGTGGTCCAGAAACGCTCGTTCCGCCTCCTGCTCTTCAGGCAGTGGAGCTGGAAGAGTTAGTGGCGAGAAAGTCCGAGCGGTTGGAAGTGCACGAGTCGGCGTCGTCATCGTCCTCGTCCTCGTACGCGTCGCTCCAGTAGCAGTCGAAGTGGTTGTTGGGTTAGGGAATTTTTACATTCCGTACCAATAATTGTTTTAAGAAATCTTTCTGGACAATTATTGCAGTGAAACGTAACCCATCAAGTAACCCAATTATTGGTATTTTATGGGCACCACACCAGAATAGTCTTGTGAATCAATTCCACTTTTCTCAAACAAGCGTCATGGTGCGTTCCTCCTCCTGCTGTCTGGGTTCCTCCTAAAACTAACGCTCTCCTAACAGGTTCGAATGCTCGAACCGCAGCGTCACTCCCTGGGCACGCGTGTGGCCAATCCGATGGAAGGCCGCACCGGCAGCATCGTGGCCTACGACGTTCACAAGGGGCTCTACACTTTGCTGTACAGTGACGACCACCGAGACGTCCTGGACGCCGACAGCGTGGATCGTTTCGTGATCCGCAAGTCAGCGAAGGAGCAGGAGGCGGAGGACAAGCAGCAGGCGAAGGAGAAGGAATCAGATCCGCATCAGTTTCTAGGCGCCACGCTCACGAAAACCTCCACGAGCTACGAGGGCAAAACGCTCACGAGCACCGGCCACGTGACGTCGTTTTTCGCCGATAATAAGCGGTTCCGGGTGCTGTTTTCCGACGGGTTGTACTCGGACATGACAATTGAGGAGGTGAAGAAGAATCTTAAGGCGGCGGAGGAGACGCCGGCCAAGAAGGCAGGCGAGAAGAAGAGCAAACACCACGAGAAGGAGGAGAGGCCGCTGAACACGCAGAAGTTCGAGAGCCGCAAGATGGCGTACACCATGTGTCGAGAGGTGCTGGGGATTATCCTGAGCCAGAAGAAAGTGGGCAAGCTCTGCACGGAGAAGCAAAGGGTAGTCCTGAACAACAAGGACATGCAGGTGAGAGTTTTGTGGAGGGTGTTGCACTGGCTGAACTGGAAGTAACTTGGTTTCTCATGGTTTTATAGCCAAAGCGTGCACTGGAAGCGTTTGTGGAAGCGGATGGACTGCGCACGCTTGAAGGGATTCTGAACCATTGGTTCCGAATTGACAGCACTCGCTCCGCTTCTTTACTTGTTATGAAGGTATGGTTAAACTTTCGGTATTTGCGCCGATGTGATTTGAATCCATCTGAGAGTTCGGATGCGTTTTCTTGCTGCACAGGTTTTGGCGGTGCTGCCTGGCGTGAAAGAAGAGCACCTGAGGAAGACGACCATTGCGCGCACGTTGCGAGGTATCGAGAAGCTGAGTCATTCTGTGAGCCACATCGACATGGTGTTTGGCGATATGGCGCACTGGATCATTCAGAAGTGGGCGAGGACAGCGATGAACCGAACGTTTAATCGATCGGCCCGAGACCTCCTTCTTGAGCAGCAGGCGCAGATTAGCAGGGCAGGGCGTGACGGGCAGGTGCATGTCACCCCACGTTCAGCTGCCAAGCTGACCCCGCAGCAAAGGAGACAGCGCGTCTCGAAGCTCTAAGGACGAGTACTGATTCAGGCGCTGAGGCTGAAGACCCAGGCGAGGAAGTTGTGGTGTACCTCCCACAGTTCAACTCGCTGGGTTCGGTGGATAAGCGTCGCCCAGTCCGCCAAACGCAGTGTATCGAGTCGTTGGCAGCAAAATCAACCGAGGCTACGCGGACTCCGTGAAAAAGCATACGGAGGACGAGGAAGAAAAGGATGATCGCGTGACTGCTGGGCGAATGGTCTTTGGAAAGCCTCAACTGATGCAGTTCAGCCAGTTCACGCCTGTCAACGAGCTGTTTGCCACTGCCCGCAGCAAAACTGTTGGAAATAATACCACGGCAGCAGGAAGTACTAAAAGCGGTCTGACGTCAAGTGGTGGCGACGGCAATTCGCCGCCCAAATCACTGCCCCTCCCAAACAAGACGAACGCGCCGAAGAAATCGATTCTCAAAATGAGGGATGAAGTGCTTACCCCTGCGTCGCAGGTGGCTTGGTAAACTGGTTGCAGCAAGAAAGTGTTGGGATTGGCAAGGAATAGCGTTCTACTGCATGGGCCATTTATTGTTGGGTTAAGAAGCCAATCTACGATTGAAATACTGAAATGCAGCGAGAACAAACGTTATCGGCTACTACGTAGTATATCAACTCTACTGAACGAAATCGTAGAAGTAGCCGCTGATTCCGTAGCGAATGTAAAAGGCGAGACCGCAACATAGTACCTGGAATGTAAGCAGCGCCAACACGAGGTGGTTCTCCTTCATCGGTCCAAAAACAACGAGGAAGAGGTTGATGATCGTGTAGTTGGACCGCGTGGACTCGGGTGTAATGGTGGAAGGTTCCAGCAGGCCGGTCTTCGCGTTGAACTTGGGCAGTCGGTGACGCGGACAAGGAACGATCTTGAAGAGCTGCGGAAGCGAATACAGGAAGTTGAGGACCTGCGGCAGGAAGAAGAGCAGCAGCGTCTTGCTAAAGTGCCCCAGGATCCCACAGACTGCAAAAGTCATGCCAGCATAGTAGCAAAACGTGTCTCCGACGAAGACGCGCGACGGGTACCAGTTGTGCTTGAGCAGACCCAGCGTCGTAGCCAGGTACGGCACCATGAACATGAGCGACAGGTAGTGGAAGTTCTCGTTGTCGTGGCCCAGCAGGATCTGCCACACGTTCTGCACGACGACTGCGGCGCCAATCACAAACGACTGTCCCGCCTCCAGTCCATTCACACCGGCGTAAATGTTGATCGCGTTCGTGCAGAAGACTGCCATCATGCCCATATAGAGGTAGTAGAACAGTCCCAGCTCAGCAACTTCTCCGCCGTCACTGATTGGCACCACGGGGCTCAGCGCCGTGTACAGCAGCGTGTCCTTCTCGAACAAGAAGCGCACGGGCTTGGGCAGCACCACGGCCGTGAGTCCCGCGTAGTTGATGAGCAGTGGCAATGATGCCAGTGGCGGGAACAGCAGTTTGTGTCGCCAACGGAGGTCCGACAGATCGTCCGTGAAGCCCAGCAAGATCATGGACAGGATGCTCACGATGCCCCAGGCCATCATGCGTCTAACGTCGCCATTGTCCACCACTGTGAGCACCGTCACGACCAACGCTGCGACATACACGAGGCCCGACACGATACCCAGGGCCTCCGGACTGTGGGTCGTCCCATACACAAAGTGATTAGTGCATTGCATTGGCGATTGAGACAGGAATCGACTGTACCGACGCACATGGGGATATCTCCCGCGGGGTTCCGCGTTTGCACAGATCTTTGCCCGAGAGTTTGGCCGGCATGCGACGTCCCACGACGGGGATGAGCAGCGCCACAGCTGCGTAGCTCACGACGCCGATGGCAGACAGCTGCAGGAGGTACTTCTTCAGCTCCGCCGGCAGCAGCTCGTCCAGCGTCGACAACATGATCGCCGAGTACGTGGCAGAAGACCAAATAGGTTTCGGGTCTTCACGTGGCCACGAAAATCTATGGGAATCGATACAAACGCTGTTTAGTAGGGGTATCATGTTTGCTTCGACTACTTACAAAAGTCAAGAGATGTTATCGGTTTGTGTTGTGAGCAAATATCATATTTGAAGGGGTATTAGGGTATAAAACATTTGTATAAATACGTCAGCCTGCTTCGTCTGATGTGCAGCCCTCCCTACTTGCATCGCCGCCCCTTGCTCACTGCACACCTTGCTACATGGGTTTGTTCACGGCAATTGGAGGTGGACGCACAGGTGAGGCGTAATCGACAGACTTGGACGTGCTGGACGCCGTTGGGGACGATGGGAACATCGGATTCTCATGGCGAGGTGACGACGTGGTGCTGGACGTGGGTGGAGACGGCGGCGGCGGATGGCGGAAGTGGTTGATCGGAGACGTCGAGTAGGGCTTGGTCATGGACGACATAGTGTCGCTCGGGTGGACACGTAGCTGTGTGGTCTCTTCCGTCTCCACCGAGACGCTGCCGTCCTCGTGGACGTGCACATCGTTGGCCACGATGGTCTGGAGCATGAACTTGCCCTGACACTCGTTGAACTCGAGCACGACCAACTCGCCGTTGTGAAAGTTCTCGAGCATCTCGAACTCGCTGATGCGGTACTTGAAGTAGCGCGTGAGGATGACGCGGATGGCCACGCCGTGCGTCACGAGCACGTAGTTCTCCTCGGACGACTTTTCGAACATGCGGTAGAGTGACTCGAGGAAGGACGACACGCGGTCGTATACGTCGGCGGGGGACTCTCCGCTCGGGAAGCGGTAGAAGAAAGAGCCGAACCGCCGACGCTGCGCCTTGCACTCTCGGATCTTCATGGGGTCCTGGAAGTTGCCAAAGTCCTGTTCACGAATGCGTGGCTCCTCGGACCAGGGGATGGCTTTGCCTTCGAAGCCCCAAGCCTTCAAGATGCCGCAGAACGTCTCGATCGTGCGGACGTAGGGCGACACAATGAACCTCTGCACAAATTCACAACACCACGACAATTAGGTACAATTCTGGCTGAAGTTCTTTACTGCAATTGCAACGCACCATGGTCTCATTGCCCACGATTTTCTTGATAGACTTGCCAGCGGCCACCGCCTGCTCGTAGCCGAGCTCCGTGAGGTGCATGGCGTTGTCGGGCACGCGGCCGTACAGCAGCGGGTCGATGTTGCCCTCGGACTCGCCGTGGCGCACGAGGATGAGTCGCTTGGGGAAGCCTGTGGCCTTCTTGCGGCACAGGAGACACGTGAAGCGGCGTAGTATGCCGTGCTCTGCGCCTTCCTTCGGACAGGTGGACGCACGTCCGGCACCCAGTATGAGACCCAGAGCGGCGCCCGCGAGCGTGGCGGACAGGACGCTCGCCATGAGGGTGGACGTCGAGCACACCATCGAGTTCTCGGTGTGGCAGTTGACTTGAGCTCGACGCGGCAAATTGGATTATGACCTGAATGCAGACTAAAAATGTGTCAGCCAATCAGAGGAGCCAAAAAACACGCTAGAATGGTGGTGCGTTTTGCTGCTCGATACCACTCTATCAGAAATGTTGTTAAACACAGGGGGCGGAATGGGAACCGCGTCTGCTGGACGAGCGACACAACATATTATTATGTCTGGCGGCTGTACAGCCTGTACAGCCGCCAGATATAATATGTTCTACAGCGGATATCATCTGCGAGTCACAAGTCGATGACGGCAATCAAAATTCCATCAGGTGGGGGATGCGAGGCCTGTTGCAACCGAGCACTTCAACTTGGCCTTCTCCGCCGATCTTGAAGCCGTCATTTTCCGCGGTACAAGTATTAGAAAATATCAACCGTGTAAAACGCATCAACAAGCAGGATGCAGCAAGTGGCATGTTCGCTTGATCAAAACTTGTGTGTCTGTCGGTTTTGTTCGGCAGTGCAACGGGAAGTGAATATGATGCCGCACAAACGAATTTACGTCCTTGTATCTGATTGCAGGCAAACTAAACCAGCACCATCCTAGCGGCAGCGTCATAATCGGTGATTTTGCCACGAAGAAGGCATGCATTCGTCCTAACGCATTGACAGTCTGCATGTGCAGTTAGAAGCTCAGACAGCTTGTCGATGCCAAGGCGAAGCGATGTCGACTTGATGTGGCCAAACGATTTCAGAACAATACAGTAAGGTCGCCTAGCTAGAATTCATGTTCGCACCGGTACCTCAATAGGCCATCAAAAACAGTCAATGGTCTCGGTCGCTCGATCCAGCAGCATTGCTGCTGTCTGTATCTGTTTCAGTCATTAAATCGAGGTTGCACTAACGCAAAAATGCGGTAAGTACCAAAAATGCGAATAATATACTGTGGTACTTGCGTCGTTTGACTCGACAATCGACCAGCCTTCATGCTTTCGGACGTGTTAATTGCTGTGATGAAGGCTGTTCCCCGTGTTATTAATACCAGTCGAGAAGCGACAAGTGAACGAATTCAGTACGGTGCATGTAGTGCAGTGGTTAAAGAGCATCACAATCTCGCTTCTTGAACGTGCGTTGGATGGCGGAGGGACACCACCGGACGATGGGAGTTTCTATCGCACCCGTTTCGTGTCTCTGGCGTGGTTTCGTGACTTCTCCACGTGGGTTTGCGCCTGCCAAGTTTGCTGAAATTCATCGCCTCGCAGCAACACCGTCCTCACCGCACATGTACACAATACATGCATGCGCTTGGGTCAATCTGCGCCTGTGCAATTGGACGACACGAACGCTTCGCAATCAAAGGCGACGCCCTCGCTCGCGCCCCAAGCAGAATACATGTACGATGGTACAGTTGGCACTTGACGTTGCGACGCACAACGGACGACGGTACCGGTATGCTCCTAGCTGTTGCTGAAAATGTTCCGGTGCCGTGGCTCACTTAACGCTTTCGCTCAGACCAATTGCGATGTCGGTAAACAGATACGCGTGTACTATAGATAGAGTTCTACATATCTGCATCGCAGTTCTATTGCATTGCTGCCAGCGACTGTATTTTTACGATCGCTACCGGTATTTCAGTCCTACATGTGTCCGGCTATTTTTCGATGGACGGTCGCACAGTTGCGTGTAGCCATCTTTGGAAAGTCTCCAATGCAGCATTTTGCACCACGACGAAGGGCCCATTCTAGATGCTGTCCCGCGTACCTCCCGAAGAACTCCTACCTGCCAAACACAATGCTCAAGACGTCAACTATCCGGTCGGAGAGAATTCATTGCATCGTCGCCATTCCACTTGTGGCCTCACGTCGGTCTCTTCAGAACTGAAAATCACCACCCGCGCAACCGTTGCAGGATACGCACCGCAGCCTCGAGGTAGTGACATCTACGGCGAATTGCCAATTCTACGCTATCAATACGTGGCACGTGCAGTTCGCGTGCTCTTTGGGTCGAGGTGGAGACTCAAGCGGTTCCAAGAACGCACGATCGTACTTCGCACTGGGTTTGAGCCTTCACTTGCCATATATCCTGGACCACGAGAAGCAGCTTCGTTCGAGCTGAAAAGCAGCGGTGGAGTGAACCCTGAGACCACATGCGTGCTGGCGCTGGACACCACTTGCGAGCTTACTGGGGGTAGAAGCAACGATGAGAAAGTCTCCCGAGCTACTGGCATCCAGTTGTCTAGCCCTTCGGGATCGCCTTCATCCCGTCTTCGTATCCGGTTTGCAACTGCAGCGGATGCGAACATTTGGTGCTCTATCATCCGAGAGACTTTGAGGCACGCAAGGTGGAGTCGAGATACTCAGCCCACGAAGGAGAATCATTCCACGCCCGGACGAAACGTACGTGTTGTACAGCACACGCCTTCCTCCAAACGATTCGTGATCAAGGTTCTAACAACAGACTCGAAAAGCTTTGAGCGAGGAGACTGCCGAGAGGTCCACATTATTCGCCGTCTCTACAGCTCCTGGTTTGCTCAAGATGTGAGCTTGGTGCACGGATATCGGGTCGTAGAGACGCCCCAAGAAATGGTCCTCATCATGCCGCAGCTTCCTGGTAGCACACTGCTACAAGTCTTGCGACAGCGTCGTGGACGCAAGCAGAAACTGAAAGACGAGGATGCATGGCGATTTGTTGATCAACTTGCCACGCTGTTGCAAGCGGCTCACCAAACAGGCATTGTTCACTGCGACTTGAATCTCGAGAACGTGTTAGTCACCTCGGATTTTACGCGTACATGGCTCATTGATTTTGGCGGAGCTTTTGATCGGCTAGACGGCCAAAACTCGACTTGTCAAACTCAACGAATGACTGGTACACCAGGATATGTTGCACCGGAGCGTGCGCAGCATCCGCTTATTCCACCGACCCCAAAGGCTGACGTCTTCAGCCTTGGTATTTTGCTTTTCCAAGCACTATCTGGTCAACATCCGTATCTTGATGCTACGAGCGAGAAACGCACCTTGCTGTTGCAAGACTCGTTGCGTCTCGATTGGACTCGAGCTGAAGCATTTTTGGAGGCAAAGCGCGTGTCACCAGAATTCCGTCAGTTGATCAGCGAAATGCTCGCTGCTGACCCCCGCGCTCGCGTTTCACTGGATGATGTACTCGACACAGCTCGGGAATCATTGAAAACAAGGTTTGGGGAGTTGTAATTTATAGCTCCACCATTTCTCCGCAAGATTCCAAGAGGACGGCTGGACAACTAATGACAGTACCGAACTCATGTACGTGCAGACCGAAGATATTAACTACGACACGCGCTTGACGGAAGATCGTTGCACACGAAAAAGCGACATGGCGTACATTGTTTTCTACGATATGCCATTGTGCAGACCAACGAGACACTGGCGCTGTATCAGGACACTCCCCATTGGCCGCTGCACGCCACTTTCGAGCGACGGCAACTCGGACCTGTTCCCTACGGACTGTCACTACTTTAACGCCACGAACGGCGAGCCGAACATCGGTCCATTTGTCGGTGCTGAGATGAAGAAGGCGACGACGGACCCCGCGCACCGTACCCGAACAATATATGGTTTCCCAACTCTTGTCCACTCGATCATTAGGGTCACAAGACTGACGAGTGTCAAGCCACGACGCACCATGGGTACTGTGATATGGACGTCCTGCCGGAGGGCATCACGTGCACGCTCAATTACCGAGTGCTCGGGTTCCAGCTGCTTGACGACCCAAGTCGGCAATAGCGAGGGGTCGTTGTGCGTGGAATTCTCGTTTAGAGCGCTGTCAAAGATGGTGGGGCTCGGTGCTGCGTGCGTGTCAATGGACCCGATGGCTTGCCCGTCCGCTTCTGATGCACTATGCAGGGAGTTTTGCCGTAGTCGATCACTACTGCAGCATGTGGGGAGTATTGGTGCTGTACGTTTTCGAAGTCGCTGCTTCAAAATGGAGGAACAAGATTCCGTGAAAATATGAATGGAATGGTGGTTCGCTATATGAATATTAGTCAGACGAGCTGTGGAACAAGCATCTAACGAAATGGTCCTGCAAGAATTAGCCGCCAGTAATGAAGGGGCCAACGACTCGAGGCCTGCGGATGAGGCAGTTACCAGCTCAGTAATTTGACTAACATTCTCCGTCCGCGCGATGTCCAGTCAAGCTGGTCAAATGTCTGCGTTGCTGTCATCTCCGTTGAATTTCATATCAATCGCCCCTCAGCAAAAATACCTTGGTAAAGCTGCCGGTCATTGCTGATCAAATCCGTTAAGTACACGCCACACAAGACTCCAGCAGGTGTGAAACCAGCAATCAGGTCCAAAAACCACTTGGCCGGTGCACCGCGACCTTCCTGCCAGTTCCGAGGCGGTCGAATGTACCGAATGTGCTTCAGATGACGATCCATGGACTTCTTCAGCGGTTGAAAAATTGCTTCACAGTGTTGGTGCAGGAGTGCGTTCGTGGTGCTACTACTACGTAGTACAAAACTTGCATTTGTGGCAGCTTCGACGTCAATACCATTCCAATGCTCTTCAACGATCCCGTAAGGCAGACGCTTTTGCTTTTTCGGAGACTTGAAAAATCTAGTGCCGAATCCCTCCTCGGCACTGTTGAGTAACTGCTTCAGCTGCTGTACATTGTCCGTGTCAATCGGTTGTATCTTGGTTGCTTTAGCAGTAGTGCGTAGCCACTTTACTCTTTTACCAAACCTTTGGAATTCATTCTCTCGCTCCCGTCGACGGGTTTGTAGAGTGAAATCGTCTTCAGACTCGGATTCCGACTCCCAGCCATACTCCCAAGAGTAGCTGCCCTCTTCATAATCCGAGTCGTCGGGGCCACATGGTCTTGCTCTCACTCTGTGTCTCCCTTCCTCGCAATGTTCCTCGCCAGGTATCAGCTCGTACGGTATCTGAGCAAGCAGCGGTGCTTCCAATACTGTTGCCAGAGAAAAATCACGGGCTGGAAAGTGTCAAAGCGGAATAAATCTGCAAGCTGCAGGACACCTTCGCACGCAAATTTCATGTTCTCCAAGTGGGTCGCAGCTTCCAGTAGATGAGCTTGGGCGTCCAGAATATGAGGTAGAGGTAGAAAGTCGGGCGCCTCGTATTCAGGAAAGTGGAATCCTCACGTCCGTACGTGTGCGAAACGGGTTTCATACACTCGCACTCGTTCTTGTCCCTTTCCAGAGCCCCTTCGATCGTCTCAGGCGTGAGTTGGTGCCAATCGAAGTCGCATTTCGCACCAAAATGGCATTCGTAGGTTTGTGCAAACCAGTCCAGTGTTCCAGTGGCGATTTGGTCGCGCACATCCGCTGGAAGAGATGATCCACAGCTAATAAGCAAGGCGGAGATGCTCTCTGTATCGAGTAACCAAGAGAACCGCCCATGTAAGAGCGTCACCACGTCAGGAAGCACCGTCGAGAGCCTCTGCTTCTTCATATTTTTCTTGTGCAGGTGGCGGGGCGGCACCCAATGCGTAAAGCTGGATTTTGGTATATTGATAGGCGAGTTGGAGCAGACAATTTGGATCCGACAATTCATAAGGAGTTCTCAGCATCCACTTGGTGAAGATGATACGAAGTTAGAAGGCCAAATGTTAATGACCACTTCCTGCAACGATTTAGCAATAAGCGAATGTCTTTTCATTATAGTTCCAGATCATCCTCTGTAGTAAAATCCGCCAAATTACCGACCTGGGCGCTCAATCACTGTATCTGGGTTCTTGTCTAGTTGCATATCAATTCCCCCTCAGCCAGGTGGCACCCGTAGAGATGACGGTCGGGATCAATCACATCCGTGAGATATACGCCGCATAGCACCCCGCCCGGGGTAAAGCCAGCAATGAGGTCGAAAACCACCTCGCAATGTCTCGACCTTGGCGCCAATTGCGAGCTGGACGCACATACCGAACTTGTTTCAAATGACGAATCATGAACTTCTTCAGTGGCTGGAACACATCTTTGCAGTGTTGTCGAAGCAGCAAATTCGTTGTTTTGTTGCAGAATTTGCAGGTACAGGTACCGGTCTCAAGATCAATGTCAATCGACTTCCAGTGCTCTTCAACAATCCCGCACGGCCGGCGTCGCTGTTTTTTCCGTGCTGCTGAAGAACCGCGTCCCGAATCCCTTTTGCATGCTGTTGAGCAGTGTCGTTAGTTCCTCCACGTTGTTCGTGTTAATTGGCTTTAGCTGGGCCTCGTCCGCTGCCATCCGTAGCTGCTTCACGCGCTCTAACATTCGTAGACGCTCTTGGCGTTCCTTTTCTAGACGAATTGCTCGTGTGGCCGCATCTTCGATATCTGAATCGTACTCAGAATCCGAGTAGATATCACCATCGTTGTCTTCGTTGTCTTCTCCATCACCCTCTTGACGTGGTTGTAGTTTGGTCTGATCCAATGCATCTTCGTGTTTGGTTTCAGGTGGGAGCCGTGACTGCAGTTGGGCTTCCAAAGCCGTCGATAAGGGAACCATAACAGGCTGGAATGTGCCGAAGCGAACACCTTCCTTGTTGTCTAAGCCCATGAGCTGGAAGACCGACGAGCAGTGACCGATAATTCCATTCCTGATCATCCGCATAGCGTACAACAACTCGGCACGAGCATCAAAGAGATGAGGTAGCGGTAGTTCGTTGGGCACGACAATCAGACAGGAAGTCCTCGAAATCTTCTGCATCCGACGGGTATTCCTGGCATTCGCAGAAGAGCGAATTGTTGACTCCTTCGATCGTGCAGGGGACCAATTGGCACCAATTCTTGTAGCACCGCGTCTCCAAATGCACATCCAGGTCTCGACACATCCACTTAATCGAAGGTGTCGCCAGAGCATCCCGCACTTGTGGAGAGAGACTTTGAGAACAGGCTTTGAGCAACACCGCAACCTCCTCAGCATCCAGGTACCGGACGAGTCGATCATGCAGAAGCGTCACCACATCTGCTAACGTTGGGATCGTCCTTTGTTTCTCCTTGCTCTCCAATGTAGCCCTCTTAACATATCCCTGAAATGCACTAAGTACGATTGAAGACGTATTAATACGTTAAAATATTATTGTAGTAATATTCATTCAAGCGAATGAATATGAATATTCGTATTCATATCCGATTCTGAAAGCAATATGAATATTCAATCATCCAAAATCAAATGACTATCAAAAGAGTTTACTGTCTATTAGGCGGTCCCTAATTGACCGTTTACCTTACATGTAGTTCTTCAAAATAGGTTGTCAAAACTTCACGTGAAATTCAGCGTTTTGAGTTTTATGGTTTACTATAGTAGTAGATGCCTAGCGTTTACGGAGCAGGACGTGATTCATCGCAATGAAAGCAATTTCAAGTTGGTTAGTTGCCATTTGAGGGTTCTCCGCAAGTGTTTTAGAGATTGAACTGTGCCAGCGCCGTGGCAAACGCTTGGATTGGTGTGACTGGAGCGCGAAAGTCCAAGTGGAATTTCTTGTCATCAACTTTGCCGAACTGAAGGTAAATCGGTCGCTCCGGGTTCGGTACTCCGTCGTCCACGGCGCGTACAAGCTGGAAGTTTTTCACCGATGGAACGGAGACGCGGCCATTGAAATTGAGCCGATAGAATCCGTTCTCGAATACTGGCTCCTTGTTCTCGAAGACTTGAAGAGACTCAGGAGGCAATGCTGAATGTGCCACCGCCATGTCAGCGTCTGTCAAACTGCGGTGAAGATCGATCAGCATTGAGAAGCTCGATACGCTGTCACCGACTGTCAAACCTTCGATCTCCTGGCGTCTCGAGAGAGGAGGTAGGATGACTGTCAGACGTCGAGGCTCGGAAGAGTTGAAGGTGCTGCCGAATACCATGGCTCCGAGTTCTGTCTTGCGACTGAAATTCCCGACCAGAACGTTTTTCTTCTTTGAAAAGTTTGACCGCAGTTTGCCAATGTAGTTGCCACTTTTCTTTGTTGGTTTAGAGGATAGTGCGACGGAACGCGTCATGTCGAAAAGGTGGTAGTTGGAAGTGCGGGCCTTCACCTGCTTCTCTGCCATGAGGAGGAGCTGCCCATTGATAAAATAGTGGTATTGAGAGCTCAACATGGTCTTCACGCGCAAGATGTGTCCTTGAACGAGGTTCGTCTCCGTTCCGGGGAATACTGCTAGCTTTGATAACCGTGACAAATCAAAGTTCACTGCTGTTGGTGCTGGCGTTGGTGGGGCAACGGGAAGGGTAGAAGCCTTTATGGGCTCGTTATCTGCTTCATCATGCGAGTCTTCGTCGTCCGATTGCTGACAGAGATGTTTGCGGCGAGAAGGAGACTCAGGTTGTTCACTTACTCGTCTCGACTTGTAGGTATCATCCCGGTCACTATCGTCGGAATCGGAGCCTTCATCTGAGGAGTAGGCAGACACTCGGCTCGCTTCATCCCAAGCTTTCTCGGGTTTGCCAAGCTGTCGAGCATCTTTCGCGCTGGTTTCGTCTGCATTTAAGGACAATCTTCTCTCGAAAATTGGTTTCCGGGTGTGATTATTGCTCTCGTCGTGAACTTCGTCGCCGTCGTCCCCGTCAACTGAGAAAGGAACGACCTGGTTTTCATCATCGTTGCTGTCGTGGCGAGATACCAAGTTCGAAGTGGGTTTGACTATCATACCTTTGTCGCGAGGAGGAAGCGGGGTCAACATGGGGCGACCTTGGGCAGCCATTATCTAAACTCGAATGGACTTGAATGATAACGTTGGCGATGGCCTCCGACGCCCAAGTTGGAAATGAGCGAAACTCGCTGTCAGAGCTCTTGGACGGGTAAGCGCCTTTGACATGGGACCATACTCTCGCTGAAAATAGTAGCTATGGAGACCAAAGCAAGCAGCTATTGCTCTCCAAAAAATTCCCAACGCTAATGATAGTGGGGGTTGGTGCTGATAAACATGCAGCCACACTGGGGTGCGTCAACGCCAAAATTATCTGAGTTTGTCCCAATTTCCAGAAGATCGAGAACATGACAGCCAAGCCCGACCATGCGTGGATCGAATCTAGACGGCGAATCCTCGTGGGTTCGATCCTAGCTCCCAGCGACAAGGATCAGTTCATCGAGGCATCATTCGCCACGCATTTCGGGCGCAATCTCCCGAACCCTCGTTTTTGGGCAGCTTTCGATCAAGCGTGCAGTTTTGCCGCGGAAGGGGTTCCATGGCATGAACCTAGACAGCTCATGCTGTCCTATTCACTACCTCAGCAAATGAACGCTAAAGATGCTCGGGTAAAGGAGATTGTTTGTGTCGTGTGATATCGTGTTCAGCATAAATTCAAGTTATGTATCGCATGTGTGCAGGGAGAAACTATGTTAACCCTGGCTGCTACTTTTGGTCGAGCAAAGGTAGTGAGCATTCTTTGCCAAGTCAAAGGTGATCCACGCATCGAGAACGCAAAAGTACCAATTGATGCTACTTCGTTTGAACCAACTATGAACTGGTTTCTCACTTGAAATTCTCTACATGTACGTACAGGGATGGTCAACGGTGCACGTAGCAGCCGCGTACAACCATATCTACGTTTTGGAAGCCCTTCTAAACCTTGGTGTGAGTGTGAACACGGCCGATTCACGGTTGGGCTATACTCCGCTGCATGTGGCTGCATCGGTTGATAATGTTGAAGTGCTCAAGACGTTGCACGCGTCGAAGCAAGCCGATTTCTGGAAGAAGGCAAAGAATGTGGGTTTGCGAGTAGCGTGAGTTCACCTTCTACTACTGACACTGTTGTCTGAATACAGGGCTTTTCAATTCTCCACGTTGCATCTGCGCACGGATCGGAGAAATGCGTATGTTTTTTAGCGGAGACGTTCCCGGACATGAAATTTCATGATGACAGCGTTTTGAAGGAGAGCCCAGCACACAAAGCTGCTAAGCATCTACATCCGCACGTGTACGGCCATCTCATGTCACTGGGTGCTCGAGACGACATGGAGAATATCGAGGTCAGTACGTTCACAGATGCTGGAAGGTTCTCCCGTTCACTGATTTTTTCCTTGTAGGACGACACTGCCCGGGACGTATCGACATTTAACACCAGATACAACTTCTAAATCGTATAAATATTAATGCCTTAGGCTGCAATAGATTGCTGCGGTTCACTCGAAGTCGCGTTCTTGGAAATAAAGTTGCGCACCAATTTGTAGCGCAAGTCGTCAGTGGACGCTGGTTTGCAGACATCGACGTGCGTGGCGTCGGCAATAGGGACGAACTCCCCGAAACCAGGATTTGCCGACGCTGAAGGTACAACTAGCGCTTCAACACCGATCACGGGAGGCGGCAAGGGAGACTCTCACCCACACTCAGAGATGGAATGCCTTTCTCCTCAAAGATCTCAGCACACCAGTCGTTTAGCATCTCCAGATGCGGTGTGCCATGCAAGTGCTCAGTGACAGGATGCTGCGTGATGTGTCGTGGCTTGAAGGTTTGAATCCTCTGCGCGACTGGACTGCCATGATGAGGGACACCAAAGAACACGACGCCGTTGACATTGTCAATCAGCGGTGACTCACCATCTTCAGTCTCGGAACTGGCCGAAGCCAGCAAAACCTGCTTTAGCAGCACGCCGCCAAGACTGTGGGTCACGAAAACCACGGGACGATCATCAGACCCGACACGAGCCGCGTTCAACTTGGTCAAGATCTCAGCTCCCGTGTCTTCGAAGCACATCGGTTTCCAGACAGAACCAGACGCGAGAAGTTGTGCGTCATAGCCGACTGACAGCACTCTTGGGTTAAGACCCCTTGCTTCATGTCGTCAAGCAGCCATTGCTGAGCCCAAACAGTTCCCTCTTCTTCGCCACAAGTCCACGTTCCGAATGGACAGCCCAGAAGTCCGTGAACGAATACGATATCTACATCATAGTCGCTTTGTTGTGTCCTAGTACTTCCGGAGAGATGAAGCGGGTGAACCCCATCGAGGTACTTCACCTCGTCGCTCTTGCTCGCTCCTTTTCTAAGCGAATTTTGGTATCGTCGGTTAGATCGAGCTCGATGTGCCATTGCTTCCAGTCTGATATCATCAGACTGTGTCCATTTCTCAAGAGCTGCTTCGAGCTGAAAGTCATTCATCGCAAATTCTTGCAGTGTTTCGGCCATGTCGTCACAAGCAAACAGGTTTGCCAGAACTCGAGCGGTTTCTCGCTGGACGACTTCGTTTTCGGACTGCGTTAAGATCTTGAGGATCGGCACTCCGCCACGACGAATTAGTTCTTCTTGGCATTCCTTCCGCCCCATCACGAAAGCTAGAGCACGGAGTACCTTTGCATGAGATGCCTCGTGAGAAGAAGTATCTGACTTCATCCCTTGAATAGGTAGAGTGCGTGATCTCGCTTCTCGAACACTGCATGCTCCTATTGCGACTTCGGGTGGCACCTTGTCTAGCACCGAGTCCAAAACCGCAATTAGCCATTCCTGAACGACTTGGTCTTTGTGTGCGCCGTGTGTAGCAATCTGCTGAAGACAGAGCGCGGCTTCCTCACGAATTTCTTCGTTGCCGCTCTTTAGGAAAGCAGTGAACAACTCGATCCAACCATCGACGTATCCGTGCCTCAGCACGATGTTGATATTCTCGATATCGTCGTCGTAAAGCGGCTCGCCATCTTCAGAATTGCTAACGAAGGACAGTGCATCTTGATTCAGCACAAATTGCACCTCTGCTGTGGTCGGCTCTGCAAGGCAGCGGATAGCCTCAAGTAGTTTTGCTGTCACTCGACTGTCCGAGTCCTCTAGCACTCGTGATCGAAGAGCATCCAACGCTCCAGCCTCGACGAGTTGGTGTTGGAAAGCGTGATCAGCAGCTGCGAGCTTGGCAACAATCTCAAAAGAAGAACGAGCCAACTCGTTGCTTGATGAACTCATCCACTGCACTAATATCTCGGCACTTCCAGCATGGTGTTTCATGGTCTGGACCACAGCTATGTCGTTGCTCAGCTCATTGACAAGCCGTGCAGCTTGAATCTGCACCAGATCGGAGCGTTCCTGGCCGATTTCAACAATGGCGTCCCACAGTTTCTTACTCGCAACGAGTTTTCGTCGTGTCTTGGCTGTGCTATCATCGCCGAAAATCGCTTTGCGCAACTTGTAGCGCCTACTAACAGCTTCTGGCATTGCGGCCTTGGTCAACCCCACAACGCGAACTCCAGGTATTGATCCGGCACATCGGCTACAGCCAAAGACAAAAGCGACGCAAGGTTTGCTGGTCCGAAGTGACAGTCATTGTTATCCAGAGACACCAGTCGATGCAGCGCCTCACCCACCCGTGGGTCGTTATCATGAACTTCTGCCAGATTCAGCAGCGCCTGCTTCCCGTATCGCGTCGCTCTTTCCGCAATGGCTTGTGCACATTGGGTATTAGTCGACAGGACGCCCATTGCACTGTACAGTTCTTCCTCCAAGTCTTCTTGTAGCAAGAAATTGTTGTTTGCATCCGACAGTAGATTCACGAGCATGGAGAAGCTGGAGCTGCCTAGAACTTGATCAGAGTCCCATCCGTTCGTATCAGGCGAGATATCTTTCATCCACTTGACGAGATTCTGGTACACTAGACTGTTCTTCATGGCTGCTTCCAGAGCCTCTTTTCCGTCCTCGACCGTCGGGTACTGTATCGAAGGGGTTGCGAACGCCTGTCGAGTGGAGGTGACCGAAGCGGTCGAGATCCAACACGCCACATCGCGGATCAAACTCTGTTGCAGACCCAGTTCTTGTCTCGACGTGGCCTTCAACGTTCGAGTCTTTCGTGTCAAGTGTCGTTTCATGGTGCGGTTAGTATGAGGGGCCGAAGTTGGGTAAATGGTGTCCACTTTCACAGATTTTCCATCGTCCCCGAGGTACATGAAGCTGGCACTTGCACTCACACTGGCGCCGGCCAAAAGAAACAACGGGCGCTTGGCCACGTGCAGCATTTTTCAAGAACTGTGCAAATTTAGGAATGAGCATGGAGAAGTCTTTTTGCAAAATCGTAACGGATACTGCAAGCTCGGCGGCATAGTTTGTTCAAATGATAAGCGATGCGATGTGACAGAAAACACATGGAGAATCTGACGATGCAGTCGATGGGGGTACGATGTGTGGAGTGTTGAATCTGCGTCTCCGATTGACTGTACTTCGGACGTCATTGATGCAATGTACATGTATTAATACAATGAACTCCATTTGTCTGCTGCATTTTCAGTCGGACGTCGTATGGCAGCGAGTCGTTCCTAAGATTGCCTAACGTTACTACGGGAACGGCTAAGACTGCATTGATCCCGTGACGTCACATTTTTCCTGATTGGCTTAACTGTATGCGTCAAGATGGCTACAGCTTGCACGTCATGGCGCTGCAATGCGTCGAGATGGCTACAACTTGCACGTCATGGCGATATCCAGCGCTGCAATGGTGACAAGTCCACGACGGGTTCATTCGTACCAGTGCGATTCAAGTCGCTGCAGCGAGACAATCGCAGGTCGCTGGCAGGTTGCCAAGTGAGAGATGTGAGGTTGACTATAATACACTCGATCCAAAGTGTATTATAATACCCGCTGTGATCGATATGCGGGATGCGAATGTTCTGATAGTATCAGTGATACCGGTACACGCCGCCGATGAGGTCGAGCAACCTGCCGTCGTGGATTGTTTTGCTGGTCTCGTAGTGTTGCAATTTACAGCAACTTACAACTTCGTCCTGAACTTCTACACGGAGCGGTTTCGGTGGTCGCATCTGTCCCCCTGAAAGTTGAACTTGACCATCACTCCCCATTCTTCCCCATGTCCGCCAAGCGCAGTACATGTAGCGCGCAGCAGCCCAAGAGACCGCGAGTGGCGCCTCGTCCAGCCGCCACGACGTTGTCGGACCTCGTGACGCTCCTGCACTTGCAGCTGGTGCCGTTCCTGACGCCGCGCGACCTCTCGCGTCTGTTGTGCGGCCTCTCGCGCCGCCTTCAGTCGCCATTACGCGAATATCTCGCCACTGAAGGCCTCCGCAGCTTGTACGCAGAGGATTCCGTCCACTTCGGATGTCGCTGCATGTCGGACTGGCACCAGTTGGTGCCGCAGGAGGCGGAGGGGGCGAGGGACCATGCGACGTGTGCGACCCAGAGCCGCCCAAAGATCTACCGCTGCCTCGCCTGTTCGACGCCCGCGTCCATCTCCTGGAGGCCGCGTGTCTGGCCAACGAGGGCTTCTCTGTGGCCTGTGATGGAGTACTGCAGATGCACTTTGGAGAGTTGGCCACGTCCAGATTCGGGTCCATGCAGCCAGTCGTTTTCTCGCTCTCTGCAGCTCTAGAGAAGCAACGACGAGACCAGGAACAGTCAGTTTTGAAGAGGAGAACGACCAAGACACTGGTGCTGGATCAGGAGATTGACACGGACGATGTGGCGCAGCTCACGAGACTCCTGGACAGTGTCCACATGGGTATCGGCACTCAGTTCTTCAGTGGCAGGAAGCAGAATTGCACGCCGACGAACGCCGTGGAGGCGCATTGGAGAGGGATCGTTGTGGATTTGGAAGCGGGGACGACAACGTGTAAGTATTGCGAGTACGTTGCTGAGCACTCGTCGAAGCATCGCTGTGAACGCTGCACACAAATTTTCAGTCGACTTTTGCAGCAGCACTGCGAGGAGCTCTACCAACCGCTAAAGATGTTCATGTTCCGCAACTTGAAGCACGTCGGCTATATGAAGCCGTGTCGAGGATGGAATTGCTCGTACGACGACTTCCGAGGAGACAACGTGATGGATCTCATCGCCGGCTTCACGCCTAATGGAGTATTTTGTGGCGTTTATTTGACGGACCTCCGGATCCCGGCCAGAATGATCTCTGGTAGAATGGCTTTTGGGGCATTCGAGCCGTAAGCTTAGTTTTGTTGAAGCAAAGATTGGAGCGCAGCGTGGCGATCCAAATACACGTCGAAGCGAACCAAAGAGATCTACTACGTCCGCGAGGCTGATTGTATGTCGCGATAAGATTTTTGGCTTGGGTGTTTTGAGCACGCTTACTTGGTATATTACTTCGAAGTACTTGATGACCTTTTGCTAGGTTACAAGTTCTCGTTGACGGACTGTTCACTTCAACCAGTAGCGATCCTTTTGAATTTGCATCCAAGCAGCATCAATGAAAGCGACAACTACAAAATCTCAACAGCGAAAAAGCAACATCCAATTTGGAATCATCTTTGTCGGACATTTGTGGCTATCCTCTCCTGGTTCGCCGAAACACCGGCCTACCTGAACTGAATGACAATCCGTTGAAAAACAACGCTGCGTAAAAGTTATCTACTGCTGGTAGTTCCATCGATCAATCGGCGGATCAATTCAAAAACCAGCGAAAGGCTAACCTACGCTTACTTCGTCTGCAACACACCCGCAGCAATCAGCTTCTCGATCTTGGCCATGATGCCTGGGTTCTGCAGGTGGCGCTGAGCACTCGCCGGGTCCGTCTGGAAATCGTTCAGCACGTTCTGCATCACCGGGTCTCGCAGGATGTTCTGGATCTCCGGGTCCGCCATACCGTGACGCGCGCGCTCCTCGTCCGTCTCGCCGCTCTGGATCTTGTACATCACATTCCGCAGACCGTCGAGGCACTCCTGGTGGTTCGGGTCCAGCGCCAGACCCTTCTCGTAGCTCTCGCGAGCCTTGTGGAACTCCTTCATGAAGCACTGGATCGCGCCCATGCGAGTACGCCTTCACGTACTTGGGGTCAAGATCAATGGCCTTCTCGCAGTCCTTCTTGGCCTCATTGAACGACGTCAGCTTCGTGTACGCAGCCGCGCGGTTCGCGTAGTACACCGCGCACGACGGGTCACGCTTGATGGCCTCTGTGTAGCGCTCCACGGCTTGGGGAACTCGCCGTTCTTGAAGAACTCGTTGCCCTCGTTCTTAGCCGCCAGCGCCTTCTCCGGGTCAATGTACGCCAGATCCTTGGCCTTGCGCAGCTTCACCTGCAGCGTCTTGATCTTGCGCTCCACGTCCTTGGTGCGGTTCTCCATCTGGGCGCCTTCGTACGAGTCAATGGCAGCAGACAAGTTCTCCTCCGTCTCGCCCTTCTTCAGGTGGGCGTTGCCGATACGCACGTACGCCTTGGCGATCAGCGCGTAGTCGGCACGGTTCGCACGGCCGACTTCGATGGCCTTCCTGCAAAATAACAACAACAAAAAGGCAGAAACTGTGAGTACCTTCAACTGCGTACCAAGTAAAGTTGATGGGCCGTACTTGCAGTCCTCGATACACGCGTCGAACTGGCCCATCTCAAGCTTCACGGCAGCCAAATTGCTGTAGTACGACATGTTGGTGGCGTCCTTCTCGACGGCCTCATTGTAGCACTCAATGGCCTCCGAGAACTTCTTCTGCTTGTAGAAGGCGTTGCCGCGCTGTTTGGCCTCGTCGGCAGCCTTCTTGGCGGCGCGCTCGACCTTCTCCTCGTCCGTCAGGTCCTCGTCCATAGGGGTGGGTTCCGGTACGGGCGTGGGCTCCGCCTTGGGTGCAGGGGTGGAAGCCGCAGCAGCAGGAGGCATCTCCTCGTCCTCAGCTCCGCCCATGTTGATGTTGAGCCCCATGAGCTCTCCGAGCACCGACATGACGCGCGAGTCCTTGATGTGCTCATTGATCTTCGAAGGGTCTCGCTGGATCTCCTGCAGCACCTGAACAAACTGCGGGTCGCCCAGAAAAGGCGCCAGTCGTGGGTTCGTGGCGATCTTGCCGAACATGTCGGGGCCGAAGGCGTTGGCCAGTGGGTTGAAGGACTGCGCGGCCGCCGCCTGCGCCTTCTTCACCTCCTCCACACCACTGAGACATGCAGCGTTGGAGGCATCCACCTTGAGACCGTCCGAGTAGGCAGCTGTAGCCTCGTCGTAGCGTTTGAGCGCGTGCAGAGCCGCCCCCTTGCGACTGTAGGCCTTGGCCCAGTCTGGTTTGGTCTGGATACACAGCTCAGCGTCCTCCAGCGCGTGGGGCGCGTCGTCCAGCGACAGGAACGCGGCCGAGCGGTTCGAGTAGAAAACGTGGTCGCTCGAGTCCAGTTCAATGGCCTTCGTGTAGCAGGTAACAGCCTCTTGGGCGTTGCCTGCACTCAACGCTGCGTTGCCCTTGGCCTTCCACTCTGCTGCTGTCTGGGAGACTTGTTAGTGTCGTTTGGACATATAGAAGGGTAAAACGCAGTTACCTCCGTCATGATCGCGCTTTGGTCTTGTATGCTTTTCCGTGACTGAGTTCCACTCGATCTCTTTCTTGATTCGGGGACATTCCAGAATTTACTGTAACCAATCAACGGAGTCGAAAGTGATACGTCCTGTATTTATTCTGAATATTGCTCATTTTTATTTATTTATCATTACCATTTTTATTGGATACAAAAGGTTAATTAGATGCTAATTCGCAAGTAGAATCATAAAATGGTATCGGTTATTAATTTCTGCGTCTACGTGCTCAAAACGTACTGTGATGGAGAGAAATCGCAACAGTACACCCGTGATTGGTGGAAAATGCATATTTAAGGCGCGGGCGTCTCTGTGTGCTTCTCGGTCGCCGGACGCGGCTTAACTCGCAGCGTCTGGCTGATTCCGATCTGCGTGAGCGGCTGCACGAGCGTAGAGGGCGTCACCACTCGACTGGGCAGCGCAGACTTCTTCAGACTGCTGCAACTGGCACATGGATACATTTTAGACAACTTCAACTTGGCTGTCCAATGGCAAGGCTGAAAAATGGCAATGGACCAATCAATACCTGGCTGCGTGGAACCGCTTGAACTCCTTGGAGGAGAAGAGGTCGGCACCCGAGTCTGTGGGGTCTTGAGATCGCATCTTGCGCTTCTGACTCGGACTGCTGTCCACCAACACTGCAAAGGTCACAAGACAGCAGTTAGTTTACTGGTAGCTCATACCTGGTCAAGATCTGCAGTATCTTACAGCAAGGAATGGAGGAGCGGATGGCGGTCAGTTTGTTGCGAGGTCCTCGTCGTGCTCGCTCGGGGGTTTCGTACACCATCATGCCTAGTCGAATCACGTTGGTCTTCTGAGGAGTGGATGTTGAGTTGGTCTGTGTAGGGGTCGAGAGCTCGTTGATGTCAGCACTTCTTGTCGTGCTGCTGCTCGGTGTGTTGTCACTGGTAGTTTCTGCCTGCTCTTCGGCAGAGACGGGCACCACGTGCGCCCCCAAGTGACCAGGGGTGGACATTGGTACTCGACTTCCCACCACGGCACCACGTCGCTACTGCAGCTGCTGGACGTCGACGCTGGAGTCGATTGTTCCGTGACCGACGGTCCGTCTCCGTTACTAGTGCAGTCATCGTCGATCTTCAGCGACAGACGCGATTTGCCCGAGGCGAATCCTCTCCTGGATCGATGCAGGCGAGAACTGAGACTTCGGTTCGGTGGGGCTGGCGTTGCGGTGGGGGCGCGACTGAACCGACGAAAATGGGCGCATTGACAGTGCTGGAGGCAGGGATGTTGATCCGATCCGAGGTATTGTCGGGGCCCTGGGTGCTGTCCATCATGGTGCGTTGGTGCGAGGGTGGACCAAGATCTCTCGTGTAGCGAGGTGTCTTCTGGATCACGCCCAAAGAGGATAGAGAGCCGGCCACCGACTCACTCACGAGATCCTCGCGCGTGCCAGCAGCCTTCAAGGGCCGCCTCGACAGCAGTTGGCAGTCTGAGCAGCCGTGACAAGGAACGGTTTCTCGTCGAGACTTGCGGGCTCTATGCTTCCGTAACTGAGGACCCGCAACTTCTCCGGAAAAGAGGCGCTAAACTTATCCGACGTATCATGGCGTTCGCGGATTGCTCCTCTCCGCCTTTGTCATGTTCCTGCACAAGTTGCTGGATCCGGAGGATGAACGGCGACGTCGTGTCAGACGCGCTCGAATCGTGCGGCGGAACCGAATCAAACGGGAAGTCGCTCAAGGACTGGCCATCCGCACTCGCCGAGTGCCAAAAGCTAGTGACTTTGCTCTCGATCAGGACAGTGAAGCCGAGTTCGAGGAATGGAGCGAGTCCACGACGCCATTCCGACCAACGTTTGGGGGCAACTCGGATGAATTCACTCGGGAACGACAAGCGGTGAATCCAATTCGACAACAATCGCCATCTCTAACGAAGTCGCTGTTTTCAGCAACTGGTACCAAGTCTTCTACATCGCAATCACCTGCAACGAATACGCCGACAACTTCGTCGGATGCGTCTACGTCTGCTTCAGCTTTGTCAGGTAATGCGAAGCCAACGTCGCCACATATTCGAGCCAAATGGCGAGAAGTCTTCCAGCAAGTTGTTTTCCAACGCCATGAAGAGATTTTGGCGAAGGACCCGAACCGAAAGTGGCGGCAGGAGCGCTTTGGCTTGCTGCTTTTTGCTAAGGGAGAATATGCTCGGGCCAGTGAGCACTTGAATAAGGCTGTTAGCCTTGGAGCCACTTCTAGTCTCTGCTGGAGGAGGCTTGCCGAAAGCTACTTCCACATGTGGGAAGATGGCGGGGAATGGAAGGTGCTGTGGGCTAGTCGAGCAGCGTATGAACAAGCTCTGAATCACGTCGAGGTTTCGTGTAGCCCAGTTGCACTTCTCGCGTATGCGCGAGTGCTTGAATTTCTGGGCAGCTACACTGGAGCGTTGACCATTTGCGCCTCAATACTGCAGACGTTCCCACAGTTTGAGCAGGTTCGAGAGGTCAAACTTCGCTTTGTTCTACTCCAGCGTCACCAACTCTTTTCCTCGTCACCAACCGATCCTTCAACGGATTCCACAAAGCTTGCAATATTAACCAAGTGCATCGGGTATACACAGGAATTGCTCCTGGACAAAGCAATCACAGAGGTAAAGTTCTGCATACTTGTACGTCCGTAGCGTAGCCTAACATGAGCCGTGATGTTTCAGGGGCCGCGTCATATCAATGTGCTGTACTTGCATACTCGACTGAACGAGATGCTGGCAGATATTTCTACAGCGTCGGCTTCTCAAAGTTTTGGCCAGCCCCCAGCAATTCAAAAATCAAAACTTGTCCGCGTCAGTGTAGATGTCTTGTTCCAGGAGCTGTACAAACTTGCTGTGAAGAACTCTGAGGTTGCTCCGCCGCCTGGGGTCAGGTGGAAATCGTGGAAGAGCCGCAGCGAGACGTACACGGCGTTCGCAGAGTACTTTCGAGCACTGGGGAGAGTGTTCTTGCATCCGATGCCTTATCCCATTCACTCGAACTCTTGGAAGCTCTCTCACCCGAGAATGAAAGCTCTAAGAAGTCGACAAACTTATGGAGAGGCATGACTGAAGACCAACGACGTAAGCGGATTGCTGTGTACGTGGTGCTTGCGCGTAACTACTACCAGTGCAACCAGATGGAGAAGGCCATTCGCTCCATGGAAGCTGTATTTGATCTGGATCCTCTCCACGCGGAAGCCCGCGCAAGCCTAGTAGAGTGGTTTCCTGCCAAATGGCAGTACGTGACTCAGTTCACTCTCGTCGCGGATATTCATTCACCTTCAACTAATACTGGCCATGTGATGACCGTCAAACAGATACCGACTTGAATTGGAGGATGCCAGTCAAGTGCAGATTGCGCGTGTGCTTCGTGGTATATGGGGCCGCAAGATAGCATTGATACGGCGTCGGGGGGTACAGCGTTCACTTGAGCAACAGTATCGTGAAAATCCGTACCACCTTGGTTGCCGGCGACGTATCCTTCGGCAACTACGCGACAAATACGCAACTTTGTTTGCAGCTCAGGATCTGGCAGCTCGCAGTATTCAACGTGGCGCACGACGATATCTCTACTACGCCCGGATGCGATGGAAGATTGAAGGCCAGCGAGAAAAGATTCTGCGCGAGCTCGTAAGTTTGACCTCAAACAAGTTGAATTGGGATTTGTGTTCACGGATTGTTTTGATTCCCACAGAAAAGCAAACATCAGACACGTAAGTATCGATACAACCGCCAAGTTCGCACTCAGTTAGCAGCCTTGCTCCCCAACGAATACGAGAACTGTTTTTTCGTGAAGATTGCAGTGCGCTTCGTATCCAGGTAGGACAGCTCGACTAACTTTGCGTTGTGTCTAGACATTCATGTTGCTTTGTCTATTTTTCTCGGCAGAGATGCTTCCGCGGCAAGCGCACTCGAAGTGAATTTCGACGTCTTCGCAATACTCGACGACAGCTACTTCAGCGTCAAAACGAAGCAGCTCAAATAATTCAACGATTTTCTCGACGATACTGCCGTTCACAAGCCAGCTCTTCCCCACCAGTGGACGAATTACTCGTTCGAGCACAGCGTAAACTTACACGCGCTAAGGAACGGCTTGCACTGATGCTCCAGCGTCTGTATCATCGCTGGAAAGATGCTAAATTTCAAAAGCACTCCACGTTTGTCCATGTGTTTCAAGTTGAGGCTGTCGAACAACGGCATAGCCTACTAGAGCAAACCAGTGCGCTCAAGATCCAACGACTGTGGCGTCGATACACGGCTGGAATAGCTATAGGTGGGCGTGTTAGTAGCCAGGCCCAGATACTTCTCGTCGAGCAATTTTTCACTGCGCAAAGACGTCAAACGTTTCTGGAGGTAGACCTGGATCATGCAGCTCGTATGATCCAAGCTGTATACCGCGGCAAACTCATGCGCAGGTTCCTACGAATGTTACGAGCCAGAATACTAGCACCACCATGCGCTAGCCCAATTGCCACGTTAATCGCCAAATGTGAAGCCAATCATCGGAAAGGGGTCGAGACGATGGCAGTGTTATACTCGATCGACAACCTGGACGAGAAACGAGCATTGTTCGACCATCCAGTGTTGGTATTAAGAGGTTCGTGCACCTCCCATTCGACGGGTGAGAGCTTCTCTCTTCAGCACGTTGTGTCTGCGATTCAGTACAGCGCAGTATTGAAAACCCTGATCTGTGCAAAGGGTGACTTTACAGGCGAACGAATTTTGACGATTCTTCAAGCACTCCAAACGAGAAGGACACTGCGAGTGCTAGCACTCGGCGAAATTAGCACTGCAGTTAGCAAAATACCAACAAACCAAGAGCCCGACGCTTCTGCTGCAACGGACCAGCCAACCCAGCTAGAGTCATCAGAGTGGAGTGTGGGTGCGACCGATCAAAGGAACGCAGATACTTCGCCTTCGTCGCCACTCAACCGGCGGCTCATGTCCTTGCCATCGCCACCCTCTTCCCCATCGCCGCACCAAAAGCGTCAGCTAAGTGCCCTGCAAATTCTCTCCAAAGCGTTGTGTACGTCAAATTTCCTGCTCGAGGAGCTGTATCTTGAACGAAACAAGCTGCTGGAGAGACCCCAAGAAGGCGTGATATTAGTGAGTATTGTGGCCGACTACTTTTTCGCGAGATACGGCCGTCTTCACACGCTTGTTGTAGCCCATATGCGCTTCTCAGACACTAACGGCGCGCTACTTGGCGCTGCGCTGGCGATCAACGTCGTACTGCAAAAATTGGACCTCCACGGAAATTTACTCAGTGATGGCGCTGCCATCGCCATTGCCAACGATGGACTGGCCCACAACAAATCTCTCCGGTATTTAAACTTGGCGGAAAACACAATCGGTAGTGCTGGCGGCAAGGCACTGTTCAGATGCCTGGGCTCACACAATTCCACACTAGAAACACTTATCCTGCGCAACAACCACCTGATGGGTGACGTGATGCCATCGCTGATTGAAGCCTGGCAAATGAACGCGGTGATCGAGAGCGTAGATTTGGCTGGCAACCTCATCAAGGATCGCTATCTCGCAGAAATCCAAGCTGCTGCTGCTGAGCGCCGTGAAGTTGCGCCTTCGAAAGACAATCAAGATTTGCGACTGCTAATAGCCCGAAAGCGCTTTGGTATCCGCGATACACGCTGTCCAAGCAGTAGGAGAGGTATTGGAATATTTGCAACTCCACTATCTTCCTTAGGGAAGGGTGGTGGTCGCAAAAAGAAACAGAAACATGTACCGCTGTCTCCGAAGAAGTGGTTAAGTGTCAACGCGCCCAAGATCATTTCTCCAATCGCTTACCCCACGACGATGAATCGACAAATAAATGAACTGTATCCTTCAACAACCTTCTCAGTGGAAAACGTCTACGCACCTCCCCGACCACGCAAATTGCTCATGGCAACGCCTTCGTCACCAGCTCGACTGGTATCGCCGTCAAAACTACCGACACTGCCAGTACCTGTTGGCAAAAAGCGTACGGTAATATCGCAATACAACGCGTAATATCCTGACTTCAACTGTTGTGTGTCAACAATAAAACTGGACACAACTCAAACTTTAGCCATAGTTGACAGCATTTCTCGTCACTCGACAATCAACTCAGTAGGTCGACGCCGCGGCGACGGTACCGACCCTCATGACGAAAGTCCCCATGAGGATGAACCCATTCTGGAACACGATAGCTGCACCAGGCCAGGCCGACTCGTTGTACTGATTGTTCACGTACGTGTGCGTGAACACCAGCACCGACCCCACCAGAGCCGCCATCGACAACGCCATGCAAAAGACCACAAAACATCTACAGACATCAAACAATTAGTTAAGAAAATACCCCTCTTTTCACGAAATCTAAGTTATTGATATTGTACCGAGCTCTCGTGGCCACTTCAGGGCCGTAGGCGAACCTGGCGTCCTCCGAGATCATTCCCCAGTCCACCGTGTTCACCCTGCCAAAATAATAGATACCCACAAAATCAGTACTTTACTACTATTTTATACCCAAAGTACTATTTCTTACAGGAAGAAGGCGACCGTGGAGATGATTCCCGGTAGGTACTTGACAAAGTCGAAGGGGATCTGCGAGTTGTGATACGCCGCAGACGCCGCACCGTCCGCCAGAAGCCACCAGCCCACGCCCACCAGCAGCCCCGCCGCGTAGCTCCCCGCCTTGCCCGGATCCAAGCCCATAGTACTATTTGCAACTACTTTTTACTTTTGACAATAAACTGCCAAATCTAATACCCTCCGTATCCAACTACATAACATGTATCCGTTATGTTAAAGCACCTCTTTAACCTTTTATTGTCAATCATTTTCTAAAGTGCCAAGAAACGATGGAGTTATCCCGTGCCGAGAGTGCTCTGCGTACGCTCAAGAACCGCCCGAAGGCGCCACAGGGCGCAGTGGACACAGCCCACGCCATCCTTCAGCTCATCAGCCCGTCCAAGACGTCAGTTGATTCGCCCACGCACAGTGCGGAGCTTCTGGTGGCGGACGAGGAGAGTCGTCGTGATCTACTTGAAGAGGACCTGCAGACTTTAATACTTTACGGCAAGGAGCGCTGGGAGCCCATCGCTGTCTTCTTGGTGGTCGTACGGGACCTTCTCAGTCGGTATCTGAAGCTGCAGGACTTGGACGCCAACACGGACTTCTGTCTGCCCCTGCAGAGCTGCCCCTCTATGTGGTTGATATCCCTCCCATTTCTGATATTTTCCTCACACAGACTGTGAAACAGGTTATCCATCAGCATATGGAGTATTACGAACCACGGGTTCGCATGGCTGTGGCTAAACTGCTGGGCGTCTTAGCCAAGTGGGACCTGCACTGGGTTACCCACGAGTTCACTCCGCAGATCGTGGACTCGGTGGTGGCCAATTTGAGTCGCTCTCCGGACTTCGAGGAAACAGGATTCGAGGAACTGGACGACAATGTCAGCAACAACGGGATGCTGACACCGCCGCAGAGCCCCGAGGGCACCCCAAGAACCCCTTCCACGCCCTACAGACTGGACGACGTGAGTGGGTGGAAGGCCCTCGAGAGCTCCCTCTGTGCCCTCAAATACATTATCAAGGGGAGCGGGGATGCATTTCTGGAAGTCAAGATCAACGACAATGGAGACGAGGAGTTCGTCTACTTGACCCCACAGATTCTCGAGCTCGTGGCGACCAAGAGCTGCTTCCACATTAACCGCCACGTGAGAGTGGTGGGGCTCGACACCGTTACGGTCTTGTCGGATGCTGCTCCTGTGGGCTTCCTGGAGGCAAACACCAGTGTGAGTGACGTTCTGAACAAGTGCATCAAGCGAGGCATGGAGGACAATTGGTGCCAGGTGCGATACGCTGCGTCCATCTCGGCGCGCACCTTCCTGATAAAGCTGCAGAATCAGGGTCGTGCCGCGTACCTTCCGGTTCTGCTGCCGAGACTGTGTTTGAACCGCTACTACATCGCTGAGCGCGTGCAAAAGTACTCGCAGGAGTCGTGGCGGATGATCATGGGCAACGAGGGGCGTGAGCTGGTGGCCAGGTACGCCGCTGAGATCGTGGACTACTACGTGGAGATGACAAGCCATTGTGTCCGTGAATCGGCGTGCCAGTGCATTGCTGAGCTGGGTATGAAGGTCGACCCGACGGCGATCCGTCCGCACGTGGGTCGTCTCATGCAGGCTCTGCTCATTTGCTTCTATGACGTGTCCAACCTGGTGCGAGATGCAGCGTGTCTGGCATCGGCGCAGCTTGTGCTTGGCTTCCCGAGGAGTGTCGTCCCTTCCTGGACGAGTTGTATCACTTGTGGATTGACCACTTGTCGGACGACATTTGGTCGGTGCGTGAAGATGCTGCCATCTCTCTGGGCAATGTGATCCGCGCGTATGGCCAGGAGGCGCTCGACCGCGTGAGTAAGGTTACGGAGGAGTATTTGCCTCTCGCAAAGAAGCAGCCAGCGATGACACAGCAGGAGTACGACGACCTGATGCGCTCTGAGAAGAAGCACCTGAGCAAGCAGGCCTTCTCTTGCTGCTCGCTGGAGCCGAAGCTGTTCGAGCGTCACGAACACCGCGACAAGGAGCCGTGGGAGCACGCCGATGGCGCCATTTACATGGTGCGCGAGCTCTGTGCAGTGGCTCCCGACCTCGCAGTGAAGTACCTCCCGCAGGTCGCAGACATCGCGATCCTGCGCCACTTCCCGCAGACAGCCGTCTTGCAGGAGACGATTTGGAAGCAGCTGCCGCTGATGTGTGAGTCGCTCGGCAAGAAGGTGTTCAAGCGCTACCTCGAGCTGTTCTTCGACCCGTTGGTCTTCACGCTCCAGGGCACCAACCGTCTCGCGAAGTTCGCGGCCCGTGACTGCGTCGCCCAGATCAGCAAGCAGATCGGACCCAGTATTTTCTTGGGCCGCCTGGACGCCAACCCGACGTGGAAGGAAATTCTAGGCCCCGTTGTGCCAGTACAGCCGTACATGATGCAGTAGTCGCCACACGTCTCACAAGGCACGTGTCCTTCTCCTATGTATTGCGTGTGAGCTCCGACTACTGGTAACTCAGGGCCTAGTGCTTCCATTGCTGTTCGAAAGTCCATCAACCCGAAGAATAAAAACACAACATGTTCGACTGGGTTACGGTGAATGAGCGGGTGTCGTGTTGCTTCTTACTTTCGAAGTAGCTGTTTGGTTGCTTTTGGTCTCCACTTCCAGGCGTCTTCGACATAGAGTTTTCTCCCACTTGCATGCTACGCGCTGCTCTTGGTTGGCGTTGTCCTTACAACAGGGTTAAGCACGCCGATACTCCACTGGACCTTGGGGCGTCACCATTGCCGGCACTTGACCTTCGTACTGGGGCAGTTGCTGCTCCAATGCCTTCTTCTTTCGATACACAGCACAGTACCACATCGATGCGCCACCCGCGAAGAACGCGCAGATGATCAGGATCAAGCTCACCAACATCTTTTCAATGGCGTTTTCCCCTTTCAACGAAAATTGAGAAGTGGAAAGAGGACAACCAGGGACGTAGGCATATGAGACGTGAAACAATTACCATTCCACCTAACGGTGGGACCCAAGTGAAAACTGGTTCAGTTCCGTGCATGAAAACCGTGTCGGCTATTTCTAAAGTTCGTCTCTCCACACTACAAAGTTCTCGTGAGCATGGGTAGTGTGGCTTCTCACTGCGTCTCGATTGCCAGTGCAAGTCGCGTGCGAGAGGGAATTTTAGTGGCGCTCGGACGCCACTTCAGTGGAAACCAGGAAGTATCGGGTCAATCGACACGGTCGTGGCTAAGTGCGTGTTTCCAACGATACGATGAGGTACGCTACAAGTAAGACCTATCAAGTTTGACTGAAAGCTGAGTGTTGGTTTTGCCACCGCAGAACGGCTCCGGCTTCGTATCCTGCGATGCAGTGCTCAATGTTGTCGCAGAACTTACACTGTTCCGGATTCACGAGTGGTCTGCAGCCGAAGTCTCTCAATTCTGCGCCTTCTTCTTTCGAAGCGAGGAGAGCGAGCAGAACTTCGACTACCAATTGTTTCTGGACTACCTCTTCTTCCCCGTTAACCAGCACGCTCCACGGATCAAGCTGAAGAAGCAGGTCGCGATCGACGAAATATTCACCATTCACGAGGGAAAGATGCTGCTGGTAACACCTGAACCCGAGGAGCCTGAGAGTCGTCCTATTATCCTGAAACAACTCGACCTGAAGAAGTTTGCACTCGAGGTAAAGAATCTGCCTCAGTTCGGTGGAAGTGAAGAGCTTGTGGCTCAGTTACGCTATCGAGTGAATGAATTGCGGCTACTCACACACCCAAATTTGGCTAGCTTTCAAACCACACTGTGCAATGGAAGCTCGTTGTACGTGGTCCAAGATCAGCATCAAATTTGCAGTTTACGGACAATTCTGGAGTCGTTTGGCCCAATGAAGGAGCCGACAATTCGCCGCTACCTTTGCAAATTCTGCAAGCTTTGAGCTACCTGCACGATCATGGTGTGCATCACGGGTAAGTCCCAACATGCTACAGGTTTAGTTTATTTAGCAAACACAGCACTGATGCATATCTGTTGCTCCCTTTCCAGAAACCTAGCGACGCAGACAGTGCACATCGACAGCTACGGCCTTCTGAAGCTAACAGATTTTGGACTTCGACGCTGCCTGCTTCCGCTTCTGTCGCCAACAAAATTCATGGACGATGACATGGCGCGCAAGAATTTGGTACGTCAGTTCCACAATGTCTGACAACAAATACTGAGTCGACGTTTCTCTTCCGAATAGGCCCCTGAAGTCCTTCGCGATTGCCGCTTGTGGGGTAAAAAGACCGACGTGTGGTGCGTCGGAATGCTCACTACACAAATGGCGAACGGGCTAGTGAAATCTCCGTCCCTGCAATCCCCAGAGATAACCTCAGACAGAACTTCATCCCTTCGTTACACCCGTTTCCAATCGAGCAATGTCAATCGATCGCCTATGAAGATGCGAGGATACGAGTCGCCTGAAGAAGTGGGAGGGTCACGATTTCCTTCGCTTTCAGAAACGGCATCGAAAAATCTCAAGAGCTTTGTTCGCGCTTGTCTTCAGCGCGATCCTCGCAAACGACCATCAATTAATGAGCTTCTGGAAATGGCCTTCTTCCAGATCGACCAAGCGAAGGAAACGAACGAAGTGCTTCGCACAGTCTGCACCGACCTGGACGCAACAATTCGACAGCTCATGTTGTCGTCATCCCCAAAGTCATTGCGACCAACATCGAGAGTCTAGTCAAACAGCAATGAAGGAAGCAAAAATTGCGTCATAAGGTTGAAATTGATCCAGTCTTAACCAAAATATTCCACCTTACGACAGATACTTGTGATCACCATCTGGAGACAGGAATCGTACTCCGACGTGAAGGGCATACGGGAAAATTCGCTCTTGCCTTCGAGAGTGCCTCAAGCAACACGGTGATAGCAACTTTTGGGACCGCAGTCGGTAAGTTATCGGAGACAAGCGGCCCGCCACATTCAACCGATGCAAGCGATGCCGTGATCGCAGAAAGACAACTTGTACGATTGGGTCAACCTCTCCGAACAATCTTCATACTAGAAGAACATCAAGACTTCTTTGTCTGAGGAAAGTTAGTAACCGCAGCTCTTCCTGACCAAGAAGGGCAACTCGTGGCTAGATGGAGTCGGCGCGGCAACTGTGGCACTTGATGAAGATGGATAATTGCGAGGCTTTGGGGATCGACTGAATCCCACAATGCGGATCAAGAGCGAGAAGTACTTGAAGCTACTGCGCCATTGCGTTATTTGCTCCCACAAACAACCGTCTTAGCCGACGCAGAGAAATTCACTGAAGAGTGTATTTCATTGACCGAATGGGACATTGCCGCTGTGCACAAGATTCCTTTTGATCTGGCGATTTATAAGCCGTTAGAGAGGTTGCACCAGCAATGTGGAAATCTTTTGGCGAACAGGTCGTGTCGTTGCTGGTGGACGGGTGGTTCCGAGAGTCTTGGCACTATTCATGTGCGCGCGAGAAGAAAAGTATTCTCATGGGATCAGACAGGGATTGATTGTGAAATGGCATATTAATATGTTTGAATATTTTCGAATATTCGAATGAATATTAATATTCATATTTGATCTGGTTCCATATTAATAAAATTCCTCGAATGAGGTCGGCGGGCGGAGGTCATATTAATATATTTGAAAACAAATAAATATGCTTGTCAAAAACAAACACAAAGTGCACGCTTGTGCTAAAAACCAAAGCAAAGTTAAATCTAATGATGTTTGTTGGAAAAGATAAAAATCCATGATTTATAATAAAATAGTACTACTAATAGTGATACTCTGCAAATTAATAGTACTGTCTTAGTGATAATAAAAATTAAATGGATATTTCAGTAGAACATCCAAATAATATTGAGACAAAAATATCTTAAATTTCAATCCTGGATAATATTCAGGATATTATTTAGGATAGCTGACTCCTAGGTAAATATATATATAATATCCTTGATAAAAAGTAAAATATATCCTAGATAACATCAAACGTTTAAAGCAAAAATATTGCAATAAAAGGTCACATGTCAATAAATACTTCGAAAGTAAGTTGAAAATGACTGATTCAGATTATTATTTTTACATTTCATAATTGCTATTTGGAAATGAGGTCATTGATCTTGGAGGAATTCGCGCGGACTGCAGCGATGACTTCTCTTGCTTGTCGTGTAAGTTGCGGGTTTAAGAGAGCACTTGGCGCTATTGAAGCCCTCACAGGCGACTTGATAGCGTTGAGTTTGCCTTTCTTCTTGACTGTTTTGCCAAATGTTCGGGTCTTTGACGGGGATGTTGAACGCAGTTGATCGTCCAACTCCGATGCGTTCCCTGGTGAGCGGAAGTTTGGCGCAGATGCAGACGCTCCAAGCACTTTATCGTGCAGTGGTTCCTCCGTGGAGAAATGTTTCTGTATTGTCTCCTTGATGAGGTCGCGCATGTTGGGATTCTTGGCACCAGAGGGGTAGAAGAGCTTGACGTCGTCACTCTTGTCGACTTTGCTGAGCTTCAGCTTGGTGATCGATTCGCCGTCGGACTTGGTCGCTGTTACAGCAGGTGTGACTGGGCGAAGAAGCGACGTGGCAGGATCGAACACGCCGGTGTGGCTCAAGTCGGGAAGTTGGATCGGCTCCAGTAGGAGGTGAACACAAGACAGCAACGCATCGAGACGAGCTGCCTCTTCTTCTGACGTGCGGATCATTGAACTGAATTGTCCAATTTTCCTCGAGTTTGATGCGATATCATTTTTCCTCTTGAATTGCAGCTCTCGTGCCTCAATCTCCTTTCGTGAGACCGAAAGCAGTCGACTGGAATAGAACGACAACACGTCCAAGAACGGTGGTGGGTCTTGTGTGCGGTTCAAAACTAGCGGCTGGCCGATTGTGCTTGGTACCGTGGTGATACCAACGTCTGTAGCTTCGGGGTCCTCGCTCTCGAAGGCAACGAGCACTTGATCTTCCATCACTAGCGAATTGTCGAGGGGACGCGTGCACAAACAGATAACCGACTAAATGGGAAACTATATTGTGTCCTTAATTAAGCTAGGTTCATGAATTGCATGTATCTATCACAACTTCTTGCTTGTTTGAGAAAACAGTGCTGATCGTGAAGAGTATCGGTGAGTTGAGAAGTATGTTTAACGTCATTCTGCGCTCAGCGCGTCAGACGATGTCGGCAACTTTAGTTCGTCATTCTCCTTCAAACCAGCACTAAGCAAACATATGCAGATACAGACTACCGGTACATGGACACAGCTTCAAATGGTAAAGTTTACACGTAACACGTAACCTTCCCGTTGGTATATGATGCACCGAGTGCAAATTCGACAATGAATTGGTATCAACTGGTATCAACTACTGCATTGACGATCTTGGTCTCCGCGAGATCGGTTGGGCTTCACCGCAGCTATCTATCGTCAAATACAGGACCAGCAACCTTGGATTAAAGTAGCCGAACAATCACGAGCAGAACGACTGAAAAATGAATAATCATGGCCGGTCTCTGGCCGCCAGGTCCACAAGCAACGTGGGGGAACTTTCGTTCGGGTAATAATTTGAAGCGAGCAACGATGATCTCTCACTAATAAGTTGTTAATCATCACGCACGGGAAACGTCTCCAGGAACAATCATAAACTGCCGCAAAGAGCGTTCTTTGTGGTGAGAGTTTGACCACTGCGAGGGTAATACTGTACGTTTGCCTACGTTCATGACTTAAACAAGCACTCGAACGCTTGAACGAACTGAATAAAGAGAAACGCTGCTGCTCACTGGTACCGTTCGATGGGAAATCTCGCTCCCCTGAAGTCGGACTTCCATGTCTTCGGTACTGAGTGTCGGTTGATCAAGAGGTGCCAGCGTCTGGAATGCAGTCAATGCGTCTTCCAACGAGACGCACCCATCCCGTGAGTCTGGACTTAGTCGCAAGAAGACACTGCGCAGCAACACTTGCGAGTTTTCATATCGCTGCAATTCCTGTTGTAGACTGGCAAGTCGTGCCTCCAGCGGTGTCAATCGTGCCTTCTCGCAATCGATTTTGAGCTCCCAGTGCCGAAGCTCCTCCTTGTAGCGTTCTGCAGTGACTTCTAAACTCGTCAGTTCATGCTGAAGCGCAGCTTTTGTGGCAATACTCGCCTTAACGCTTGCCGATTTCTCGTTAGCACGAGAAGATGGCGGTGGCGATTGAGACTCCAAAGCGCGTTTCTCTTCGAGCAATCGTGAGATCTCCACTTCCAGGTCGACAAGCGTGCAGAGATGTCGGTGAGGCACGCGCGCCAGTTTTGCGCTCATTTCATCTCGCAGCTTCTGCTTGCGTTGGACAGCAAGTTGCTTATCCTGCACGGTCGTCTTCAATACAAGCAGATCCTCCGTCAGACATTGATTCTCGAGTTTCTGGTCGAGTGCTCGCTCGCCCCATTGGGCTGCCGTCTTCGGCTTTGAAGTTCCCTTGAGTGTACCGCTGGGGCTGCGACTGAGAGCAGAAGACCGAGGAACTTGACGCATGACGTTGGCCAGTGCCGCACTCGTCTTCAGCTGCTGTAATTCGCTCTTGAGTGCGGCCGACACCTGCTCCTTCTCGGTGAGATGCATCGCCAATGTGTGCAGTTGGTTCGAAAGCGTCTTCTTCTCCTGGATCAGCTCCTGCCGCATTTCGCGCAAAGTGTCTTCGTCACGGAAGAATGCAGCTGAGGTGCGCATGAACGCTCTCGCAGGTTTCACAGGATGCTGTGGCTGGGTCGTCGTAACAAAGTCAGACTTGCTCTGCATCACAAGCTTTTCTTTCTCTCGGGTTGGAGTCGCTGATTCTTCATCTTCGTTGGGCTCAACTTCGGACGCTCCATCCTCATCCTCGTGATCATCTTCGTAGTCTTCTTCGCCTTCATCTTCCTCTGGATCACTACGGACCGAACCTTCGTTGTTGTCGATTTCTCCTGCGCTAGATGAGCCTCTCGCGCTGCCAGGCTCAGTAAGGAACCGGATCGAGTGCTCGCCTACATCCAACTGCACCGATAAAAAGAGCAAACAGTCACACAAACTCCCTGTAAACTTGAATGCAAACCACCCACCTCCCACTGCTCCTCGCCGTCGTCATACTTGACGTAGTACCCTTTCTCCGTCGAGAACGAGTCCACCACACCTGTAAACCATTCGTCCTCGCCCTCCCAATACACTTGCACACGACAACCTACGGCTAACCCCCTTCATCCTCTCACAAGATGGCTACACTAACTTCAACTTCAGTAACGGACGCAAAACGACAGAGTTCCCTTTATTATCCCTTGTGAAGTTCTTCAGTGCTGCTTCCTCATCCTAGCCAAAGAAACAACACTCGCGGTGTGTGGTGCACGGTGGCTTCTCAGCTTCGTCTTTTGGAAGAAGCTGAAACGTCTTGAGCACGGAGGCTCTGCTTTGTGAGCTGGTTGGGCATGATATACACCCTGCAGCTCCTTTCGTGCCGTACGTGCCAGCAGGACATGGATTCAAGCGATAGTCGGTTGTAGCAAACGGGCAGAAGTACCCAGCAGGACACCAGCCACTACAGGACGACGCACTGAGTCCTTCAGTATCCCCGTAGGTACCTTCTGGACAACGAATACGAATTCCTTGGCGACAGTAGAAGCCCTTTGGACAGATCTTCACGTCGTTCTGTGTAGCATTACGCCCATCGTCGGTCATTCTATTTGTCAAAACGCTGTAGTATCCACTCAGCACGAATTTCGGTTCGTTGCCAGTGCCTTCTGGGCAGTAGACTGTGCTACCGCCACACTCATTCTGCGTACGCGAAACACTTGGAGGTTCTGGATATGACGGACAATAGTACCCTGGGGCGCATTTCCCGGAGCATGCAGCAGAAATTAGACCACTGGTGGCTCCGTACGTGCCAGCGGGGCACTGATACTTGATCCCGCCGATGCAAAAGTATCCTGGTTCGCACGGTCTCTGATAAAATCGCGTTGTGTTTGTGGCACCGACGGAGTAGTAGCCTTGCTGTATAAGTTGTGGCGTTGGTGATCCTGTACGACAGATCAATCCATCACCGCCACACTCACGTTGCGTGGGAGACGTGCTCCCTTCATGGCAATAAAAGCCTCGCGTACACAAGCCTGTACAGAGCGGTGACGTCTCGCCTTGCTTATCGCCATAACGACCAGCAGGGCACAATTTCATCTTGCCATCGACGCAAAATGTTCCGGGTTCAGATGTGCGCTGAGCGTCTCGGATGGCCTCGTTTCCCGGTGCCTGCTCGCCTGACGAAGCCACGCTGTATTCCTCAAACCCAGCATCAGATACCAAAAGGCTGTTGGCTCCGTCGGGTAGAAGCCGTACGGAAAAGTAACCTGGCCATACAGGAGTTGGGACAGCGCTGCCACTTGGACAGAAGACACTTGCGTCTCCACAGACGTGAGCTGTGCTGTTTCGACTTGCAAGAGGGCAATAGAAGCCACGCGAACAGACTCCAGCGCACGTTGTCCGGGTTTCCAAACTCCCACCACCGTAATATCCCGCTGGACATGGTGAGCGCACGCCATTTCTACAGAAGTATCCTTGCTCGCAGGGAAACTGCTCTGAGCGTGTGTAGACAGAAGCGTTGCTTGTCACACCGTCGCCTAATGTAGCAACGAGCGTCTTCGGAACAAGTTCACAGCGCAGTGTGGCTTTGTCGAAGTACAACACGAATATTGACGCGTCAAAGCTGGATCCACCCGCCAAACGGAAGCAAGTGCAGGAGCGTCTATCGCTCGTACTGACTGTTGTGAACTCAGGACAAGGTTGGCAGAGCTCCAAGTCATCTCCATACCCTGGTTTGAATGTGCCTGCAGGACAAGCCACGCATTGTGCCACTGGAAAAGAGTATTCGCCGTAGTTCACCACGATGGGGCTTCGACCTGTCACCACATCCATGAAGGCACTGACGGTGGTGGAATAGTCTCGATAGCGTCCAGGTTCGCATCCCGGCGCGATCGTAGCATTCGGAGGGATCGCACGAACTTCCAGCGACGTATAATAGCCTTCGAAAACATTCCAGGGCTTCGCTGACGCTGCAGGACAGTAAACCGATGCGGACCCGCACTCATGCTCTGTTGGAGTCGCGCTTCCAGGCGGGCAGTAGTAGCCAGCCGCACAAGACGCTGAACAGGTCGGCCTTGTTTCCAGCTCTTCCGAACCGAACGTTCCTGCTGGGCATGGATAGCACGTGCCTCTCCACGCAAACTCTCCTGGTTTTGCTGTTCTTTGACTTATCCATCTTCCTCCGGCCGGAGAGTGCTCTGAAACAGCACAGTAACCTTTAGTTGTGCTAGTTGGCAGCGCAGAACCTTGCGGACAGAATGAAGCACTGGTAGCGCAAGCCACCGCTTGAGCGACGATGCTACCCTCGGGACAATAGTACCCGGCAGCGCACAGACCCGAACATTCAGCCGAGAAGAGGCCTGCCTTGTTGCCAAAGGTACCAGCTGGACACGCATGACGCTCTCCATCGACGCAGTACTGACCTGGCTCACAGCGACGTTGAGCTACACGAGTGATCCGATCCTTGTCACGATCTGCAGCCAATGCGTCTTCAGAAAGTGAGTCCTTCGTTGCTTTCTGGTCACCAACCGTGTAATACCCCGAAGCAACTTGAATCGGCAGCGATGAACCAGTAGGGCAGAAGACGTCAACGCTACCACACGGAAGCTGCGTAGCACAAGTGCTGCCTCGCGGGCAGTAGTAACCTGCTGCACAAAGTCCTGAGCACGCAGCACTAGCAAGTCCGGAGACATTGCCGAAAGTTCCGGCCGGACAAAGCCTCGATCGTCCAGGAGCCTCCTCAGGACTGCAAAACGAGCCTAACGGACACGCAACTTCCTCGGTCGAAGTCAGCTCGACAACACGTGAGCCTCGACGTGGTGCTCGAGGCTCGGCGCTTCCAGCGGGACAGAAAGTATTGTGTTCGCATGGCCAAGTTGTAGCAGATGCAGTGCCTTCAGGACACGCGTACCCGACAGGACACACACCGGAGCAACTAGCGTCCGTGAGTCCTGCAGTAGCTCCAAACGTACCGCCAGGACACGGGGTCGGACGAATACTAGCTCTGGGGCAATAGTGACCGACAGGACACTGTCCTGAGCACTTGGACGTCGAAAGCTTGGCCGTCGCCCCGTACGTTCCTGCAGGACACCTCTGCGATGTGCCAGCCACGCAAAACGAGCCTGGATTGCACGGACTGATGCTGCTTCGACATCGGTCTGTCGGTTCTCCACCTAGCGCGTAGAAACCCTCGACCACCGACACTGGCTGCGATGAGCTCAGAGGGCAGTACCGATCCGCAGCTCCACACTCGATCGGCGTGGCGGTTCCTTCCGGACAATAGAAACCCTCGGGACATGGTGCCGAACACTGCTTCGTACGCAAACCTTCTTCAGCTCCGTAGACACCTGCAGGACATGGTCGTCGCTCACCACCGCTACATATCAATCAACGTAAGAGTTAGCACTCGGTAATATCAACTCAAACAAAAGCATCAAACGTACGTGCAGTAGGAACCGGGAGGACAGGGCATTGTACCGGGACATGGCTGCGTTGTGGTAGCTCCAGGCACCGAGTAGTAACCTTCGAAGGTGCACACACGCTGTACTCGCCGGCCTGTAGTCCAGGAACTCGCACCTTCGCCAGCACGAACATCACATGTCAACCATAACAACGCCACAAGCAGCAGCAGCTTCCAAGCGGCGTCACGCTGCATCCGTTACCAGGTGAAAGATCCACACTGCCGGTACACTTGCACGTCAGACAAGAACACGATGTCAAACATCTTCGAACAGGTTCAAGCCAAAGCAATTTTACGTATGAAAATGTCCAGTCATTGGGAGAAAACGAAGAGGGCGCACGCGTGGAAGCGCACCGCTGATTCGCTACATAAGCTACACTGAGTCTTCTGCTGCGCTCTGCATGCCTTGCCTTCCTGTCTTCTCCTATCTGGCTGGTCATCTGGGTCTTCATGACAGTCCGATACTCGTCTAAGACGAAGTTGAACCTGCTGTACCCTGAGCCACTTGAAGGTTGCCCTCGAAGTAGACCTGCCACAGCTGCACGAACACCACGATGTACACCACCAGCAGCGAACCGAACACGTTCGCCGTGAATGTAGCGGCAGTGTGGTCCCAGCCACAGTACTCCGTGATACTCATCTTGACCATGGGGTAGAACTGGCTCATCACGAAGAAGCCAAAGAACATGGAAGACACGTAGTTCCACGGATTCGTCGCGTTCTCGTACTCGAAGAACCGGATCAGCGCCACCAACTGACTGAACAGCAGCGTGAAGAACATCAGCACGTTGGGGATTTCCGTCCACGACGTCTTCTGACCGGCACCAGTGTTTGCCCACGACTTATCCTTGCCCGTCACACGCGCCTGGACAGCCTCAAAATGGCCATCATCGTGATGAACGAGAAGGAGAACCAGGTCTGCTGAGCACGCCACACATCGTTGTTGTCGACGGCGCGATTAGCCAGCAAGTTCAGCACCCAACGGCAGAACGTCACAGGCAAGAAAGAGTACAGAAACTTGGTACCCTTAGCGTAGATGGGAGCGTCACCCGTGCACAGATAGTAGATAGCGATGCACACGTAACACAGGGCGGGGATCGATCCGAACGGGTACAGCACCGAATCGTAGAAGAACATCTTGCGCGGGAACGTAAGAGACGGCTTCGGGTCCGGGGCAGGCACACGCGGCGGACGCCAGTCCGGGTCAACCTCACTCTCATTTTTCATCAGCAGAATTTGCACAGCACCCTTGGCCCAACGCTTCTTCTGACCCATAGCAGCAGCCACAGTTTCAGGAACAGCGCCTTCACACAGCCGAATGCGATCCTTTGCATCGCCTTCGAAATCCTTGCGGAAGTACACTGAATCCCATCCAGACGTGTGTAGAATATTACCCGTGAAGGCATCTTCTGTCTGGGTACCGTACTGAATGCCACCAATCGAGTCGAAAGCCTGGCGACGGAACACAGCGTTGGTACCGGCGAAAGCGGCAGAGTCAAAACCATCACGACCACACTGCACTGCGTCGAAGAAAATGGTATTCTTGTGTCCACACGGGTCACCCATGATCGTCAACTGAGGCGTGTCCTCGAAGTACTGAGGAGTCTGCACGTACGACACCTGGTTCCAAGAAATGTCGTCACTGTACTGGCGACCACCTCCGTCAACAGCCTCGCCCTCCGAGAAGAAGAACGGGAGCACAGCAAGCAGGAACTTCGGGTGCGGCTTCATATCGTTATCCAGAATCAGCAGGTACTTGCCATCAGCGCCTTCGTTGAACAGGGCGTTGTTGATGTTACCGGCCTTGGAGTGGTGCACCTCAGGCTTCATGCGACCAACGAAGGTAACACGCGGGATCCCACGGTCACGGTAGTCATAGTCGTCGGACAGCGAGCCAACAGCACAATCACGACGCTGCACACCCTTTCCGCCCTCCTTACGGAGCTCGCGGACAGAGCTGTGCTGGCGACGCCACGACTTCAGACTGGCGTCGTCCTGCACGGGGCCAACGACACGCTCGTGCATCAAGCGGGCAAGGTCGCCGCGCAGGTCACCACAAATCTCAATAACCTTCGTGTTGACTGTCACCTTGAAATGGTTGTTGGCATCCCACACGGACTTGGTGTAACCATCATCCAGAATAAAGATGTGCATCAGCTCCGGAGGATACTGCATGGCGAGACAGTTCTTCAACGTCTGCATCGAGTCCGTAACAGGCTCCATGTAGTGACATAGGAAAATGTCGACAGACGGCCACTGCTCCTTCGGGATAGGCGGCTTGAAGTCGTTCATGTAGCGAGCGCCACGACGGATCGGGCGCCACATACTGAAGTTGAACAGCAGACCCAGGAAGTAGTTGAGGAACTCACTGAAGATCATCATCGCGTACATGAGCCACGACATGAACGGCACGTCCTTGATACAGTATCCATCACCTGAGCCAGCGTCAAAGTTGACAGTCGAACTGTAGCAACCAGTCGTCTCACTCGCCGGCAGTTCACTGCAAGGAAGGGTGGGGCGAGCGTGGTCACAGAAGTATTGCTGCGGGTACATCGTCGTCAGGTAGTAAAGCCAGAAGATACCGGTAGCAGCCGTGCCGAAGTAGAAGAGGTGGAACATACCGCTGCCAGACATCTTGTACTTTCGGATGTTGGGCGTCTCAACGGGTTCAGCGGCGCGGTTTGCGATCGAGTATGTCGACATAGCGAACGAACGGAACGAAGGCTCGTAGTAGTTGCGAACACCGGCGATCGAGTCGTTGTACTGACTCATCTTGCCGTCGGGGCCCTGCACACCAGAGTCCATGAACCGGATGCTGCGGCCATTGTCCTTCATGCTGACGCCGCCAGTCTTGGCGTTCTTGGGGTCAACGAACGACGTTGTGCTCATGTAGGTGCGGTTGGGCACCTGCTGCCAGCGGTCGGGCACTTGGCTCTTGTTGTTCATTGAGACAGACGGCATCTGCGCCTGCGAGATGCTGACGTCGGGGTTGGCGTCGTCTGATGGCATAGCCTCGCCACACTCAGTACAGAAGGCCGTGCCACTGGGAACCGTCGCGAAACAGTTCTCGCACACCAGACGAACACGCTCGGTCATCGCCTGGGCAGGCAGCGTCGCGCCCGTAGGCAGCTCCGGCATCTGCTCCTCAACGGGGCCGAGCTGCGCGTGGGCGCCCACACGGTTGTAGCACATGAGTCCCCAGCGCATGGACAGCTGGTTGAGGCCACCGACCACAAAGACGGCACCCCAGATGAGAAACATGAGCGTCTGCGCGCTAGCGTCGATGCCCGTAAGAGCAGCCGAGCCGCCCTCCTGGAATGACATGTAAGCCACGTCCGAGAGCACAGCCGAAGAGTCGACGAGGCGAGAGACGCCGTCTGCCGCCATCCAGCCACCCGTGATGGCCGAAAAGACGATGTACTTGAAGCGGTGGTTCTCGAGCTCTGTCGTCTTGGAGGTGGAGCAGCACACGAGCTCAAAGATGATCATGAAGGCGATGACGAACTCCTGTCGAGCCAGCTGGTTGTCTGCTGGGAACACATTGATGCCGTCGACCGAGTCGATGAGCAGCAGGTAGCAGGCGATGAGACCGCCCGTGACCAGGATGAGGATGTACGGGCCGAAGAACGTCATGAAGCCCACGATGAGGGCGATCAGGAAGCCAGAGCCGCCGCCTGCAGCCACTGCGACCCATTCGTTCGTGTCGGTCAGGAGACGATGGCAGTGAAGGCCACGACGAAGCCCCTAAATATCAGATATGAGAGAACCCAAATAAGAGTCAGTTTCAGAAAAATCTAAAATTAGAACAAGTGCACTAAACTGGTCGAGTACGGTACTCGACCAGGAGTGATGGTCACTGCACGTACATGGCGAAGGCGGAGAGGAACTGCGTCGTTACAAAGAGCGAACGCGCGCCGAGCGAGAGCGACGACCAGCCGCCGCACGACAGCGACACGCCGCCCAGGATGCCCACGACGGAGGCGATGATGCCCGCGCCGGTGAGCCCCATGGTGCTGGAGAGCCGCTGCTACTTGCTGGAGAGGGACTTTCGACCGCCGACAGGAAGTGGGGGAGGGTGGAGACGTCTCCTGACTGGGTCTTCCCTTGGAGGTAAGGCGCCTCTGGACTCGGGACTCGGGACCCAAGACGAGGAACGCGCTTTGCTTTGGTCTGCTGCCGAGGGAAAACAAAACCAGAAATGAGCTCTCTCCTCCCGCTCCGTTTCCCGGCGGCTGTTTTTCTCCCTGGGTGTTTCCCCTGGCGTGCGATCGAGCCGATAAATGACGGTCATTTATGCGAGAGAATCCATAACGGAAAAAAGACTGTGGGCCAGAGATGGGACGACCGCCCCTTTTCACTGGCTTCATCGTGACGGGAGTTTCAGCGGGGTTTCGCAGATGTTGCCCTTGTTTCTTTTGCTTTCTACAGTACCGGTACTGTGCTACGAAGCACTTCATACATGCTGCAAGACGCTGGTGCTGAGTATAATGCAAATGACGGACGGCGTCTTGGTGCAGTGGTCAAATTGATGGCCGCTTTGCATGACAGAACTGTCCACCGAGTCTGTCATGGCCACCACAACAACACGAGGCGCCCCGACTAGCGCAGCGGAAGAGACTGGTTCCGCATGCTCGCACGCATGTGGCGGCACAGGACTTGCTCGTCGTCGCGCGTGGTGCTCATGAATCAGGACCCTGATGGCGAGCGCAGCCATCGGGACTGGGTGGCACAGCAGGAGGTTCAGCTATGCCGATAGAACCCATATGCCAGGTATGTGATCTCACTCGCATAGGTCTCCGCTTGCCCGTTGCTTTTACGCTAGGATAGAATACACCAGCATCTGGATCCGGTGTTCGCAAGCGCGACAGTCCGTCGTCGTGCGGCTCGATGCGCGACAGCCGCCCCATTCTGCTCGCGCGGGGCGACGACGCTGTTAAAGCAGGGCAAGCAAGATCTAGGATCTAGCGCCACGAGCATGAGCACTTCAACCTCGCGCGCTCGGCGTGAGCGCGGCCAGCCTTGCAGCGGTAGCCAGCCATTTTCAACGGCACCACCGTGGTCTTCCTCCTCGTCAATACATGACAGAATTCAAAATTCAGCCTGCGTGGATGGGCAAAGGATATCACCTCGTTCCGAAATATTCCCTCCCCAAGCAGAAAAATCCATACTCCAGCTAAGCAAATACATTAAGCTGCTAATGCACTGTAGGGCCATGCAGCGCACTACGGCCGGAGATGGGAGCTGCGCGCTCGGCACGGCGCGAATCGCCGTGTGACTCGGGGCGAGGGCGTCTGCACCAAGACGGCCAAGCGGGAGCGCACCAAGACGAGCTTTCCTCACGATCGCCAACGCGAAAATTTGGGTTTCGCGCCCTAGCCCTACTCCCGCTGACTCGTTTGTCTCGGTCATTTATCGGTAATTTACGCCTCTTCCGTTTTTGGGCTCGTCCGCAACCGCCGCCGTCCGGGTGCACTCCCCACTCTGTATTTTTCTCCTGGCGAAGGCGAAGGAGACTCACAGACTCACCAAGTCTCGTACCATGACGCGCCTGTTGCTGCTGGCGCCGCTGTTGCTGGCCACGGCCGCGCAGGCCAAGAACTACTTCAACCAGTCGGCGGGCTACGTGATTGAGATCAGCACGGACGACTGGAGCAACTACGACAGCAACGGAGGCTGCGTCACGTGTCCCTACACGTGCGTCGCCCCCACCGAGAGCTACGACGGCACCACCATCAACTCAAGTAACACGACGCAAACGGCATCTCTGCCCAGCATCTACACGGCCGTAGCCAGCAACGGCTGCTGCTACGCGTCGGACGCCACGACGCAACCGTCCTGCTCCACGGAGGCCAGTCCCGCCACTGCTGAGGCCTGCGGCTTCCTATACGGACCCACGCTCGAGTGGCGCATCAACAACGCGCTTAAGCCCCTGAGTGACAGTATGACAGCCATCCTGTTCGCGTCCACGGACTGCGAGAGCTTCTGGGCTGTGGGTAAGCAGGACATCCGCTACACGAGCAACACCAAAAGCATCAAGGGCTCCAAGATGATCAACCACGGCTGCTATGGAGACGCCAGTGGTACCCCATGGTGCTCAGTGGCTGTCTCACGAGTCAACTCGCGTACTCAAAGACCAAGACGTACACGTGGAAGAACCTGGCAGAGAAGTGCGAGGGCCTCGCCGGACGCTGCGTCATCACGAACGCCGTCTGGGAGGAGCATCTCGAGTGTTGCACGTCTCGCACAGGCCTGGGATCCGACTGGGACACGACGTTCGAGACGTACACCAAGGCGGCCGTCAAGACCACGTCCCTCAGTGGCCCCGCCATCACAGCCATCGTGATCGGCGGCGTGGCGCTGCTCATGTGCCTCATCCACTTCGGCGCCAAGGTGCGCGAACGCGCGCGGCAGACAGCCCTCATGCGCGAACAGGAGGCCACGGACGACTACGAGGAGATCATGACGCCGCTCACGACGGCCGACAAGCAGCCAGTGGCGCTGCAACGCCCCATCGGACCCGCCAGCCTCGACGTGTCGCTGCACGAAGGAGACCAGATCTACCGCAAGAAGGAGGACGAGCTGCTCTTCGAGGGCGACATGTACTAGCTCCTCCCCTCGTAGCCTTCAGGACAGTCAACTGCTGCTCGTCTCGCTCCCAAAATGCATCCCTATTTTGTTCGTCTAGTGTTGGTATTAGAAGCTGTCCACGTCGTCCTGACTCAGTCCTTCGTAGCATGTGAGCCCCGCGCCGTTCTGCGTTGTGTCCTTGGCGCCCTTGGCCTTGAGGTACTCGGCCAGATCCGTGTGCTTGTACGCGTACAGATAATGCAGCGCCGTGTTTCCATTCAGGTTCTGCAGGACAAGACACGGAGGTGAGGAAGAGGCCACGAATATGATGGGGACTGGAGCGACAGACCTGCAGGTTCATGTCGGCGTGACGACGCAGCAGGAACTTGGCCAGCCGCTTGTTGCCCTGCTGGCACACGAGGATGAAGAGCGAGTTGCCGTGGTTGTCCCGCGTGTTGACGTCCACGTCCTGGTCCAGCGCCAGCTCGAGCTGTGCACAAGTTGAAGACAAGACAAGTGAGACCAACGATGCAGACTCAAGATGCAGACGCTGCGTACGCCTTCGAGGTTGCTATTGCGCGCACAAAGCAGCGCTCGGGCTTCGCGTTGCTCCTTGGTCTCGTTCTGCTGGCTCGGGTCGCGCTCGAACATGTCGTCGATGGGGTCTTCGGCCACGACCACCGCACCACGACGAGTGACGGAGCTGGGCGTCCCTGAGGCCTGTTGGGCGAGCAAGAACGCGGCCCACTGCGTTTTCTTCTCGCGCAAGTCGTCAGCTGGACGAGGCACAAAGTGCACTTGCAGTTCGGGGATGAACTCGGGCGCTTCGTACGGTGAACAATCTGCGGGGTCGAGCATTCCGATAGGACTGGCATGGTTGGTCTGGTTGATGAAACTCGATCGAGGACCCTCCGTGTGCGCCGTGTACACGCTCCTAGCAAAGTTTGATGGCAATCGAGAAGTCTTGAGCCGCTTCCAGCCTTCACCTCGGTGGTTTGCAGGCTGCGCTCGAGTCTGAGGCACAAGTTGAAGCTGTAACTTGGCCATCTTGGCCGCTACGAGCGCCGCCTTGGATCGGTCCATGCCTTCTTCCGTCAACGCTGCCATTTGATCGTTCAGATCAATTTGTCGAGCGTCACTTTCATCTTCTTCGTCCTCAAAGATGGAGCTTCGTCTACCAATGTGAGCTCGAGACGTTGGCCGAGACCGTGACGACAAGCCCAGTTTGGCTTTCAGCTGCTGCAAGAACTGCTCGTCCGCGAGGAGTGCTTGTACCATTGTGGCTTGAGCTTCTGCATTCGCACGTTGCTTAGCAGAGACCAACGAAGCAGTTGAGCTCGAAGCCGAAGCCTTCGACACTGCGGAAAACGGTCGGTATCTCGAAGGTGTTTTGCTGGCGCTTTCGTCATCGTCGTTCTCGTCGCCATTTATCGCTGTCTTCTCCCATTCCTCTGGTGGCTCCCATAGGAATCGTCGAGCTACGGGCAGCCCTGCATTGAGCGAGTGGTAGAAGACGACGGCGCTATCGTCTTGGGTGATCTCTCGTATCTCCCAGAGCCCCTGCTGCTCGAGCACAGTTGATCCTGCAAGTCTGTGCACCCATTCCTGCTCGACAGCTTCTTCCGTAGCGCTGTTGATGCCTCCTTTGCACCGAGCTTCAGCCTGAGCTGCTGCAGCTTCAATCTCTTGCTCTAACCTTTTCTGCTCTTGTCGCTTAGCTTCGAGTGCCAGTCGACCAACTTCGAGTTTCTGCTCGATCTCGTGCAGTTTCGTCTCGTAGGCTGCACGGGCTTCACGCTCTGCCACCATCGCCAAGTAACTTGACAATCGTGCTCCAAGCACGTCTACCATGCTCTCATGACTCATGGCCACACTGAAGTAGGTGGGGTCGTTGGGCCCGCTAGTCGAGTGGTTCTGGATCACGTAGAGCAGATCCTTCTCCACACGACGTCGACTCAAGTGCATCTCAACGGGATCAATCTCATGCCAGCAGTATCGACCACAGACTCCAGGAGCGTTGGGGTAAGCAATGGTGACGCTGCAATACTGCGCGACAACGTCGTAGCGCGGGGCCATCGTTCTTCCTTCAGTGAGCAAAAGCCATTGACGAAAGGTATGTCGATCTGTGAACTCGCTCCAGCCACGACGATGGCTTACAGGTGCTGAAGGTAGTTCCACGAGGTCTAGCCAGTGATCTTCTTCTTGAGCGACGTCATTGAACAGCGTAATGGTTCCAGGGAGCAAGTCGTCCAGGATGGACTCCAGGCGTGTGCTCAACAGAGTACCGAGGCAGGGAGAAACGAAAGCCATGACCCGACCAAAGCCCGTTTCGGTCTCTGCTAGAGTGTAGAGTGCGGCTTCGAGCTCCGGAGGCGGCATCTTAGAACCAACATGCCACGCAAACCACAACGGTGATAGTATGGGTGCGTCCAACGCTAACACGAGCATGACTAAGACGGAATTTGACGACGATAGCGCACGATTGCGCTCAAAAACAGCCACCACTTTGGTGTATTCCGGCGGAGCTTCGTCGTCTTGTGAAACTTCGTAGTCGGACTCGTATCTCCACCAAAGCACGGGCCCGTTCCCGATAAGGGCCACGCCTGGTACTCGCTCAAGTGCATTGGGGTGGTTGTCTGAATCCCATCTACCACAAACGAGCAAACTAAGCGGGCAGAAGGGGTTCCTCTTCTTGACGGAGCTTTTCGCCGTCGAGTGCTCGCACTGTGAATCAACGCAGCTTGTACAGGTACCGGTACTCGACTCTCATACGAAAGTCCTCGTTCAATGGAGACTGCTTGTTTCAGGGCTCTTGTGGTCGAAATCGACTGGATCTGCGAGTATCCTTCTCGGATGGCTTGTTCGTCTCGTCGGTCACTTAGTGAATGGCTTTCAGAGTCGATCCCTTCGCTTTCATCTTCAGGAGGACGATCCAACAAACGATGTTTCGTAGGTCGGTGGTTGAAGTGGTCAAGGTTTGTGAGCCAAATGTGGTTCACGTCGAAGATGAATGTCTTGGTGAGGTTGCGCTTGCGGGTTTCGGATCGAATGCGCAGGTTCTCAAGGTCCTGAAGTGTGTCGAACAGCGCGCAAATTGGATGTCGTGTCACAATGGGAACCACAGCAAGACTAGCTTGTTCCTTGGCGCTAGAGCTCCCACGTGCCTCCATCTCTTGCTGCTGCTTCTTAAGATCGACGTACGCGAACCACAGCGCTTCACGGTCCTTCTCCGACCGGTACTTGACGAACAAATCGCCCGACAGCCAACTCGTGGGACCCTGCAGCTCCATGCGCGTCAAGAAGGCCAATGCGTCTCCCTCGACGCCTTTCGCACTCTTGCCATTGGGGTACACTCGTGCATGGTGTTCACAGCCCGTGACTTTGTCCGGTTTGGACCAGCAGGCATTGCACATCCGCTTGTCCACCACGTGATCAGCTCGATGCGCTGGAGACTCCGCCCCAGTGGAGTCATGCAGTCCCATCTTGCGCAGCAATAGCGCGACATTGTCCACTTCATGCAGCGCCTTCTTGAGCTTCTGGCCGGGTGGCGTCCCCGCAGACACGCCAAAGCCACCGCTGTCGACCCGAAGTTTGGTCAGCGACTTGTACAGCGGCGACTCAAGCAGTTTGAGCGCCGAGCGCTTGCCCGGAGTGTTGTTTGCGCCTTTGCAAGCGATTGCAGGCAATTGCAGTGGCGAGTAAATGCTCCCAGGCGGGACGGACGCGACCGGAGACCGTGGAGGCGGCAGTCTGGGGAGTGTTCTGTCATCTGCCACTTCGCTTCGACTCGGAGACTTAGCTGCGTGTTGCTGGTTGCTGGAGGCTGGAGCCGAGATGATGAGCGACCCACCTGAAGCGTACGTGACTCGCAGCTCTTCTCGCGTGGGTGTGTGGCGCGCGCCATTGGTCTCCACTGCAGTTGATCCCTTCACGAGCGCCACTCGGTCTCTGGCGGCCTGTAGCTGCTGCTTCTGATTCTGCTGCTTGAGGATCTTCCGGGCGCTGGACTCGACGCTGTTGAGAAACGTGGTGAGATCGTCCATCGGGGCCAGGGACGTCTACAGGAAGCAGGCGACAGACATGATCGAGCTACAGACTTAGTGCACATGAAGAGGCACGCAGCCGTTACTTTGTGACCCAACACGCCGTTCTTGAAAGCTACAGTATCGGGATTTGATACGCCACGTTCATTCAATCAATACCTCGTCCTATAGCCTCAAGCAGCAACCACGCTACAGTGAAAACCTACCTAAAAGTTACCTACGTCCACCACCGGAACGTGTCAATAAAACTCAAAATCAGTTCTTGAGCGTGACGCGCGACTTGTAGGCGTCGTAGCGGCACTTGCCGTACGCCAAAAAGTCAAAGTCGATCGTGGACTGCGACGCCTGGATGTAACCCCAGACGGCCCAGAACAGGTGCGACGCCAGCGAGTACGTGTTGGCCTCGAGGCGCAGACTCTCCACTTCGTTCTCGCTCACGTCGCTCTCGTCGCCGTCTTTGCCCGCCAGGTATGCGCGGCAGAAGGTGCGTTGCTGCTGCTCCGTCGGGTACTTGCTGAAGTCGCCCAGGTGCGGGTTCACCGTCTTGTGGTAGTCGTACGCCCACTCGCAGAAGTGGTTGCCCAGGTCGTAGCCGCGCGGGTTGTAGCTCGTGTACTCAAAGTCGATGAGCACCGCGTCGCCTGCGTCATTCTTCATGATGTTGCCGTACTGCAGGTCGTTGTGGCTCAGCACGATGGGGGACGGCACCTGCGCCAGGACCATCTCCAGCTCGTCCACGTCCTTGTCCAGCTGCTGCAGGTCCACGACGCGCGAGAACTTGTCGCCCAGACACTTGACGCGCGCCACTGCCAGCAGCTTGCGGATGCTCGACAGGTACGTGGGTTTGCGCTCGATGTCGATGTCGAGTTCGTGGAACACGCGCAACTGCTTGGCAATGATGCGCGACTCGTCCGCCAGCCGCACGCGCTTGTTCGTGTACGTGCTGCCGTGGATGAGCTTCTCGGCGCGGCCGTTGGCGAACTGGCCCAGCAGCGCCACGCCGATCTCCTGCTCGCTCAGCAGCTGGAACAGATGCGTCTCCTCCACGCGCGAGAAGAACGACTCGGTGCCTTCGCCGTACACGCGCACGAGCAGGTCGCGGTCCTTGCCGTCGGGTTTATGGACAGCGAAGATGAGGTTCGTCATGGCCCCGCCCAGGTGCTCCACGTCCACGCTGTCGGGCGCGACGTCGCTCCAGCTCGGGACGCACTTGGTGAGCGTAGAAACCAGAGACGCTTGCAGATTGAGCTTGGCCTTGTCCACGACGGCCACCGCCTCCAGATACGGGGCCACGACGACAGCGGTGTCGGTGACGCTACCGCCGTGGGACTGCTGGTTGTTACTGCTGAGTGCCATATTGAGATTGTTGATGAAAATTCTCTGGCTGCGACTTGAGCGGGACGAAGCAAAAGTAGGAATGATGCGGAGAGACGAGTTGGGTTTCATGGAATCTTTAAATTTATATAATTGGTCTCTCTGAATTAATTCGTACTTTGGGGGTGCATGCTTAGCACAAGTTGATTTGTCGGGCAGAGACAACAGCAGCAGCCTGCATTCTCTGCCCGACTTGAGAAATCAACTTGTGCTGAGCTGGGCAACGAGCCGTTGTCACCAGCCACGCACAGCGTTCGAGAAGCGAAAAATGCCTGGCGCGGATAGAGACGCGATAAAGGACTTGCTTAAATGGGTTCACTCTGCAAGCATCGAAAAAAAGAATCCGGCTGAACGGCGTGTTCAAACTTTAGGATATGCGCCACGTTGCGCGTTGGTATTTTTGGCGGAGTCGGGTCGCAACTTCTTGGATCTCACGAAGCGAGCGACGCCTTGTCAGCACGAAGGCCATCCATTGCGAGCGAATGCCGAAGCCATTGCCCCGACGCTGGCAGCCACAATGCAGGAGACGTGATGCCCGTGTCCAAGACCAGCTGCTTTGGCGCCCATCCCCTCGACACGCTGCATGCATGATATTGATTTCTGAAGGTAATTGTTTCTGATGCGGATTACACTGTAGTTTTGTAGAAGGAGGACTTTCCGATTTATCAGAAATACAAGGTATCAAGTCACGGGTGGAAGCTTGTCAACCCCAGCTTCTCAGCAATTTGTGACGCGCTGTCTGTAACAGATGGCAATCAACCGAGATGCCGACGGTGCAAGTATAATACTGTACATGTACCGGTTCCTTTGGTTGAAGCTTTATGTATTTCATTTCGCGATCGACTTCGCACTACACGCGCTGGAAGGACCCGCTGCGAGCCGAGCTCTGCGGTGTGAGCACTGCTTCCATGTTGGTATCGGTCCGTTGGCGCTGGTTCTGGCGCTTTTGGCGAGACCAGCCGACGGCGACAGCAGCGCTCACGCCTGCAACCACCAGCGCAGCCACAATGCCACCAATGACAGTCGCACTCGTACCAGCACTAGCAGTCGTTTTGGTTACGTCGGATGTGTCAATTGCGTACGAGGCACCGCTATCGCTGCTCCAGACGCACCCCCAGGTGCCGGACTCGAGCTTCTGACACACGCTGTCGCTCGGGGCCACGCACTTACCGCTCGAGTAGCTGAGGAGGTAGTCGTGACAGTCTCCAACAGCCACGTCACCGGAGCCAGGACAACTTGTACCTGTCGGATTCTCGCCGCCGCCACTGCAAACGGTGCCGGTGGTGCAGTAAGTGGCGTCGCCATCCACTCGCACCGTGCAGTCGTCGCTTTTGGGTGCTTCGGTGGCTGTTGGTGTGGTCGTATCTGGGACGTCTTCCTCGCTGGCACTTGGCATCTCGTCGTCCCATGCACAGCCCCAGATACCAGTCTTCATCTTGTGGCAGACGCTGTCACGCGGGGCCACGCAGTCACCATTCAGAAAGCTGCGCATGTTCGTGAGGCAATCAGCAATGGCGACATCGTGTTTTTGGGGACAAGTGTATCCTGTGGGCTTGCTGCCCTCGCCACTGCAAATAAGGCCTACAACGCAGTATGTGGCGTCACCTCCAATGCTAATGTCCGTGCAGATTGTGTATTCTGAACCTGAGAGGGAGCCCAAGTACGATTCGCTTTCGTCGGACCTGCCGAATTCCGCGTTTCTCGAGGCTGAATCAGAGCCAAAGAATGATCCGCTGTCATCAGTGCTGGCAAATTCCATGTATCCCGAGTCCGAGCTGAAGCTCATGTATGATCCGCTGTCATCAGTGCTGCCAAAGTCCATGTACCCCGAGTCCGAGCTGAAGCTCATGTATGATCCGCTGTCATCAGTGCTGCCAAAGTCCATGTACCCCGAGTCCGAGCTGGAGCCCAAATATAATCCGCTGTCATCAGTCGAGCCCGAGTTGGAGGCCAAGTACGATCCACTCGCGTATGTGCTGCCAGATCCTGGTAGCAGATCATCGTCAAATAAATACATGACGTCGCTGCCGTCTGCAGAGCTCCCGGTGCTTGACATGTTATCGAGAGAGTGGGTGAACTAGCGGATGGGTAGCAGAAATGGAAAATGAGCGCACAGTGCGGTCAATGCGCAGAGATACTGCCTGCCCCAGGAAAAGACAAAGTTGGCGAGATGGTTCTGAGGAGCGGGATCATGCAGATCAAAGATACCAGCACAAGTGAGCGAATTGAGCGCTCAATGAGTGACTCACTGGGTCTGCGAAACCAACGGCAATTCGTGTCTTGCCAGGGTAGTGATCAGAACTTCGAGAGACGTTGCTACACAATGGTCGCAAAACGGGATCATGCACACGTCGTTGATTTACCGATTAGTTCATGCACCTATTCCAGACCCCAACGGAATTCGTTAAAACGGGCGAGCTGCGCCTGCCCAGCATTATGCGGTGTGTTGCAAGGTGAAATGGAAGAGCGTTTCCAGTGGAAGATGATAAGACTCGTTGGGCAGACCAGCAGTGGAACCTTCGAGCAGCAAATAACGTTGGCTTAAGATTGATGTTGTACATGTCACCTCCGCAATTTCGGTAGGATATGTGTGGTTTCTCTTCGCGAGTGTGTCTATGACCTACTAAGTTGCACTTGGCGCCATCGACACCGCTGGGATATCGAGCAGCCACTCTTTGACTCCATCATCGTCTTCTTCGTGAGCCTTGTCTGGGACTGCTTCGTCAATATTGGTGATCGTTGTTGTTTGACTGCGGGTTCCTTTGACGGTCGTGACAACGGTTTCACGAGATATGTGACGCTGTTATCATCATTATCGGCCGCAGGCCCCACGGCGTTCTCAGGCTTATCGCCTAGTGAAGTATTTCCTTCTCAGTTATCGTCTTCGTCAATGCCGATCTCTTCCTCCGTCCGGAGCACAGTAGTCACCACTTAAAATCGATGATGGTCGTTGTGCGGTTCTCAAAAACGGCGGGCAGGTGTTGAGTCGATCTCCTCGACCTGAGCTGAGCAGCGACCTGCACCAGCGGACAGGCGAGCGACTCGAACATCACCGTGTAGATCAGCGAGAACATCTTCATAGCTCGAAGTCGATGCAAAGCGATGCAAAATGGAGAGTGACTTGGTAAACACTCTGGGCAATGGGATGAGGAAGGCTTGCCTGAGTGCAACCCCTGGATTGTTCACCTGCTTTAGTCTCGGTAGTGCCAAGTTAGCAGATTCATCGATTCACACCCAGTCCTCAAAGGCAGCAGCTATCTCAAAAGAATGCTCGCTCTTGCATTTGCGCCCCACAGTGGGGCGCAAATGCGGTGTGGGGCCCCACACTGCTTCACCACGACGCCTACAAAATATAGGTTCTCATTGGGTTTGGCACTGGAGCAGGGCATTTTCCATCACTAGTGGTTATCACGGTTGGAAAGTAAGTAAGCCGCAAGGGCCAATCAAATTAATCCTTCCTTTCCCAACCGTGAGTACCGCAATTAGTAAGCTGTATAGTGTACGGTACACTGTACCGCAGTGTATGCAAGCCAAGAATCATTGTCGAATCGCAACAGGGATGACTCGCAGTGAGCGTGCCATCGCCCTGGAGTGGCTGGAGGCTGCGATGGTGGTCAACGAACTAGAGGTCGATGCAGAGGGCGAAGAGGAAGCCATCCTTCACAAAGCGATCAGCAGCAACCGCTACATGGCTCGCGGCACTGTGGAGAAGACGGGTAAATGGGATGCAGAGCGAGTTCATAGGATGGACGTGTTGCGCGCACAGCGCAACCTCAGAATGCGTCGAGACACGTTTGTGCTCTTGTTGGAGCGAGTTCAAGCGCATCATGTCTTCGTGCGGGCCCCGCGAAAGCAAGAACAAGCACCAGCGCAGCTCCAGCTTGAGGTTTTCCTGTATTCGCTTCAACCCTGACGGTCCATCAAATTGCTCAGCATTTTGGTATTGCTGAAGGTAAATATTCAACGCTTTTATTATCATTGACCTGTAGTGTTCTAACTCAAAGATTGTGCAGGATCTGTTTACAAATATAGTGAAAGGGTTATTAATGCTGTGCTGAGTCTGGAGGCTGAGTTTCTTTCGTGGCCAAATCCCGTCGAGAAGTTGCGCGTGCAGTCATATTTCGAGGACGTGTCTGGCTTTCGATCTTGCATTGGCTGCGTTGATGGGACGACGTTCAAGCTGCTCAATGATCCTGCTATCAACGGCGAATGCTACTTCTCGCGCAAATCAGAGTACTGCATTGGTGCTTAACTGTTCTGCGACCACCGTCGCCGCATTACTTTCTACCAGGTAAAACCCTTTAAGGATTGGATTAACATCTTCAGGCAAGTATTTTTAATATGTATAATTGTTTTATTAGGTTGGTGTACCAGGTTCCCTTCATGACAAGAGAGCAATGAGCCTGGCTCAAATTGCGGAGAAACTCGACAGCTTTTAAGCCTGGAGAGTATGTGCTTGGGGACAGCGCGTATTCATGCAGCTTCCCGTTTATTCTTACACCTTACAAAATGCCAGCAAGCTCCAAACCGCGCAACCGGACGTTCAATTGGCTGCTGGCGCAACAACGCATTATTGTGGAGCACACAATAGGTATTCTAAAGGCGCGATTTCCGGTGCTGACTTGCCTAAGAGACCGGATCGAAGATGACGACAGCCTACTGTACGTATGCCGAAAGATCGTATGTTGCTTTGTTCTGCACAACATGTGCATTTCAGTAGCGGATGATGCATTTACCTCAGAAACTCCAAGCGTTGAAGAAGAGGACGACGGTACACATGAAGGATGGGATACCGAGGGCAGTGAAGACTTGCGTGTTTGCATCCAAGAGTTAGTTCTAATGCAAAATGGCTTCGCTTAAGACCAAATAAATCAATGGAAATATTAAATCGAATGTTGATGTAGCCATCGTTTTTGGGTTCGCCTAACGCTTTGACAGTTCAAGTTCTAGTTGCTTGTTCTGTAGAGAAATTTGCTGTGTCATCAACGCAAACTGCTGGTCCATCTTCTTCTCTTTAAGACGTAACTCTTCTTTCAAGAGTTCAAATTGTTCCTTTTAGAGCGAATTCTTGTTCGCGAAGTCCCATTTCTGCCTTGTGACGCTTAGTGGTCTCCCTTTCGCGATCCTCGCGAAGACGCTCTAGCATTCTGGCCACTGGTGGAGGGCTGCGAAGGCTGTCATATGGCCGCTTCTGACCGGACTTGGTCGTGTCCACATTGGGCAGGGGATCTCCGGCAATGGGCGCCGATGGTGAGAGCTCGTACGTCCCGTGAAGTGCCGCATTCGTCTCGATGGCTTGCTCTGCGCCGGACAACATCGAGGGCGGGGAGCGTGTGAACAGGTCGGTCGCACCTTGCAAGCCGAACTCCGTACGTCCGGGCTCCATTATCACAGGGGTACAATATTGTGCCGAGCACCGAACATTTCATCATTTCGTAGAAGTACTTGCATTTTTTGACAAGTGTTCTGAAACACACATACCGAAAACCATTTGATTGTTAAAAGTAGCGACATCGACGTAACAAAATACACATAATTCCACAATACCTTTAATGCTAGCTGGGTCGCTTTCTTTTAAACCAAAACCCGAGCGACTCAGCTTGACCTTGAACTCCTTGTACGAACCGTCTAGTTCAATGCACTTCGACTTAACTTGTGTAGGAGTCTTCGTCTTGAGGGCAGCGCTAGCGCTGGTGTAGAACTTGGTTTTAACACCCTTAGTGTACTGTTGGAAATTTGTTCCCATGAACGCGAGCAGGGTGAATTCTTCACCCCGATCCAGCGCTTGTTTCCCATGGCGAGAAGGCTGCTTTGATGCTCGTTCCACTAACTGCTTCTTCGCTACGCCATCCGTTGCCTGAGTCTCTAAGTGAGTTTTAGCCACTTAAATCAAACCTTCAGACGTGAAAATCATCCATTTTTTCCAATCACAAGCAACTATTTCGACCTCTTGATACTTTCCTCTTTTTAGGAAAGTATCAGCGGGCAAAGACAAGACACGAAGATTTGATTTGATTGGCTGTTAAAAGTTTTGCTTACTTACTTACCAACCGTGATAGCCACTACTACTACGTAACACCTTCAAGGTGGAGATGATGATGAGCAAAGCCACATTATTCTGCGTCCTCGATTGGAATGGACGCCTGCCGCAGACACCGTACAAATCCGAGCGATTGTTTTCAGATTGTAGCTCTTCTTAATCTGGTTTCATCTCAACAATTATTAAAATAATTGTTGAGATGAAACCAAACTCTTCGAAAACCTGATGCATACATTCGAAACACGCAAAGCGAAGTGCCGCGCAAGCTCAATTTTGAGTCTCACTTCAACACTTCAACTTAGAGTAATCAATCTCTCTCTCTGCAGTGATTCTGTGTCAATGCTCGCTCGTTGATCGTCTGGCGTCAACGTCTGGCCACCACCAGTCCTGCCCTTGGCCACGAACGGTGTCCGATGGCTGTGACTACCGACGCCCTAGATATGCACCTAATCTAGCCTACACACGTATGACGCACGGCAGCCACGATCCTTGGTTTCCACGACGCAGTGGACGTAGCCCCGAGATCTCTGCCAAATCGCTCAGTACAGGAGCCGGGACTTGATACCGGGCCAGGGGCTAAGTAATACCTGGACTTGATACCGGGAGTATGCTATACCCTCTCTTAGGATTCCCCTACATTGACTCTGCGGAATTGATACCGACGACACCACGGGACGGCTGATACCCGTATCTCTGCACACTCAGGGGCGTCCACCAAACGCTCCAACGCACTTGCACTGAAACTTCCTCGCTGCTGACTAGCAGCAGTAGTTGCATTAGTTGTCTTAGCCGTACGCGCCAATACCGACACGCTGCTACGATCTTGGGCACTTGTCAGTCCCAACGCCAATCTAAAAGTGTGAGCCATTCTCACATGCACTTCGTGCAGCGACCCTCTGCTGTGCCTCCTTCATTCAGCAACCGTGAGAAGATCGCAGCAATCAACAACCTTGGATCTGCTTGCTTGCTGGGTACAGGTTGCTTCTTGGGGGCGCGAATCATCTCGCGGCCACGTGGTGTACGCCATTTCGTGCGGATGTGCTGCACATCGTCCTCCTCGCCGTCCTTCGCTGTCCTTCACTGTCCTGGCCTCGTTGTCCTTCGCTCTGCTCACATACGGGGCGTGGCTCATCGGCTGGTAGGGGAGGGCACGCCAAGAAGATCCATCTTCTTACTATAGCATTTGACGCCGATGCTGGCAGAGGCGAGCCCCTCCGAAATTAATACATATGCCTGAATGCCAGCGAAATGTCACTTCAAAGAGCATCCACGCTCACCACCAAGACAATGACGACAAGGCATTCGCGCTCTTACGCGGAGCACCGGTAGAGCTAAAGAATCATGTATGCTTAATGCTGTATCCGCAACGGATGCGTCCATCACTGCGCAGCCGTAACTGCGTACGGCAAGTTGCTACGACGCCTACAAGTCGCAAATACTGACGTAGGATCAACGTCAAGTTGAAGTTTACGGGCTACTATTGATGGGTAGACCCAGACGTACCGGTATGTCGTCCACACCAACTTCACTTAAGTTGCGCTAACGTCAGATTCATTCAGCCATGCCGCGTAGCGTCAAGATGTCTCCGGACGCGCCGGGCGTGACTGTGACGTCTCCGGACGGACAGGAGCTGACGCTGCGGCGCGGACTGACGTTCCTGGACCGGCCGTCGGCCACCGCCTTCTTCCAGGACTTCGCCAAGGCGCAGGGCAAGCGGCTCGTGATCAACAAGAAGAAATCTGGCGGCGCGCAGTACGAGTACGTTTGCGCCAGCCGCACGCCGCCGTGCAACTTCCGCATTAAGTTGCTCAAGAGTCGCAGCGCGCAAAGCTCCCACTTTTTCGTCAGCTCGTTCTTCGCGCAACATACGGCCGACTGCGCGGGCGCGCCAAGCTTACGGTGCGCCAAGCAGCTGGCATATTGCTGGGAGACACGCAAGCGGCCTCCAGTACCGCAGCTGTCGCGAGTGTCAAAGAGTTGCAGGAGCGACTGCAACAAACCAGCGGAGAGACAATTTCCGCACGCAAAGCGTATAGGGTGCGGGACCGAATTTTGCGGCTGGCGGCGGGCCAATTCGCCAAAGGATTCCAGAAACTTGAAAGTTTGTTGACCGGTTTCCAGACCAAAAATCACGGAACGCACGTAAATTTTGAGACGGACGCGGTCTCGGGGATGTTCCGCAGAGCGTTTTGGCGCACCCTTTTGCGGCGCGGTATCACCAATCGCGCGGGTTGCAACCGGTTTTCGGACTGGATGCGGCTCCGTTGGTGAGTATGAACTACCGCGGACAAATGTTGGTACTGCAGGCAAAAGACGGAAATGACGAGCTCGTTCCTCTCTGCGTCGCGGTGGCGCCTCAAGCAGATGCGGACAATTGGCGATGGTTCTTGATGCATTGCCAACATGCCCAAGTGGACTTTTCCAGAGTTGTGGTGGTGGCTGACAGATCGAGAGGACTACTTGCAGCTGCAGAGACGTTCGGGATACCATTGAGGCAGTGCACACAACACATCATTGCAAGTTTGAAGGTCATGGTCAAAAACTTGGCGGTGCAGGTGGAAGACTTAGTGAAGCGCGCTCAAGCGGCCGACAGCGAGGCCGAGTTCAACTCGTGTCTGAGTATGATCGGCCTCACGTGTCCTGCGGCGGAGAGTTATTTGCGCGGCCTGGACCCACGCACGTGGACGCTGTTTTGCGTCGCGCAGCAGATCAAACTCTACGGACGCAACACCACGCTGTTCTCCGCGGAGGAGAATAAGTCTCTGCTCTGTCTTGCACCGTACGACTTGATGCAGCACTATATGGAGAAATTCATGACGCTCGCCTATAACCAGAGTGTGCACGCCAAGAAGTGGGTCCATGAGGGAAAACATTTTACAGCTCACGCGGACAAGTTGCTGGCGGAACAGCGGCATGGTGCGAATTTCCAGGTCGTGCAGCCGTCGGACGATGGCGTTATTTTCGTGACCGAGTCTCGCTCCTTCCCGCCTCGGCGCTATCGTGTAGACTTAAACCAGCGGGTGTGCTCTTGCGCGTACCTGTTCCAGATGGGTGTACCTTGCCGCCACTTTCTCGCCGGATTAGCATTTTTCAAGCGGTCCAACGAGGAGGCAGATTTTGTGGATGCTTGCTACAGTGTTAGCACTTTTGCAGAGCAGTACGACCCCCAACGCACAGGCAGCATCGAGTTGCTGCTGGACTCCGAGCTGGAAGAAAATCATTCAGTAAGAGCCCCCACCGTCACCCGCAAGCGCGGCCGCCCTAAATCAAAGCCGTCTTCTACGACTACTGAGGTGCTGATGATTCCAACAGTTGCAAGTGCCATTTTGAGTGGTGATACCAGTTTGTTGGAGGACGACGATACCAGCGGCCAGGCAGGTCACAGCAAACGTACATGTGACCAGATCCCGGCTCCTGTTCCTTCCATGGTGAACGATGTTGGGTGTCCGCGGATGGTTTAAATGTTTTAGTCGTGGTTGGGAGAAGAATATGACCCCTAAGAATGTATGACCCGTTGATGAAGCATGAGACTGTGGTGGGGTGAAGCGAAGAGATGCCGATTAAAGTGTTGAAGAGCGATTGCTGCCATTCCAAGGTTGCAGCTCGATCTCTGGGTGTGTTGGAAACACCAGCGGATGCCGGCAAAACCTTTCGGTAGAAGCACCATCAGGATCCTAGAGGAACAAGTACATGTAGTTTGTTGAAGCCACTTCAGTCTTCAATAGAGGTTGAAGTCTATGGAGACTCTCCACACAGTACAGGTGTACGCCTTGTCCAGCATGAATCTCGGTGTATACACATGAACATGTTCATGGCCAGGTGTCCCTTCATCATGAAGTTGACAATAAAGCTTGAAGGATTTGCTTACTACGAAGATGAATCGCGCCCGGCCCTTACTAATGCTGCATGGACTGAACGATTTGGACCGAACTCCAAGAGCGCTTGGGACGCCAGTCAGCGGCTGTCCGATTTGCTTATCGACACGGGAAGGCCATTCTGTCGTTCTCTCCGTCGCCCACACGTCGAAGGATGAACGCCTTGATTGCATTGGTGCTCGGCGCCGTCTCGCTGGCCGTCGCCCTCGCGGACCCGCGAGTGATGATCGAGTCCACGTACACAGACACCAAAGGGTTGAACGACTTGGCCCAAGAAGCCATGGGGATCAAGTATATGGGCACCGCCACCGGCATCAAGCAGCTGAGGGACGCACACTACACGCAGGAGCTCAACAACACCCACGACTTTGGCGCAATCACCCCAATCAACGCCATGAAGGTGCGTGCCGCCGTACCGCACACCAGCATTTTGCTGTTCGCGGTGCTAACGAATGTCTCTTTTGAATTGCAGTGGGATGAGACTGAACCCGAGCAGGGTATGTTCACGTTCGGCGAAGCTGATAAGATTATCGCATTCGCCAACACCACAGGGTCAATGGTTCGTTGTTCCCTCTGGTCTCGGTGCGTCTCCTATGCTTGTGGTGAACTAAGATGCAAAGTGCTGACGATATTTGCTTTCGACACATTTTAGCACAAGCAAGTTCCAGCGTGGGTGAAGGTGCTGGAAAAGGCCGACATGCTGAAGGCAATGTCCAACCACATTACGAAACTCATGTCGCACTTTGGCAACACCTGCATCGCATGGGATGTACTCAGTGAGGCCGTTGAAGAGGACGGGTCGTACCGTCAGTCCTTCTGGTACAAGAAGACGGGCGAGGACTACATTTTGGCTGCATACGAGACTGCCAATACGATCAGGGCCGAACTCGGTCTGAAGGCGAGGTTGTTCTACAACGACTTCGACATCAACGTTGTCAACAACAAATCGGATGCGGTGCTGGCAATGGCCCAGAAATTAAGACGCAAGAAACTTTGGGTCGAAGGTATCGGGTTCCAGTCTCACTACGGCAACAACGACTCTGTGGCCGGAGCAGACATTTTCTGGAACTTCCGACGATTCACCACTATTAACATGGACGTTGCGGTGACGGAGCTAAACGTGAAGACGAGCATGGCCAATCCGACCGTGAGTGAGCAGCGGCAACAGGTGGGCATCTACACGAACGTCGTGTCGGCCTGTAAGAAAACAAAGCGATGTGTTGGGGTCACAATTTGGGACTTTGTCGATGGCTACTCGACGCCCAATTCGTCTGCTCCACTACCATTTTACCAGCCCGATGGACCAAATACGCCACTTGTACGGAAGGCCATATACGACGCCATCACGGCGGGTTGGATTTATTAAGGCGACACGATCTACCTGTCCGATGAAATGTTTCATGTCAATGTCGACACCACGATGGAAGTGTTTTTTAAAAAGCGAAGCTTGGAAAGTTATTGTAAAATATGACGCGTACTACGCTTATGGATCCTGTTCATGGTATGCGTTTTTAAACTGTATACCAAGTAGAGCTGTCGTAGTTAGCTAACTTTAGTACTTTGTTAACCTCTCTGCTTAACCTCTATCTGTGTGACACACACAGATTAGAGACATACAAAAACCAGGTATAAAAAATTGGGGAGCCAACACACCCAGGCTCGAGTGCTACGACAACGTCATGGCCTTGTGCTGTGGCAACGAGACCAACTATCGCATCCTACAACCCTCGAGGTGCAAGGCGAAGATCATGCGCGATGAGGAATACATTAGTTTGCTGGACGGAGGGCGCCGACGGACCGCAAGCGAACGCTGGATCCGATTTTCGAAGGTTGCTTGCATCTACACAGGTCTGGCGTTCTGCTCCCAGCTTTCAGACTTGCTGCTGCAGCTTCTCCTCTCTGGGAGCTCTCTCGCTTGTAGCTGCGGATAGCTGTCCATGCTTCTCTTGCAGCGGTCCGGACTGCGTCTTCTGGCGGCGGTGCTCGCGACGGAGCCCTCGGTCGTAGTCCTTCTGGTGAGTTGGAGACTTGAGAGTGAAAGGCAAAAATCAAAGCGAGTGAGCGTTCACCCGTCGTTGTAGTGCGTGAGCTCGGCTGCTGTAAGCTGTCGAGTGGCACGATTACAACGCCAGCAAAAGGTGAAATCGAGTGCATATATTGACTTGTCTTGAGTAAACATAAGCCCATCAGCCGACGAAACGAAAAGAGCTTTCTATTGGCTAAAATAAATGGTTTATTAACGTGTTTGACGTTTGCGTGACTTGAACGGAAGAGTGCGCCTGCGCGTGGTGTCAGCCTCGCGCACCAATCTCAACACGATGGTGGTCCGTTCTACGCGTGCGTGTGCTAGGCTTTAACTTCAGTGTATCGTACCCCGTCTTGAACAGCTCGATGGCGTGTTCTTCATCGCGGATGGACGGCATTGGTAAGCCCTTTTGCACGTCGATGCCGTTGATAATGTGCCGCATTATCATCGACCAATCTGATAGAGTTGCTTTCTTTTGGTGTGCTCAGATCGTCGGATGAAATGCCGTTGTACGGAGGATATCCGCGCCTGGCATCGCCAAACCACCACAGCGTCCAAGCTGCAAGTGGATCGATGCTAGGGAAATCAAAGTCTCTCGGCAGCAGGTGAAATTTCCTCCCCACATATAGTATCAACGTGACGGTGCTGACGAAGATACACTTGTTGGTCCTTTCGTATTCGTTCCCTGTAGGCCCAAGGCCGTCAAGAGAGACGTGATTTCCTCGCGTAGCAGCTCCCTTGTGATATTACCTGCGTTACGCCTTTTTCTCCAGCACATGCTCCATTCGCTGCTCCAGCATATCGGGGAGAACATCAATCGATTTTGCTGCCTGTCCAGTTATTTATATAGTTCAATATGGGGTGGAATTCCGGTTGGGTGCATCGTTTTCGACTCCTCGTTCTCCAAATTTGATAATAACTCTTCCAAAAGCGCCGGGTTAGTAAACTGACTGATATTGACCGCAGTTGATGATTGCTGGGCAGCTCGTTTAGAAGAAATTCGGCATGTTGCACTAATGAGGCAAGACAAAGCTCCAAAATTGCAACGAGATTTAAATCGTAAGCAAGACCCGGAAACATTTTCATTACGCTCGACTTGATAATATCACCTGAATTTGCACGGAAGTGCGGAGGTAACGCAGCAAAATTTGAATTATTCACAGGTAGACCTGCAACCACACGACCTAGAAACTGGTCTCCTGCAGCTTCGTAACGAATGTACCTGTCTTGAACCCCACCAATAGACCACCCACAGCGAAGACACACGCTTACTATGGACGGACCACCGGTACTTCCACCACAAGCAAACGTAGCTACACCTTTACGCACGGAGTGAGTGCCAAAGCTTTTGCAACTCCGTGATGTTGGAGAAGACCAGCTAACGCCTTTCCAAAACGATTTTTTGGTCGGAACCTGGAAATAAAGCCCCAGGTTGCAACCGTGGGTTACATGCCAAATAACCCCCAACGCAGCCATCCAGCACGTTGATGGGCTAAATGGGTTCGCGTAGAGATGGCGAGGGTCCCGTGGCCCAGAACCTTCTTGATCTTAAAAAACTGCTCCGATGCTGTCGTCTTGGATCATCAAATGCTGCGTTTGGAGAGTCTGGACAGAAACTGACCTACACATTAGATTCCACTGTGTAGTCAAAAACAAATGCGAAAACCCCCTGTCATCGCGCGTGAGAGTAGATCTGCAGAGCTCCTCATAAAGTGAATAAGTTAAAGGTTGTTTTCCAGAGTTCTTCGGTGTGCTAGACTGGTTCTGTTCCGCTTCCAGTCTCTTCATTCCAGAGAATAACTGCTTCATGTCGTCACCATATTCCACGGGAAGTGCAATGCGCTTTAACCTGTAGAGATCCTTCATTGCGCTGCGATATCACTCAACGTAACTGATCGTGCACTACTACTCTTGTACACTAGAAACTTGTCAAAATATGCCGGTGTGAACTCAGCCAAATTAAGGTCGCCACCTTCATCGAAAAATCTGGCAGTGTGTTCCTCGGCGAGATTTCCCCGGATCCACTTCTTGATCCCGTTTATGTTGCCCGTGTACTTCTTCCTCGTTTCGGGCGCTATGCAGGCATCTCGTATTGCCTGTGCATTGACTACAGGAGGATTCCTCCTGTCCACAACTCCCTGCGAGCTTTCATCACTCATGACAGCTTCGTTTTGAGCACTGCCTGCAAGCTGCCTTGTACGCTAGTATTTTGGCCAATGAGAGAGCGGTCTTATCGTGGGCGAATGGACTTACGATTTCAAGGAAGGATTCGATCCGTAGCCGCTCATAGTGGATCGCAGTCAAAATAGCCGATCGGGATTCGTGATTCCTTGAAAATATAAGTCCACTCGCCTACGTTTTGATGGGAAACGTCATATGAAACTTACGGAACACCGGGAATGACGAGTGTCCAGGCCGGTGGAGGCGCGGCAATTGAAGCGGACGGGTGGGTGGTGAGAGGTTGCGTGGGAGATGGAAGATGGTCTTGAGATGATGTTCTTCTTCGCGATCGTGATGCAGCCGCTCCTTCTTCATTTGAATGCGGTCGAGAACTAGGCCCACAACGCAGTGGCCAAGTGCGTAGTTTGTGAGCTCAGGTACATGTTCATGGTGCTATAGTCGTACGAGCGAAAGAAGTGTACAAATGCAGAATTACGTACTGGTTTTTATTCAACACTATTTATCAAATTGACTTCACTTCATTCCTCTTCCATGGTTGCCTGGTACTCCTTCGTTTTGGTCTGTGGTTTCTTTCTGTGAGTGTTTTCAACCAGCGGTCAAAAGTGACTAGATATCCATTTTGTCAGAAGCCGATTGAATGTCTTTTGCTCTTCAGCATTGATTTTGCGAAGCACATCGGCAACTTCAATAAATCCCACTTCCAATCTGCGTTGCAGCTCGTAGATCGTGACATCACGACCTGTGGTATTGATCCATGTGGTCCGTCACTTTATGGTTACCACACGCGTATGCAATAGTAGGCGTGGACTGCGTCACGCCAGCAGCAGCAGTGCAGCCCCGAGTTAGTGACTGGCGAGTGACGTTGAAGGTGCATGGCGGCAGCTGCTGGACGAACGCCAGTGCTGCCAGACGGACGGACGGCTACGGACGAAGAGTTGCAGGGCGAGAACTCAGACGGGACGACGTGCCGGCGAGGCATTCAAGGAAGTAAAGCGGCGAGCGGGGCGACGCGAGTGGAGCAGATGAGCGGTGGAGAAGCCGAGCGAGCAGGAAGATCCAGGGTGCAGAGGGCCGCTGGCAGGCGACGAAAGGTCGATCTCGAACGGATTAGGCAGGGTAGGTAGGCGACGGGCAAGGTAGTTAGGCGACGAGCAAGGTAGTTAAGAGAGTGTTGGGTGGGCGATCGTTCACCTCGCCTCTCAGTTACCATTTGAGCGGGAAGAGCTGAAGTCAAGTAACTACGCAGCAAAACACACGACAAGTTGTTGGTAAGCTTTGGATACACAGACTATAGAAGGCAAGGAAAACGCAGACGGAGGGCACGGGAGGTGGTTTGAGACCACTAGGGACAAGGGGATCTACAGAGTCCTCCTGGCCGTGTGTCAGCGCGCGGTCAAGTGTTCGTCACGGTGAAGACCCGCGTTGGCGATGTATAGTGCATGGTGTATGCGGTGAGCTAGCCTACAGACGAACCGAGCGTTGCGGCTACCGATAACGCTCACACCTGTGTCGTCTCTGTGCATGTGACGCCCCTTCTACCTGAGCAGCTGGCGTGGACGCGCCGACGCCTGGTCGGTTATGCTACCTACGGGCCTAGTCTATCCTCAGTGACGCCACCAGCGACTATTTGGTGGTCATTCAGGGGTGTTCTGGGCGAGTCTACCTGAGACTTTGCGAGCTACGCCAAGTGGGACAACTGGTCGCCTGGACGAGGAGAACTACGCTGGCCAGTCTGCCTGAGACTGAGCGAGCACGGAGAAGTGAACGGTTCGAAGCAAGTCTGCCTGAGACTTTGCGGGCAACGAGCAAGACACTCGTCGCCTGGACGAGGAGTCTTCGCTCACCAACAAGTTTATCCGGTGTCGTGGCCTGCACGTACAGCCGAAGTCGCGACCTGCGCGAAGGATCTGAGCCGTGGCCTGCACGTGCAAGAGGATGAGAAAGATAAGTGGTTTGTACAGTACGGATGCTAATAAGGTGTGATATTGGTTAGGAAAGAGAGCGATGTCTACTGGAGGGGACACTACGAATACGGCGCGAAGCGCGCGCGCACTGAGGCGTGCGTCGCTGAGCCCGACCGCAACGACTCCTGTGCAGTCAAAGCGGCAGCGGACGAGTGCAGCTATGACGCTGAATACTGGGGACGGCGGACGCGCGCAATTGAGGACTGCGAGTGTCCGCGTGACGAGCGGTAACACGCCGCAGCCGCGCCAACAAAGTGCGGGAAGTACGGTTTCGGACGCGACTACGACGCCTTCGAGGACGGCGAACTTGGCGGTCGGGACGCAAGACGACGGAGACGGAACGCGGGCAGTGAGGTTCACCAGCAACCCACCCGCACCGAGGCAGCAATCGGTTTGTCCATCGCTGACCGGGCACGGCGACGACCCGGACAACGACGACGAGCAGGACTTCGAGTACGTGGGCACTACGGTCGGAAATGGTGAAGGCGGAACGCTGTCAGGGGGTGCTCGGACAGACCCACCGATGCAGCAGGCACGCCGTTCGGAACCACCGGCACCGCCAACAGCAACACCAACGTGGGCAGCGACTCCGGCGACGCCACTAGCAACGGCGCCGACGAGAGAGGTGATCCGCGAGTTTCGTGGCAGGAAGAAGATGCGGCTCCCGAAGTTCAAGGGCTTGGACGGAACCATGGCCGTGTCGACTTGGCTGCGCGCGGTACAGACGGAGACAAGGCGCCAGGAGCGTACGCTTGGTGTCCACTGGGACGAGGATGAAGTGTACTTGGAGATGGCATCGCACCTTGAGGGGAGACCCTCAGGTGGTACGGCAACATCATGTCGGCCATCACCGACGAGACGGACGAGAACTTGGCACGACTTCTGCGGGGCGATACGGGGAACAGCGCTCGGACCCGGAGGTGGTCGCCAGTCTGCACGACAGGAAGCAGATGCAGGGCGAACCGCTGGTCGAGTACGCGGCCTCGCTCCGGGAGATCGTGGCCGACAGGAACATTGGCGACGAGTGGTTGGTCGATGCGTTCTTGAACGGTATGAGCAGCACCAGCTCGGCAACACGTACGGGGCCGGGAGCCGAAGACATTGGACGAAGCAGTACGCGTGGCGACGAAGCAGGTCGGCAAGTTCGGGGAAGGCCACAGGGTTGGTCTGGAGGCAGCCATGGCCAAGCAGGATAAGAGGGCTGGCAGGGCCGGCGCGACGAGCAGGAGCACCACGCCGCTCGGTGCAGCCGCACCACTGGGAGTCGGCAGCAAGGAGGAGTCGGCAGCAGCAGGGAACTTGGGGCTCGGCGGATTCGAGAATGGGCTCCAAAAGCCACCACGGTACGATGTCGACGGGCGATTGGTCAATCCGACGGGTACAGCGGGTTGGGGGCCAGACGTAACTATGGTAACCAGGGTACACCCTCGTACCCCTGGGTACACAAACTGGCTCTGAACCAAAAGTACAGACCCCCACAAATCGAAGTGGACAGCCACCAGTAACCAACCGCGGCGGATAGCGCGGCGATGGCGGTAACAACCAAGGGCGAAGAAGCGGACGGATGCTCAAGGTAGAGGGCAAGGAAGCCAGCGGGCGCCGTTAGGGCTGCGCGAGGGAGGCAGCAGGTACGACCCACCACCCCGACAAGCGCGACAACCGCTCAGAACGCGAGAAGAGAGACTGGCCAACCACCAGCGATACCAGTCGGGCAGGACGGGACAGCAGGCAGCACCGACGGCTGGCATAGCCGATCAGGTGTGCTACTACTGTTGGAATACTGGCCACTTCGCGAGAGACTGCCGGCTGAAGGCACAAGACTTTGCGGCGCAGAGCATGGAGCCGGACCAGGACGAGGAAGGTTCCGGCGAAACGCCGGCAGAGGCGGAAACGTACAGCGGGCGTAAGGGACCCCACCGTACGACTCGCACAAGCAGAAGGGAAGGACTCGAGCCGGAGCAACGCAGACGCAAGCGACGGTCAGAAAGAAGGAAGAAGAGGAGACGTAACGAAAGAGGCGACGCGGCCACTGGACAAGAGCAACCAGCGCGACGCCAAGACAAAGACGTGAAAGGAGGAGACGTGCCAAAGAGGCGAATGCACGTAACGGACGGCGGGGTTGTAACTGGGGATGGCGCACCGCGCGGTGGGCGTGTTGTTGCACCCAGGCGACTCCACGACGAAGTTCCAGCATTTGATGGTGTCCAAGTCGTGGTGATGGACGAACAGACGAGAAAGTGACGGCGGGACAGCGAGAACTTGTAACTGGGGATGGCGCGCTACGTGTGGGCGCTTCAGCGAGCACGGTGAACGGCTCCAACTCAGTGACGGCCCCTGTGACAGCAAACGGCGCCAAGGACGAGAGGGCGGACGGCGTTGGTGACGTGCGGCGCAAGGAGTGCAGAGGATTCGCAGAGTTTACGCGTCCGATGTCACGAAGTCAGCGCGAAACCACCCAAGTGATGCGGGTGGAAGGTGTGAAGAACGACGGCGTGGCGACGGGTGCTACGCCGGAGAAGAACCCGGTGCAGTTGATGGCGGCGGTGATGACGGAAATGCACCGCACCGACACGGTGCACGCCAAAGTGCTGCAAGCGCGCGCAGTCGACGGGGTGGCGGAAGAGTTGAAGACGGAGGAAGCAGCGCGCTGGGCGACGCGAGCGGCCAAGCGGCGAGAGCGTGCGCAGCGACGTCGCGCTGCGATGAAGAGGCACGACGAAGAAGTGCTGGTGACGGTGGCAGACGTCGAGAATGCCACGTCGACCAGGGAAGCACGGGCCGAAGATGCACAAACGCTGCAGTGGACGCGGCCTGGAACGGAGCACGAGCAGTTGGTGGTGATGCCAGAGCCAAGCGAGGAGTTTCGTGACGCGATGGTGTGGAGTGTGAATGCACGCGATGCACTGCGCGAGGTGGAGGTCAGGAGGACGTACTGACGGAAGGATTTGCGAAGTTGGCGTTGTCGGAGGCTGAGCGGCTCGAGCTGCTGGCCGCTGGCAACGTCGTGGGTGAAAACGACACGCGGAACGGTGTGGCGCAGCAACTCATCGCTGCAGCTACTCGCTTGCGAGCCATTGCTGCTGAAGACTGGACGGAGAGAGAAGACACTCCTCTTTTCGTGTCGCGCGGTAGGCGCAGGTTTGAGAAGAGGATCCAGAAGGCAAGGGCGAAGGCGCGCAGACAGCAAAGGCGGCCGGACGACCTGCCACAGTACGCGAAGGAGACGTTCACGGTGATGAACGAACTTCGTCGCAAGGGAGAGGAAGCGCGGAAGCTTAGCCGAGAGGAAGCTGAGGCCGTGGAGCTGGTACTACCCTACGCTACTGAGGTGCTGCAGAAGAAGCAGCAGCGTCGAAAGCAACGGCGCGTTTATGACTACTACAGTGGCAGCTATTACCAGGAGCCTGTACTGGAAGAGATGGAAGGACACGCACAGCCAGTGCGTGTTGGCAAACTACGCGCTGCACGCGCATCAACAATCGACCTACTGCCGACGGCGACGGTGGTGGTGCGCAACGAGCGAAAGCCCGTCAAGATCGACACAGGAGCCCAGTACAGTGTCGCTGGGCAGGGCTGGAGCAAGTACGGAACGAAGTTGAACATGGTGGCGCCGGTGGACTACATGGAAGGGTTCAGTGGCGTGGCGGTCAAAGTACTCGGCGTGTGGAGGTTTAACTTCCTCACGCAGTATCAGCAGCACATGCAGGTAGACGCGTTGCTGGTCGCGAGTGACACGCCGGATTTCTTAGTGGGCGAGGACTGGATGTACGCGCAGGGGTCAAGATCGACTTCCTGGCGAGCGAGATGAAGTGGTACGCCGACGACGAGAAGATCGTGGTGCCTTTCACCGGGATTGGCACGGCGACAATGCAGGAAGCGAGGACAGCTAAGGTGCGGCTGCTGAAGCAGACGAAGGTGGTCACGCAGACCATGCACCACGTGCACTTGGCAGTGGAGGCTCCGACGGCTCGGTGGGTATGTTCGTGCCCAAGCCGAGGAAAGAGCGCCACTTGTTACTAGCCCCTACGGTGACCAAAGTAAAAGACGGCAAGATCACGGTGCCGGTGCTAAGCTTGGCTCGACGCACGACCAAGCTGCCGACGAGAGAGTCACTTGGTACGTGGGCGCCAGCAGACGCAGACATGGAGCTCCTGGAAGTTGGTGGCGACTTGGAGCGAGACAAGGTGAAGCAGTGGATTGCGGAGGTGCTGAGGGCGAGGACTGAGCCGCTCAGTAACGAAGCGGACCTGCAGATGGGAGACATGGAAGACGAGGATCGGGAGTTGATGCTGCAGTTGTTGCGCAACTATCCGTCACTCATTGAGCCGCGCACAGGTTGCCTGCCGATGACAACCTTGGGCGTGGAGCACGAGATCCATACGGGGACGCAGCTCCGGTTAAAGTGAAGCCGAGACGCCATGCGCATACGGAGCAAGTGGTGGTTGACACGGAGGTTGACCAAATGCTGAACGACGGTGTAGTGGAGGAAGGAAACGGGGCCTGGGGGTTCCCCGTGGTGCTCGTCAAGAAGAAAGACGGGACCGTGAGATTTTGTATTGATTACAGGCTGCTCAATGCAGTCACTACGAAGGATGTCTATCCACTGACTAGGATAGATGAGACTCTGGAGAGTATGTACGGAGCGCAGCGGTTCTCGAGTCTGGATCTTCACGCGGGTACTGGCAGGTGCCCGTGGCTGCGAAGGACCGAGATAAGACTGGGTTCGTGACGAGGAAGTGGTTGTTCCGGTTTGTGCGAATGCCGTTTGGTTTGGCAAACGCACCCGGCACGTTTCAACGCATGATGGACGCTGTGTTGCGCGGGCTGGCGTGGCAGCGCTGTATAGTCTACTTAGTCGACGTGATAATCTTTACAAAGGGAGCATGGCACGACATGTAGTGGCCTTGGCTTCCGTTCTCGAGCGACTGTCGAAGGCCGGCCTGTCACTGAAGGCGGCTAAGTGCAGTTTTGCTACGACGCAACTAGAGTATCTGGGGCACGAGTTAGATTCCGACGGCATACGGCCCATGGAGAGTTTAGTCAAGAGTGTGCGAGAGTTTCCTGTACCAGAGGACGAGAAGGCAGTGAAGCGTTTTGTACATTTGGCGGGTTTCTATCGGCGTTTTATTGCCGACTTTGGGACAAAGGCGGCACCTTTGACGGTGTTGCTGCGAAAGAGTTCGGAGTGGGAGTGGGGTGAAAAGCAGCAGACGGCGTTCGAAGGACTGAAGCGGGAGCTGACGGCACGGTCGCTGTTAGCGTACCCCGACTTCTCCAAGCTGTTCAAGTAATTTACTGATGAGTCGATCGTGGGATTGGGCGCAACGCTGATGCAAGACCAAGGGCGAAGTGAGCAGCCGATTGCCTACACGTCTAAGGTTAACTCGCCAACGGTGGCCAAGTATGGTATCACCGACCTCGAGTGTGCTGCCGTGGTTTGGGCAGTTAAGTTGTTTAGGCCGTATCTGTACGGCAGAAGGTTCGAGTTGGTTACAGATCACTCCGCGCTGAGCTGGCTGATGCGAAGCAAGGAGCTGACTGGGCGACTACACAGATGGGCACTCCAGTTGCAGGAGTACAACTTTGACATTACGTACCGGCCGGGCTCCACGAACGTAGTGGCGGACGCGTTGTCCCGAGCCCCGGTCCGACAGGTAGTTGGTGGTGAGCAGCAGAACGATGTGCGAGCGGAGGCGGTCGCTGTGACGACGGGTCAGCTGACTGACGACGAGATTCGTCAGCAGCAACAGCAAGACGCGCAAGTGCAGAAGTTAGTGAAGGGCGGAAGACGTGGTGGACAGGATATCGTGACGGACGGAGGCATGGTGTACGCGCGCACGAACAGCGTGTCGTGCTGCCGATTTGCGCTACGGCACAAAGTATCGAGGAGGTTCATCATTCGATATTCGCATGCCATTTGCGAATTCCGCCGACGTACGCGCGCATCGCGGCCGTGTACTGGTGGCCCGATATGCACGCGACGGTACGGTAATGGGTAAGAAGTTGCAGGGACTGCGGGACGAGAAAAGCGCGGCCACGCGAAGTGATTCCTCCATTTCGGCCGTTAGGACTAGGAAATGTTGGCGATCGGTGGGCCCTGGATGCGGCTGGACCTCTGCCAGTCACAGGTCGAGGCAACCGGTATGTCATCGCCGCGGTTAAGTACGCCACGAGATACGCAGTGACAGTGGCAGTACGGCGAAGGACATTGCAAGGTTCGTGATGGAGCGGATTGTGCTTGTCTACGGACCTTTGCGTGAGCTACTGATGGACGGAGTGCCTGAGCTGAATGGGCGCGTGATCGAGGAGTTGGTGGGACTGCTGCAGGCTAGACAAGTGACGCCTGTTCCGTACCGGCCTGCGCTACTTGGTCTGGTCGAGCGCTTCCACAGGACCTGGAAAGACATGGTTAGTATGTATGTGAGCGAGAGTCAAACGGATTGGGACGACTGGTTACCGTGTTCGGTGTACGCGTACAATGGAGTGCGCCACTTCACGACGGGCTACTCGCCCAACGAGCTTCTGATGGAGAGGAGGCTTCGGGCACCGAACGGGTTACTGCGGGCAAGTGGGGTTACGCAAGTTGGTCAGTGGGCGGACTACCACAAGCAGCTAGTGACGCACATGGCGAAGGCGACGGAGATCTCGCAACGAGCTGCAGCACAGAACCAGGAACGGCGTGCGCGGTTCTACAATCAGCGAGTGCGCAGCACTTCGCATTTCAAGGTGGCGGACTTGGTGTGGATGCTGCGGCCTCCACGTGGGAGACGCATTACCAAGCTGGCTCACCAGTGGGTGGGGCCGGCAAGAATCAGGAGGACGTGGGCTACGATAATTGGCGAGTGACACGCCTGGACGACGGGACTGCGCTGGTGGTGCACAGCAGTTTCCTGACTTCTTATCAGTACCCTGACAGCCAACTGCGAGAGATTGCGGAACGGACGGTGGCGGAGTACGAGCTGGAGGAGACAGACGGCGACCAGGACGTGTGACTACAGCAACAGATGGAGACGGACGTGGCGGAGGATGTGGTACCGCAGGTGGCGGATGTGAACAGTACGGTGGGTGAGCCGCCAGATTCATCAGAGCAAGGAGAAGTTCCGGTGGGCAGTACGGGCCCAGGACCAGAGGGGGAAGTACGAGGACGTGGAGCAGCCCGACCACCACGACGTGTTGTTCGAGTGAGGAAAGAGCAACGCGCCGTCGGTGGCGCTGCCAGTGAAGTTGTCGACGGATCTGAGGAACGGCTAATTGATGCGAGTGCTGATCCAGCGAGCGGCGCTGGAAATAGTGCATCGACTCCGGCAGCAGGAGCAACTACGGGGGCGACAACGGAGAAGGGTCAGTACGCAAGAAGAGACGTGAAGGTGTTCACGCTCGGGCAGTTGAGGATGCCAGAGCTGAGCAAGAACGGCTTGAAGCAGAGAAGGCGGCGAGGGAAGTGCGAGCAGCACGACGGAGTGCTCGTCGTGACGAGTCGAAGGCGACAGAAACCGCGGAAGCTGACACAGATGCTGATCGCCGGGTACACGGCGTTGAAGCACCCGAAAGACACGATTCGGAGGGTCAAGGTAGTGCAGCAGTCATCGGCGTCGGAGGGACGACTGGTGGCGACGATGAAAGTGAACGAAGTACGGGAGGAGCAGGCGAACCATCGACTGCAGGAGTACAAGCACTGCGTGGACGCGGCAGGCCTCGGAAGCTGGTGGCACGGTCAAGTCTCGCGCAGCAGGAAGTTTACGGCACGATCACTGAACTCGGACGGCGGCGACGGAGGAATCGCGCTGGACGATACGAACTGGAGTACGAGGTGGAGTACCGAGCGACGGCCGACGCTGAACCGATGCGGGTCTGGCTGGGGATCACGGAGTACGAGAGTTTACTGGACGACTGCAAGCTCGGGGACGAGCTTGGGGGATGGCGAGTAGGCGTGGACTGCGTCACGCCAGCAGCAGCAGTGCAGCCCCGAGTTAGTGACTGGCGAGTGACGTTGAAGGTGCATGGCGGCAGCTGCTGAACGAACGCCAGTGCTGCCAGACGGACGGACGGCTACGGACGAAGAGTTGCAGGGCGAGAACTCAGACGGGACGACGTGCCGGCGAGGCATTCAAGGAAGTAAAGCGGCGAGCGGGGCGACGCGAGTGGAGCAGATGAGCGGTGGAGAAGCCGAGCGAGCAGGAAGATCCAGGGTGCAGAGGGCCGCTGGCAGGCGACGAAAGGTCGATCTCGAGCGGATTAGGCAGGGTAGGTAGGCGACGGGCAAGGTAGTTAGGCGACGAGCAAGGTAGTTAAGAGAGTGTTGGGTGGGCGATCGTTCACCTCGCCTCTCAGTTACCATTTAAGCGGGAAGAGCTGAAGTCAAGTAACTACGCAGCAAAACACACGACAAGTTGTTGGTAAGCTTTGGATACACAGACTATAGAAGGCAAGGAAAACGCAGACGGAGGGCACGGGAGGTGGTTTGAGACCACTAGGGACAAGGGGATCTACAGAGTCCTCCTGGCCGTGTGTCAGCGCGCGGTCCAAGTGTTCGTCACGGTGAAGACCCGCGTTGGCGATGTATAGTGCATGGTGTATGCGGTGAGCTAGCCTACAGACGAACCGAGCGTTGCGGCTACCGATAACGCTCACACCTGTGCCGTCTCTGTGCATGTGATGCCCCTTCTACCTGAGCAGCTGGCGTGGACGCGCCGACGCCTGGTCGGTTATGCTACCTACGGGCCTAGTCTATCCTCAGTGACGCCACCAGCGACTATTCAATCGTCATTTGGCACCGCTTGCAATAGGCGGAAGCGGCATTTCCGTTCACAAGCGCATCGTCGGGAAGGCCCCAGAAGTCTGGATGAGGAAAAAGTTGAACAAAATCCCAGAAATGACGCTTGCGCTGGCGTCTGGCAGTAAAAAGCCGCGGAGGATCAGTTTCAAGCCGTGTGCCGGGCTTAGGAATACAGAGTTCCCCGGCAAAGGGAGAAAGGTGGGACCAATAAAGTCTGCGAGGTTACAAGATTCGCAGAGAGTTCAAACAAGAGCCAAATGTACTGAATTATTACGAGCTCCACATCTAATAGCAGAGAATGTTGCGAACCGACATTGTCGAAGTCGGTCGTGGGATAATACCCGAATGCACCCAGCAGTTTCTAATAGCGTCCGCCGTAACATCATTCCAAGCCTTTGACGCCCAACTTAAAGCAGTGAAAATCAAAAGCCCGCGTTGCCCAGTTGTCCAGTGCGGTCATGTTGCCGAGATGACTGCCGGATAGATAAGCCATGCTGTGCCGCTGCCTTTCGGCCATCTTGCACAGCATCACCTACTGGCCGATCGTGAGCCGCAGGTTCTGCTTCGTGGACTGGTTGTTGTACTTGGGTTGCGAAGGCATGATGACTTTGAAGAATGGAGGTGGCAACGTGCACGCAGCCCGCCACTGCAATAAATAATGTTCATTCTGGGCCATTCATTTTACCACTGCAAACTTGCAACCTGCATGCATGCATGTTTCCCGCGGCAATCCCGCAAGACCACCAAATTTAACTTAACCAAGTACAGCCTTGAGACCACCAGAGCAAATCTTCCGCAGATCCGTACTATCTGTGCGAGGTGTATTGCTGCACGCAATTCTCCCTTGCCGAGGAACTCTGTATGCTGAAAACGTAAAGCTAGATGGGATTTCGGATCCCGTTCCGGTGCGATGACAACCTCCGGACGAATAGCTGTGGGTCTGCTTCTTGACTCGCTTGTGATGACGACCCGTGTTCGCTGTTGCTTTTGCTTTGGAGTTGAAGGCTGTCGTGAGCCAGTCGGAGGCTCACGTTGTCGCTTGCTTGGCGGCGTTGCAGTACTCTGTGGCACATTGGAAGCGCTGGCTTGAGGAGTGCTGGAACGACTGCGTAGCGGGTAGCGACTAGAGGTGGGAGTCGGACTGGACGCACCAGGAGAATGCTCTACATGTAGACGTGTCTTAGGCTCCGAACGGGGACCACGAGCGGAATCATCCTTGGTAGAGCTGTGGTTGCTAATGGTGCGAGGTCGCCCGGGTGCGCGAGGTGTGAGTGGTGTACGGCCTGGCGGCCAGAGCTCTTCCATTGTCTGCGAGGGTCAATCGAGAAGTGACCTTGAAGATCCCAATTTTTTTACTTGACTTTTGTATGGGGCTGGCTGGAGGTTAACGGAGGTTAAGAAGAGGTCTGGAGGTTAGCCCTAACTTTAAGAAAAATAGAGGTTAGTAACGTTAAGCTTAACTTTGGCGACAGCTCTAATACCAAGCTAAACCGGGTTTTTGAAACAACGAACCCCGCAGCGACAGTCAGAGCTTTAAAATTGAAAGATTTAGACACTTAGTAATGTTGCTAAGGCCATTTATGACCTGCCGAAGCTGTCGCCTCCAGTGAGTTGATGAGCCAGCGTCTTCAAAATAATATCTCCTGCCAAATGCGTTGACTTCATGAGCAGAGGTCATTGCTCTCCAAATGCCAATATTAACCTAGCCCTTAGTGGTGCCACCACGCAGAAAATTGCTGTGTGGGCGAATGGGTACCGTTTCTGTAAAAAGCGACATGAGACCTCTCTAAAAATCCATGTTTAGGTTGTTCATAAGTACATACGACGTGGTTTCGACGTTCGCACATCATCATAGCGGTATTTACCGGTAATTTGAGTGACCCTTTTATCGAGAGTCAAGACACGAGTTGCAGAGTCATGGTTGCTCAACGCATAAGCGAAACATATAGCGGACTCATAAACTGTACGTATCGGACACATCAATTTCTATCTCATTCAATCCAGTCATCGTCCTACTCGTCAGTCATTCTTCATTCTCCTCCGCGGCGATGCTGTCGCTCTCCTTCGTCGCCACCCGCGCGTTCGTTGCTGGTAGAAGACGCATCAACAGCCGGCCCTTCGTCGTCTTCATCTTGGCTGCCCTCTTTGTCGTCTCCATTTCGCTGGCGCTTGCATTTTCCGCTGCCTTCGTTCCGCTGCTCGGCGCTGGATATCGTAGCCACATCATGGGTGCGGGCGCTTGGTTCCGTTTTCCTTTGTAGTGCCAAATCTGGGAGCACGTCATTGAGTAGTCAGGAAAGTGTTTCCACACTTTCTGACAGAGATAAATCCTGTACAGGAATAATTGTTAGTTCAAGCCACAGTCAACACGGCCATCGCAAAAAAGCACTCGTACCGGGCAGTTACGGACACACTACAAGTGATGCAGTAGTACTTCGTAGCGCGACTCTCTCCGATGCGGCGTTTCATAATGGAGCAAACCTTGCATTGTCGTTGACGGCGTTTTCGAACACCGTTTACCACCTGATAGGTCGGGCTCTCAACTTTATCGTGGCCCTGAGCCAACAGCGGAAACGTTCCAGACGTATCGTCTTGGTTTGTACTGGTCTGCAGAGCAAGGCAATGATAAACGTTAGCACTAAATGTACAACATGTAGCCATACAACATGTATCTGGCTGCACAGCGCGCACGGTCCAACTCCGCCATACAACAAACCGTAATACAGCATATATCTGGCCGCACAGCGCACGGTTCAACTCCTCCATACAACGTGTAGCCATGCAACATGAAAACTTACTCTCTCCGCGAAATCCCTATCTTGCAGCTCCAGCATTTCAGCGTGCAGCTTCAGCAAAAATCAGCATGCGCCACCGGTTTCACGCCGGTACGTTTCTGTGACTCACGAAACACAATGTAGGCGTTCACAATAGCCACGTCCACCAGCCCCATGAAGATTGCCTTGTGATACTTCTTGCACCAAGTCTGAAGTTGCAGAGAATAACGCTGGAGGCGTGAACATCGACGCCTCCCATCCAACGATGGTAGTCCCGGATCATCTCTGGACACGGGATAGTTTGGAGGCTTTAGTACCGCGCGTACGTCTCCTGTTCAAAAATAATACGTAGTTAGACAAATTAAAATTTTCATTGCCTTTATCACAGTATTCGCACCGCACGTTTCCATGGCACGACTCGAGCCTGTACCCAAGAATTGGTCGGGCTTTCGGTTTCACCAAACGAGACCTGTCATCAGCGGTCAGGTTTTGCTACCGCCATGCGAGTAGTGCCATGAGGCATTTTTAGGGCCGATCACGGTTTTCTCGACGATTTCTTGGGGTATCCAACTCTGTCGCCCATGATTGTGCCGATACTGTATACATTGCGCCACAAAAACTGAAAAGCGAGCTGGACCGAGGTGTAGAACCGATTGGTTACCACTAGATGGTAGACGTCGTCCTGCGGGGATGGTAGCACAGCCTCAAGGTCCCGGATGACCGCTGATGGACCTGTGTTTGGGCCAGCGGACAGCTGACTATCTGGAACGTTACTACTTCCTCAGTATGTTGTGCCTTTCCGCAATAAACTTCAAGTCTACATGTTGTCAGATATATCATATACGAAAAGAACTGCCAAAAAACTGAGTCCTTTTGGACTCAAAATGGCGTACCTCATGCAGTATGCGGTGTCTGCACAGCACGTCAAGAACATCTTTGTCCCCACTTGTGAGGCTTTGCCGACGCGTGGGGTTGTTGCGGTTCCTTGACGGGATGATTTTCTCATCGAAAGAAATTACTGGCGGGGTCTTGTATCCCATGGGAAATGTCCCTTGTTAAGTATCAATAACTGAGCGTATCTTCCACGCTCTGTCGGTAGCAGCCCTCACGTCTGCGTTGTTCGTAAAGTGAATGTTGGCCATGACATGCTCAAATCGGTGACGTGGCATGTAGTCGTTGAAGGTCCCGCGAGGCACAGCCCAAAAGTGTTTGCCTGCCAATGATCGCGGAAACGCAGGCGGTGTGAATTCAGCATCCTGGCCAATAACAATCCCAGCACATGCAAAAGTTCATGAGGCTTGCTGTCGGGATTTTTTACTCACGGTCCTTAAATTCATCTTTTGACTTCTTTTCCGGGGCTCTCTGCTTTTCAAACATTCGGTCCACTCTTGCCGTGAGGTTCTGCACGAAATATCGGTTTGACTCCTTCGCTACATCTCTCCAGAAGTCCTTCGGCATGAAAAACAGGAACAATTTCAACGGCGACTATGCTAGATCCAACACTTCATCACTTGGTCCATACGATCCAGTGTACAAGTCGGGGTAACGCTGATCAGGTGTAAGCTGCTCAGGGTCTACAAAACGTCACATACAACATTAATAGCATGAACACATTTTGTATGATACAGCACCACGAGCAAGCATGTAATATGACAGTGACACATGTCAGCCGTCTGCACGCAGGTCGACCATGTTCTCGTCGTCTTTCGCAACGTCAACCATGTCTCCCTTCTCTAGTACATTCCACTGACTCGCCGTCCGAGCATTCTATGTAGTATCACCGCGCTGGGCATTCACAACACCGTCGGGTGTCTCTTCATCACTGCATGCCGTATCCTCGTCTTCGCCTTCTGAATCCGCGCCAATCGCATTCAGTGGGTTGTCTTCATCAGCGTTTTCACGCGCGTGCAATGCTTCTCTCGCTCGTTCTATCTCCTCGTCATCATCAAAGAAACAGATTTCAGTCTCGGTGGCGTCGCAATCCGAATCGAGCACCATGAACTCGGCGATGTCTGGCTGAGTGGATTCAGCCATTGTCGGAGCGGTTCCCGTCCCGCTCGCCTGACTATCGCAATCCCGTTCGGGTGTCGAACACTCTGGCGTATGTAGAACTTCATTTCTAGCATATAACAACAACATACATACAATAAACAACATTAGTACACATGTTGTACAACTCATCATGCTGGATAAGCATGGATGATATCGCGTTGTATGCATGTTGAATGCATGCAGATGTTGTACCTGACGTCGATTCGAGATGATGTATCTTCACACCGGATAGATGCTGGAAGCTGATCTTGGTGAAGGTCCTACACGACTTACAACATAATCAGTGAGTTCTTGTTGTCAGATACATCATCTTTCGTGTCGTACCTCGGAGTTGACGGGTCTGCTTCGGTCGATTGCATCTCTTCTTCGGCGGGAGCCTCCTCGCATTGAGTTGGGTTTCGCTTTCGACTTCGACGACACAGGGGTGAACCCGCCTTGCGTTTCGGCGGGGCCTTCTTCTTCGTATCTTTCTTCTTGACCGACGCAGCCTAGCTCAACCTCTCCCGCGCGTCCTTGTGCGCCGACCCGCCTTCAACTTTAGCAGCCGCAGGTGCAGCACATCGTTGAACAGCAGTCGCGTTCTTCGACTCAGTTGCCTTGTCCCGAGCCAATTTTGCTGCGCTTGGCTTCCGCGTCTTCGGCGCGGCTTTCGTGGCCGCTTTGCCACACTTTGGCCTAGCGGGAGCCTTTTTCTTCGGCTTCCGCGGAAGGGGTACCATCTCTTCTTTGTCGTCGTCTAGGTACGAGTGCGGGACAAAGTCTCCGTCGTCTTCCTTTTCCTCCCCATCCTCCTCCGTTTCTTCGTCGGGCACGTAGTCCTCGTCTTTCGCGATGCGCTTACGCGCAACAGGTTTCTTCTTCCCAGATCCAGCGAGCGTCTTAGCGGCGACCGCACGGCCCTCCTCCACAACTCGCAGATTAAGAGCCCGCCTGTAGGAAGTATCCTCACCCGTCGAAGCTCACCAAACTTGGGGGCTATGCGATGGGTTTTTACGCGCAGGCTGCGGCGCGGGATCTTCGCCGAAGTCTGCGTCGTTCTTGCGCCCCCGCCGGGTACTTTGCATGCTCCTTAGACTATGCGCTGCCGCTCCTCGTTACTTCAGCCCGTGAGACGGGCGAGAAAGTGTTGGTGTTGCACCGGGATTCCCGTCGAGGTGTTTTCTTCTCCATGCGTTTCTTTGTGCGTCTTGCGTTCTCTTTGTCTTTATCTCAAATGAGCACCAGCCACTGATTCGGAGACGGGGAGGGAGTCTGGAGCCAGATCTGCACTGTTTATAAACGGTATTTTTATGCCTAGCCCTGTGCATTTGCAGGAACGTCTCGGTTTTGTAAGGATTCGATTATACTTGGTTTCACTAAATTTTGGCCGTTTTCCGAGCCAATCCCCATTCAAACATGTTGTACGTACAACATGATTGATGCTGTCAGATACAACGGTTGGGCGCTGAGGGTTAAGTTGAAACGAGCCTCAATCGAAGCACAAAGAAACAAGCTAGAATTTGCGCAATCAATCTCGTACTGGTAGTTGTGGTGTTCGTTTTTCTCAACCCCACAGAATGCTGTTTTCCGTTCCGATTAAGTCAGGTATGGTGTGTTAAAGTTGACCCGTTTGAAGTAATTCGACGATTACTGTACTGTACCAAACTGGCTGAAAGAACTATTACATGTAATACATGTAGTATTAACTCTTTCGCGAGCCTTGATGCTCGAGTCAAAACCTGCGAGGAAAGTAGGGGGTCATTTTGACCCCCTTGACATAACTTCAACCAAGCTCCCACCTACTTTTGTTACTACCAATCGCATCGCGTGCCAGGCATGACGGTCTCCCCGAACCCTTGAATAGTTTGCATTATGTGGCAAACATCACTGCAAAATATGCAGTTAAGTCTGAATTTGGGCGAGATTGCGTCAGCCAAAGTCAGAATAAGTTCGATTTTTTCGTAACACAGCCTACGTGTCCTTGCAGTTCGCCCAAACTTCCTCCTCCTCACCTTCCTCGCCCCGGCCACCTTCACCATGCATCAGTCAGCATCTTTCGATTTGGATTGTGAACTGAAGTCATTTGCTTTTGCTTGACGGATCTTTCATTTCGGTGCATCATGCGTACAAGCTTCAGCTTTGAAGACGGCAAGGAATTGGTACAACGCGCGTTCTTTTGTGGATGGAGGGCCCGCATTTCATGGCAAGATGTGGGGCATCGCATGCACCGCACTGGGCACACTGCCGCAGCGCTCCAGCGCCGCTTGAGAACTCTAATGCGAACTTGGGGGAATGATCTACGACGATTTCAACCCAGCTTCTCCACTCCTGTTCGCCGGTCTCTTGGACGACCGCCTGCTGTAATGCGTCAGCTTCGTGAGCAAGCTGCTGGACAAGATACGAATCCTACGACTACAAGCATTCCCCCAGGATCGCTTGCGCTATTGGCCTCTACTGCGATCACCAGACCATCTCCAGACCACCAAACACCGCCAGAGCTTCCCGTACAACCTGCTTTTCCGTAACTTCCAAGAATCCTTCCTACTGCATCTGTAACAGGCCGTTCTTCACGTTGGTCATTTCCGTGACTAGAGCAACATCAGCTGTTAGTATCCCGGCACTTTCGTCGTTATCTTCGTCAGAGCTTGGCCTCGTACTCATGCCACACCGTGCTTCGTTCTCACAGAATATCTGCTTGTGAGAGGCAGACCAGAACGCGTGGCGTCCTTCCATCGGATATCAATTGTGCACGGATCAAATACGATATTGTAGCAGTAAGGTGCTATCACTGATGTAATCTGCTTTGAGAGGGTATCTGTCGTAAAGTTATCCCTTTTCTATAGTGAATACAAGTAATACCACCACGTTAGTTTCAATACAAAATCAAAGATACACGTTGATGTTACACTGCGTTGAGTGTGCGAATGGCGGGGTTCGCACTGTGGAGCCTGCCATCATGCTTCGGCCGCCTCTAAGACAAACACACACGCATAAGAACTTTGTATGAATATCCATCTCAATTGTTACTAGTGGCGTCAATGGCCCCACCGTCCTGGAGAGCGCGCGGGTGCTGACGAATTCGCGCCATTATCTAATGTAAGATGAAGGATGATAATGGCGCGAATTCGTCAGCACCTGCGCTCTCTCCAGGTTGGTTGAACTTAGCGCCGTATGATTACAAGTGGGCCTTCGTAATTTACGAGATTTCTTACAGGATCTGACAAGCTAGGCAAAACACATGCATTTGCGGTTTCAACACACAAAGTCAGTTGGGGAACATACAAATACGGTGGTAGCACACAGGATTACGATATCAGCACACAACTTTGTGGTAGGAGCACACAAAGCATCGGCAAACCACACAATAGTGAGGTAGCATGACAACCAACCTTTTCATCCAATCATGTGGCTATACAACATCGAGCCACTGCCCCCAGAGCAACCAAAAGCTTAGTGCATTCATGCAGTCAATAAGAAGGGCGCTCGGCAATAGCTCGGCGATGCGGGCTCATTCAGGAATCGCCTTACGTAGTTCGCGAGGGCGTGGCAGGTGCAAAGATACTGCAGTGATGGCCGTCGCTCTTGTGTTAATAACCGTGGTGCTATCTGTAATTGTGTGGTTGCAGGAGATGCTGCAGGTGGACGTTGGACCCAGCTCAGAGTGGACCTGTCTAACGCAACGTCCCGAGGGCAAACGATGTGCGCGCGACTGGTATGGTGCTTATGCAGGAGATGTAGGCTGCGTAAGATGTCAACTGACGATGCTACGTCCATTTCCGCGCATTCCACGTTGGAGACGGCATACAGCAGGCCACAACATGGCAGAAACAGTTTGGACGCAAAGATCCGAGGGCAATTATGGATCGCACAACTGGTGCGGTACTTATGCAGGCAGAGAAGGATGTGCGCTATGTCTAACGTAGATGCTTCGTCAATTTCCGTGAATTTCAGGCCGTACACAGCATACGCGAGGCCACATCACGGCGGGAACAGCTCGGACGCAAAGCTCCGAGGGCAAAACTTGTGCGCGTGAGTGGTGCGGTGCTTATGCAGGTGGTACATGTTGCGAGCGATATCTAACTTTGATGCTACGTACATGTACGCGGATTACAGGTCGCTAACGGCATACGAATGGCCACAGCTCGGCGGATACAGCACGTACTCAAGGCTCCGAGGGAAATACTTGTGCGCGTAACTGGTGTGGTTCTTATGCAGGTTGTGCGGGTTGCGAGAGATGTCTAAGTTTGATGCTACATTCATGTACGTGCATTTTAGAGCGTAGACGGCATATTTGATTTGGATGTGGGCTTCGACGCAAGCATCCAAGGGCAGTACTTCAGCAGGGTCTATGCAGAGATGATGCAGGTATTGAAGGTTGCGAATTAAGCCAGAGTGTGGGGCTCACGTTAGATATCATTCAAATGGCCGCAATTCGATAAGGGCAGCACGGAAAATAATACACTGTTGTTTCAGATACTTTTATTTGAATTTGAATTCAATGCTCTCAACTATGCAGCTATCTACGCTCTATTTTTCAGCTTCTTTTGGTGTGTGTTTTGCAAGCACATGTAAACCACAGATCGCCAGCACATTAGCAACACAGTTTCTTCAACTGGTTTCGCCGAAGTGTATTATTTGGGCGGCGCTACTTCTGTCTCCATTGTTCGCCCGTTAGAAGGCTTTCAAACCTGGTGATGGCCTCCAAGGTGGTTGCATCTTACCTGTCAGTAACACGGTTTTCCCCTTTGTCCCCATTATCGATAATATGGTGCGAGTTGCTACCTCTCTGTTGCTTAACCGCCAAACCGTTTTGGATCCTTACGGCGTGCTCGTGAGGCTCATGCACTACACCGTGAATGTAACCAAAAGGCGTACAGGAGAATATCCTGCTGTGACCGCTCTGCTTCCACTTACTGTTGACTATACAGTGCTTGGCACTTCTGGACTCAATGGGACGAGAAAGAACGTTGCAAAACCACACTGCGCCACAGCCATTTTCATTCACATAAGTTTCGCATCCAACACACCTCGAGCCATCTTACCGGTAATGAACCCAGAAATATCTTTTTAATTTGTTATTGCATCGTAGTTAATCATCTAATGCAACCGGCACGACATATACCCGTCGCGCGCTATTGTGTAGGCCTCAATACCTGGCGCCGGAGCTGACCTCGTCGAGCTATGACCTCGCGTATGCCTCATACGACCTGGAATCCACAGAAATGCACGTAGCATCAAACTTAGACATCTCTCGCAACCCGCACAACCTGCATAAGAACCACACCAGTTACGCGCACAAGTATTTCCCTCGGAGCCTTGAGTACGTGCTGTATCCGCCGAGCTGTGGCCATTCGTATGCCGTTAGCGACCTGTAATCCGCGTACATGTACGTAGCATCAAAGTTAGATATCGCTCGCAACATGTACCACCTGCATAAGCACCGCACCACTCACGCGCACAAGTTTTGCCCTCGGAGCTTTGCGTCCGAGTTGTTCCCGCCGTGATGTGGCCTCGCGTATGCTGTGTACGGCCTGAAATTCACGGAAATTGACGTAGCATCTACGTTAGACATAGCGCACATCCTTCTCTGCCTGCATAAGTACCGCACCAGTTGTGCGATCCATAATTGCCCTCGGATCTTTGCGTCCAAACTGTTTCCGCCATGTTGTGGCCTGCTGTATGCCGTCTCCAACGTGGAATGCGCGGAAATGGACGTAGCATCGTCAGTTGACATCTTACGCAACCTGCATCACCTGCATAAGCACTGTACCAGTAGCGCGCACATCGTTTGCCATCGGAGCCTCGCAGCAGAGCTGTCTCCGCCGAGCTGTGGTCTGCTGTATGTCGTCTGCAACCTAAAAGGCACGTACATGGCCGTAGCATCAATGTTAGGAATTTCTCGCAACCTATGCCTCCTGCATAAGCACCGTACCAGTCGCGCGGGCAAGTATTTCCCTCGGAGCCTCGCAGTGAAGGTGTCCCTGCCGAGCTGTGGCCTCATCTGTCTGAACGTGCAGCCTTCGTCAGCATGGGGTGTTCGATTGGAATGGTCGCTGTTGCACTATTAGAGTGTGGTTGCAAGTTTGGGGTTCGAGTGGTTGGATGAAGCGTAAGCATGGTGCCCGATGTGTGGCGCCTGTCGCTTACTTGTGTGTTCATACCATATTTTATGTGTTTCCAACGATTTGGCTGTGTGTTTATCATATTTCGTCACAGGATCTGCGTGCGTTACGTGAACATGGTGCTTCCGAAGCCACTATTGTACTCGTCATCAGTCATTGGACCTAAATGTAGCCATCCATTTTGATGGGTAGATTACCTAAAACCCATAGTGACAGTTAGATATAAGGGGTTGTTTCGCGTGTAGATTTCAGAAATGAGGTCAGAATTGGTCAAATCGCAGTTCTTTGTGCTCAAAAGAGCGCCTAAAAATACGTTCCATGTTCGAAATAGTTGCGGGAAAAGGGTTGAGCTTCAGGGAGACTTGTGATTGGACGAAAAGTAAAAACACGTGGAATTACATGAAAAAAGACGACAATCACACGAACGCACAAGGACAAGATTGTAACCAGATGGGCAAAGGAGATAATCCATTATTCATTCATAGATATATATTATACCAGCTTGTCTTCTGCGGCCATAAGCTGCTGCTCAGCCATCTCTGCAGCGCGCTCGGCGTAGTCGCTTTCGTAGCTTTGTGCATGTCTGTACACACTGATGAAATCCTTTCGTTTGATTGCGTGGAGACCATCCAGCGCTTTTGGACCGCATCATTGCCGTTTTTCGGTGGATTTTGTGCAATTCTGCCTTTCACGGTCGCCCATATCAGCTCGATTGGCTGAAGTTCTGGGTGATACGGAGGCGTATAGAGTAGATAGTGACCATGAAGTGCCGCTGTGACCTGAGCCAAGTATATAGGCTTCTCTTTTAAAGGCATAACTAGCTCCATGAGCCTGGCTTTTGTGTCCTTATTGCCAAAAGCGACACCTGTACAATTTTTCATATAATGTTTGATTAGTTGCAATATTTTATCTACAGGAACGTGCTCGTACCTTTCTCCGTCAGCCACGAGCGCATTTCAGAACGCACCCAACTCATAGTTGGACTTTTGTTGGTTTGATGTTTGTGATAAGAAGCTCCATCCATGTGAATTGTGCAGGCTCCATAATTTTCTTTCAGCGTAGTGCACAGCTTAGTGAACCAGCGATCGAACTTTGCAGTATCAAAGTTTCCATGATAGTCTACATCCTCATCCATTTCGTCCTTTTTCCTTTTAAGGGATGAGTTCCAACATTTTGTTGAATTCTCGACAAGGCCAGCTTCAACTCGCCCACCTAGAGCTGCAACATACATGGCCGCTACAATGCAAGCACTAAAATTTACAATGCATATTTGTTAGAGATGTGTCTGCGATAAAATAATTAAAAATCTTACCGAGCGCCCTTGCCACTTTTGTTGAAGCGGATTTTATCTTCTAAAACCCAAGTTTTCCGGCAACGTGGTTTACGTTGCAGAAGGACTCGTCCAAACAAACCTCTGTTTGTCGAGGGTTGATATCCCTTTCCGTATCGGGCGCCTATTTGACAGCTTTTGCTCCAAATAAGCATTGCGAAATAGCACGCTGCCCGGAGTGTCAGCCGATATGTGTCTCTTTTTACCGACGATGTAGTGAAAGTTGAGTTCGTGGAGCAGTCGCTGCATGTTCGTATCTCTACAGACACATTTGTTTTATTCTCCACTTCAATAATGATCTTTTGAGCTGTAACAGGTTGTAAAAGCCGATTTTATGAGTCAATGTAGCTGCGGATAACAGGTTCCAACTCCTCAGAGGCGTACGCGCGGTGCTTCCCGCGCTTGGAAGCCTTTGGCTGCAGATATAAATTTTGACAGGTTAACGTTAACTATCAGATAAATAGTTGACATGCTCGAGTCGAGGATTTTACCTCGAACTTCGTCTCGCTGTTCTCATTGTACTCCTTCATCACGGTCGTTACCGTGCCGTGCGCGATCTTGAGGCATTCAGCTACCAGATCCCGCGTTTTTGCCCTCTAAATATGCCTTGTTCCTTCATAGTGGACATGAACGTGTAGCACCGGACCACATACTTCTTCTGACCAGGGGACAGTTTCTCGCGCGCCGATTCTGCTTCGGACATCGCGGTGACGCGGCAATTTGACTAATAGATGCTTATGACACTCGTTTATCTATTAATATATTTTGCAGCTGAATAGGACAAGAACTTAAATAGTTAGGCCCATCTTTGATCTTCTAAGACAAGAAACATTTAATGAACGCATTGGCGTAGAACAATAATACTCCGCTTTACAACAGCTCTTGCGATGGCTTAGCATTGCTTGAGGTAAAGTGGCAGATTGTCAAGGGCGATACGTTTCGTTGTTGACTTTGTCAAACGATGATCTTGTAGCTCCTGCAAGTATTATAATACTAATACTATAACAGGGGTGTTTACGTAGCTAAACGTGCTTCGTCAGCCAAGCGGGTTGTCTCCTTAGCTGGTTTTCTATCCAACGGTTGCCTGATACTTAATCTAAACTGCTGAGTTGTTCTTGTCTGTTTTGTATGAATTGGGTCGGAAATGCGCTTTTGAAGGGGATTTCCGGATTCACTGGCCTTAATTCTAGCGTCTGGCTGTAATTCTCTTTTGTGCTGGCATACAACAGACTTTTATAAAGCTGACAAGTCGTAATTAAGACTTCGCATATTTGCAAAACTCAGTTTAAATTACCCGTTTTGCAAAAACATCTACAAAGCACAATAGCACTCTGCCTATTGAAAGCCGTCTATGTGATCGATCACTGTTCTATATGTTTTGCCTCAATTTCTGCCTATTGCGATGGTGCTCTCGTGGGCGACGTGATTGGACATAGCACCAACCTAACACTACCCCGGAGCGCGTTCCCGCAGCGTTACGGCGAAGGCAGGAGGGGCAGAGGGCCCCCGCCGGAGACGAAAGCGCGAGGGCAACACGTGAGGCTGGAGGTTCTATCACTATATCGCGAGCGAAGCGAACCGCGGGGCGCACAGCCAAGCGCAGCGCGGCTGGTCATACATAAATTATTAGAGTTTTTTATGTCTTATCACGACGCGAGGTAGGTCAAAACAATACATTTGCCAAGTCAAATGATTTGCTGGGTGAAATTACTGTAAATGCATGTGTTTACCGCCTTCTGTCACATTCATGGGTAGGCGCCCACTACCCATGAATCAGGTGGGCCGCATCAAGAAATTAAGCAAAACCTGCTATCCCAGCCTCCGCATCAGCCCTAGTCAGCTAAAATCTTCAAAACCCAGTAGGTTAAAATCTTTGTCACTTCATAGATGCGCACTGCGCGCAAGTAGAATCTGACAACCCCCGAGCGCTGGCTGCTTTGCTATGGTCAGCCTCGTACTTGTGATAATAGGAATACACCTCCTTGCTTGGGGTACGTAGTTTTCCATCAGTGAGAGAACATCTACATTTTCATACAAGACAACGAAAATGTACGAAAACGAAGACACTGGTTAGTGTTCGGCCGAACGACTACTTCATCAGGGTGGATTGTGTTGTTACTGAACTGAGTTTGGGAATTGAGTCTCCAACGCAATACATAGTTCTTTGTCGGAGAACTCTGCAGCAGGAATACAATCCTGTTACTGTACTGAAGTGCGTTCCCAACGCAATACTGTACAGAGTTCTGTGTCGGAACTCTGCAGCAGGAATACAATCCAGATCTTCTCCGTGTAAAACACGGCGTTAGTTGAGTTTGTCGCTTGCTGCAGCGGCCTGTTGCCCAATGGAATCGTTGACTTTTACCGTTAATGCATATGATAGTTTTGAAGTGAACAAGCCAAGTCTCGGCGCGGCGGGTCCCCTTCATCTCGAAATCTTCGTGCTGAGCTATTAGAGCAATATCGTACAGTACATGTATCATCGATACGGTACTTTCAGGAACCGCACTACAGTAGTGGGCGGTTCCTGAAAATACCAGTACATGTAGTGACTACTGTACCGGTATCACCCTAAATGACAAACTTACACGAGGTTTCAAATCCTTGCCGAACGCGAATGCCTGTTCTTTTCAAAGGTTTGATGCCTCCGATGGGGCAATTGTCCCGCCCTTACTTTCACTTTCGGGACTGTAAAGCGCTAACGCGAATGGGTTTCGCACATCCGATTCCCATTCCGACGGGCGGTCCATTTTCCGTTCATCGCTTTTCGTGCGCACGCTCAGCCCCGAGAACGATGAACGCCGTCGCTGCATTGGTGCTCGGCGCCACTTCGCTGACTGTCGCTCTCGCCGACCCGCGAGTGATGATCGAGTCTACGTACACGGACACGAAAGGGTTGAACGACCTGGCCCAAGCTATGCTGGGTGGTAAGTACATGGGGACGGCCACCGACACCAAGCAACTGAAGGACGAGCACTACACAAAAGAGCTTAGCGACACCAAGGACTTCAGTGTGATCACCCCGACAAACGCTATGCACGTGCGTGCCGCACCAACTTTTAGCTGTTCGTGGCGCTAACGAGCGTTGTGTTGTACTGTAATAGTGGGCTGCTACTGAGCTTGAGCAGGATGTCTTTACGTTCGACGAAGCCGATAAGATTGTCGCGTTTGCCAACTCAACTGGAGCTCAAGTGCGCTGCTCCGCTCTAGTTTCGGTGAGTCTTGTGCACTCCGTGAAACCGGACATGCAAATACTAACACCATAGCTCTGACCCTTTACGTATGTATACAGCACAAACAAGTTCCGGCGTGGGTGGAGGTTCTGGAAAAGGCCGACCTGCTGGAGGCGATGTCCAACCACATCACCAAACTCATGACGCACTTTGGTAATTCATGCATTGCGTGGGACGTTGTCAACGAGGCTATTGAAGAGGACGGGTCATTCCGTCAGTCCTTCTGGTACAAGAAGACGGCAGAGGAGTACATTTCGACCGCGTACGCGACTGCCAACACGGTCAAGGCTAAACTTGGGTTGAAGGGGAGGCTGTTCTACAACGACTTCGACATCAACGTTGTCAATAACAAGTCGGATGCGGTGCTGGCAATGACTCAGAAATTGAGACGCAAGAAACTTTGGGTCGAAGGCATCGGGTTCCAGTCTCACTACGGGAACAACGACTCCGTCGCAGGCGGCGATATCTACGACAACTTTCGACGTTTTACGATAATTAACGTGGACGTGGCGGTCACAGAACTAGACGTGAAGACGAGCACGGCCAACCCGACTGTAACTGAGCAGCAGCAACAGGTGGGCATCTACACAAACGTCGTGTCAGCCTGTAAGAAGACGAGGCGGTGTGCTGGTGTGACGATCTGGGATTTTGTTGACGGCTACTCGACCACCAATTCATCAGCTCCATTGCCGTTCTACCAGCCTGACGGACCGAATACGCCGCTTGTACGGAAAGCCACCTACGACGCCATCACGGCGGGCTGGATTTTGTAAGGGTGTTGTCTAGCAAGGAAGATGCGTGTGCGTAAATACTGAAATTGTAATGGATGTAAAACGAGCAAAGTTGCCCTTGTCTGTCTGCATTATCAATGTACTAGGGAGTGAGAAGCCATCGCGCATGCAATATTTTAATATTATACATCATGTATTAATGTTGTGCTTTGCATATATTTTGGCAAAAGGCTCGATAAAAGTCTATTATATTAGACCTGACAACTCGATTTTATCCTAAGTACGACTTTACTCCGAAGCGGAAGTGCAAGGATAGAAGGCAGGTGCTAAACGCTAAAACTCGATTTTGAACGCAGAAATGCAGTTCTGGGAGTGCAAAAGCGAGATCGTTGGGTGCATTTCAGCCTTTACGCGTCGGGCAAATCGAAACTGATTTGCACAAAGTCTATTTTAGAGGTCTAAAATAGACGGCAAAATAAATGCAAAGGACAATATTGAACATGTATATCGCCGAACACGTATTTTAATTTAATTTTAGATAAAAACATAGTTTTTTTTGGAAAATAGACATTTTATAGAAATGGATCTTGAATTGTTGGAAGTGCGCCATACTGGTTTTCATGTACATGTACTATACATACCGGTACGTAGTAGTAAATTGGTGGTGGCAAGTGCATTGATATCATTCCGTGTTGCGTGAGCTCGACAGGGGGTCTAAGTCTTCAGTTGTCGCGATGTTGTTGACACCTGTGAGATCTCAACGTCCGTGATCTCCACCTTTTAATCACGGTACAATACTCGCCAACAAGAGCTCGAAGCGTGTCTTACTGATTAAAATAGGTGAAGAAGGTGAACAACGACACTACAGCTCGACACGCCCGAGCTCCTCCACCTATGAGACGCGTCCACGCGTTCAAGACCCATCCTAAGTCTCCTGTAGGCGGTCTACCGCCTCATCCCCTGCACCCCCTTACGGAGTCACGACGTCGACGTACGTCTCCATGTGGGCGCGTTCCGCAGCCTCAGCCGAGTGTTTCTGGTGCTGCTTGTACAGCGCAAAGCCCGCAATGGCTGCCACGGCGGCCGCCGCAGCAGCAATAACCCCTACAGCTCCGGCCGAGATGCCACCAGCCGAGGTAGCAGTCTCTGCTACCAACACCGTAGCGTCGACGGCGCTGCCACTTCCAGCCTGGACCTCGCCAGCCTCGGAGCCGCTCGCGCTTTTGCTGCTGGACGATAGGACGCATCCCCAGGCGCCAGTCTCGATGACTTGACACGATGTGTCCACGGGCAGCACGCAGCTGTCGTTGCCAGAGTAGCTGGTCAGGTACGAGTGGCAGTCGGCCGAGGCCACATCGCCCGCCACGGGACAGAGAGAACCCGTGGGTTCAATACCAGAGCCGCTGCAGATGGGGCCTTGGATGCAGTAGGTGGCGTCGTGCTCAACGCTCACGTCCCAGCAGCCGGCGGTGACTGTGCCGTTGGTGGTCGAGTTCGAGGCCGCCGCGGAGCTGACCAGGAGCGCCGTCGCTAGAGTCGAGAAGGCGGAAACTTTCATTGGAACTTGGCTGTGCTGTTGTTGGCTGTACTGTTGTTCACGCTGGCTGCAGAATCGAAAATGGACGGAGACCGAGAAGCAGAAAAGATGTGGTGCAGGAGATGGGAAGAGAGCTGGAAGATAGGACGCGAAGGACCGGGTGACACTCGGTCGCTGCTCGCCGTCGCAGCTTCGCTTTCTGAGATACAGAACACAACCATCACGACGACGGCACTTCAGCTTTTCTAAGCAAGCGGAGCTGCAGGTTGCTACAGTACCCCGCCAACTTCAGGAGCTGCTGCATTCGTACGAGTTGGTGGCCATGGACTCTCGGCGTGATTAGCCCCGGCCTAGATATGATTACGGCTGCGTCGCGGACGGCCGTGTCCTTGAAGATTTGGTCCCCAAATTGAAGCCGCCATCACATCATTCGGCACTACTGTACAGGAGTCCTGTCAGGACTGCCACACACGCTGCCAGTCTTCAGTCTTCTTGCAGAGATATCCCTTTCGGAGCCCATACCGGTGGAGCTCGAGCGTCGTGCAGTTTGGTGGACGGGAGGAATGATGGACGTCGTAATCCCGCGCAGGTCTCACCATGTCGCTTGCACATCCACTTCAGCTTTTCGAACAGATCAGGTTGTGCACACGGATCTTGACAAAAATATGGAGGAACCAAAAGTGCATTTACCAGGCTGCCCAAAACCTAAAATCTCATAAGCAAAAGAATCCTCGAGACGGGCGTCTCGCTTGTCGACCGTCGACCGGTCGGAAGTGCGCTGCTCGTCGTCGCGTTACGGCGTCACGATGTCCACCATGGTCGTGCTCTGCTCCTGCTCCTGCTGCACCTTCTTGTGCTGCCTGTAGATGGCGACGCCGGCGATCGCCGCCACCGCCGCGGCCGCCGCCGCAATCGCGGCGATCACACCAGCCGAGACTCCTCCGGCCGAAGCCGCCTCCGTCCCAGCCACCAACATCGAAATCCCGATCGCGCTGCCGTTTCCTCCCCACGACGCACTGCTGTCGTTGCCAGGGTTGCCCCGCTGCCCCCGTTCCCCCACTGCCTCCATTTCCGCCGTGGCCTCCATTGCCACCATTGTTTCCCTTTCCACCATTGTCGCCGTGTCCCCCTTGCCTCCATTACCACCGTTGTGGCCGTACTTGGTGGGGCCTGGAGTGGGGTAGCTGTCTCCATACTTGGTTGGAGCTGGAGTGGGGTAGCTATTGCCGTACTTGGTTGAAGCTGGAGTGGGGTAGCTGTCGTCATATTTGGTCGGAGCTGGGGTGGGGTAGCCGCTGTCAGAGATGACGCAGCCCCAGGCGCCAGTCTTGATGACTTGGCACGTGGAGTCCACAGGCAGCACGCAGCTCTCTCGTCCCGTGTAGCTGGCCAGGTACGAGTGGCAGTCGGCAATGGCCGCGTCGCCCTTGACGGGGCACAGTGAACCAGCCGGGGAGGGGCCGGAGCCACTGCAGATGGGGCCTTGGATGCAGTAGGTGGCGTCATGCTCGACGCTGATGGGCCAGCAGCCCAGTGCCTCGTCGTAGTAGGGGGTGGCGGGAGTGCTACTGGCGACCGCCGACGCAAGCAGCAGCGCCGCGTAGCTGGAGATCGTGGAGACCTTCATCGTTGTCTGTCCTGGGACTCGAGCTGTCGAGTGTGTGTCGCCTTGGTCGCAAAATGCGGAATGAGCTCCAAGTCGCCAGTGTTGAGACCTTTTGCCAAACAGCAAAAGGCAACTTGCAAAAGTAGAAGCTGCTGCATCCAGATGTAATGGCGTGGCCACACGCACGAAAGTGCCTCGGATTGCAACTTGCCTCAAGTTGCATGTTGCCTTTGTGACGGACGAACATGATGTTCAACATCCGGCTTGACATGTGAGTAGGGCATGCACAATATTGTTAAATTGATACGGGAATCGGCGAGGATACTTGTCAGAATATCACGAGACTCTCCAGGATTTAGACTTGGTTTCAGTAAGCGAATTATTGGAGACCGTCCGCAAACGCGATTATTCGAAATATGTGTGGCTAGAGAAATTGACAACAAGCAATGCAGCTGGTCGTACGCCCCGCCACCAGCAGCGGAGATGTGTCTTCGTCTGCCCGGTGGAGGAAGAAGAGGTCACTCGCGCGCTTACGGCGTTACCACGTCGACTCTCTAATTATCGTGGGCCTCCCCTCCTGGCTCAGTTTCTTGGTGTACTGTTTGTAGATGGCAGCACCTGCGACCACAGCAACAACAGCCGCGGCTGCTGCAATGGTGCCGACCAAACCCGCCGGAATGCCCCCAGACGATGTCTCCATGGCGTCGAGTGTCGAGATGGTCTCGTTGCCCACATAGCTGCCACTACCAGCGAACGAGCCGCTGCCGCTGGTGCAGTTCTCCTTGCACACGTGAGTCGGCGTCGGAGTATATGGAGTCGTGGTCGGAGCTGGGGTGCAGCCCGGGCAAGGCGTCGACGTAGGAGCCTCCGTCTTGATTGGGCTCGGGGTCTTGGTAGTACTGTACCAAGTTGGTACTGGGCATGAGGTGGCTGTTGAAGCTGCTGGAGCAGTCTCCTCACAATCTCCGTCGCACGTCGTGGTCGGTGCAGGGTTCTCTCCTCACACTCACCGTCACAAGTGGCGATTGGCGTCCACAGGCAACACGCAGTTGTCCTCACTTTCATAGCTCTCGAGGTACGAGTGGCAGTCCGCAATGGCGACGTCGCCCTTAAAACGGTGCCAGCGGGTGTGGTACCCGAGACGCTGTAAATGGGTCCGTCGACGCAGTAAGTGGCATCATGCTCGACGCTAATGGCCCAGCAGCCCGAATCTTCGTCATACACGGGCGTCGTCTTGGTCGGATACGGTGTTCCTTTGCGGTTGCTACCACCACCACCACCACCGCCGCCAGGCTGAACGTCGCGATCGTCGCTGTAAGAATGGTTGGTTGATTGACCGGGACTCGAGCTTTCGAGTGAATACACGTCGCTTGTAGCGTGCAAAATGCAGAATGGACTTTAGCCGGCAGCGACTTTGACCAGTGGCCTTCGGGGCGATAAAGCGGCGATCCATGACGTACGACAAGCATAAAAATACTCAGCATTGACGCTTACAGTACATGGCGCAAAGTCGCCGAAATATGCGGATAAATCCCGCGTTCTGCAGTACACGGTGAAATTTGACGGCTTTTCTCACGCGTGTGATTCGTTCTTATTAAAAGCTGAATTTTGCTGCCGCTGCCACTGGTCTCGCGCGCATTCTCATGACTCAACTACCGGTACATGTAGCGGCGGGAACGGTGTGGTGGCACGAATCCATATAAATGTACGCCGCGGGGCTACGTTGAAGCTGACTGTATCCATTTGCGCGCAGAGACCGGGCAGCCATGCTTTTTCCGAAAAATGGGTGCAAATTTCAGGCGCCGCTGGTCTCTTGAAGCTGGATTTTTCCATAGTTTTCCCCGTCACTCACTTTTAGCCAATGAAACAATAGGTATAAAACCGGTATATTCGATATAATCGTCATATCTCCCTACGGCAGACCATGGCAAGTTTATCGATCGCCGTTTGCGCTACCGCTACAAAAATTCGTGAGCAAGGTCCTATAGGTGTGGTGAACAGGTACCGGTATATATTGTTTGTAGGTACTTTATTAGTATTAGTGAGTTATTAAACTAGCGTAGCAGAGCTTCGCCGCTCGCTCAGGCGCAGCACGACGTTTCGAATTCCTCGTACGCTGCCAGGAATGTATCACATTGCTTGCAGCGCACAAGTATCACACAGGAACGGCAGTTGATACATGGCTCCTTGCTGGCAGCACGTACCAACTACCGTTCCTGTACTACTATTAGTATTACTACTATTACTACCTCTACTACTATATTTGTACTACGGTACTACTAGTTGAGTTACGGTACTACCAGTTGTAGTACTGTAACTGTGCTAGTAGTACCGTCATATGCACGGACGTTCCCAGGTGAAGAACAGCGCGCTATTAATAGGCTAACATGTATTTAACACGATCAACTCGTTAAAGCAATCATGGTTCAAATATAGGATGTTTTAATAGGTTCGCAGCTTTAAAAGCTACTGGAAGTGCGATGGAGAAACAACAGTCGAAGCGGTTGGCAAACAGTCGTCAAAAGTGTAAGGGCAGACATTCTAAAATGAGATCTGCATTACCTCCACCATTAGCCTACTGTTCACCACATAAGATTGATTGACAATGTATATATATTCTCTGTTGTCACTTGCAAACGACTATTTGTGGAATTGTCCAGCACAACATTATGGTAAGTTACGGTATTTTCAAGATGTTAGAGTATAAAGGATTAATCGATCGTCCAACAACTCGACTTGAGCTCCAGCCCGCGAATTGCGTTGTGTGCGATTGCCCACTCGCTCGCAGCGCAGAGCCGTCGCTCCTAGTCCTCCGCCAACCACCAATACCGCTTCGAGCACCCGTAGCCGCTCACCTCGCTCTCGGAGCGACTCTTCGACACCAAGATCGCTGTTGAGCGGTCCACAGGGCCATCCGCAGCTTGGATCTCGCAACTGCTCACCGTCCAACCTCCACTGTCCGCGCCTTGGATCCGCGACCGCTCATCGTGGATCCATCGCCGTACCAACAACCGCCTGCTCGTGTTCGAGACGGCTGCCGCTCGTCAGGAGCCTCTCGTTCCGTACACCAACGCCCACCCGTCGGTGCCTCCGCCACCAACCTGTTACACTTCAAATATTCATCCGTCTGAGGGTTCTCAAATCAGTTACAGTACTATTTGGTACGTCACTGTACTCATTTTACAATTACGGTACTCTCAGCTGTAGTACAGTAACCGTGCTTGATGTACCGTCGTTGAGCGGGGCTACCGAAATGAACGCTAAATTAAGACTAACTCGCATTGTATGAGCGAACGAAAAGCTCTAGAACAATCCACTGTCGCGTTCAAAATCATCCACCGAGTAAGTTACTTAGAAGTATCATTTACATGCTCAAGAACAACTCGCTGGATCAAGAACAATTCGCGGGTTCAAGAATAACTCGCCGGATCAAGAACAACCCGCTGTTTGGTCAAGAACAAATCACCGTGTCAATTATAGCAATGCACCAGTGGCGGGGTCAAGAACAACCCGCGGATCCATAATAATTCGTTGGGTCAAGAATAACTCGTTGAAAATAAAACTTCGCTCTGTTGATTTAAAAGGCTCCAACTGGCCTCACTTTCAGTGCACACAGCGACCCGGAAAGAGACAATTGTCAATTTTGCAGTATGGTATGAGGCAAAACAATTAACTGTGGGTCACACATACATGTATACCCTTGTGGTTGACACGATTGTGTACCCCTATTCCTCGTCTGTGTGATTCTCTCATGTGTGTACATACTTCACATTTTCTGTCCGTTTTCATAATTCCCACGTCGCCCACCCCACTGTGTGCTATCCCAAGATTTTTGTGTGCCAGTACTATTTCTGCATGAATATCAGGTGTGCCGCAGGTTAAACTATAATAGCTTGTGCACATTGAAGTAAAACAGATAACTTAAATAAGTAAGTACGGATAGAAATGACATGAAAAAGACGTGAAAGCGTGACGGACACTTCTGCATAAAAAAGGTAAGACAAATAACGAATTAATCCCTTGCAAGAGCCTCAGCAGAGCAGCTGCATTGCAGCTGCTCTGCCGAGGCTCTTTAAAAAGTACTGCTATCCCAGGATAATCTTTAACCCCTTCCTTCAAGCTACATTCAGTGGGTGGGTGGGTTTAGATTGATCCGTGTCGACATTCATTTGGGGTGTTTTCATTGTCAGCCGGTTATTATAAATTAAGGATACACAAGTACTGTAGTAAGAGCAACGCCAACGGTGATCCTAAACTCCATCCCAATTCTATATTGACCCAACCACAATAAATTAATACAGGCATGAAATAGGACGAGAAACATATGCATACCAGCCACTTTGTTATTGTATGGCGTGTTTGCTTCCTTTTTCTATTTTCGCTGCCAAATATAGCCGTCGATTTAGCAGGCGGAAAAATGTCTTACAAAACACAAGTATAAATATTGTTCTTTTTAGGGAGTTAGCGCTGCCAAATTCGACCTCCAAGACCTGAATAGGGAATAGGTCAATATAGAATTGGCATGGAATTGAGGATCACCGTTGGCGTTGCTCTAACTTGATCTGAAACAGCCTCTTAGAGCATCTCCATCGGTGAGGTCTAATCGGCATTTGGATCTGAGCTGATTCTGCACCGGTGAGGTCAAACGGGGTCCAACTGGCACTTGCGATCAAACCCTTGTCAAGTTTGATCGAGGGATGACAGCGGCCGCACGACAACTCGTGCTCTATGAGCGAATATGCAACCTGATTATTCAGCTGCCGATAAACAATATAGATGGTGGTTGTGATCCAAATTGTCCATGATCTCGCTCTCAGTTTCGGTTTGGCAAGCATATCGATACAAGCTCACCATGATGCCGAAAGGCACGAAGGAGAAGACACCGCGTGGTAAAAACTACAACCCTTTTGAGGATACGGTGCTCAGCCGTTCTTGGGTGCGCGTCAGTGGTGACAGTTCGGTTGACATCTATCAGACTGCGGATCGTTTTGGGGTCGCGTAAAGGGGGCGCTTGAGACGGATGAAGATATCGCCCCTCTGTTGCGGACTAACGTGCTGGCACCTCGTGCTATCCATAGTCTTCAGGATCGGTTCGGTGTCATTGGGAAGGCCGTCGGCAGGTTGATGAAGTTTATGGTGCGGGCAAAACAAAGCGGGGAATCGGGCCGTACGCTTAAGGATTCGTACTTCAGTGCTCTCTCCGTGTACCGGATGAGCAGCCACTTGAAGAAGCCGTTCGAGTTCACTGGTGCCTATCAAGTGCTTTCACAGTGCCCTAAGTTCATGGGGGACATCAGCAAAACTACGACTACACCCAGCAAGAAGCGTCCAGCTGAGGTAGAAAAAGATTTCAGACTTCAAGTCTGATGACGTGAGCTCGGTCACGATGCCGTCTGGTAGAGCGAAAGGTGTGAAGGCATCGAAGCGTGGAAAGCAAGAGCTGCACTTGTCCACTCGGAAAATCGCCGTGGGTGAAAGGATTGCAAAATCGTCTGAAGAGCGCAACCAAATCTTGCGCGCCCATGTGACTCAAGCTCTCTTTACCAGAAAGCCCGAAAATGCGGAGCATGCCAAGTTTTATGGCTTTGCAGCGAAAGATAGCCTTGCAACAGCTACGCAAGGAAGCGGAGGGTGACCTCGTGGACGTGGATGCTGAGGAGGAGGAGCAGATCACGTCGGAGACGGAGCAAGTCGTTCGTTTCGATGTCATTTCAGACAGCGGAAACTCCGCGTCGAAGGTAGGCATCAACTCACTTTGTGATGCGACAGAGGAAGACAACTGAACATCGGAAATGAAATGAGAGAATTGTTTCACGCAAAGTTCACCTCCGAGCTTACATTAATCTATTCAATATGACTAACAACTTGCCAACCACTCGATTACTTGCATACTCGTGACTCGCTATGCTTACTTCGTCCAGATTATCAAAGTGTCTAATCAATTTTCCTCGCCGTAGCAGTCCCACAAATGCTCAACCATATCATCGCGCAAGCGAAAGTATACCAAAGAGACTTCAAAACCCTGCGTCTGCAAGCGACCGCGGACGCTGGTGCAAAGGATGAGCCACAGTAAACTGAGGAACACCTGTCGGTTGGTTGTTGGCGTTAAACAAGTACGAGTTGCTGTCTCGGTCCTCTCATCTTCGACGACCATATTGTGGAGAATAATAAATGCACGCATCACTCGGCACATATCCAAACGACGCCATAGTCTGCAAGGGACATCTATGATTCTCCATCGAGCCTGTAACACCCCGAACGCTTGCTCAACGTCTTTCCTACAGGCTTATTTCCTATGAGAATAGTGTTTTCGCTTTGCTCCGGACGGCTGAGATATTGTCTTCATGAATACAGGCCAATTGGGGTAGATGCCGTCGGCTAGCCAGTACGCCTTCTCATACTCATTACCATTCACGATAAACTTGACCACGGGGGCGTCTCCACGCATCAAACGATCAAAAAATCTGATCGGTCCAGTATGTTCAAATCATTTAAAGATCCGGGCCAACCGAAACTGGCATGCCAGATCCATAAGTCATAGTCTGCACACGCTCCAGGACCACCGTGGGCTTCTTTTCTTTGACCTTTAATTGACCAGCCTCTGAATTCGGACAATTTTTCCATTCCCAGTGCATACATTCGCTACTATAAAGCATGCCCATAAAGCCTCAACTTGTATTTATTTCCAGTAGACGTGACATGTCAGCTACACCAGGATCTCGAAGATAATCTTCCCCAAAGCACCTATCGATCGCTTCAACTAAATGCCTGAGCGCATCCAGGATTGTTGTCTCTGCTAACTCGAGATTCTCATCGAGCATGTCTGCCGCAACTCCATACGCCATTACACGAAGAGCAGAAGCAATTTTCAACAATGGATATATTCCCATCTTCCCTGTGTAATCTGGCCGCTGCGCAAAGTAGTCAGGGTCAATCGATAGCACATACTCATACACACGAAGGAATAGACGTTTGCTCATTCGGAAGCGCCGACAGAAATTGACGGCGTTGTAGACATGATCGTCATTGAAATACTGCTCACAGAGACGGCGGTAGCGACCTTGGTAATCACGATCCTTGTTACGTCTTTTTCCTGGGTGGGATCCACCACGTTTTGGTTGCTCAGCGTCTTCATCGGAATCTGAACGAAAGAAATCCACCCAAAAGTCCTCCACATACGAGTCTTCCAGCGTGAAGAGTGTCACATCGGCGTCCGAGACTTCCCCCTCCATCTTGAAATTCGAGAGTGAGAGAATTCAATTCAACGATGGCCTTGCTCTGTTAACTTTCAATCTACGTGCCGATGCTTGTTTGACTATCCGATCTTGCTCGACAAAGAACCGGTGTGATTTAGGGTGTTAAGAACGTATCAAAGCATTCACATGACTGCTCTTTAGGGGCTGTTTCATTTGCTGCCAACACCTTCACCTAATTAAAGAGTAGACACCCACCGATTTCGACTAAAAATCTGACATGGATCTTATATAACAGGTAAATCGATTTCTAAGATATGTGTAATACCAGAAAGAAGGTGTTTTGAAAGTATATGCATGAACTAAAGGATCGAGTCCCCTTTGACAGAAACTCTGAAATAAAATCCAGAGAACTTGGTGAATCTCTGATCACCACAGCACGTGCATCACCAACAAATTTTGTCTTCCTTGAGGCTTCGCATGTCGAAAAATGTAAAATGTCAAGAAAATGAACGACACGTTTTTTCGTTTAGGTTTAAATTCAAGAAACGGCACGTTTTATTCGTTTAGTGTGGCTCGAGCCTCTCGAGTCGAGAGGCAGACTTCCGCAATGAACGAAGCAGTTGAATGCAGCTCTTCCTAAAGACCATCACACATTGCAACCCTTGGACAACACACACAGTTCAGCTGCATCTTACGCCGTGCATTCCACCGACTTCTTCAGCAGCAAACTAACGTCGGCATAGCTCAAACCGACAGCAGTGACCACGTTGGCGTCAGGCTTAGCTTTCGGCAACCAAAGGAAGTCGGGATGACTGTCGCGCGAATCGTACACCCACTCGCCGCCAATGATCTTACCAGCAGCATCCAGCTCCAGAAGGTAGTTGTAGGTTTGACCGGTGGTGTACTGGTTGATCCGACCCGAGGACACCAGACCGCCGTCCGTGTACGTCTCGACAATCCACGAAAGACGCGCCTTGACGTACATGATGCTCTTGGCGGCAGCATTCCACGGGTAAGTTTGCAATCCGTAGAATGTCTTGGCAGCATCCTCGGGCGTGTAAGAAGTCTGGGAGTTCACCTTGAAACCACGAACGGGCTGGTTCCACACCTCCGAGCCAGCCGTCACGTCGACGACGAATGAAGAGTTGAGCTTCCCAAGGAGGTTGGCAGCAGCAACGTGGAAAAAGCAGGATTTAGGTCGCGGTACGCGTTGTTTGTGTGGCGTCCGTACGAATCGGTCGAATCGGTAGCACCGTTGTAGCGTCCACCAGTGAATACAGTGGAGACTCCAGCCCCGTCGTAGACCAACGAAACAAGAGCTTTCAAGTCCATTGGTTGGAACGTGACGCCGTTTTGCTGCACCGCGCAGTTGGGCTCAGCTTCGAGAATGGCAGCAGGAGCCCACGCATGGCAGATACCAAACCAAGACGGAATGCAGTATCCCGACGTATTTCCGGTGCGGATGGCACAGGAACTACCGTCCGTGAGGGTGGAGCAGTCAGTGTCTAAAGTGCACTTCCTACGGCGGCTTTGGGAATCGATGCCATTAACCTTGGACACACTGTCCATGAAAACCTTGACGTCCTTGTTGAATGCTTTCGCATACTTTTCCGCGGCGCTTGGTTGGCCATCGCTCCACACCACGTTGATGCTGTCCTCGTACGTCGGCCAGTACGGGCCTGCCCACGGTGACGGATTGAACACACCCACCGTCGGGAGATTCTTCAGGGTCATTTCCATCTTTGTTTTGAAGAAGGATTCAAGCTTGGTGATGTCCGTGTTGGTGCTCGTCTCGAGTTGACGCTTGACTTGCAGCTTACGGGTCTTCTCAGTTTCCTCCCAGCCTGTTGCGCAGTTAGGCTCGTCCACGAGAACAGGTTTGTCCTGCTTTTTAGCATCGATGGCCGATGGAACTGAGTTGCAGTAATCGTCCTGCTCATCTTCTGAAGTCGGGGTTTTCTGAGAGAGAACCACAGTGCCCTCCTTCATTAACAGGTCGACCGACGGGGTCACAGTCGTGTTGGCCAGAAGCTTTGGGTACTTCACAGGGACAGTGCTAATTTCAGTGATATTGGGTAGTGTCGGGTCCACCTCGACCGTGGTGACACAGTCCTTGTCAGCCACTTTGGCACCGTAGCCCGGGAAACTAGTGCAGATTTCATCAGTCGTGCCGGACGTTGTCACGGGCGCATAGTCGAGTGATGAGCCGGTTGTTTGCTGCACTTGAAACGCTACAAGGGCAACAGCGGCCGATACCAAGTAGGTGCTGGGCAAAAATACCATGATCCTTGATAGCAGAGTCGACTTCTGTGCGCAGAGCTGAGTAATCTACTGGAGACGGAGCAGATTGGAGAATGAGTAAATCGACGTGACAGTCTGGAAACAACTCGCCTCGTGCCTAGGCATATGGAACTTCCAATACGTGAACTCCAAAATTACTATCCGCATGCGGTATACGTCATAGCATGCTTCCGCATGCCATACGACGTATTCCTGAGGTACCAGCCCGGATAAGATCCGCAAGCATGAATTGGTGAGTGATTCGTAGACCTGCTGCTCACTGATATCAACGCTCGCTCTCCCGATTGTCCTCCGAAAGGGTCTCAGACGCAGAAGATGATGGGAGAGCACACTACCCAACACGAATTGAGTTTTTGTGGACGGCGGGCCATTCTACCCGTCATCGGACACGGCATAGCCAGAGGTATCAACGTTCGGATGTTGCAGAGAACACGTTCCCTGTCTGTTGTGTTCATATCAAGTCGCAGGTTGCAGATGCCGTCCACGCGTCGTGGCGGATATCTTCAACAATATCTAAAGGATCGACCACGGTATATGGTGTCGGGGATTGTTCACAGCCTGAATGTGGTTGACAGTGAGTGCATTCACATGTCAATCCAGCCTCGTACCGCTACCGTCGTTGACTTGCAACTTCGTTAAAAATTCCTCAATGTGGAATCACAGCAACAAGTTATCAAGTGTATTTTCGGCTGAACCTTGATTCAGTGGTCGCCTAGAAAGTATTATTTGTACAGTATACATGTACGCTCTTTTGTCCGAGTCTTCTTCCTCTTCAACACTTATTAATAAGTGAAGTGACCCGGGTCACCGCCCATTCCCAGAACAAATTTTGAATTATTTATTTTATCGCGGGGGTTGCAGTGAGGTTCCAACTAGTTTGCTTAAATGAGCAACTGCCGAACGGCGAACGAGCGGTGCTGCCATGAACCCCGTACGTTCTCATCCTAGTTCTCTCCATGTGGATATCCGCCGGGAGACATTGATGCAAGTCGTGATGGTAGAAATTTTCGTCGTACCTGCTGCTGGAGACGCCGGTCCTAGTGAAGGTGCCCGGCGTGGTGCTACTGTTGCTGGAGACTTCGCTCTAGGTGGAGGTGCCCAGCGTGGTGTTGCTGGGGGTGAATGTGCTCGGCGTAGTCAGCTGCAGTCATCTAGAGTAACTCAAAATCTACTGTACAGAATATTCTTTTCGATAGTATGGTTGAGCCGCCGGACCGTCCGGGTCACTTCACTTCCTCAGTCCAGGAAGATGGTGGTGCTTCCAGTACAGAGCTCATAAAATGGGTGCCCGAAGTACCCTACCTCCGTGCGTCTCATGGGTGGGTTACCCAGCTCGGGTACTCGAGCAGAAGCAGTTGCACACAGGAAAACGAAACTCACTCAACTGAATTCGTCTCGCCAAGGCCGACTGAAAGTTTCAAGATCTCAAGATCGGACGAATTTTGCCGAAGAATCGTGGAGGACTATTTCACTGCATTTGCAAATGGATACCAGGGTGTTGACGATGCAGGAGCGCCTACAGACATTTTCCAGCGCGATTTCTTTCTGCATCGATTCGGCAGAGGTAGTGTGAGTACAACTACCAGCTATGTGAACGAGCGATGGTGCACACTCTGTGAATGTTTCGAGTTCTTGAGTTTCCAACAGAAGGGAGCGACGGAGCAGCCCTACGACGTCGATAACAGCACGTGCTCGGTTGCTGCGGACGCGACGTACATTCTTCGCATCACGCTAGACAGCATCCAGTTTGTGTTTCCGCACTTGGTCTCCAATCGACGACTGATCAGCACACTAGTCGGAAAAGTGATCATGGTGCCATCCCACATTTGCTTCTTGATTGGGAAAAGCACAGGATATATTTCCGGAATCAGCGAGCAGATGAACTTTGAAGTGACTTTGGCTGAGATTCTTCAGGACCAAGACGATCTCTCGCTCGTTCTCAAGCACGCATTGCTGGTCGACGACGGTGTTGACCATGGAAATTCCTCCAGCACGGGTATGACTCTCGAGCAGCAAATACAGCTTCCTCATTTGAGTGAAGTCCGAACGATGCAGCAAAAGGAGTCGCATACTAGCTCACACAAAATGAGCATGGCGGACATTCTCAGGTGACCACAATCTCGGCAAAGAGGGATGTGGAGCTTACATTCAATAATTGTTGGTTTCAACACGAGCTCGGAGTCGATAAAGCAACATAGATAAGTGGGATTGGAAATGGAGGAGACGCCAAAACTCAAGCCTAACCGATCCTCTACTGTAGCATTCAGGAACGAATGAAAAACAAGCCAATGCAACCCCCTGACATGTTTGCTTACATCCCACTTGGTTCGTAGGGGTCAGTCCCGCAGGGCTTTAGTTTTAGCGATCACGGCGCGGATTGGTGTGATTCACGCGATGTTGGTCCCCATGGATAGGCCAAGGATCCGCTCAGCCGCGAGGGAAGTTGAGGCTTTGAGTCAAAGTTTGACCGTCGAGGCGCTTCTCTCGCCTCCTTCTTCCGAAGCAAAGCGCCGCATTGCAGTGTCCTCAGCTGGGCTGCAGCTGCGTATGCCCGCGGCGCCCCGCTTTTGTGGTCTTCCGCCGTCTGCAAGCGCCGGGGCCGGCCCATTCATTTGGGCCACGTGCGTTTCTTCATCCCTGCCATTTCAGATACATTTACAAGTACCTCATACCCCCTCAAATCAGTTTAGAATGTATTGCAATTATTTGCCAATTATTTGCCAAAACGCTGCATTATTTTTGTTCTATATCTAATCCCTCTAAAATCACTTTGCCGAACCCACTGCGCATAACGAGGGGTAGCACTGCACATGTACATGTATTGTTGTAAGTGTCGACTCGACAGGGCCAAAACTTCTTCAAAAGCGGCCCACTTTGATCAGAAACCGCCCAAACATCACATAATTCAGTAATCTGCAAATTAGGCGCCATACTCCACGCGACAGGTCTGCCCGCTTGATCTGATTTGAGTGTGCACAGGGTGGGAAGAACGTTCCCGGACACGATGGGACCGGTTGATCATCAAAATGATGTGAACGAGGTGCAGAAGAAGCGGTCGATTGCCATTCTGCATTTCTTCGCTTTACCAGCCTAGCCTCGTCTCGCCACTTCAAGCATGACGTCGCTCTCCTTCCTCCTCTTCGCGTTCTTCGCGCTGCTCTCCACGGTCTCCGCTGTCGACACTCGAGTCCGGACGCTGGTGGACGCCACCCCCAGCAGCGGTGGAGTTCCCGTCGCCGCAGTCGCGGGCGTTGCAGCCGCAGCCGCCGTCGCGGTGTTTCTTCTAGTCGCGATGAAAGTCCGCAGCGACATGAGACCGGTCGAAGAGCTGCACGAGGTCGTGATCTCGCCCAACCAGCCAGCGCAGCAACCGCTGTCCACCAAGAAACAGTTCGTCTACACGGCGCACATCTAAACCCAAGCAACTATCAAACTGCCGGGAGCCGCACCCCTTAAGCAAACGACCACCAAAGTGAAAATGCGGTGTAAACACTTCAAGCTATTTATTGAGACGCACATGCCGAGAAGAAATTTAACTTTTAAGACCTAAGACAACAATTTTGAACCAATGTTGAGCCTATTCCTAGTTCGCTAAAGATTTACCTTGAAAAATACGCACCACTCGCGAAATCCGAATTTTGACAGGGGAAATACGTATCCGACTCACAACTGCAAAATGAATTCCAAGCCTCACTCGGTCTTGGTGCATGAACATGCTGAATTCACATTTTTGCCTAGTATCGATAGGTGTACATGTAGTGGGAAACCAATGTCTATCGACACCACACGATATAACATCTTGCACTACTACTAAAAGTTTTATCACGGATACTTCATAACATTGGGGGAGGGGGTGAACGGCCATGCGCACGCCGTCTTGGCGCTGGCATCCCGACTATAGCCAAAAGAAGACTTTCAATGTTAATCGAATCCAGAATACCCAGTGACAGTGGTTCAACCTTTACAAGTTATATTTAGTAGTTCATACAGCGTTCTTCACAAGTCCATACCAGCAAAAGTCACGAGACCGTTTTCATTTTTCTGCAGAAATGGAGTGATATCCAGGAGGCGTACATACAAGTAGACCGACTCTATTGAATCGGGAAGGTCTCGATCACTATAACACAGTATTCAGGAAATCACTACACTATGCTGTCTTTGTTAAGGGATACAGCAGTTTTTCACTTTTCCAATGGGGCGTGCACCACCAGACGGTTGCCCGCTTTACTCTAGGGGAGTGAAGATGGGAGAAGAAATATATCCGTCGTTTGTACATGAAGAAGTTGAAGAACCTTAGGTAGACGAAGAATTTGGAGAAGAGTATGAGTCACGGTCGACTTCTTGGTGTACATAAACGGAGCGGCGTAGTATCTCCTCCGGTGGGGTGTATCCCTTAACAAAGAATATCCGGTACCACTCTAATAATTCTCTGGATTTTATATCCAGGATTGCTGAATCTAGCATTTTCATACCTTTCGTAATACGATTTGGATACTTCAACAAATAAGCTTTAAAACTGTTGGTTTGGACGCGGGTAGTTGGAGGCAAATGCCGAAGTGAGCTCTATTGTCTTTTTACTCGTTGCCAACCTGCTTCTCCTTACCTTGTGCGCTCCAGCAGCGAATCGGAAATATTGACCAATCCGATTCACCCACGTGTTCTCAACTGCCCCCACACACAACGCCATTGCGTGAGCTCGGGTGCATTGCGTCACCGCTGCACCTGGACCGCATGCATTGCGTGAGCTCGGGTGCATTGCGTCACCGCTGCACCTGGGCCGCATGCATTGCGTCATCGCTGTATGTTCCCACACGCATTGTGGCATCGCTGCGTGCGGCACGCTCGTACGCATCGTGTCATCACTGCGTACGGTCCGTGCACATCGTGTCATCACAGCGTACGGCCTGTGCACATCGTGTCATCACTGTGCGCGGGCTTTACGTCACCGCTCGCATACATCGGGCACACATCAACACTCCCACTCGCCGCTAATGCTGAGCGGGGCTTGGTCGGACGCCTCTTGCCGCGAGCAAGAACTGCAGTCTCTTCGTCCCGACTGCCTTCGTGGGCATGTCCGCCAGTTGATCTTCCGTTCCCACTTAGTCCACCGTGATGATGTCCCGGGCCACGTTCTCGCGAATGAAGTGGTGCCTGATGTCGACGTGCTGGGTCCGCGCATTGTAGCCGGCGTTGCTTGCAAGTGCACTCGCACCTTGGTTGTCCTCCCAGACTTGCGCCGATCCCAATTGCTAATGACCGAGGTCCTTGAGCATCGCGCGGGTCCACAGCTCCTCCTGCGTGCACAGGCTCAACGCCATGTACTCCGCCCCCGCCGAGCTCAGCGCCACCGTGCGCTGGTACTTCGACTTGAAGACGACCGGCGCGCCGCCGATCATGATCATGATCCTGGACACCGAGCGGCGATCGTCCAGGTTGCTGTCCCAGTCGGCGTCCGTGTACGCCTTCAACATGACCTTGCCATCTTTGCTCTTGTAGGCGATACCGAAGTCCTTCGTACTCTTCAGAAAGCGAAGTACCCGAATATCTGCCTTCCAGTGTTGCTGCCCAGGGTTCTCCAAGAAACGCGACAGCTGCGTGACGATGTACGCCACGTCCAGGCGCGTCCAGGTCGTGATGTACAATAAACACCCGATCAACGACCTATACGGCTTGTTCCTCATGTCTCCGCTTTTCGCGTTCGTGGTCGGCGACTGCATCATCGACAGTTTCATGCCTGACTCGAACGGGTTCACGACCGCCTTCGCGTCCTGTTGGTTGAACCGATTCACGACGTCGTCGATGTAGCGCGTCTGCGTGATCATCAGCGTGCCTGCCGTGTGGCCGTGGTCAATCTCCATGCCGAGGATGAACTTGGCCTCGCCCAGCCCCTTCATCTTGAACGCGCTCGTCAACGCGATCTTGACCTCGTTGTTCTCCATCTTGGTCTTGGCAGCGATGATATGTCTTCCACGTACAAGCAGCCGTATACGTTGGTGTCCTTCGTGCCCTTCACGCAGACACACTGGTCGGCCCCACACCGATCTTCATGAACACTGCGTGGATCGTCTGGTGTCACGCGCTCGCTGCCTGATTCAGGCCGTAGATCTCCTTGTCCAACTTGCACATCATGTTCTCCGCGTTCGTGATGTCATACGGCACCTCCATGAACACTTGCTCCTTCAGGTCACTGTTCATGAACACCGTGTCCGCGTCCAGCTGCTCCGTGACGTAGGCCTTCGCGACCACTACGGACAGCACGACCCTGATCGAGTTCATGTAGGCGACGGGTCTCGAAGAAGTCCACGCCGAACTTCTGCTTGAAGCCCTTCGCCACCAGCCGGGCCTTGTACCGCACAACTCGGCCGTGCTCGTTCCGTTTTTAGCGAACACCCACCGACACCCAATTCGTCGGGCTCCAGCGGTTCGCTGAATCATCGTCCACGAGCCGTTGTCAGCGTGCGCCTTCAGCTCGGAGTTCATCGCTTTGATCCACTCCGATGACTCGTTGCTCTTAATGGCCTGCTGGTACGTGGTCGGGCGTCGTCCGCCTTTCCCACACTAGCGGCATAAGCTAGTACAGCTTCGGCGAGAAGACCGTCTTCATTCACTCGAGGCCTCTTAGTCGATGGCGGCCAGAAGTGGTCGTCGTTGTCCGGTTCGTCCTCGTCGTTCGCCTTGTGCTCATCTTCAGCTTCTCCAAGAGCAAGTACCGAGTCACGTGGGCGGCAAACTCGTTCGGGCTCCGGGTGGAATACAAATTGTCACTGAAGGCTGCCCCTGGCGTCCTTCGGTATGTTGCCAGCTCACGCAGCGTCGACTCATTCGGCTCGGCTTCAGGCATCTCCGTGTCTTCATCATGATTTCCCCACCGATCCCATCGGCTCCTCAGCATTAGGCTGCTGTCCTTGTTCATGTTGGACAACTTGGTCGATTATATGACCGTTGTGCTCTCGGTGGGATCCGAGTCGTAGATGCCGTTCATCTCGCGTTCGTCCAGCTTCATCGACCTGGTCACCTTCACCTTGCTCGACTCCAAGTTGTACACGCGGTAGCCCCTCGAGTTCTCGGCGTAGCCCAAGAACATGCACTTGAAGCTCTTCGGTTCCAACTTGGCACGCTTTGCCTTGTCGACGTGGGCGTACCCGACCGAGCCAAAAACGCGTAAGTGGTCCTGCCGCGACTTGTCCTTGAACGCCAACTCGTACGGCGTCATTCTCGAGTGTGTACTGGTCGTTGACCGATTGATCAGATACACCGACGTACTGACCGCCTCGGCCCACCACATCGCCGCGCCTTCTCCATGATCGTGCGGTTCATGCGCTCCGCCACGCCGTTCTGCTACGGGCTGTAAGGCACGGTCTTCTGGTGACCGATCCCATTCAACGCGCACAACCTGTCCATCTCCTTATTGACGAAATCCATGCCGTTGTCTGAGCGCAGGCACTTGATGCGCTCACCCCACTGGTTCTCGTACAAGTTCATGAACGTCTTGAACATGACGGGCACCTCGCTTTCTTGATGATGAAGTACGCTACCACGTACTTAGAGTAGTCATCGACAAACGTGAGCACGTACCGGGCCCCGCCCTTCGACTTCGTCTTCATGGGCCCCATGCTGTCGTGTACACCAGCTGCAACACCTTCGTCGTCTTCTACATCGATCGAGACGGGAAGTGCGCGACCGCCTGCTTGCCCTTCATGCAGCCCCCGTACAGCGTCATAGACTTCCTCTCCATCATGGGCATGCCAGTGGTGGCGCGCTGCGTCTTCGCCAGCGCATCCTTGTTCAAGTGGCCCATTCGCGCGTGCCACAACTCCCACTCAGTGTCGACTCCGGCGTACTCCACGTAGTGCGCCATGTCCTTCTCGCAGTTGAGCACGTACGCCTTGCCGACCTTCTTGCCCAGCGCGATCACCTTGGTCTTGTTCCAAATCGTGCATGACTTCTGCTGGAACTCCACGCTCATTCCGCGCGCCGCCAGCCTGCTGACAGACAGCAACTGCCGGTCCAACCCAGGGATGTGAAGCACCTCGACCATCTTGATACGCTTCCCGTCGATGCCCGTCAGTCGCACCGATCCCGTTCCCACCACGCGGATCTTCTTGCCGTCCGCGATGGTCACCTCGATGTTCGAGTCGAAGTTCTTGTACTAAAACAAGTCGTTGCGGTGAGGCGTCATGTGCGCCGTCGCACCGCTGTCGATCGGCAACCCTGGCGACCGCCTCTTCCCAACGGCGAAGATCGCGTCGTCGTCGTTGCCCTCGTTCGGGTCCGGCAGTCCCGCTTCATATGGCCCATCTGTCCGCAGTTAAAGCCCTTGCCCTTGAAGCCACCGTGCTTCCTGGCGCCGTAGCCCTTGCTACTCTTGCCGCCCTTGAAGATCTTTGACCCTTGAACTTGCTGCCGTTCGCAGTAGTCTTCAGCGCGCATCCGCGCCTTCCTTCTTGTCAAGGCGCTCGCACTCCATGAGCAACTTCTCCTTCATCTCGATCAACGTGGTTTCTTTCAAGTTCTCCACGATCGATAAGATCAACTCGTACTCCGTGGGCAGGCTGCTCAGCAGGATGACGAGCTGGCGAGCCTCGTCCAGCGGTTCCCCGAGCGACTGCAAACCCACAATGAGCTCGTCGACGTTGTCCAAGTGCTTGGCCATGGTCACGACGTCCTCCATCTTGAACTTGTGGAGGCGGCGGGTCGTCGTCACCCGATGGTGCATGGTGGTTCGGTTGTAGAAGTCACGTAACGTGTTCCAGGTCATGATGGCCGATGTCGCCGACCGGGTCTTGGTGTGGTGTTCCACCGCTACGCCTTGAGCGATCAACCCAAACGCCTTCATGTCGTTAAGCAACCACGCCTCCGTGATCTCCGCCGGGTCCTTCACCATTTGTACGTGCGCCAGTAGCCCCTTTCTCGCCAGCGTCATCCGCATGGCGAACTCCCAGTGGAAGTAGTTGTTGCTTCCTCGGATGACTTCGGCCTTCTTGTCGTACGAAGTAGTCATGGCGGTGATGTAGCTTGGTCGAGTGCGTCCTGCGGCTGTTAACCTGATGGTTTGAACGGGGATAGTTGGAGGTAAATGCCGAAGTGAGCTCTATTGTCTTTTTGCTCGTTGCTAACCTGCTTCTCCTTACCTTGTGCGCTCCAGCAGCGAATCGGAATATTGACCAATCCGATTCACACACGTGTTCCCACCCACAACGCCAATGCGTGCGCTCGGGTGCATTGCGTCATCGCTGCACGCGCCCGCACATATTGTGTCATCGCTGTGTGCGGCACGTTTGCACGCATCGTGTCATCACTGCGTACGGCCCGTGCACACCGTGTCATCACTGCGTACAGCCCGTGCACATCGTGTCATCACTGTGCGCGGGCATTACGTCACCGCTCGCATACACGGCGCACACATCAGCAAAAACCCTGCTATATTTTATAACGTTGTAGCGTTAAGCATGTCTGCCTCGTGGTCGGGGTTCTGTCGCAGCACGTGCTGCGTCAAGTTAGAGTACCCGTTTTGATTGATTTGCTTTCGGACCGTGCCGCAACGACAGCGAAAGAACTCGTGGATCACCTCATCGTACTCGTTACTGCACGGTCTGAAGTAAAGGCCAGAAATTTGGGCGTTGGTGAACTTGGGGTCGGGGCCGTTGACGCGAACCATGGTGAGAGAAGGAGCAGTCGAGGCGTAGGGCTTGAAATTGAAAGTGGTAAACTAAAATGGAGGCGCGGCTGGTTCGGTGAAGTGAGCAGTGGTTCGAGAATGGCTGGTTGAGAGGGAAAAAGTAATAAGAAGATACTGCAATAAATTATGTGATATTACCTTCTTTGAAAAAAATTAGAACATGATCATGCCGGAGTTCTATGGATTTTATATCCAGAGTCTACAAGGGATTGCAACGAGGTCTGAATGCTTGCATTTATCATACCTTTCGTAATGCGATTTGGATACTTCAACAAATAAGCTTCTGAAACCCTGCTAGATTTGAAAACCGGATCGATTATTATTTTATTTGTGGCGGTTGATAAGATTAGGACAACACACCTCTATGATATGATATCACTTATAATCGTATTATACTTGCAGCAGATGATTTATCCAGACCGTTCGAGCAACATTTTGGATAATTTGTTTCTTCGATCAACACACAACTATAATACCGGTGAAATTCCGTACGTTTAGATATCGAAGCGCGTGCCCATAGAAAAAATGATGACACCACATCATGTTGGTTATTGTCCGGCATCCATACAGTATAGGTATAGTAAGAATATGCGTGCGGTACTTGAAACATTTGACTTCAATTGGTTTGTGTGGAGTCGTTCGCGAAGCGAATGTGGAGGAGGTGGTAGTCGTGACATCGGGTGCGGTTGGTGCAGTCGGTCATGCGAGTGACACAGACGACACTATCCATCGAGTTGAAGCGTTTTTACAAAGAATTGGGATAACTGTCGAGATATGTGGTGCTCCCACAAGCGGTAGAATGCTGTGACGCTCGGGAATAACACCTACAACCGGCTAGAGTCGTCGTGGAAGCACATGAAAGAGGTTGTTACGTCATCAATGCGACTGGATGCGTGCTTGGCGACGATCATATTTTTATCAGACCCAAGCGGAGAAGCTGCTGTATGATCGAGCGTCCAAGGTTTCACTGGTTCATCTTGAAGGTTAAGACAGAGAGATGGGCGTTGTTGCTAACTTGGTTAGTGAGCATGTGTGCAAGCTAATCTATGAACAATATGCTTATTCTACTAGGTCGGCGAACTACACTTTCTACGAGGCATTTCCAGGGTTGTATTTTGTCAAGAACGCTTCCGTCGATGAAAAATGTTTGGATAAGCCGTGTGCGAAGTACACCGTGAGCAAATCAACGTGGGAGTGTTTGTGTCTGTTCATGAGTACGCGGCTTTTACCGTGTCGGCACGCGTTCTACATCCGAAAAAGCCTGGGAATGAAGACGATTATACCTACCCAGCTTCACAATCCGCGTTGGCTCTTATCGACTCTCAATCCCCGTGGAGATTTCGCCGCATTCTTTTGCTGTGAGAGCCGTTTTGCCCGAGCCAAGAACTCCCTGGGATTCTAATCGAAAATTTCGTGAGGTTAACCATCTTGCCACGAGTATATGTGACTCCATGAGCAGTTTGGGAATATCCGAGTTTCGCGTTGCGATGATGGCATTGGCGAAAGTGATCACCCTCTTCACAACAAAGCGGTTTAACGTGCTTTCTGCCATACAAAATGACGATGGGAACCCATCGACGTTGGACAGGGCCGACCATGCCGACACCAATGACGACAACACCAGCAAGCCGGGCGATACAACTCAGCAGTTGATTTCTTGTACTGATACATCGCAGCCGCCTCCGTGGAACTTGAGGGCATCATCTACCGTCGATCTTTCCGTGGGCAATTTTGGAGTATATATGGGTCAGTTGCTGGTGTCCGTAGAGCAGTCGGTGGAGCAATCGGTGGAGTCGGTGGAATCGGTGGAGTTGGTGGAGCAATCGGTGCAGTGGGTGCAGTCGCTGGTGCAATCTCTAACGGTTGGGACTCAAATGCTGATCGCTGAGCATCTTGATACAGAGGATGTTCGGTTTGAGATCGTAACCCCAGTCAAAGCCCGCGGGCGCCCGAAGCAGAAACCAATGGCCAAACAGGCAAAACGAAATCTAGAAATTCGAATGGCGAGCGATGATTCGGAGCTACACGACAAACATCTGAGCATTTCGTCAATTGCGGAACTTCTCATGCACGAAGCAACCTACGCTACATCCGCAGACGATCTCAAGAAATTCAATTTGTTTGTATTTCAGACCAAAATGAACCCCCTGTAGCCCACCGGATTGACAAGCTCCCCGTGGCAAGGCGTTATTAGGCCCGTCGGAAATCGCACGCATTTTGACCAAGGACTTTCTCGTGAGAGCGTCAAAGAAGGTGTCCACCCTCCAGAGCAAGCACTCGGGTTTATCAGAAACGAATGTCGCTGCTGAGTTTCTAGGGCTTGGTATTATTGCTACGACTACACTAGCGTCAATGAAGTTGTGGCACAAAGCGGTGGGGGCACTGAACACCATAGACAAGGTTCGTGCCTGGGTATCAACGGTGTATTTTCGGTAGATGTCCCGCCGCGATATTGTGTTCACAAGCACACTGACTTTGAGGTGAACATTTTTATCCTTTCTCAAAGGGTAAGATCGTATCAAGAAAGACAAACTCAGTACCTCTAATCTGACGTGTTTAGTTATTGTTTGCTTTTAATAGATGAACATGCTTGACTTGGGATGCAAGTTCCACCTTAGTGAAGATGCAATGATGGAGGTGATGGCGAAACTGTTCGCTCTACGGGACGACGTCATGGTGGTTGGGACCCTACGGTTTGGGGGCCCGTGTGGAGGGATCAATCAGCATACCTGGTGAAATTTTCAAGAGCTTATTCAAAAACGTCGACAAAGAGTATATTTTGATCCAAATCAATTGCAATGGCAATCACAGGTGTGCGATCATGGTCAGCTCAAAACCGAACACTATCAAGATATTTGATCCGATGCAGCCAAGCTATCTGTTAAATGTGCGATCTATGGCACTACGTGTAATGACGTACCTGTCACCAAGGGATGGACGATACCGAGTGGAGCAGTTCGTGTCGGGAATGGGTGTCCAAGTCGACAGTTGTAATTGCGGTATTTACGTTTTGCTGGCATTCGAGATGTTTTGCGCCTCTGACGATGTCGGCGAGATGACCAAGAAGGCTCTGCAATACCTGCGTTACCGCTATCTGCTCATGTGTCTATAAGAAAGCAATACACACAGCTTTGATGTCTTGTTGTCGATCTTGGTCTTGCTGTCTTTTTAGAAGACTGCCAGAATATCGACCGGTCTTGCTGTCTTCACCGAGGACAATCGCCAAGTCACATTAACCGGATCATACATATTACACACGTATAGTCGAACGCCATCAAATGATGACAGTGACTGGCTCTCTTTTTGTCGGTCACAATCGGTAATTCGTCGGTCGCAATTGCTTCGTCTCATGACGTTCCAGGTTGTCACAATAACGCGTGCCTAAAATAAAATCTGATGTAAAAATATCAGCAGTCATATTTCGGAATTGCGCGCATCTGCCATCCTTCCATTCTCGAGCCCCCTCCGCGCTCTCAAGTCACCGCAACTCGGTCCTTGCACCCTGTCGTAAGTGCTATCCTGTTAGTCTGCATGAACTTCTGCGTATCTTGATCTAATACCGCCTTCATCTCGTACTGTGTGTCATTTAGATGCCGCCCGACCCGATCGGGAGCGGTTTGTTGCCCTCGTCCGGAGATGATTCGGCCCTGCTCCAGGTCGGAAGCATTTCTGTGTGTGGTATTCGGCTATATCCTGTCTATAATTGTGCTCATGCCCCTTTATCTCTGTACTGTGCCATTTAGATGCCGCTCGGGATCAGTTTGTCCTCCTCGTCCGGAGATGAATTGGCCGCGCACCAGATTGTATGTCCGGGCGTTCACAAGCTATTGCACGCGGGCTGGGGCGCTTTCGATGACTACGTCGCAGAGTATTAGAAGAGAACGGCTCAGTTATTTCGGATACGGACGTCGACGCCCCCGGAGTCCCTCAATAAAAAGAGTAAAAAGAAGCGAACATGTCCGGACATGCCTATTCTGGAGAACCTCGGATCCTACTACAAAAGTATGAGTGCACGCATGCGAGAGGCATTCGCACGCGGGGAGATAGAAAGCGCAGCGGCCACATAGTCCGGAGCACTTGATGTAAAGCCTCCGTCTCTGCAACTTTGACTCTAAACGAAGATGATCGTGTCTATCAAGTCAAGGTGACTCGCGGCATGAGTCGGCACAACCATGCCATTTCTCGTGGGGGTCTACAACAACTACGCATCGCATCGCCAGGTCCGCGATCCCGAAGTTATCGACGTGGTGAACGAGATGCTGTTGGCTGGGTCGAAGCCTCGCTTAATTCTGCAATATTTGCGGAGAACCACCGGTGAGTCGAGGTTTGTAGTTTATGTTTCAGTTTGAGTGTGATACTGTACTTGTCAGTTTGTATGTTTTGTACTGAACTTCATGCGTATACATCTGCACCTAGACAAAAATGTCATTCTCCGTGACGTACACAACACAACATGGTACAACGCCTGAAGAACGAACGTCGTTTTGCATCTTCAGTTGAAGCCAGGCTCGAGATTGTTTCACGTAGTTTCTGCAACGCTGAGGCAACACATCAACGTTGTTTCTGGACGACAAGCAAACTGTCCAGACGATTGCGTTGAAGTCGAATCAAAGGCGTCGATTCTTTCAGGCCTTCCCAGAAGTCGTACTTCTGGATTGTACACACAACACAAACGCCTCTCGCTACAAACTGTTTAGTTTCATGGTCAACGGCGTGTTTGGACATGTACGTATTCTTTTAGTTATATTTCGAACGATGTACTTAAAAGTGTGGTGCTTAACGACTGAATATTTTTGATTTCTGTCAGGGGCAATACGTCCAGCATGCATTGATTGAAACGGAGAGTCATGCCTGCGTGCAAGACACAATTCTGGCTTTCAAGAAGAGGAACCCAAACGGGGACGAGATACGAGTCCTCATGATCGACAAAGACTTCAGCGAAGCTTCTCTTCTTCTAAAAGCTTTCCCATGTGCCTCGGTGCTTCTCTGCTGGTTCCACGTAAACAAGTATTTGCTCAAGCAAATGGCTAGAAGCGAATACGGCGGTCGCTTCATGTATGACATGGAGAAGGCCAAAGATAGTGTCGACATGATGATTCATGCAGACAGCGAGGAAGCATACAACATTGGACTCAGGTACATATACTATCTTCTTGATGGTTATGACGAGAGCGTAGAACTTCCAGATCCGGTTCATCCACTTCTAAAATACTTCATGAAGAACTGGCGTGCGTGCAAAACGATGTAGAGTGGCTATGCCCGGGCAGGGCTTTCTCATCTTGGCAACAACACTAACAACAGGTGCGTATTTGTTAACTCCGTACGCAGTGCGTACGCCTAGCCGGATTGATATCTCGACATAATTGGCGCAGGTTGGTAGGGTCATGGGGTAGACTGCGATGCATATTGTGGCGAAAATAATGGATGAAATGCGACGTCGGGAATGAGTTACCTTCGAGAGACCTTCACAACACATGACAAAGTGGACCCACGAGTGGACCCGTAGTACCAAGATCCTGGTAAAGAGTGATAGTCCTGTCAACCTTTGACCACCAAACGAAAGCAACTGAGCCGAACCGAAACTGTTTCAGTTTCGTTTAATGCATGGCTCAACCGCCACCAAAGTTCTCTCAAACGAAAGCATAGTGTACTCCATATATTTTGACCTAGCTCGATTTGCAGATTCGTTTTATGCACAGCTCAACCGCCACCAAAGTTCTTTCAAAGGAAACCATAGTGTATTCCATATACTTGGATCTAGCTCGATTTGCAGAATGTCTGCCCATTTTATTCGAGACTGTAGCAGAGGCATACAGCACCTACGGTGATGACAGCGAGTCCGCAGGTCCCACCGCACTGGCATCCGGCATCTACCTCCTGACGGACGACAATATTTTGTACACGGACACGCGCTTCTACCACGCTACAGGTTCCTTACCGGGCACGCGTCTGGAACTCGTCTTTTTCCTCGTTGGACTCATACACAGACCTCCTTATTCCGATTTGATGCATTTATCGTTTAACACGGGCTTCTAAGGACATATGGTTTATTTTTACTAGGCGAGGGCGGCCAGCGACAGCGAAGGGATATTAACCCTCAGACGCTGGCGGTGAAGACGGCGATGGAGCGCGCGGACGGACGGCAAGATGTAGAGCGGTAGGACGGACAGCGGAAAGCGGAGCAGCAGGAGGCAGGACAGCGGCAAAGGACTGCGAGACAGGATGAGCAGCGAATGAAGCGAGGAGGAAGAAGAAGAAGAAGAGAAGAGTAAGGGAACGAAGTTCACTTGGTGTGGTACGCACGACCATCGCCGGCAGCCGGCGGTGACGACATCGAGAGCAGCTGGAAGCAGTGGACGGTCGAGTGATGGGCAACACTCCCAACGAGCAACCCGATCTGGGGTCCCAAGATATAGCCAAGTCGCAGAGTATTGCGATCTTCGGGCGAGGAGGTGCAGTTGCTGCATCAAGACAAGCGCCGAGGAGGGATGCATGAGTAAGTTAGGTTAGGAATAGCGGGCACTTGTGGATTTGCGGCAGCGCAGAACAGTTGACGTGTCGGCCCGACACGTGCAGCTAAGAGGCAAATACATACCTTTTCAAGTGACGAAGCGTTTCGAGAACCACGTGTGTACGAAGCAGCCCCCAAGTGTGAGAGAAGCGGGTTCTGCAGCCCCGTATAGTTGTCGGTAACCAGCCGCGCCGCACTTCAGTAGGTCAAGAGAGGGTAACCAGCCCCCGGTAACCAGCCCTCGGCCGAACGTTGTGAGCGACTAGGATTCGATCTTGGCGAGGGACTCCCTACCCCACGGAAACCAAGGAACGTGCTGCGGCCTGTCACTCGTGTGAGTTAGCTTCGGTATATTTGTAGGACGGCCGTAGTAACAGCCACCGGACACTATCTCCTAGCTAGGGACAAGACTGGCGGTGACGTGTGGGACGTATAACACACCCGAGTGCGATTGAGACGCGGAAGACGCGAGAGGAAGGACAGAGCTTACTGAAGGATGATGATGAAGGGACGGAGTATGACGACGTGAAGAGAGTCGTCGATCTCCGTGAAGAATTCGACGAGCTGTCGCTGCAGGTGAACCGCATGGGAGCTCCTCGCCCAGTCGAGCGGAACCTCGCAGAGGAACTCGGAGATGATGATGACGACGAACAAGACGTGGCTCCGGGTGACCGACTGCCGCTTGTTCCCAAGGCGACAAAGAATGTCGAAACACCGAAGGCAAACCGATTCCTGGCCCGACTCGTCGAAGAAATGAAGACCAACAGTCGGTGGATCAACATATTCGCCCCAATGTAAATGTATCAAGCGAAGTGGGCTCAACTCAGCAAAGAACTGGATCAACCCGTCAATAGCCAAACGATGGACCAACTCGTCGAAGACACGGTCATATTACTCCGAGCGATGGGATACCGGTGCGGCCATAAGCCATCGAAACCGGCGCTGACATCTTGGAGTGTGCACACGGTCGGCGTCGAGCTGATGAGATGGAAGCGCAAGTTGAAAGACTTGTTTGGAATGCAGGGTGGACCAAAGGGACAATTACCCATGGCTCGCCGAGCTGAAGAACTCGACGAGACCAAATCGGCTGCACCACAACCGTTCGTCACTGAGCCGTACGTATTTCCCGAGTCGAGTGAAGACCCAGCTAAAGTTCCGTTGCCGAAGACACCCGAGACGAAGCGTGGCGTATTCCGGAGCACTGAGGGAACACCGTATTTCGCCGACTCGCACATGCAAACTCCGAAGAAGGCCAGCGATCAGTCAGCTCGGCCTCGATGGCAGAGTTCATAACTGCTGAAGAAGCCGCCGAACTACGTCGCCTGATTCGATCGGACGCCGCAGCAATTGCAGCTTCTGGAGGTGACGATCAACTCAGTGATGAAGACGATTGCCCTGGGCACCGCGATGTGGATGATTCGCCACACGACCACATCCGTCAGCTCAGCTTCGACGGGGCTGAAAGCGACCGAGGATAAGCCCTTGGAAATTAGGACGTACGTGCCGCTGGAGAAGATCACGACCTTTGACGGGAAACGCTACCGGTCAGAAGATGCGTTACAATGGATCAAACGCTTCATCTACGAGGTGAAGGGGATGTGCAAACGGCAAGATGAGTGGTGTGAACCATTCGCGCTGAGTCTGGGCAAGGCCGCTAACGGGTTGGTTCCGACATCTTCCCAAGAAGACTCAGCGAAAGTGGAATCTTCTCAGCGAAGCTTTCTTGGACTACTACTGTTCGCAATTCGACCAGTCGGCGCGAGCCCGCTACTACTCAGCGAGACGCAGGGAGAATGAACATGTCTGCGATTTCTTGCTGCGATTGAATGTCTACGCGCGAACCGCCCACATCCAGTACGAGAAGGGTGGAGCTGACGCCGCTGACCACATCGAACATTTCCTGCTTAATTGCGGGGACGACGACGTCATGGATCTGCTGTACCCACAACGACTCAGCGATATTACGAAGGTCGACAAGGTGATCAATCAGCGATTGCTCGGTGCAAAGCACAAGAAACAACGCGATCGTCTGGGCACAAGCCGCAGTAAGGACGCCAAACGAGCTGAGAAGATGGGAGAACAAAATCGCCGAGTCGACTCCAAGAAACAGCAGGATGAACGCCGTGGTCGACAGGGTGAGGACAGCAGTCACCGAGTTACGCTGGCAGATGCGTCGATCGACGACCTGTGGGAGGCACTCGACACTCGTCGAGCTACGGCAAACACCGATTTCTACGACTCGTCGAATAGAGAAAGCGATGCGAGCGAAGTCCTCGATCAAGACTCTGAAGAAGACGCGGACTACATCGACGCCGGTAATACGACTGGAGACTTCAGCCGATCCCAGCAGAACTCGTCGAACCCCAAAGGACAAGCTAATCGCCGAGACGGGTCTCGAGAGCGAAAGACATACGGTCCGTGTGGAGCCTGCGGAGCAGCAGGTCAAGACGCACACTTTTGTCGCCGACGCTGCAAGTTCTGCAAGCAAGTGCACGAAGTAGGCCCGTGCGAACTCTTCCGACTCTTCGATAAACTCGCCAAGTTCGTTAATGCGTCAGTCGACAAGTCCATTGTCCCGGACGATCTTCAAGACATGTACTCGTTGATCCATTTAAACTAGTGTGCTCGCCAACCATGACTGGGTTGGACAACAACGGGTTGTCACAGTCAGCAGAACCCGCGGTCGAAGCGAACTACGCGTTTGCTTTTGTTGGGGAAGCAGAACGGCCCGACGAGTGGAGTGAGAGTGATGAAGAGAGTGGACAAATGGATATGGATGAGAAGGACGGGCTTGGTGAGTCGAACGAAGACGAAGACCGAGAGATTGGAAGTATAGACGGAACTCAGCGACCGATGATCAAGCCAAGAGATGGAAGGTGCTCCCTGGTGTGCGTCTCATCGAGGAAATTAGATCACCGAGTGAGAATGCGAGCTCTAATGATGGGAGCTATAGATGATGAACGGCCAAAGATCTTGCTGGATACCGGAGCAAACGTGTCGGCTGTGACCGAAGCGTTCGCTAGGAAGTTGCAACTGAAGCGACTTACCAACAGCGACATGAAGATCGATGTCCAAGGAATCGCCAAGTCAAAGGTGGCGACCACCTTCTCGCGCAATCGTTAAAGTTACGCTGGAGTGGGAAATGTTTACGAATTCGAGGTATGGATCATGCCTCATCATGCTGGAGTCGACCTGATCTTGGGTACCGACTTCATGATACCAGCCGGTATCAGGCTGGACTTGTACAATGCAATGGCAAAACTGCCCGATGAGGTCGTGGTGCCATTAATCAAGTCGTCGAGAGATTTAGACGACACCGAGTACGGCCGTGAAGTGATCGGAGGCCCACGGGAGACATTGGACATTATGGGGAGAGAAATCGCTCAGTTCAAGTTGAGACGGAAGTACCCCAGCGAATCGACGCATGAGCGGTGGGTTCGACAACTGCAAGGAGTGATCCCAACCGTCGAGCACAACGCTGCAGGACAAGCCATGCGGTTGTTGCTGACGAACATCACCGCGAACCTGACGTGGTGTCCAGCCCATTTTCCGGTGGTTCTGTGGATGCCTCACGGCGTACTGCCTCGAGATGATGGTTATGTGCGGGTGAACTCAGCGAAATATCGCGACGGGCAAGTGCTGGCCTACGAGGGCCCTCTCGACAACCGACTCCTATGGAAAGAACAACGGCTATATATGGTATGGCTTAGCCGACAGCCTCCCGCTGTCGAAAGGCCGCAGTACAAAACACCGACGGCTATAAAACCAAGACCAATCCAACCAGAGGAGGACGATACCCGTGAATCGCTGGAAGTCGACGTGCTTGACGAAAATTCGACAGGTGTGTATAACTCAGCGAGCGGAGAAGTACCTTTGATTGACGCCATTCCGGGAAACGCGTCGAAATCTGACGATTCGACCACACTCGGCGAAGCAAACCGACGATTCTCGGATCGACACAACGGAAAGGGAAGGGAAGGAAGCGAATTGCAGCAGTCGTCAACCGGACGGCAAGACTCGGTGATAACCGCTGCCCATAGCGAGGGGCATCAGAAGTGATGCACTAGCAAAATGGACAGGGGTGACCAGTGGGACCCTGGCCAGCGTGAGCCAGACCAACATACGCCTAGGCTACGGAAGCCAGGCCTCGTCGAATTTGAAGAATTGGAGGTGTCAGACACTCCATTGAGCCCAGACCCAACCGAAGACCTTCGATTGCGGTTCCTCGCGGCCACGTGAAGAACTCAAGATGCGCCTCTCGACGGCTGAAGTCGCTCTCGAAGACGGATCAGAACTCGCCGAGTTTGAACACTCGTCGAGCGATGAGAGCCTGACAGATTAAGCTCACGAGGTCGCCTTCTTGCCTGACCTGACGGAGGCGTTATCAACAAAGCTAGACTACGAAGGCGACAACGTTATATCTCCGGCGCACGATGTCCGGCAGCAAATGAAGCTCATCGAAACCTTGAAACGTCACGAACGTATCATGACCTCGAGCGGAAATCCGTTTCCACCACCGGCATACGGAGTTGTCTGTGATATTGATGTTCAACGGCACGAACCCACCAAGCAAAGAGCTCGGCGAGTGCCGCAGAAGAACTTGAGCAAACTCTATGAGATTTTGAATGCTCTGCTCCAGGCAGGGCTCGTGTCATTTTCAAAGAGTCCTTGGACCTCGCCCATCGTGATTGTCATGAAGAAGAATGGGGTCGACATTAGGCTTTGCATCGACTATAAGCTGGTGAACGCAATTACAGTCAGCATGGAATATGCAATGCCGCTGGTCGACGACCTGCTGACGGAACTCGAGAGCTACTTATGGTTCTGTTCCCTCGACGCTGCTAGTGGATTGTTGAACGACTCCGTTAGCTCGGTCGTGCGCAAAGAACCCGAACGATAAACTTCTAACTCTTTTGTGACGGTGGCGCAAGGAGGCCGACTCAGCGACCGCCGACTCCATTCGTTTGGAACGAGCGGAATCCACTCGCTCAGACTTGGCGAGTTTGGTCCGAAGCTTGGCGACCTCTGCAGAGACGTCCGGGGGGTACAACACCGCGTTGCAGCGCAGCCAGGATAGAAGTTGACGATGTCGCCCCGAGGATAGTCTGGCGAGTTGAAGCATCGGCGGGTGGAGGAGAGCTGGTCAGCAGAAACGAGACCAGCTGAGCGAGAGAAGCATCACGCTGTCTCTGCACTTCTCCTTGCTGAGCGAGATCTAGACAAATCCCAGCGAGTCCAGCGAAATCGCCTGCCGCGAGATTCGCCGAGTCACCCTCTGGCTCAGCTAGGGTAGCCGAGTTACCAGCGATTTCCACTGATGAGTCCAGCGACCCCGATCGAGCCGAAGTATCAGCCTGCTGAAGGCCAAGTGCGGCCTCAGCAGTGGGCGTCGGGGCTTGGCTGGGCCCAGCGGCGGAAGATTCCGGCAAGCCCAGCCAGTTCGTCAAATCGACCGGATCCTGAGAATCCATCGACGAGTCGATCAACGGGTGTGAGCGAAGGAAAAGGGCCATCGAAGTCCAACGGCGCGTGAACAGCGCCTCTACAGCAGCACGCGAGAAAGGCGGCGACACTTGAGGAGCTAAATAAGCTCGCGAAGAAGAAACGCCTCGACGAGGCGGCGGCAGCTGTAAGTGCGCAAGGGGAATCGGCCAAGCGCATACACATACACGCTACGGGTTAGATAGCCATAGGTGAGAACGAGAAGCATGCCAAGCGCGGGAAGCGTACCTGGTCTGCGAACGAAGCGGTGGCGTCCTCGACGGGCTCCCTGAAGACGACAGCACTTGACTCGACGAGATGTCCAACCGTAGGAAAGTTGGAGAGCGGAGTGATGGTCGATACACTCACCAGCCTGGCTCATATCACGCCCGGGGTAGTTGTGGTGTAGGAAATCCAGATTTGGGTGATCCTACACTAGAGATGTCTAAGCTAGACCAGTGAGTACATCGCACTCAAGAGGATCAAGTGAATACACCGCCAAGTGGATACATCGCACTCAACAGGGAACGGACTTGATCGGGAACCGCACTTGGCTGGACTCAGCGAAGGACGGACTCAGCGATGGACGGACTCGGCGATAATCGACTCGGCGAAAGTTGGACTCGGCGAAAGTTAGACTCGGCGAAAGTCGACTTGGCGAGAATATGCCTCGAGGGAGATATACCAACTGGGGGATAAATTAGGATCTGCGCGAAGAGTCGCCGAGAGGTAGGCAAACAGCTCGACACCAAGGGACGGAGCTGAGCGAAGAGTCGCAGGGAGATCTGTAACGACTCCATTTCATTAGATATTTGTAAAGGACCGATAGAAGACCATACGGAAGAGCCCGAAAGGGCTCTTCGAAGACATAGAGATAACAATCAGAGCAGAATATTCTAAGCTCAAGAACAGCGTACATTTTTCCGGTAAGTCCCTGTGTGGGCTGGATTATGTCTGCCGTCGTTCCCCGAGAGACATAGCTTGTAGGGGAGCCGTCTGGTAGCGCCAAGAGATCAAGGTCGGCCCGGGGTGGGCACTTCTCGCTACCAAGCGAAGACAAGTCTCGTCGATTCGACGATCCGGTGGGTCTGCACAACCCAGGACACCGTAACCTCCTAACTGGGCATATTCTCTGCGCCTGGTGACCTGTAAACGCGCTCGCGTGCAGCCGTCCATCCTTTGGTGGGGGCCACAGGGTTTAGCACGGATACTGCCCCGCTCAGGCGAGTCTCTGGAGAGTTTGGAGCTTGGTACTTGTTGGGACAACACTCAACTGAACCCCGGCTGGGGCGAACCGCAAAGAGAACCGACAGGAACCTTGCGCAAGCCCAACATTGCCGACCTGACTCGGCGAATTGTTGTGCTGTTGCATGAAAGCCGAACTAACGACATTTTCTGTGAATTACAGCACCACACTACCCACTGCCGCCCTGTATGGCATCCTCCATTTTTCTCGCCTCTTCGTCTGACCGCTCGGGTACCAACTCGTCCAGCCTAGAATTTGGTACCATGGGTGTTTCCGTTTCCCGCACGGGTTTCATGGTGAATCGATACAGCATCTCGTCGATATAGGCCGCTCGTGAAAACAAAATTGACCAGGATTCTTATCGTTTAATCCCATCCAAAAATTGCGCAGGATCGCCCATGTCTTTGACTTTGTACTGCATGTTGAGAGCAGCCATTAAGCGAAGCACCTGAACTTCGCTTGGGTGTGCCACCAAGATATCATCCACATACATACAAACTAACAACAAACCATTAGCTACCCACATGAAATAAAGACAGGCATCCCTGTAGTTCTTTTCAGTCCGTAGTTTCGCAAGAACGTGTCGATTTCGCGATTCCACTCGCGACCGGTCTGTTTGAGACCGTAGAGCGCCTTTCGAAGACGCCAAACCTTGTGTTCCTGCCCGGGGTCTTCAAACCCTTTCACTTGTCGAACGTACACCGTTTCTTTCAGCGTTGTTTTCAGGTTAGCTGCTGGGACATCACCTTGTCGGACCTTCATTTTGTACTTGCAGACTATAATCATGAATATACACACATACCAGGTCGGCAACCGGTGCGCGTGTCTCAACGTAGTCAATCTGAAAAAACTTGTTTATCACCGCGAGCACCGACACGCGCCTTGAACTGGACCACCTCGCCGCCTGGACCTGTATTGATCCGGAATTGGATGGTATATCCAAGAATGCGAGCACCAGGCGGAGGGTCAACTAGAACGTACGTGGCGTTGTCATCTAGTGCCTTAACCCTATTGTTGCCCATACATTTTCTCGGTACGAATAGCTTGCTGCCAGGACGGCCATTGAGGGGATCGGCGTGCTTCCGCCAAAGTTAATGGCTCTCGAATAATTTCAGCAGCACCGATATCTCTTGCAGATATTATCTCTGAATGCCGCCTTTGGGTAAGAGCTGATGTACCGTTTGTGGCCGCCGCTACATCACTGGGCGACCAGCTAGTGTCCCGAATCCGAGCAGCAGCATTGTGTCGATGGCTAACGTCATCGAGTGGGGGTGCTGCGTTCGCTCCTTGGGTTCCCCAGGTGTGTTGACTTCGTCTGTGACTTGTGCTTCAATGGATGGCGATTCAATATCATCTTCTAGGACTATCTCGTCCACCAGCATTGTGTCTAGCAAGATCCCATCTGTGGTTTCCTTGATAGGGCGACCTTGTCCAGGAATGTAAACTCGGTGTCCACGAATTTCGTCGCTGAAGCCAACTAATCCGCCAATACTGCCACGTCCGTCAAATCGATAGTTTTACGCCGAATTAGCTATGGTGTTCGGACAAAAGCAGTCTGGCCAAAGATTGGGATCCCAGCGAGTGACGGTTTAGTGCCAAATAAACGTTCATGTGGAGTAAGTTGTGATCCTCGTTACGGAATTTCGATTCCGACTATACGCACCGTGCCGTAGCGTATCTTCCCACAAATTGTGAGGAGAGGACTGTCAATTAGCATCGCTGCTGTCATTTCCGTCAGCGTCCGAATTGCTCGTTCAGGTACACCATTTCGACTGCTGCGATAATGAGTGGTTGTGCTGATGATGAAGGCCTTCGTCTGTCACCAGCTTGCGAAAGTCTGCTGCCGTGAGCTCCGTTCCTCCAATTGTTCGCACCGTACCAATGCTTGTCGCTCGTACTTGAGATTGCCTCTCAATAAACCGTAACAATTCAGCCGTCTTGTCGCTATCTTCAGACTTACATATACCCGCTCGTAGTCACGCCACACAACAACCATAAAACGCTCGCTTCTGTGATAGGACCACCCGCTTCAATGGCCCACTCGGATCAATGTGGCATACCCCATCAGCGATATCATCACTGCTGCTTCTGTAGTCACCTTGGCCAGTATGCATGAGCGACACACCGGAGGATCAGCAGCTGGAGAGACGACAGCTCCACGTACAGCTTTGGTAGCAGCTAATCTTCTGCAGTCAGCCATATTTAATGGCCGAGGCGACGATGCCACGTCACCAACGAGACATTCGAACGTAGTGTAGCGATAAGTGCAGATCCAATTTCGCTCTGCCGTTCGGAAAAATCAGTAGTGACGACTTCCTATACTCCATTTGCCTCGATAGCGCCACTCATTAACTGCAGAGACACGACGTGTCCGGACTGTGACTTGCGAGACAGACAACAGCGTGATTGACAATGTGGGCACATGGTAGACATTCGCAATGGACAACTTGCGAACTACCCGTTTGTGGCCAATGTGCACTATAGCCATAATTGTGAGTACTCCGACAGTTTTAATGCGAATACCTCTATCATCCACGACAGTAATACGAACGTGAGGATCAACGGTTTGTAGTCGCGTCATGTCTTCTAACCGGCCCGTCAAGTGGAAGGACGTCCCTGAGTCGATAAGAACTCTCTTTCACTTGACGCCAACATCTCATGCGCTGTCCTCGTCCAACACTGATGTCGCGCTGCCTTACAGGCGAGTTGTCATCGCATCGCTTCCCCGTTTGTTCGGCCAATCGCGCAAAGTGTCCGAGCTGTTTGGAGCCGAAGCAACGGGTATTTTGACCAGCTTCTCGAGGGAGTTGATCGTTGGCACTGTCGTCATCGCTCGAGCGAGTCCCGAAATGAGTTTTCTTGTGAGATTTCTTGTGTTTATGATCCACAATCGTCGCCATTGCATTTCCCACTTTGCTCGGAGGAGGTGCACCCTCAATATTCACACGCTTGAAGCTACTGCTCCGATCCGATTGAGAGACTGTCTTCGATGGCAGCCGACCGGCACTGTCCGCCATTCTACCAGTATCTGCAGTTTGCATACAGGAGATAGGTCTCCATCGATTCTTTCAACGTACGACTTCAGCTCGTCTGTGTACTTGAAATAAGCTCTCTTGACAAAAGTGTGCAGCGCTTGGCGAGCATTGACATCTGCCGCCATCCCACCCGGCAGAGCGTCGGCCAGGTAAGAAGCCGTTGTACATACTCCTGGTAGGATTCTTGTTGGCGTTTAGTCTCCACCATGATGCGGCTTATGAGCTCCTGCTCGGGCAGCTTGGACCTGAACTTTTCCACCAGTAGGGAGCCAGCAACTCCAAGAGTTAGAACAGAGCGAACCATACGAAGCTCGGAGTACCAGTCGGCTACATATCCACTTAAAGACGACGCGAAGATGCTGCGACACTGAATATCTGCCCAGCGATGTCCGTCCAGTATTTGGACATCGGAGAGTTGGTCCAGAAATTTTCGCCACCAGCGACGCACCCCAGAGTCAAATGCTCATGGCTTATCCTCCCCGTGAACAATCCTGCCGTGGTATTTTCCGGCTAGGCTTGTCTCCAAACGGAAACGACGCAACCTCGGGGTTTGACGCGACAGGGTCGCTTGCTGCCGCGACGGGATCTCGAGGGTCCGGAAGGCGAAAGACAGAGGAGTCATCGCAAACGAAGACCTCCCTAGAGTCGCTTGGCTCGCCGACAGCGCCGACAGGGTAGCAGGTACGGGAAAATGCAAATTCCGGGCCAAATTCGGAGCCTGGTCAAGACCTCCGGTGCGTGTCTCTGTACCTTGCGTGTGCAAAAACGGTACAGAGTGGCTTCTCTGCGCCGAACGTGCTTCTTCGATTGAATCTCCGTGCTAAACTCGCCCTTCTTGAGCTGGCTGTGTCCCAACCCCGGACGTTTGGTTGAGCTGGTGGGGCTTGGCGCGACGGAGTTACCTGTCGGGCGATCGGTTGTCCGCGACTTTGGCGGACGCTCGAAGCAGGCGTCACTTGTTGAGGGGTTGAACGGTGCCATGATAGTCCATGGCCCCGCGAGACAGCGCAGCGATACGTGGGGAGTGACGTGGTGACATGACTAGCAGGGTAGCAAAGCAAGATTCTTAATCTGTAGGAAGCCGATGTGCGCAGCGGAGGGATAAATTCAGAATGATTTGATTGTTAGGTTAGACTTGATATCTGTTGTTTTCTAGTGGCACGATGAGCAATCAACTAGCAGAAAGCTGTCGCTTGCCCTGCACTCACCCAACATAGGTAAACAACAGCACAAGTTTGGATCATGCGCAACATGTTCCTGTTAATCCGGTATGAAGGATGCACATTACATACCAACGATAGCGTCCTGGTGCCCAGAAAATCTTGCGTAGAGCCCACAAATGGCACAATGCAAATCACGTACTCCAGACGACTCGAGTTTTCCATTAGTCTTCATTACGGCGCGTATAACAACTGAAGCGGCCTCTCGTATGTCTACCACATGGCTAATAGATTCTCTTGAGGGGTTGAAAATCCGGGCAAAGAGGTCTCGCTGTATGTGTACACTCCATGGCGTGTTGAACACAGTCCTCTTCGCCATTCACCGATTTCAGTTCTGCGACTTTAATTGCAGCTGTGAGAGTTATACAAAGCACCGTCCTGTTCTGCTGATGGAACCTGAGCTTGTCGCTCTTTCAGATCATCCTCAACACCGGTGTGCTCTCGAGTAACCTCTGGTGCTTCTGACCGTGTCAGGTCACGTCCAAGTGTTTGTCCTTTGCTTACTCGACCCTCTTCATTCTCAGGGTCGGTATCATCACGCACCACGGAAGTAACTGGGCTCAAGAAAGAGTTCTCCATCGAAGTATTTCCATCCAAAGAGTGTTCCGGTTACGCTTTCGTGAAGAAGTATCCGACACCACCTGGTGCAAATGCCTCTCTACTAATGATTCATGCACGCTGTCTTGGAGAGAGTGGACCGATTTCAGTCGTGCTTTGAACTCCGCGCCCGCGGCGTCAATTAAGGCAACCTCCGATTTTATATCACGCGCCAACATCACAAAGGATGCCTGCATCCTGTGTATATCGAGCGACGCGCACTACCTCCTGCAGGCGCTTGAGAGACTCTAGAGCGTGCACCAACTTGGTCTTAGTCGGACTTGCGTCGTCTTGGACGGCGCCGAGGCACAGCGAGCGCTGCTGGGCGCCGCTGAGCCCCGCGAGACAAGATCACGTCTGTTCCGGGGTGGGTTTTTGTGGGTTGGATTACCCCGGGGCTCCTCAACGTCCACCCCGAGCACCCAAATTGAGTGTATTGGGTGGGCTATTGAAAAACCATCCACCCGTTTACTTCACGGTATTTACATGTTACCGGTAATTCCAGCGGTTTTTGACGATCTTATAAATCATTACAATTCGTTTACAAAAATTAATTGGATTTACTAGAGGCGTAGCATTAGGCTGGGAGGACAGTTGACAAAGATTCTTTTTTAAATTAAGCTCGCGCCAAAGCGACTGCGTGACTCGTTTAACGAAGATAGCGCACTGTCAAACAAGGTAGATGGAGCTTCTTCGCCCAACAACATTCGGAACATCACCATCCACAAGATACACAAAATATTTTGTCACAATCGGTGACATATGGACTCAGGCGACATTCGCCAATTAAACCCTGGGGGACCCCACCAATAAAATTGGTTAGGCTGTTCAGCCAGCTAAAGCTGTCCTCCCAGAAAAAATTATAAATACTGGTATAATTTAAAACAGCCTGTTGGTACTATAAAACGAGCGGCAGGGACTAGGGGAATGAAAAACCAAACCCAACCACCCCGGCATTTGACTCTACCGGGTAGAGTGTGGGGTGGGTATAACAGACCTTCATGTTTGGAAAACCGGGTTTTCCGCAACCCTGATTCGAGTCGACGTTGTTCGCAGTTCGAAGAACTGTGCTAGCCCTAGAAAGTTTGTTGACATCCGGCAACATAACACTAAAGTTGCCAAAGTTGCCCAACGATGAGTGTGATGTCATCAGGCAACATTACGTTAAATCGTGTTGCCACACTATTTCGTGAGGACCGTGTCGGTAGTACTAAAGCATTTGTACTAATATTAATGGTTTTAGCACGACTAATAATGATATTTTTAAGCTTTCAAGTAGCGATCGTTAGTAGTGCTATTCAAATCGCTAAATCATGCATTATCAGTTAAAGTCATGCAGGATGTCCTTTTTACAAATCAAACGATTTACCGCGTTAATAATAGGCACAACCTCCGACTTGCTGTATATAAACGGGGGCGCACTAATTTTTAGACGTCAGTCCACAGATTTGAAGGTCGTTTTATTAGCGACCTCTCCAAACGATTTACAATTAACCAGCCATACATGGGCATTCTAAGAGTACACAACTTATATAAACGCACCATGGAGAAAAACGGTTGCAAGAGTTGAAGTAAGAGTCGGTGAATTCGGAAAGGCATGCAGGACTACTGTCCCTGTTGAAGAAGCAGAGTTCGAGTTTGACGAGGAGCACGACAACTTTGAGAAGGTCTACTCCCTAGATGAAGCGAAGGTGAGCTCGGCTCTTAGTAGCTACTCTATGAAGACGACTCGTGCCGACATGAAACTCTACATGAAGCCAAGCCAACACCCAAAACAGACGCAACTAGTGGCTGTTACGGCCGAAACGTGGCACAATGTGCTGGCAACAAGCCAAGAGAAACTACAAGAAGCAGAAGACGTTCGATGGCCCGTTCGTCATAATGCATTTGCTGATGTATGGCGCTAAAAAGTTCGTCAAGGCATCCGACGGGCGACTCCAGCCCGTATTACCGAGGCAGCAGAAGCCGTCGACTGGTACCTGGCCGAGCGTACAGACGTACAGGTAGGAGATATTGCACGCGCGCATTGGGCCGTCAGTCAAGCTCGTTAGCCGAACGACTCAATCGTTACCGTACCCGACAGCGCCACATTCCGCCTATATTCAGCAGCTGGACGCAATACGCGCTCCAGATAGAGGAAGATCGAAAAGAAAACGTCTTCCGCTAACCGTGCGACTAAATGGGTCGAGGGATATGCAGCTGAGTGTAAATGTACAGGAGCTCCGAGCTGCATTAGGGCTGCCGAACGACAGCCTAATTGATGATGATTTGCTCTCCAATTTCCGACCTCCTCGTGACCTTTCTCACAACGTGGATGACATCGACCATTTGACGGACTAAAACGAGGGGTTTGCTTTGCCAAAACACTACCAAACATACGTTTTTCGTCATCGCTCGGTAAATCGTTTTGTACCATCGACGCACAGTTCGACCGGATACTCCAAATATTCGGCCGACCTGCTCACATGCTACACTGTACGCATATTGTAGCGTTATAGCTCTACAGCGAAAGTCCGCTGAGTACATGGTGATGTAGGAATTCTGATCAATCACTGGTGGCTGATTTGGGCTAACATATGCCACACAAAAACCGACCCTATTAATAGCGACAACTCCGAATTACACCCCGATTGCAATCACGGTTTGCTTTTTATTAATACGTTAGCCTCGCCCTCGAAGGTCCAATTAAAAGGACATTTGGAAAGGACAAAACAGTCGCCGATCCCAATGCCGGTTGTAATATGCGCAGTACTATCGATCAATGGGTGATTCTGATTCCTTCTTGTTTTCCTCCTCTCTCATTTCGCTACTGGTATCCTAGATCGCGAACGATCGGTGGTTCTGCTGCCTTCTTGTTTTCGTTTCTCTAGTACCTCGTATGCCTTCGTGCGAGAAACAACCGTCAGGATATTCCTGAGAGGACGTCTACGTAGCGCTTCCAAAAGTCCCCTATTCCGTGTGCACTATACCTGCTGTAGCACTCTCGAAAAGGTGAGATTGGATCCACAACTTCGCGTCAACAGGTTCTGTGAAGTCGGGTTTAGACAGGAATTAACATTAAACCGGCTGATAGTACTATTTTAACAATACTGATAGAAATCCGATACGCAACTGCTACATGTATTAATAGTAGTTTGGGTGGGAGTGTAAATCTATACTGCTTTCAAGAAAACCCCGTTATCGAACCAGGAGAGTGGTTTGGACGGGAAAGTACTCCCTCTGTTTCAGATTAGTTGACGAGGTTGACGTGAGGTCTGTTTCATATTAGTTGGCGCGGAAAACAATTCGCCGAAAAGTGAACCTTCTGTTTATATTAACCAATCAACACACACCTTACACACGTGCTTTTGGTGGTTGACAGAATTAGTGCGGGTAAGGCGCAGGTTTCATGCAGACTTGGGGAGCAATGCCGTTAAGATACTCTCGTTTCACAATGACAGAAGGCCAACGCAAGTCGAACAAGGACCTGACACCAATTTCAATATTGCTGCCTTTTACTCGAGCACTCAGCTTACCTGAAAGTACAGCGTCGCTTTATTCAACAGACCGCAGAACAATTTAGCTTCAGTGAGAGCTCAGCATTTCCGGTCTGGAGA